>CM050172.1:68319146-68960841 GCA_027410445.1 Discoglossus pictus
ACCATGGCCAAGACCAAAGAGCTGTCCAAGGATGTCAGGGACAAGATTGTAGACCTACACAAGGCTGGAATGGGCTACAAGACCATCGCCAAGCAGCTTGGTGAGAAGGTGACAACAGTTGGTGCGATTATTCGCAAATGGAAGAAATACAAAATAACTGCCAGTCTCCCTCGGTCTGATGCTCCATGCAAGATCTCACCTCGTGGAGTTTCAATGATCATGAGAACAATGACATCAGCCCAGAACTACACGGGAGGATCTTGTTAAAGATCTCAAGGCAGCTGGGACCATAGTCACCAAGAAAACAATTGGTAACACACTACGCTGTGAAGGACTGAAATCCTGCAGCACCTGCAAGGTCCCTGCTCAAGAAAGCACATGTACAGGCCCGTCTGAAGGTTGCCAATGAACATCTGGATGATTCAGGGGAGAACTGGGTGAAATTGTTCTGGTCAGATGAGACCAAAATAGAGCTGTTTGGCATCAACTCAACTCGCCGTGTTTGGAGGAGGAGGAGGAATGCTGCCTATGACCCCAAGAACACCACCCCACAGTCCAACATGGAGGTGGAGACATTATGTTTTTGGGGTGTTTTTCTGCTAAGGGGACAGGACAACTGCACCGCATCAAAAGGGACGATGGACGGGGCCATGTACCGTAAAAATCTTGGGTGAGAACCTCCTTCCCTCAGCCAGGACATTGAAAATGGGTCATGTACGGGTATCCCAGCATGACAATGACCCAAAACACAAAGCCAAGGCAACAAAGGAATGGCTTTAAATAGATGTGGTATATATATATTAGCATCTTTGTCAGACTAACATTTATTTTTGGTCAGCACAAGTCAGTAACTAGAAACTGTGTTTCTCTACTTTCTGAACAGAAAAGGCTGAGACTATGATTAATTAGGGTTAACAATCCCATAATATCAAAATACATTTTAGTATAAATAGTAGTGAGGCCTTACTCCCACAGAATTACCCATTCACTAATCTTAGCTAAAAAAAATTTTTTTAAAGTATATAGATTTCTAGTTTTCCAACACAAAATGTAGACTAGACGCATAAACAGAACTAATTATTAAAACACAATATCTACTGATAAGTGTACCACATTTGTAGGGGGTCTATGTATATATGTCTACTAAAGATCCAAAAATACAAATATGATGCAGTCCCTGATCTCAATTGCCCATATGGAAATCCTTCTACATGGAGCAATGGCTAGTTAAGAGGAAGAAGGGGTTGTCAAGGGGGAAGAGTTGGTAAAGGGATAGGAGTCTGGCCATAAGGAAATATGATGCTAACCCAGATATGGGTTTAAACATGTCTAAATAATTAATAATATTAAAAACTAGTCAATTGCCCGTCACAAATGACAAGGTAATATTTTATTTTTCTCTCCCCCCTCCCATGTGTCTCCTCCTCCCTCTCCCTCCCCTGTGTCTCTTTGCCTCCCTCTCCCTCCCCTGTATCTCTTTCCCCCCTCTCCCTCCCCTGTGTTTCTTTTGCCCCTCCTCCCTCCCCTGTGTCTCTCCCCCCTCTGAGTCTCTCCCCCCTCTTCCATGTGTCTCTCCCCCTCTCCTTGCTCCCCCAACACGCAATCTCTCTCCCCCTCCTGCGTCCTCCGTACCTCTTCTCTCCTCCTTCTCTCCCCTCCTTCTCTCTGCTTCCCCTGTGAACCTTACAATGAGCGCTCATTGCGAGCCTCGCCAAGTGCTAGGTTCATGCGCAACTCGCAAACTTTGCAAGCGTTACACACAAACTCACAGTACGACAACTATATTAGTGATGATAGAAGTAAAAATGTAATAAAAGGTTAAAAAGGTAATAAAAGTACATACAAAATAGGACAGAAGAGTAAATATTACTATTATTAATGTAATTGTTTCTAAGTGTACTCTCTTATTCTAGTCCTTAACCCATCAAGTGGTCCATGAAGACCCTCAGCAACAATGAAGTAAGTCTACAAGACTCTCAGAAATGTTCAAGTGGTCCTTGGGAGAAAAAAAAAAGAGAGCCACTGCTATGGATTTAAGAACTAAGTAGGAGCTGTTGTTATGTAAAAGAAGTTTGAACTTTCTCATGCTGATTTTCTTAGTTTTGTTTATTTGACTAAACTGGACAATATACTCTATTATCATAAACTGAAGATGTTGCCAACAAGATATCCATGCTATGCACAAACAAACTATCCTGTTGCATGCTTACTTTTACTTTTCAGGAGAATTTTCATATTCAGCAAAACAGAGTCACTGTATATTAGCAAAAACGTCATGGGAAATATACAACAAACTAATAATATTAGCGGCTGTGTACGTCATGCTTATATAAATACTAGTAACTTGCCCGTCATAAATGGCAGTGTCCTAGAATGGTATATTTAATTATCTGTGCTGTCTCTCTCTGTACTTTCTCTCTCCATGCAGTCTCTCTCTCTCTCTCTCTGTCATGTGGTGATTATGCTGTCTCTCTCTCTGTGCTGTCTGTTTGCATGCTGACTGTCTCTCTGGGTTCTCTCTCTCTCTCTCAGTTTTGTAATGGCCGCTTTTATGCTGCTTGCTTTGGTGTGTAGCGTGGGACAGTGCTTGCCGCGTGGTGTGATCTCTCTCACTCTTTACTGTTTCTCTCTTTGCTGTCTGTGCGGTGCTCTGTGGTGCATTCTCTCTCTCTCACTTTGCTGCATGTCTCTGTTTTCTATCTCTCTTTGTGTCGTCTCTCTCTGTGCTGTCTCTCTCTGTGCTATGTCTTTCTGTGATGTCTCTCCCTCTCTGCTATGTGTCTCTTTCTCTAAGATGTGTAATGGCAGTGGTTATGCCACTTGTTGTGTTGAGTGGCACATTCTTTCTCACTTGTTTTTTGATAATCAAACCATACATTTATGTTTTTAATCTGAATCTCTGTAACCTCATGGACCGTAACACACCAGGCACATTTTTATGTCCATGGTCATGGTGGACCACTTGGATTTCATGGCATAGATACTGGAGTGGGTTGCCAGTTCCTTCTCCAGTGGGCCACAGCATACAGCTCCTGATGCTCTCGCATCCCGGTACTGACCACCCTGCTTGGTTGGTAATGTGACCTCTTGGTTCCCTGACTGGAATCGAACCCAGGATGTAGTGGTGAAAGCACCAAATCCTAACCACTGGACCACCAGGGAACCCTAATCTGAACTTTAGGATGCTCTCTCTAAATCGATTTGCCACTTGGGTTAAGCTGGTGTTTCATTAATATTTAAATAAATGCTTTTATTTGCTAATTCCTCAGTACAGATGTTTGAAAACTGTTTCCACTATATTCCTGTATAGAAACAGTTGCTTGTCCCTATTCACAGAGCTATAACCTGACTAGTCTCATCAGCTCGGAGCCGCTCTCTACCATGGTGCATTTAGATGCTGCAATAAACCTTATGTAATTCCGAGCACGTGGGGTCTTCAGCTGTCTGGAGAGAAGAGACAGGTGTTTAATGCAGCCATTTCAGACAAGCTATCCCATTAGAGCGGTGCATGCTGCTTTCCACCTCATTAGCTTCAATTGCATCCATTTCAGTGATACAGTGAACAGGTGTTTCTGCGGTACAGGAGGGCAGTAACCTGATTAACACAGAGCGATACATTACAAACTATTATACAGAGGGTATTTTGCATGCAAATTAATAAAATTGTGTTATTGAGATTAGACATGGATTTTAGAAGGAAAAACAATATCCTTTTTGTAAAATGAAATACCATTATGTGACACAATGCCAGTTCCGATATGGTATAATTTAAAACAAGGACTTTATTAATTGAATGTTAGAAAAAATTGAATTTTCGGACAGTAACCCTACACTGAAATTTATATATTTTGCTAACTTACCAAGATTTCTATCCATGTGAAGTTACATCATCTTTGACGACCCTCCATGTACTATGCTGAACACAGAGTCAGTGAGATTGCATGCTATTTTGGTATTCAATTGGCATCTTTTTGCGGGCTCGGAACGGCTTCCGAGTTACGAGCTTGAATAAATGGTGATGGTTAAACTCGTAACTAACATCCTCCAGAAGCCTTTGATCTGTCATTTTCATGGCTAAAATCGCAAATCGCTATTCAGTTGCTCAATTTCCCAAAGCCCGCAACTGTTTTCACACCCGTAAACGGCAAATGAAAGAGAAAATCCTACAAGTGCTAGAGAGCTAACACCTGTTTGTAGCACTGTAAATGCAAATAAAAAATCAATACTACACTGTAAATAACGGGAAAGCGATGATCGACATTAGAATTAACTGCACAACAGTCTCAAGCTCGCAAATGGGCAGGAAATAAACTTTATTTTTATGTTTCATTTCGAGGTTAAATCAATCTCAGGTATCAATGAGCTAATACATATCAGGCCACCCACATGGACTAGAACAGTATTGGCATTCATTTTCATAATTCTTTATTTTGCAGGGTTTGTGAGTCTGATCTCATATCCGACCCCCGAACCTAATTGATTGACATGTAACCTCCATGTTCTACTGCCGTAATAATGACATTCTTTTTTTCTATTGGATGATTTGAAATGGGAGGTTACAGGCTTGCTTAATTTATCATGTTCCCGCCCTGAAGTGCTCCGAACCAGTGCATGGTTTACGGTTTCGGCTTGGGGTCCGTAACTTGCGGCCTTGAGCAATTGAATAGCATCGCAATCGAAGACCAACGTTGCCCGCAACTCACTCGCAGACATTCGGCTGTCAGCGATCGAGTTGCGGGCTTCAAATTGAATATGGCCCATATTGTTTATATGGAGTGTGTCACCCACGGAAGTAAGGACACATTAGATTGATGCAGCTGGCAACAAATTTGGAGTAAAGTGGCTAATTAAAACAAGGTGTTAGTTTGATCCATCTTTGCAACACAAGATCCTGTGTGCCAAGGGTGTTATTCTCATTGTCTTCTGGATTTTCTAGGTTTTACATTTGCTTGTAATCCCACCCATTCTTTTGACCGGCACACAGCTGCAACTCCATTCCTGTTTCATCACTGATATTGTCTGCTACCTGCCATGTCCTTCTGCCAGCACCCCCAGCTTGCTGATTTATGCATGCCCTGTCTTGTCTCACGTCTTCTATTCCATGGATCCTAAGCTTCTGAGCAACCACACAGATTACACTTATTCCTCTTACTTCTCCTGCATAATTACAGTGTCTGCAGTAGAGAACTTCTGGTCATCAAGATGAAATTAGCAAGAAACTGCTGACAGCTACATCTGATATCAGCACCACATGAACTTTGACATCATTGATCTCAGCCCTTTGCGAAGTAAGACTGGCTCTCATTTTAATCTTGCAGGCTGCTTCATACTTTGCCTTTACTGGCCTATATCATAACCACTTCTCCTTGTGGTAGAACGTTCATAGGTCATGACAGCTACCTGAGTGGGATTATTGTTTTTCTCCAAGCACACCCACTTTGTACCTATCATGAAACAACTGTGACAATGAGCAAAAAATCTATTTCTGTTGATATTTTTTTAAGAATTCACTATCAAGTGTATTGTAACAGATATGTATTGAAGGTAGGCTCAGGAGTAAACCCATTATGTCCAAGTCCCAATACATGATAAGTCCATGGCTACTAGGTCACCTACAATCAAACAAAATAACAAGCCACCTTAACTGTATTAACTGAATGTCTGTAAATGTACTGTGAGATCAAATAGGCTGTTTTATTTTTGATTTCATGGCTTTCATGTGCAAGGTTTTCAGCTATTGAAGTATGATTGGATTCTACTCATTGCTTCTTACTGACCTTTGCCTAGAGTTTGACTCTACATCTTTGCAGTTTCCACTGACTTTGCACTTGGATTTTGATTCAGTTTGTACTTACCCCCCTGCCTTGACTTGCAAAATATCTACTAATTTAGATGTTTTTCAACCTGTCTTGAAATGATTCCTGGACCATTCTTACCAGACCAAAATCATTTGCCTTAATTTTATCACTTTATTTAAAAATGAAGAGCAAATTTCAAATCGCCACTAGTTCATTGCATGGTAAAAATAAATGTAATTTGAATTTTAAAAGTCAACTTGCTCCCAGACAACTGGTTGGCCAGATCTAGATTGATGATGTTGAAGTCTGGTACATTAAGGGAAAGCTTGCCTTCACAATACTAATTTTATCACGAGTTTGCAAATAATCCCCAATGTGTGAAATGTACTAGAATTTCTTGTATATTGCATTTTGTGTTCCAGTTTAAATTGAAAATTGTATATCAGGTTAAAAAAATCATAAAAGCAAAAAGAGAAACACAGCGGCTGATGCATGTTAAGCCATTTATGTTGCTGGGAGCAGTTTTGTCTCTAGGATACTGCAGTGTTTTGAAATCTCTATGCACTGAGAACAGTACATTGAAAACGTAAATGGTACATCATGTACATATATTACACACATGCGTATCTAAGATACAGAAATATATTAACACAGTAATACTTTCAAAGAAAAGAATCATTTTAATGGATTTCTATTGTTTTTTCACATTTTAGAATTTTTGTTCTCCGCTTCAAGAATCCAAGAACCTCATCATTGTTCTGCATTCAATCTCTCAATAGATCAAACAACTTGTTCTAGTGCCACGCTTCTTACTGAATATTACATGAAACTGGGTTACACCTGCGTACTGATTGGGGAAAAATAAGATTTGTAGTTGTTGTTAGGACTGAGTTCCAAAAAGTTGCTCTACTTTCTCTTAAAGCTGAATTAAAGCAACACTAATAAATGATGCAATAAGACCACGGACAAATAATGTTTGGCTAATAAAGATATGGTATATGTTATTCTTTTCAGTGGTGTTTCTTAGTTTTATAAATAAACTGCTCATAGTCTACTGTCATTTTAAATGCATTTGCCACTTGATGAGTTGGCTAAAGTTTGAACCATATCTCTATCTGTTAATAATGTCATAAATTGTTGACTGAGTAAGAGATAACAGTTTACAACAATGGACAGTATTTACTTACTCAGTGTTTATGTTCCATATCGGAAAGTAATCTGCTGCTGTATTCACAAGATGTTGCAATAGCTACATTCCAGTAGTAAGTGTAAAGATTTAATGAATTTGCTTAAAATGATAGTTAAAGATTATAAGGTACTTATCACATATATAGTTGTGAGCATGCGGGTTGTTGCTAACGCTGCAGGCTTGCGTAGCGAGCCTGTGGCCCTCGCTTTGCCAAGGGCCTCAGTTGCTGGCATGGAGGGCCGAAGGCGCTCCATGCCAGCAACTGCAGACCTCGCAACAATTACGGACTTACGACAAACAAATACGAGACGCAGGACTTAGAAAAAAAATACTACGACCTCCAAAGATACGACTTCAACGGCCGACCCGGGCAAACCTGAAATCATTTGAATTACACACCACAAACACATAAAAAGCTTACCCACAGCAAGGGGGGGGGCGGCACCCAGGACATCTGCAAGTGAAGTTACACCTCCATTTAAGTCTAAATTACAGAGTTTAGACACCCGAAAATCACCTAAGCGAGAGAAAAAATGGCAGCTGAAAAAAACGAAAACGAGGCTATAGGACCCTAAACACGCAAAACACCACCACACATACGGATTTTCTGAAAAAGCCGGACGAGATCCAAGAACAAGGACGCAAACAAGGACGGCTTTCCCTCGCGCACGCAGCCTATTTACACTACACACTGCACACATTGCTGACACTTACACAGCAGCTCCACAGCACTGAAAACACACATTGTATGCTGCAGCAACATGAAAACAGATTGCCAGCTCTTCAACACAATTCTTCCTGCATATATTACTTCAAAATAGGTAAAGTATATTCATTTATTAATGTATTATTTTGTTTGATCACCATACACCAAACAGCATTAGCTCACTTACAATTTCATTGCCGTCATTTTTTTACGGCAATATTCTAGTAAGATAATAATATGGGGTATTATAAGGTGATTGAGTATGAGATCTTTACCCCTCTCCCTTTCCCCCCTCGTGTCTCCTTTACCCAACTCTCCTTTTCCCCCCTTGTGTCTTCTTTTCCCCTCTCCCTTTCCCCCCTCATTTCTCCTTCCCCCCTCTCCTCCCTTGTGTCTCCGTCCCCCCTCCTCTCCCCCCCTTGTCTCCTCCCCCCCCTTCTGTGTCTCGTACCTGGATGCATCCCTGCCAGCTGATCCAGAAAGTAGGTTGGGCCAGAGGACGGGAGGTGCGGCGCTGCTGGCAGGGTTGTATCCAGGTCGTGCTTGAGCTACTGGCAAGAACCAGGTACTGAAGGTTGTTGCGAGCCCAGGGGGCCTCGAATCGCATGCCCTACACTGGCAGGACACAGGTACTGGGTGTGTTGGTAACACCCGGGCCTCGCAATAAGCGCATGCAAGGCTAAGTCCCGCGTGCTACACCGGCTTGCCACGCTTTGCGAGGGCCGCAAGTGCGTGACCAACATCACAAACGTCACCAACATCGCAAGATCCACAACTATATATGTGATAGGCAGTAACCACATACCCTTATCCCATTTCACCCTAACTCACAATCCCATAAAACCAACAGTGACAGAAATAATGGTTAAAACATGACTTTAAAGGGATAGTGTCGTAAAATCTAGGGTGATTTTAACCCCAATGGTTCACAAGGAGATGAGACAGAACTCGGATACAGGATTGGGATATGTGACAATGATCTGATCTTTTTTTCCAGAGTTACAGGCTTGAAGACATCTTTATGGATGACCATTGGATGGAGGGAATCAGTGATTCTCTTGACAAGATAATCGGTCTGTGTTTTGGTATGCATTCCCTTTGTGGTACCTTATAACAAAATGAAAGGCTTGGAAAAACAAACTCCACCTCACTAATTGTCCATTCTCCGCTGGTATCCGATTGAGGCAACAGAGAGGATTGTGGTTATTAATGAGTATGATCTCCAGTTTGTAGAGATGTGGCTGCAGGCTGCAGTTCCTTTATTGCCCTGGCCACAACCAAACACTTTTTTTTAAATAGCTGCATATCCTATCTTCAAGGCTAGCAGTTTTTGGCTGTTGTGTTCTTCCTCTTAGTTATCAAATTGACGGAGAACAGCTGCAATATCATAGGTTGATGCATCTCTTTGGACCAAACAAGACTGGTGGTAGTCCGAGGTAGCCGGTATGTGGTGGAAAGCAGATTTGAGGGCTATAACGGCAGCTTCATGGTCAGGTGTCTACTGTATAATACTTGGCATCTTTTTCCTGGTCTGTAAGTGTCCAGTTCAGCGAGTACCTTACCACCCAGTGTCCTAGATATTGTACATATGGCAAACTGTCATTTGTTAGGGTGCACAGTTAGCTATGCCTGCTCAATTAAATCCAACACCTCTCTTAAATGGACCAAATGCTCTGCCCAAGAATAGATGCAAATGGTGATGTCATCTGTATATGGATTGGCAAATTGGTGGTATCCATGCAGTAATCTATCAACAAGTCACTGAAAGGTGCTTTACCATAAACCTGTATAGCCCAAACAGGGTGACAAAGGCAGACTTTCCTTTGGCTGATTCAGAAAGCAGGATGTGCCAATAGCCCTTAGACTTGCCTAGTATGATCAAGTAGCTCCCTCTAGTTTGTCCAGCATCTTGTTTACTCTGGGTATAAAAGAGGCATCAGAAATCTTTTTTCACTTAATCTACATAAAAGGGAGCAGTGCCATACCTGGTATGAATGCTGCTCGGAGGATGGGAGTGAAGGGTGTGGTTTAACATCTGGGGCAACAGGTCAGGGTTGCTTGAAGCTGTCACCTATACACAAAGTCCAAGGTGACTATATCAGTATTGAGCGCAGCATTATCTACAGATGGGGTGGTAAAAATAGGCCTTGGTCAGAGTCAATGTTTGCGTTAAGTGCCCAAATGTTGAGCTATAGGGATAGAGTTGGAAATTCCTAATAGAATACCCCAGAACAGGACTGGGACCACCAGCTGCTTGGTTGCTTTCCAAAGCTGCTAATCGCAGTCTGGATTTGTAACCTAATACAACAGTCCCATTTCCCAGATGTATCTATCCTGCTCTGGTCCTACTTCCCGTTTGTCAGCCCTAACTCTAACCCAGCTAAGGTAAGATCAGTGACAAACTCTGCCTTAAACTTCTGGAGATTAGCCTATGGCCACTATTCCCCACAGAAAGTAAGATAATCACCATGGTTGATTAATTTGGGGTGACTGGGGCTCCCTACATGGTTGATTACAGAAATGGCCAGCTGTGCTGATTGAGCACAGGTCACCATTGATACATATAGACATTCCATCACCCCAGATCATTACCCAAGAGGACATCAGTAGACAATCTCTTCATTGCTCCAAAGATCTTTCCCTGTGCCCCAGTCAATTTGCATTTAAGCTACAGGAATGGAATATCACTATTCCCCTTGCTACAATTACATCCACTTCTTTTGGTAGCAGGGCTGTGGAACTAGCCAAGTCAGGTTGAATGATAGTTAAAAATCAACCAGAGTCTATGAAACCCTCGGTAACCTTCCCATCCTCAATAACTGGTTGGACGTGCGTTGGGTGTCCCCTGCGGGTAACCATATGGCATGCACAGAAGGACAGTGGCTGCAGTCTCCTTGCCACTCAGGACAGTTGTGTAGTTGCCCAGGTTCTTCCTATTAATAATAACTTTTGAAACATAGTTACATAATGATTGAGGTTGAAAAAGACATGGGCCATCTAGTTAAATCTTTTTGGACTCTTGCAATATGTGGATTAATTGTTAATTGATGCAGAGGAAGGCAAAAAAAAAAACATTGCAACATTGTCAAAGGTCTCATAAGGGGAGAAACAATCCTTCCTCATCCCATATACTGGCAATCAGATAACTAATTCTCTAGTTATACAGGATAACCCTAAATACCATTTTTTTTTTTCAAAAACGTAATCAACCCCACTTTAAAGTTATGTATCAAATCTGCTCTCACAACCTCATTTAGAAAATTCCCCAGTTTATTTGTCCTTATTGTGAAGACAGATTTTCTCTCTTTAAGGTGGAATCTTTTTTTCTTCTAAACTTCTTCTGAATGGATGTTTTCTTGTCAGTTGAAAACCTCCTGGCACAAAAAGTTCACTTGATAAAGCTTTATACTGACCCTTGATCAACTTATATAAAGGTACTCTAACCCCTCTTGAAGTTCAATTTGGTTAGTCTTTCTTCATATCTTAGTCCGTCCTTTAATCTTATTGGTTTTATTGCCCTTCTCTGTATTTTTTCAAGCTTTAAATCATTTTTTATGAAGTTACGCCCAAAATTATACTCCACATTCCAAATGAGAGCATACTAAGGATTTATATAGTGACATAATTATGTTTGCTTCCCTTGCTTTACATTGCATACAATATCACTTTATTGAATCAACATAATAGTAGGGTATACCCCTGTTTTGACCGCAGTGATCAGACTAAAAGCAGAATGCACAGTAATGCTACTATTATTCCTTCACAGTAGTAATGAAAAGGTTAATGCTTGGCAGACTAACACATCAGGTGTTAATCATAGACACCAATACTGGACTATGGAAACCACTGGTAGACTTCACAGTAGTAATGAATAAGCTCTTGGTAGCCAGGTAGCCAAGGAATAAATCTAGAATCTGCTGGCAGCAAGCAAGGTGTCCCTGTCATAAAATGGTAGCATAAAATGGAATCCGTATAATAAAGCAAAAGAACAATCAGTTCCAAATCAGGCAATGGTACAGGTAACAAAATGGAACCCTACATGGGTCATATGTCCATAGGGTTGATCCAGAGGAAGGGACCCTTCCGGATCTATTGTTACCACCCCATCTGCCATTTGATACTAAACTTTTAATGGCATTAAGATTATGGGCCCATCAGTCAGCTTCAATGAAAAGATCCAAAGAGCTGAAACATCCATATGGGTTAGACATTTCTATATTTCAGGAGAAATGCCTGGTAGTAGGAACTAGACATCATCTTGGATTGGAAAATATGGATATACCTCAGAATTTCCAGTTATGTATTGAACAAATAATTTTTACGGCTAAGGGCACTGAAGTAACTTCTCCATGTGCTCCCTATATAATTTGCTATTAACAATGTTTATTTGCTTTTTATTGGTACCAATCAAAATATTCTTAACCTGGATAAATCTACACCAAGATCCATTTATAAATATTCTCCCCTTTTATAAAGCACTCTGATGATTACGGTTGCCTTTTCTGCAGTTGTTCTGCACTTTCCATCTCTGGTTATCCGTCTGTCATGTGGGTTGTTCCAGGTTGCTCACTATAAATAGACATTTCTTGCATTTATTCACTCTATGTCTAATTTGCTATCTTGGGGATTGATCCTGACAGCTGTGAATGTGATGGAAAGAGGAGGAGGATTAAAAGACCTTAATATACAACCTGTGTCTGGCATGCATGGTAAACATCCATTCACATGCACAGCCCTTATACTCCACCACCTTGTCCTGAAGAGACATTTTGGATCGCTTGTTTCTGTAGCTATCAACAGGAGCCAACAAATTCTGCAACGCAGGATAAAGAAAGATAACAAAAAAACAAAAAATAATGACACAGTCAATTGGCAATTGATTCAGGAAGTAGGAAGACCAACCACTGAATGAAAGAAGCCTTAAATGCCCTAAAGTTTCCTAGCTTAAATTGCCTCTCTCATATATTTTTTTAGCATACCCAGTGCTTAGCCTATTATTACACTGATCTTGTTTATTTATTGCCAAGCCACCTAATATATCTTCTGTATCCAAGGTAGGATCGAAAACAGTAAAACAAAGTAATGTAAGCATCCCTTTGATGTGCATGAGACTGAAAGGCTGTATGCAATATCTGGTTCATCTCTGCCATGTATTAATATTATTAACTTTTATTTGTAACGTGCCAACATAATCCGTTGCGCTGTACAGGGGATAAGAACAAGGAACAATACAATGTTAACAAGCTGCAGAAAATGGAAGGCTCTGTTTTGAGCTTAGAATCTTTGTAGAAAGTGTTTTTTTCCAAAGCACCCTACAAGATTGGAAACTCACTACTTACACGCTAAAGGGAGTGGAAGAAGCAGAAACCTGGACAAGAATAAACAGATAAGGAATAGCAAAGGTCAGGAAGAAGTGAAGCTTAATTAGGTAGGAAGGTGTGTAAAGTTAGAATGTTTTTTCCTTTAGTAGGAAAAGGAATGGATCTGATTGAAAATAACTTAAGGATGAGTGGCTCTAGTAACCAGCACATGGGAATGACAGGTTAGGAGATATATCTCCAGAAGTCAGCAGAAGAAGGAGAGAGAGAGAGAGAGAGAGGGGAGATGGGAATGGGACTTGTAGAAGTGTTTCTGTTAATGAGATTTAGAAGAGGGAGGAGATAGTGATTGGAGGAAGGAGAGTAGCTCATGGGAGCATAAAAGAGGAGAGGAGAGCATGGAAGGTGAGATGGTTATGTTGGAGACATGATGCCATGAAACAGTATTCTATTTCTAGATGTAAGCAACTACCAATTATCTGATTAAATGACCACTGAGGTCATTTTTTACTATATGGCTTTTTTAAAAAGCTAAACATGATAAAGGACAACATATTTTAGACCGTAAACAAAAAATAAATGCAGCTTGTATATGATTTATTTACTGCAAGTTTCCATTTTGCATTCCTATCTGCTGCTGCTTGTTAGCTTCTCAGGTGTATGTGTTCTTATTAACTAATTAGGGATCCGTACAGTCCTACTGAAAGCATTGGCAGTTCTTGCTGTCAGATTCCCATTATGGACACAGATATTTCCTGTTTATTCAAAAGCTTCTCCCACCTCAGGACATTGATCTGTTGAACAGCAGCATAAATACATTTAAAAAATAATAAATTACAGGCTTTATTATTATTTTTTTACATTGTAAAATGATGTTGCATATATTCAAATGAAGTTCTTCAAAATAGCCAATTTTGAAAATATAACCACAATAGTCCTTTTTAAAATTTACATAAATATTTGATAAATATGCTCCATAGAAAACACTTTCTCATATGTGTATTATATATTGGCTTTCATGTGCTTTGGAGAGCTATGTTGTTAAAACAGCAGTTATTTGTCTCTAGTTTCAAAAGGATTATTAGCTTATGCCCTTTGTTCATAAAAGGTTAGACATAATTTGGGGGTTTTGCATAATTTTGAAAATAACACCAATTAGCATATTGTAAATTACCTCTCACCCACACGCATTTCAATGAAATTATCACTGTCTGCTATAGGTAATTATACCTTACTCTGAAAAATGATTTGCAAGTCTTATTCTTCAAATTAGGATTATGGGCTTTGATTTGGGTCCTTAAGTAAACTCAATGAGATCAAAAAGGAATGGGCAGAGGGAGTTGGACAGTGGTGGTGGGGACAAATAGGTAATTGACATCGTTAGAGAAGGACTTAAATCCAAAGTATCTGCTCTTTGCATTTGGGTTGAGTGTATAATGATTTAATAATATATAACTCACTACATTAATTTTAGCATAGAAGTGTGTCTTTAAACTAATGCACTGCAAGTTGATATTAAGATAATTCTTTGTTCATAGTTTATTTCATATAAAAATGTCTAATGATGTGAAGCCCCTGTGAATGGATGGCAGCGCACATGGGAGTAAAGAGGAAGAAAGTGGTGTTTCCAGAAGCTGACCGACTTAACAAAATTAAGTTAAATGTACACATTATATGATAATTACACTGAGAAAACAATCAATTAAAAAAAACTTGTTAAAACATATATATATATATATATATATATATATATATATATAAAGTAAAATAAGAATCCTCAAAAATTACGGCAATAAAATTCGAACCCACGGCAATGCTGTTTGCCACACAATGTAAGGCTTTTGCTCCTCTGTGGACCTTCGGCACTCATTGTGAGCCTCTCCACCCGTGTACTTCAAGTTTCCTGCTTTGCAACGATCACCTTTGGTGCTCATCACGAAGACAGATATATAAGTACAGTGTAAACTGTCAAAAAATAAAAATGTAATATGAATTAATAAATTAATATACTTTACCTATTTATATTTAATATGCAGTAATCAATATCCTGAAGAGCTAACAATCTCTTAGGATTTTCCTGCATCTGAAGATGTACAGTGGGAGTGTTGATCACCGGAGTGTTAGCAATGTGGCAAGTGTGCAGTGTAAATAGGCTGCGTGCGCGAGGCCAAACCATGTGTAAAGCAGCATTTTAGAATCCTAATGTTATTAGTTGTAAGATAGTGTTGTAAAATGGCAGCTTTTTTCTATGTGTTACTTGGCTTGCGAGCATTTTTCGTCTGTTGTAATGGTATATTTTGTATCTCCCACATTCCTGGCTAACTCGTTCGTGCCTGGCGGTGATTTTCGCAGCTCTGTCTCCTTGCCTCATTTTCATTTTTTTCGTCTGCCATTTTTTTTCTAGCTTAGCCGATTTTCAAGTGACGAAACTCCCTAAATGAGACTTAAATAGGCATGCAACCTCACTCCCAGACGTCCTGGCTGTCCCCCGTGCTGTGTGTGATGTTTTTTTATGTTGTATTTTTTTGCTGTGGTTTTGTGTTTTTCAATGTGCGCGGTTCGGCCGTTAACTTCCTATTTTTGAGACCCCGTAATTGTTGTTTTCTAAAAGTTGTACGTCCTTGGCGGTGTTTTGTGCGCTTCGGTATCGGGTAGCTTCGTTTGAATTTTTTTCTGTCGCCATTTATTTTCTCGCTTAGCCGATTTTCAAGTGACGAAACTCCTTAAATTCGACTTTAATTTGTGTGCAACCTCACTCCCAGACGTCCTGGCTGTCCCCCTGTGCAGTTTTTTTTTTTTTGGTGTTTTTCGATGTATGCGGTTCTGCCGTTAACTTTGTATTTTTGCAACCTCGTATTTATTTTTTCATAAGTCGCGCAGCTTGTATTTTTTTTTTAAAGTTTTTTTTCTGTTTGTGGCTCATTACAGTCTATTTCCACCTCCGCAAATGCTGCCCCTCACCTCACGAGAGTCCGCATTTGCGGCCCGAACTGCGGCCCTCGCTTCGTGGCAATGCTGTTTGCCACACAATGCAAGGCTAAGTGCCCTCTAAGCACCTTCAACTATTATATGTGACTAGCGACTTTCCCGTCAAAAATGATGGGGCAATAAAAGAAAGTGTTGAAATGCTGTTTGTCACACAATGTGAGTGTACTGTGTGCCTCAACTATATAGACCCCTATAACACACTAATGAACACATGTAATAACACTGTAAGTGCCATGAGAGTCATCCAGGACCCAAAGTGTAAGCACTACACCATTTTAACCCGGTCTTTTATGGGGGTCTATACAGACCCTCATAAGCCTCTATTTAACCCCATTAGTCCCATAATGGTATTTAAAGACCCTGATAGGACAGTTAGAAGCCTAACATTACCCCGTAAGTGCTATGAGGGTTCTCCAGTACCCTCATGACACTAAGTATAAACACTACACTGCACTATAGCTCCCCAATAAACCATGAAATCTAAACTAACCCCCCTAGACTAACCTATTAAGACCTACACTACCTATCTACACTACATACCTACCGCCTAATTACCCCCCCACCACTGTAATTCAAGAAAATCAAACAAACTAAAGGCACCAAAAATAAAACATCTACATTACATAAAATAAATAAAAAACTAAATCACAAAAAAGAAAAAATCTACATTATCGAAAATAAAACAACCTAACTCACAAAAAAGAAAAAGAGGAACATTACAGAAAATAAAAAAATACATTACAACCCCCCCACTACAGAAAAATAAAATAAAATTACACACCTAAAAAGGAAATACATAGAATACATACAATACATACAATACAAATAAAATGAAACAGAATACAATACCCCCTTATCTATCTAACATACAATCAATACTATCTATCTAAAATACATCACCCAATCTATCTAATACTAGCGACTTGCCCATCAAAAAATGACGGTCAATAAAATTGTAAGGCTGGGAATTACAATGTAAACCGTTTTATACTGTGAGTACCTTCAGCACTCATTGCAAGCCTCTTCTGTCGTGTACTTTTTGTCCTCTGAGCACCGTCATGAGTCATGATAAAGAGAGATATATATTTCTATGTATATGTAGTTAAGTAATAATTAATGATTTATTCAATACATTTATCTACTTTAATTATTTCTAATTCTTATATGCAGCGACCAATAAATAGGCTGAAGAGCTAACAATCTGTTTGTATTTTGCATCTGCATAGAATATACATTTTGAGTGTTGGTGCCCTGCTTCTAAAGTGTAATGAATGTTCCAAGTGTGCAGTATAAATAGGCTGCGTACGCGAGGTAAAACCGTTTGTTTATTGTGTAAAGCGACATTGTATATTCGCAATGTTGTTAATGTGTTACGCGGCTCGGGAGCAGTTCCATGCTTTTGTAATAGTGTATTTTGTATGTGGTAGTTAGATGTGTAAAGTGCTACGCATTTAGCAGTGTTTTGCACGGTCCGTGGTCATGTAGCCTCGTTTTCATTTTTTACGGCGGCCATTTTTTTCCTCGCTTAGGCGATTTTCGAGTGCCGAAAATCATCTAAATCAATTTAAATTCGTGTTCCACCTCACTTCCAGATGTCCTGGCTGTTGCCCCGTGTGGCTGTGATGTTTTTGTAATTTTTTGGGGTGTATTTAGTGTATTTTTATAGCTTTTTCGTTTTCGGCATTCGGCTGGTAATCTTGTAATTTTTAGCGTCTCCTATCTTTTTTTTCAAAGTCTGGCGTTTGTCAACCGCTTGCACACCAAGGAAGTGTTTAGGAAGTGTTTTTAGGCTAAGTCCTGCGTGTTTTATTGTCTCTTCGTATTTGTGCTGATAGTTGTAGTGCGTTAAAGTGGCTTAAAGTGGCTTAACGGCTCGCCTCGCCTTTGGCGCTCATCGCTCAAGTGCTACGCGTTAACGGGGCCAAGTGCTACACATTAACGGGGCTAAGTGCTACGCATTAACGGGGCTGGGGCTGTGCTACACGTTAACGGGGCTGGGGGGTGCTACGCGTTAATGGGGCTAAGTGCTACATATTAACGTGGCTGGGGCTTTGCTATGCGTTAATGGGGATAAGTGCTACACGTTAACATGGCTGGGGCTAGGTGCTACGCGTTAACGGGGCTAAGTGCAACACGTTAACAGGGCTGGGGCTGGCTGGGGCTAAGTGCTACGCATTAACGGGGCTAAGTGCTACACATTAACAGGGCTGGGGCTAAGTGCTATGTGTTAACGGGGCTAAGTGCTACACGTTAACAGGGCTGGGGCTGGCTGTGGCTAAGTGCTACGTGTTAACGGGGCTAAGTGCTACACATTAACGGGGCTGGGGCTAAGTGCTACGCGTTAACATTGTACGCACCACGCAAAGCGTGACGACGTCTCGTAGTTAGACAATTATAATATGTGATACAATACATCCTATCTATCTAATATACATCCTACAATCTATGTAATATACAATAAATACTATCTATCTAAAATACATCACCCAATCTATCTAATATACAATACATCCTATCTATCTAATATACATCCCCCAATCTATTTAATATACAAAAAATACCATCTATCTAAAATAGATCCCACAATCTAATATACAATACATCCAAACTATCTAAAATACACCCCCCAATCTATGTAATATACAATAAATATTATCTATATAAAATACATCACCCAATCTATCTAATATACAATTTATCCTATCTATCTAATATACATCCCCCAATCTATGTAATATACAATAAATACTATCTATATAAAATATATCCCCCTATCCAACATACAATAAATGCTATCTGTATATAAAATACTCTAATTCTAAGCTAAAATAAAATAATTAAGACCACTTACCTTTGCAGATGTCCCTTCAGATCAGCAACCTAGGGAAAAAAAATTACTACAACACGTTTACAGAAAATAAATAAACATTGTAAATATTATAAATATTCTACTCACCTTACCAGCATGTCCCTGTCCGTCTTCTTTTCTTCTCCTCCGGCGAGGCCACTGTTGAAAAAAAAAAAATAACATTAGTACAACAGACATAAACAAAGTAAAATAAACATAATATACAGTGTACCTACCTCCCCCCGATGTCCCCGGCCTCCTCCTCTTCTGCCCTGGATGGGCCCTGGAACAATCTGCGCTGTAAAAGAAAAAAAACTAACAGAGATCCGCACTCGCAGATCTTCCCGACGCTAATGAGCCTCCTACAGAGTTTTCTAGAAGAAAATTGGCAATGGCGGCTTCTAATTGGCTGAATTTGATAGACAGCGTTTTCAGCCAATCAGAAGATGCCAATGTGTGAGCCAATGAGAAAGGGATACACCCCAAAATCCCACTGTGATTATTTAAACCAATCAGAAGGCTTTATTGCCATCAGCCAATCACAATGGGATACACTCCCACGGGGTGATTGGCTGAAGACATCTGCGCCTTCCCATTGGCTGTAATACTGATTGACATTGCCAATGAGAAGGCGCAAATGCCTTCAGCCAATCAGTACGTGAAGGTGTATCCTATTGTGATTGGCTATTGTCAGTGCAACCTATCAGAATGCACAGTGAGCGACAGGGTTTTTTAGGGGTTGATGGGGCTCTGTATAGAGCCTCATGCGTGATAGGGTTAAAAAAAAATTATTACGGGACCTTTACAGTCCTTTAAGGACTCGTGAGGCGGGCATTTTGAATTTTCATTGCAGGGGGGGTTCCCGATTGCGTGCGATCGGAGACCCCCACTGCGAGGGTTAATGTGGGGTTAATGCGGGTTTCCGAGCTTATCTCGGATCCCGTGGGGTTAATGCGGGTTTCTGAGCTTATCTCGGATCCCTTCTTGGGTAAGTTGTAGGTGGCTGGGGGGTCCGGGGTCGTGGAGCCTCGTTTTCGTTTTTTTCGGCGCCCATTTTCTCTCGCTTAGGGGATTTTCGTGTGTCTAAACTCAGGAATTTGGGCTTAAATTGAGGTGTAACTTCACTTGTAGAGGTCCTGGGTGCCCCCACCCCCCTTGCTGTAGGTAAGCTTTTTATGTATTTTTTGTGTGTATTTATTTGTTTTCAATATTTTGAGGTGCGCGCGGTTCTGCTGTTAAGGTCGTATTTTTGCTATTAAGGTCGTATTTTTGCGAGGTTGTAATGCCCCGCATCTCTTATTTTTTTGTGTCCGTTGTAGTGCTGCTTGTGTGGGTGTTTGTAACCGTGTCTGAGGCACTGTAGAGCCTCCACCTCCGCAAATGCGGCTTTTGCGGGCTTAAAGTCATAGGGGGTCGTAGGGATGAGCGCCTATGGCGCTCATCTCCACCAATGCAAGGAGCGCCTTTGGCGCTCCTTGCCAGCAACGGGCAGCAGTTGCGGCGGGCTCACTATGCAAGCCCGCAGGCGTTAGCAACAACCCGCATGTTCACAACTATATATGTGATAGCATTGATAAAAGGTGCAGTATGGATGGAGAAAGGATATCTTTTAGGTAACATGCAACACAAGCAATTTTTTACTTTTAATTTAATATGCTCCACATAAAACAAAATTCCCTCCTCCATTTGCCAATTTTATTTTAATAAAAAAACTAATTCTGCCCTATTTAGCAATAGTGCACTATTTCACTATTTTGTGCCTTAGTATGCACCCCTACAGGGTACTTGCAATCCTGTTGTTCCTTTGGAATGGATTTGGTAATTGGGATAAATTGGGCAGAGATTGAGCCGGTGTATTGCACCCCCTGTATTTTTTCCATCAGCTGCCTCTCCTGCCGTGTATTGCAATCAGACTTGGTATTGTAGGCAGCACTTCACGTGGGATGTCTGCACAGAAACAGACTAAGGGAACCTTTCTAATCAGATACGTAGCTGCACTGTAAAGACCCATGTGGCACTAACACCTTTCCTATATGCTATGGAGGTCCTTTAAAGATTGTGGGTTACATTTAGATGCCATGGAGGTCCTTAAAGTACCTCCACGACGTGCAATATAAACCTCTACAGGGCCTCCATGGCATCTAAAATTAACCTACCATCCTAAAAGGACACCCGTGGCATTGAAGCCCTTGTCCTCAATCTTCTACTCTGGTTCAAACGGGCTATCAGATTTGCTTGAAAGATCATGTTCTCTTCATTGTTAATTGAAGCCAGCGTTCCTCATTCTTCACATCATTTGAAAGGCCCTCAACCTAAATATCCGACGTTGTAAACAAAAAATAATTTAAAGTAAGGGAGCACCCTCTATATGGACCGCCTCCCCCACCTAGGCACAATTGGCTTTTGATGCTCTTTTGCAGCTTAATTATAATTTTTCATGCATTGATTGGCTGAAATATGTGTCAATCATATACCAGTCTATCAGAATTAATTTGTGGTTGTCACCCTGCTCTGCTTTTCATTGAAAATTGGTTAGTGCCATGAAGGTCCTTGCAGGTACAGAGGAGGTGTTCCTGAAGTCAGTCAGCAAATTTATAAGTAGATGCTTGTTTTCATTACTACATTACTTGTTTTCATTTTTTTAAAGCATTGTTGGAAAACTTTACTGAGCCTTTTTTCTGCCACAGTGGAGCAAATACGTCCTAAACAAATACATTCGCTGTTCCTGTAGAAATCCTTTCTTAAGGTTGCACTCTCCTGTTTGTAGCAATCGCAGTGGGTGGCGCGTTGACTCATCCTTCATTCCAAATGCTCCACCCCAGGGACCCTTAGCTATGCAGACTTTGTTCACAGCCCAAAACAAACATACTTTTCCCTGGATGCTTTACTTATAGGTAACACAATTCCTTTCATTCCAGTACCTTGTAATTCCAGAACTTCTGCCAGTCTCTTGTTTCCCCTCTGCTACTTCAGCTCCTCTCAGCTGTGCTGCTTGCAGGTTTGCACACAGATTCCACTTCAGATCTATTTGTTCATCAGCTTATTTTCCTCTGTCTGCATTAGGTTCATCTATCTAGGTCCAGCTACACCTGTAGCCTAAATACTGTTCCAGCCTTTCTCAGGTGCAGCCTAATTGTGCTGTGTGAGAGCCGTTCAACTCCTGCAGATCTTGATCGAGCAAATTACTTTGTTTATCCTTAGGGTCCCATACATGCCTTCTATGATTCTCCCATATCTCTAACCAGCTTTGTCACAAGCCATTATTTTGCAATTGACTACTATTGTATTATTTATCTATAGGCAGTATCAAACATCCAATATATTAAAGCACCACTGCAGTTTGGAGCAAACTGCACACATTTGATGAAGTATATAACAAACTAACTGTACTATAAGCTATATAAGCAAATGAGCATAAAAGCATTTTTAGAAAAAATCCTAATTTTATCAGCTTGTGTCATGGGGGGTTCCATCTTGGACTGGTAACCTGCCTGTAGCTAGAAGAGAATGGTTATCCTACTTGGGCTTACTCTTTTATTTAGTTCTATTGTAAAGCGATTAATGACCTCACACAGTCCCTCCAATGTATCCCAGGATTCTAATCATGTTAGGAGCATAGGCTAAATGTTTGCTACAATTAAAGGAACATTAAACACAATGGTTACAATTGAAAGGCTATATTTATTTATTTACTTATTTATTTATTTATTTGAACAATGCACATTACCTAGTCAACTTCTTCAAAAGTATATACTATAAATATGACACATCAGTAATCATTTAACTTTATCAACACTGTTTGCCCATTTGATAAATATATCCGTAACTCTTAGAGATATGACCTTACACCCATTTGCAAGTCCTTTCATTTCCTTAAAAACAGCCGAAATTAATCTCTGATAGCTTTTAAAAAAATAAAAAATAAAGACTCAGACAACATTAATCTGTTTTGCATAAATCTGAGAATGTCTCCAATTAGTCTCTTATAAATCCCCTTTTGCACACCCATTACGCTGAAATTATCCCTGTCTGCTGTGGGATGGGTAATTACACCTCCCTCTGAAATGTTATTTTCATGTCCTTTTCTTTCTTTTTTTTTTTGCCGAATGCTTGAAAGAGAAACAGACTTGGCAGAAGTATATAAGTGAATGGTTATTTCTGACCAATCATCTAAAAAATGCTGATGCCAACAAATCCATTAGTGTAATTAGCACTCTATGTAATCAATGTGACTGTTAATTACCCACCAGACACAATTCTGCACTGAGAATGCAAAGTTACATAAGTATGTCCGCCTCTAGGTCCCCGCGGTGCAGGTTTACATGTGGCATGAAGTGTGAATGCATTAGGGATATGAATCAATATACTAAAAAAGTAGTGTTAAGCTTAATAATATATAAACGTTTCCAATGAAGCTTACATATTAAATACGGATAGACAAAGTATAAGAAGCTGAGATATTTAACTCACTCTTTAACCCCACTTTGATAAATATACCCCATTGCCTGCTCTGACAATCCTACACAATCATTTAGCTACGGTGGGGTGGACAATGTAGAAGCAACACCTCGTGAAAAGAAGTTTAACTTCAAAGTAACTAAATCACAATTATAAATGCAGCTGCAAAAGTACGTCATGTTAGATTTATTGCCAATTAACAGTATGTGTCAGCTATAAAATAAGTCTGATGATTAGTGCTTTGATAATTGAGTTTTAAAAGCAACATGAGGCAACTAACAGAGATCCAAAAATGCCAAATAGTCAGGGCCTGAATTCCAGGTGCAATAGTTACAAATGTTTCGCCTCTGCTAGACTCATCTTCTGTACACAACGTTCAGTGTCGGTATCACCTCTCTGTCAATCACTCCACTGGCTTCCCTTAGCCTCAAGAATAAAATGTAAAATCATGACCCTAACTTACAAAGCCCTCAACAATAACGCTCCCCCTTACATCTCTGCTCTCATCTCCAGATACTCCCCCACCCACCCTCTTGGTTCTGCTAATGACCTTCTTCTTTCTACAACTCTTGTCACCTCTTCTCACTCCCATCTCCAGGACTTTTTTTGTGCTGCCCCTAGTTTTTGGAACTCCTTGCCTCGCTCCACCAGATTATCCTCTTGCCTCAAAACATTTAAAACCTCACTTAAAACGCATCTCTTTAAAGAAGCGTATCACCTTCCACCCTAACACATGTATCATCTCTCCCTCTTTTACCACTCACTATCCCTTAGATTGTAAGTCTGCGATTTTCTATCGTAAGTACTTTGGGAATTCACCATGGACATTGGATTCCTAGCTCAAAGACAGGGCCCTCCTTGCTTTGCTATATGTTAATTTTGTATTTATCTTTGTCTGAACTTAACTTATGTACAGCGCTACGGAATATGTCGGCGTGTTATAAATAAACTAAAATAATAATAAAGGGGCATAGTCTAAAAAATAATAACATATGTCAAACCGAGGGTTATAGATGGACATTTCACTTTTTGGAGCTAAATGCCTCAAAAGTACAACCTAAAAAGTACTGCAGAGTTCAATCAGCATCTTTGTGACTCAACAAAAACTGTAGCCTCAAATTTATGGCAGGGCTGCCATTCTGAAAACTACTTGTACCTAAGACCAATGCACAAAGATGCATAACATGGTGTAAGAAGAAAGAAACCTAGATACCTAAGCAATGGAAAAAGAGGTAAAATATAACGAATGGGAGTTTTCTTCTTGTAGAATGGCGCAGTATCCCTCTACAATATCCCTCTACATCTAGTTCAGGACCTGTTTTACAAGAAAGAGTGAAGCTATTCTGAAGTCTAAAGGTGGTCCTACTCCTTATAAGGTTCTTAATCACATATAAGAGTTGTCAAACTACGAATCGTCGTCACGCTTTGCGAGCTTGCAAATTGAGCTCGCAAGAACTGCGTCCCTCTGATCCACAAATGCGGACCCTCACAAAGCTATAACAGCAGCAGCGCCTATTAGAAAAAAGGCGCTCAGCGCGAGGCTCGCAATGAGTGCCAAAGGATCTCGGTCCACAACAAAAATTTTCAACCATGAAACACTTTCGGTCATAAAACACTGAATCAGTTGCTTTATCCATCCTTTTGACGGCTTGTTCACATTGGCTACCCTGAAAGAAAAGGGGAAACATAACCCCCAACTACTTATAGTGACAAGTTACTATTACTACTGGGCAGGTCATAGCAGAGAGGTCAGACGGTAGATGGAACTGGCAACCCACTCCAATATTTTTGCCAACAAAACCTTATGAATACGCACAACCAGAGACATAATGATTGTGTCATGCGTGCTGCGGTCCATAGAATGACATAACAACAACCACAACAACAGTCAAAAGAAGGAAAGCACAAAAAGAAACAACCAGCCATTTGCTTGCTACACAAAATTTAAAGTTGTTTGTATTTAAAATTACACAATAATAAAAACAGAACAACAACAACGAAAAATAAAATGCAAATAAATCTGAGGTAATGAGTCCCTGTTGTAGCTAAGACATATTAGTAAACTCAAAGGTGGGGCAACAGGTAATATATACCCTGTCTCTTCATTTGTAGTTGTATGAGAGATAGGCAATGTCACACATAAAATAATAATCCCAATCAGATATATTAATTATATTGTAGGGTTACATCAAATATATTTGTAAGTCCCAATGTTGGAGAATGTTATAATGTGACAACAAGGTGGAATAATTCTATCTTTATACTAAAAACTCTGAATTGATAGTTATAACACATATCATAGTAATGATCAGAGAATTATAGCAATGCATGGTGTGGTAGTAGTTCCCCTTAATAGTACAAGTAGGAATGGTCCAAAGATCTTAATAAATACTTAAAAAAATATTGCTATGGTATAGTAAGGCAAGATTGACCTTCCTAGTAAGTTTAACAAAAGGTGCCCCTTAATATAGAGACAGCAGCTAAGTTTCCCTAATATGCAATCCAAGCATTATAAGTCCCTATAGTATCTCTCTGTCCGCACCTTGTAGTTTAATCCAAGATCAAATTAACTTATTGGGCAAGTATACAGCGAGTGCTCTGGATCTGTCCTGAAACATACAAGTTCTATGATGGCCTGATATGCATTTCACTATTGGCTTCAACAGAGGCACATTGGCTACTCTTCAGGCTTAATTTAGAAAATATTGGAAGCCCAGTTGGTGATTCTAGCTGGAGTGTGCACTGGTGTTCAAAACTCTTTGTATAAGTTCCCCCCAGATTGGATATCCTCTAGGGCTTCAAGATTTCTGAAAACATGTTAGCCAATTTGTATTACCATGTGGCCTGCTTCAGCCTCTGCATAATCCTGGCCCAAAATCACAATGAATACACCTTTTAATAAAATAATGGTCTCTGATTGCTGACTGATTTTCCAGAAAAGTCAAGCCAACTTGTAAACATGTCCCTCTGCTCCTGTATTGACTTCCCAGAATTCTTCTTACATCTCCACGACCTACCATCTGCAACATCATTGGATGAGAGAATCAAGGATTCTTGCAAGTGTTTGACCTGAGCTTCTTGTCTACTTATGGACTGACCATGTCCATGCACTAGGACTGATGTATTGATTTGCTTCCCGTAGCTAAGTTTGCTTGTAACTCTGTATCCCATGGATATTTCCATCCCATGCCATGGTGCTTTGCTTCCAGAGGCCACTAATTATTCTAGTTTTCCAGCTGCTTATGACAGATTGAGAAGTTTGAGGATGTTATGGAATGCACTGTATGGTAACCTGTGCCAAGCAACCCATCAGCATGATGATAATTTCTGTTTACCTACTAGTCTTTTTTCACTAGGAGACTCAATTTGGTGGTTAAAAGCAAACAGGTCAATCCTGTGGCATTCACTTGAACTTCCTGCGATCTTGAAAATCCATACATTTTTGTATACATCTGTTCTGAAGCCATAGATTAACAACATGTACACATAATCGCCATCTCCTTAACACATTTGAATTAATGGTAACCCTGAATTTTAGATCCAAAATATGCAGAACTCATGAAATGCACCTTAATACCTTTAAACCCTAGAATTGATATGGGAGCAGTAGGTAGAGGATAGGGGAACTGTTAGCATTGCCACCAGGTAATCTACATTAACCTACCAGGTTCCTAGTGACGTAATCATCTGCAACTTGGATGTGTCCTGGTCCTGTTGGCTATCTGTCTGGTACCTCTTCTATGACCCTGACACTGCTTGTTTGTTAGCTGCCCTGACATCAGAATTTGATTTAAATGCTGCTTGGACTGAGCCTACAAATACTTTAGCTTGTCTACCATCCTCTGTGTAGTCCGCCCTCACTTTGGCCTACTACTGGATTATTTCTACTTTTCCTCCCTATCACAATATTAAATTCCCTACCTAAGCATACTAGGACACTATTAGGGGCCTCATTCACTTGCAATTTGGCCTATTGAATAGGGCTCTATATAAGCACAGAGCATATTTTCCTTACGGTAGTTTTTAGTTAGTGAAGACCTTGCTTTTGGATAGAAGTTCACTAACTAAAAACGTCTGTAAAAAAATATGCTCTGTGCTTATATAGAGCCCTATTCAATTGGGCGAATCGCAACTGAATGAGGCCCTATTATGATTGGATTATGATTGGATACATAGTACATAATAGACATTTAAGGACTACAGTCAGGGTATGATTTAAAGGATCACTGTAGTCCATTTCTATCTATATGGTCTTTTAAAATAAATATGATATCAGCAAAATATGTTTTTAAATAAGTAAAATAATTACAAACTTTACATTTTGCAACTTGTATATTATTATTATTTACTGCAGGGTTTCATTTTGTTTGCGTGTGTTTTGCTGTTTTTAATCTAAACTAATTCGCTTTATTTTAGTCCTGCTGAGAACACTGGTAGTTGTAGATGCCACATTCCTCTTGTGCAGCCAGAAGCTTCTTGTGAATTTGAATTTTCCTCCTATCTCACAGAGTTGATCTGCTCAAACCAAAATGGCAGATTCCACGGTAGCATAGTTGCATATAAAAAGTAATAAATTAGAGGCGGCACTACTTTTTTACACTTAAAAAAATGCCTATTTTCAAGTGTATTACTTCAAAAGAATAAATATAAATAATATGAGCACAGTGGCCCTTTAAGATTGTCTCCATGAACACCATGTCAGGCAAACTGGCTGAGCAATCTGTCCTCAAAAAATCATATGCTTAAAAATGTATACTTATGTGGGATTTCTATCCAGGCCCCACAACCTACATTTCATACATAATTTGGCCTTTATCTTTTGTATATGTCTTCAGTGCCCTGGTTTGCCCACAACGCCCAGGCAATGACCGCAGGACTCTGAGGCCACTGAGCCTCACCTGGAGTAACCAGACACCGCAGATCAATGAAGGGATCAGCTGTTCATAAACAGTATGTTCTACATCTATTATTCAAATGCTGGAATCTGTCTAATGGACTAAAACCAGTGTGTATTACAGGAGAGAGAGTGCTAACCCTTCCAGTGCTCTGGGAAAATGATCTGGTAAATTAGCACTGTACAAATAAAAAAGAAAACATCTATCTATCTATCTCTATACACACATATATATACATATGTACATACATATATAATAAAAAAAAATAGTTCACATTTGAATGTCTAAAAGAAGTAAAAAAAAAACCTGCTTCCAGCTCAGAATTCCGAGAAAAACAGTTATTACACTGCATTCTGGGAAGCTGAGCTGGGACATGCAAATGTGCCCACAAATGCCTAGCTCTTCCATCTATAGCCATTATCAAACATGGCTTCCTTTAAGCTTATGTATGCTGTATTACACAGCTTTAATGCAAAGCCAAGGTTGGATTTTACACAAGCTGAGAATCCTATCCACAGCAGTTTCAAGCTTACTGGCTAAATATCTGCCTCCTCTCGCACTCCTCCCCTCCCTCCCCCTCCCCCCTCCTACCCCTCTCCCCCTCCCTCTCTTTCCCTCCCTCTCTGCCTCCACTCTCTGCCCCTCCTTATCTCTCCCTCATTCTCTCCCTCTGCCTCCACCCTCTCCCCCTCTGTATCCCTCCCTTCTTATCTCCCTCGCCTCCCTCTTCTTCTCTCTATTGGTGTCCTCTCTCACCCTCTCTCATCTTCCTCTCTCCCCCTCTACCCTCCTCCTCTCTCTCCCCCTCACTCTTTCCCTTCCTCACTCCCCATCCCTCTCTCTTTTCCCTCCCTCTCTCTTTTCCCTCCCTCTCTCCCCTCACCCTCCTCTTCTCTCTTTACCTCCCTCACTCCCCCATCCCTCCCTCTCTCTGCCTCCCTCTCCCCCCTCTCTCTTTCCCTCCATCACTCCCCCATCTCTCTCTCTCTTTCCTATCCCTCTCTCACCCCTCTTCCTCTTCCTCCTCTCTCCCCTCCCTCTCTCCTCCTTTCTCCCTCTCCCCTCTCCCCCTCTCTTTCCCTCCTTCCTTCTCTCTCTCTCTTCCTCTCCCCTCCCCCTCTCTCTCTCCTCTTTCTTTTCCTCCCTCACTCCCCCAGAAAAAAACTGTATATTTGTAAACCCACTTGAAAGTGTTATTATGTTAAGTGTTAAAAAACTTATTTCTCACTCAGGTTTCCCAGAAATACAGTCATTGTACTGCACTCTGAGAGACAGACAAATGAGGATACAATGTATCTTACTCTTAAATCCAAAACACCATTTTATACATGGCTTCTTTTTCGAAGTTAATGGCTTTCATCAATGTGAGGTTGGTTCTACAAAGCAGATTATAACCAGTGTTGATTCCACAATACTTTTTGATAGGTACTTAATTTGTGACCCATTAGAGTAATTCAAATAGTAATATCTCAGTTGTCAAAGAAGTGATAAACTGAAAAACATTTTTCATTAGGCAAGGATTAAAAACAAAAAATCAAAGAATGGTGCAAAAATAAGGAAATAAAGCAATGTATCAACACTCTTCCAAAATGTAGAAACTAAGAGCCCGATTCAATTGCAAGCCTGATCGTTGTAGGCCGTATGTCTACAGTTGTGTTGAGGGCTCCCGTTTGTCTCCGAATACGATGCTATTCAATTGCGCAGGGCAGCAAGTTATTGGCCCCAAGCCAATATCACAAACCATGCACTGGTTCGGAGCGCTTCAGGGGTTCCATTCAATTCAAGCTTTGCAACTCAATCGTAAACAGCTGAATGTCTGCGCGTGAGTTGCGGGCTCCCGTTGGTCTCGGATTGCGATGCTATTCTATTACTCAGTTTCGGAGTACTTCAGGGTGGGAATATGATCAATAAAGCAAGACCGTAACCTCCCATTTCGAATTAGCCATTAGAAAATGGCACTGTCATTAATACGGCAGTAAAACATGGAGGTTACATGTCAATCAATAAGGTTTGGGGGTCCAATATGCAATCAGACTTGTAAACCCTCAAAATAAAGGATTATGAAAATGAATGCCAATACCGTTCTAGTCCATGTGAAATGAAACATAAAAATAAATGTTATTTCCTGATGATTTGCGGGCTTGAGACTGTTGTGCAATTAATAATAATGATTTTTATAGCTTTCCCCGTTATTTACAGTGCAGTAGTGATTTTTTATTTGCATTTACAGTGCTACGAATAGGTGTTTAAACCCCTCTAGCACTCATTGGATTTTCTCCTTCATTTGCCATTTACATGTGTGAAAACATTTGCGGGCTTGCAATTCTTGCGAAAGGGAAAGATCAAAGGCTTTGGGATTTTTTCAAGGCCGTAACTTGTAACCCGTTCGGAGCCCGCAAAAAGACGTAAGTTGAATAGCAAATTAACTTGCAACCTCACTTACAGGCTCCAGTAACTTGCGAAAGCTCCATTGAATCAGGCTCTAAGTTGTTCAGTCATTATCGTTCTCTTTCTCGTTTAGGATTCCTGTATAATAATAACCGCTTACTCCCTCAGTATAACTGAGCTTGGCTGTCTTTATGTGGCCTTGTGACTTCTCAAGCTTTGCTTTCATTTGCATCAACATAGGACAATTATGACTGAGCGATTTAGAATCTGAATTTTGGAAGAATGTTGATACATTGCTTTATTTTCTTCATTTTGCACCATTTTGTAATCTTTAGATTTTAATCTAAGTCTAATAATGTTTTTAGATCCATGATACTTTGGTGGAAGATGTGTGACATTGACATACATAATGACATTGCCTTCTTGTTAGCAGCATGAGACACTGATACTGTGGATCTCTATCTTGTGTGTGTGTGTGTGAGTGGTGTTTATATTCCTGGGCCCTCATTCAATTGCGATTTGGACAATTGAATAGGGCTCTAAATAAACACATAGCATATTTTTTTTTAAAGAAGTTTTTAGTTAGTGAAAACCTTGCTTTTAGATAGATGCTTACTAACTAAAAACTTCTTTAAAAAAAATATGTTATGTGCTTATTTAGGGCCCTATTCAATTGGCCAAATTGCAATTAAATGAGGGCCCTGGAGAGCAATGCTTGCACTTCCCATGATGGGAAAGGTGAGTGGTGTCAAATTCATCAGATCATCAGATCCAATTATCTACATAAGTATTTACATAAACACTTGTGTGTCCACTACCTGGCAACTTGTGCAAAGTACCAGGCCCACAGCAGGGTTGGGACCCTCTGCTATCTGCATTCCTCTTATTTTATTAGACGGGGCAGTCAATTATTATTATTATTATAGAAATTTGATCTGATCATCATCTGGGTGATCTGACTACCTACAAATATTGTTTGGCTTTTTAATCTCCCCTATGGTTCATATCCAATTCTGGATCACTACTTTGTGACGATGAAGAGGCTATTGTACTTCAATGAAGCTGTGAGCTATACCATGTAGGGTCACCCAAGGTGGGCAGGTCAGACAAATTGCGGAGAAAGAACGGGCAACCAACTCCAATATCTTTGCCATGAAAAACGTATAGACACAAGATGTGCCTGGCGTGATGCGATCCATAGGGTCACAAAAAGTTGGACATGACTGAATGACTGGACAACAACAATGGTCTATATAGAGATGTGCAGTAGTGGAGCTCTCCATTTACCATCCCCACCACTCTGTGCGTCTATATAAATATGTGTGTTAGGATCAGGACATATAAAAGGGAAAGGAATTGACGTAGCAGTGTTAGCTTTTCCAGAATTCCAACTGTTTATTTAACTTTAGTCTTAGTAAGAAGCTGCTCTGCACAATATATTCATATATTCAGCTTGTGAAGACAAGCTACCAGGCCCTGAAGGAACCGTAAATTACAAGCTCCCTTTAAATGCTTATATATTCTGCAAACAAAAATATATTATAAGTTTACTCCGAAAGAAGCTCTCCACATCCTAAACCAGGACGGATCAGAAGAGACAGGCGAGCTGAGGCTAAATGACTAGGGAGGAGTTGTAGGTGTATGTATTTATTATTTTGTTAGGCGGTTCTGCTGTCTGCTACGACTATGTGTGAGTAATCCAATCTGTCCAAAGAAACAAAAGGTTTGTTGCTTCTAATCGATGTGGATAATACTCCAAACACAAGTCGGGAGTGAAACTTGTAAAACTAGCACGTCAGCAGGAGTTACATACACCGAGAATGGAGGCAGCTGTTCAAACAGCCTCAGATAGAAAGCTGCTAGCAGCGGCTATCCTGGATTCCCAGCGTCCTGTGTGGCATCCAGAGGAAGGTCATCTTGCCCTTTCTGACATTAAGATGTCCTACGGATAAATAAATATCCAGTAGTCGTAGGAGTAGAAGGATAGACCCAGGCTGTAGTTATAGCACAGTCACTGCACCTGCCGTTTAATGTTATTTAAATGGACATGGAACATAATTCCTTTTTTCATTAATTTTAAAAGAGTCTGCTTTATACATGACCAAAGTTGTGTTTTCAATGAAAAAATATTAAGTAAAAACTGCTTAAACTTCATTGAAACTAATAGGAAATGTAGATTTAATTTACAGACAAGTATGACTTTGTCATCAAAGCAAAAAATGCCTTCCGTTAATGACGATAAATAGAAGCCTTGATATATATTTTATTGGACAAGCAATTCATTTAGAGTGCCAAGCTTTTAAAAGATTAAATGTAACAAGTGATATATTGTATATACACCAATGGAGACGTTAAAAATAAGAAAACCAATAATATGAATTAACTGGCCCATTACCATTATTTAAGGACCACTATATTAATTAAGTTAAAGTGTCTTCTTTTGAAGGACTACACTTGAAAATAGGTCAAATGTTTTTAAATTGTAAATAAAAACAATAGCATAGCTACGACGTGTGCGCGACGCATTGTGAGGTTCGCATTGCGTGGCGAAGGGAGGAGAAAAGGAGAGAGAGAGTTGGAGGGAAGGAGAGAGAAGGAAGGAGGAGGGAGAGAGAGAGATTGACGGGGAGAGAGAAGGAGAGAGAGCGAGAGAAAGAGAGAGGGATGGGGCAGAGTGAAAGAATTGTAAGTTGTGCATGTGAAGCCGCGCATTGCACGGTAAAGGGAGAGGGAGGGTGAGACAAGAAAAGGGAGGGAGACAAGGAGAAGGAGGGAGAGAGAAGGAGAGGGAGGGAGAGAGAATGAGAGGGGGGAAGAGATAAGGAGGGAAGGAGAGAGAAGGAAGGAAGGAGGGGGAGAGAGTGAGAAGGAGAGGGAGGGAGAGAGAAGGAGGGAAGGAGAGAGGGAGAGAGAGGGGAGGAAGAGAGAGTGAGAGAGAGGGAGAATGAGGGAGAGAAGGAGGAAGAGAGAGAATGAGAGAAAGAGAAGGAGTGAGAGAGAGAAGAAAGGGAGATAGAGAGAGGGAAGGGAGATAGAAGGAGGAGAGAGAGAGAAGGAGGGAGATAGAGAGAGAGAAGGAGGGAGAGAGAAGAAGGGAGGGAGAGATAAAGAGAGAGAGCGAGAGAGAAGGAGAGAGAGGGGGAGCACAGAGAGAGGGAGAGGGTAAACCGAGAGAGAGATAGGGAAAACATAGAGAGGGCGCACAAAGATGCAGAACACACAATATTTAATACAATATTATACCGTCATTTTTGATGGGCAAGTAACTAGTTTAATTCAAATTTTTTTAAACTCAATTCTGCTGTTGTGGAAACTACTATTGATTTCTGCTTCTTGAGTTAGAGGAAACAAGAAAGGAATCTTCTGCTTGCACAATGAGAATGTGGTATCTAAAACTATCAGTGCTTTCAATAAAACTAATGGAATGATCATTAATATTCAAGGACACGCACTCATGAGAAAGTATCTGAACAATCAGCTGGGAAAAGGAAATCGAGACGCTTAGTAAAGAATAATTGCCTATAAAAGTTCAAAATGTTGAATTTTTAAGATTTTTGTCTTGACCTTTTAATTGATGCTAGTCAAATCCTTTCAGGGAAACTCCAGTAAAACCAGAAGCCAGTAAGTTACTGACAGTAGCGTCTGCATTCCAGCGCCCATTTATTCTTTTTAAGCAGCAATCGTCCATGCAGCTGAAAACAAAACTGTAATGAATAGCAGGTATCTGAGGAATCTTCCTGAAAGGTGTATTTACTTTTGCAAAAGACACACAGCACTGAATGAGTGTCATGCAATCCTTTTGCGAGATTTACATGTCTCATTTTACTAAACACAAACAATACTGAGAAGTTCTTGATGGTTCTCTTTTGTTTTATAACTTATAGAGGCCAAAAATACATTTTAAACTAAGTGACAACTATTTTATTGCAAATTCAAACATCCTGCTAAACTTTGATGAACTATTTAAAAAGTTTGCAATCAACATACAGGAGCTTCAGTCTCAGAAGTATATTATGATCAAATGAATAAGGCCCAAGGCATCAGGTGTATAAGAAAAATATAATAAATATGCCAGAGAATTAACAAACCGCAAGAGTGCTGCAAAGGAGGGTGACCGCTTAACCTTGGGGAGTAAACACTGAAATCACTGATTAATAGGATGGACTTCATTTCACAAATGGAATTCATGGGCAATAGATTGTCTAACAACCATAAGATATGTATGTAAGTCTGGCAGCCTCATATCCGTTGCTATGAAGAAGCTAACACCGTAATTGTGACCATTTTGAGACTTGATTGCTCAAATTTGACCCCATTAAGGAGTTATAATATGAGCCAGGGGATCCCTGGGATCCCCACTCAATACCCGCTAACCCTAAGAGATTTGTATCACCAACTAACTCTCAATGTATACTAAGCTATGACCATGGGGGTCTTTATGGACCTACATGGCACCTAAAGTTAATTCATAGCATGGGGCTCCTCCAAAACCATCATGGTACCCTTACAAGAGTCCATTTTGGACCCCATGAACCCTAACCTCAAATAGGGACTTTCAGAGTCCCTAACATTAACTACATAAAAATACTATATAAAATAAAGAGATTACACATGTAAAGGAGAAAATTATAAATTATCTATTCTTTTGATGCCCTTTAGCAACAATGATTGATGCCTAGTTTTCCTATGTCACCCCATGATAATAGTTTATATTTGGGAACCACTGGAATCCAATATACTTTAGATTAAAATGGTGTCCCTGAGATAGTATTTTGTGCCATGGTTATACTGTAGCCTAGAGATACCTGGGCTAAAGGGGTAGAGGGTATTAAGGGGACACCAGGGAAAATTGGGGTTAATGGGGGGTAGTGGGCATTGAGGCGGGGATCCCAGGGATCACCTGGCTCATGTGAGGTAGCCGTATTAGCCATAAATTGTGTCAGATTTGATCATCCTGGCTTCTCAGAGGCATTATTTTACCTATATGTGGGGGATGAAGGTACCAGTAGACCTTTTTAGAATTTCAGGCACAAGATTTCTGAGTAAACTTCAGTTAGGTTATATATTGTTATGGAGGACATGTGATAGCGATTTTTAAAATAGTTATGGGGCAGGCACTTGGGGCTTAGGATATTAGGGGCATTTCGAGCATGTGAATGGCATTTCTCTGAGGTTACATTTCGGCGTGAAATGTGATAGTTTGTTAGCGATTTACAAGTAGACTTCACTCTGTTCTTCTCTTACAGGAATGGAGGCCATAGTTTGTAAATACAATCATAGATTCGATAAAAGCAATATATTAGGTTGGTAAAATTAATTGTATAACATAATTGAAATTAGACAGTGAAAACATTATAACGCATTTACATAATGAATTTACATTATATTTATGTATAAACTATGCTTAGATTTCATTGTAAATGGAAAATCAATAAAAGTTAAGTGGAAAAGAACATATATGACCCAATTGTCCCTTTTTTTGGCAATACAGTCTCTGTTTTATATATCCATCTGTCTCTTTCAGTTACCCAAATGCCCGCCTTTGAAAGTCCACCATTTAGGTATACATTCCTAAACTGCTGTTTGCCCTTCTTTCTTTATGAGGTTCCTCTCAATTTGTTTTCTCTAAGATTCCTTTATTAAGCATATACGTCTCTAATAATAGGACCCCTTTCTCATGCTGTAGAATAGCAATAACGCGAGGAATATAGTGGTTTTGACTTAAAAATTATAGCTGTTACGCTATCATATTGGAAAAATGTAGGAGAAAAGAAAATAATTATACTATCGGTAATATAATTTTTTTTCCATAAATGCATACTTTGCTTCTTGAAGTTATATTATATGTTTCTATTTGCTAATTCCATTTAATGACTTCTCTGCGTATTTATTTGTTTCTCTCTGAACCATGAATGTGTTTTCCATACAAGTCTCAGTGGCTAGGTGGCACAGGAGGACTGTTTCACACCAGCCAGGAATTATATTCCAGAGGCTGGCATTGAGCCCCTCTTATCAGGCTTCACAGCTCATTAACGCTGAGTGGTGCTGGCGGACCATCTATGACTCACGGAATAGATAGGGTTGCATTATCTTACAGGTTTCTTTCCTTTACTTTAAAGAACCACTGGTGTCTTGTGGGCTTTTTCTAGTATGGGCTTCCAAATAAAATCCGTCTTGAAGTGAAAAATTATTTATACATTTTAAAATAAAAAGCGTTTAATATTTAACTATTTTATTCAGTTTTGTTTTAACGCCAGCAGACATTTTGGAGACATAAATTCAGTTAAGATCTCTGTTCAGTTGTTTTGAAGAATTACCACAGTGAATAGTCACTTGACAACATCACTAAGTAGAAAAGAAAGCACCAGTAGGACACCCCTCTCCCAATCCAGGTACAGTCAGACTAACAGTCCAAAATGGAATCCCCAGGAAATATTTTCTTTAAAATTGCTTTTGTGCTCATGGCCTACATAGCTGTTGGTGTTGTTAGTTTGTTATATATTTAAAAACATGTGAAGTTTTTGTCCTAATCTGTAATGGTTCTTTGATTAATTCTTACTCCTTCATGCATTATTCAGATGGGATATTTTAAATATGTGTGAAATCAGGGGATCTTGGATCAATTCCAAACTGAATATATATTTAAATGTAAAATGTATTATCCACCTCTAGCGTGCACATGAGAAATATTTTTGTTGTATATTTTGTTATATAAATGGTGCTGTCACATTATTATGACTATCCAACTAAAATCCATAATAACCGCATTGTGCATCATGGAGATAGACGGCATGGTAGTGAAATCAATAAGATGCTGGTAAGTTGGCAAGGGTACACGAAGCATGCAGACTGCAGTGCATCCAACAGCTGATGAAGATTGCATGGTGGAGGATCCATACGTCAAATATGGCAATCAGCTGACATCCAGAATAACCGCAGTGTGCATCATGGACAGCAGCTAGAGGCATGGTAATGAGATCAATAGGATGCTGGAAGGTTGGCTAGGGTAGCTGGAGCCATGCAGACTGCAGTGCATCCAACAGCTGCTGAAGATTGCATGGAGGAGGATCCATACGTCGGATATGTCAATCAAGGTGGTCCCTCATGTGCTGGATGGGGTTGAAGTCTGGGGAATTTGGAGGCCAGGAAAGTACTTAGAAGTATTTGTCGTGCTCCTCCAACCACTCCTGGACAATTCTGTCCATATGGCATGTTGCATTGTCCTGCTGGAAGATCCCATCCGCTTCAGGGAAGACAGTCAGCATGTATGGGTGTAATTGATCTGCAAGAACGGATAGCGAACAAAATAGGTTGAGAGTGCCTTCCAGAGGTATGAGTGGACCTAGACAATGCCAAGAAAATATTCCCCAGACCATAACAATGCCGCTGCCAGCTTGTGTTCTTCCAGCAGTGGTCGCACCTGACACCCCAACGTCCGCCCAGTTGATGGAGCAGAAAAAGGGTACTCATCAGAGAAGACAACACTTTACCAGTCAGAAGAAGTCCAATTTCAGCACTGTTGTGCAAATTAAAGAAGTTTCTGATGAGGAACCCTCATCAGCATGAGTGCAGTAACCAGCCGTTTGCTTCGGAGCCCTATAAGCAACAGGATTCACTGTACTGTAATTTTAGACACACGTCTGTTAGCCCCCTGGTTTGTTTGGATGGGGAGTTGCTCAACTGTAGCCTGTTGGTTTGCCCTCACACACCTTCGCAGCTGACGTTCACCTCTGACATCAATTGCACATGGTGCTCCGCAGTTTCCACGCCGTTTATTCGCAATGGTGCCGTTTCTCCAGTTATGGTACACTTTAACCACAGCAGCACATGGACAGTTCACAAACTGCGCTGTTTCAGAAATCCTAACACCCTGGACCTGAAAGCTAATGATCTTCCTTCTTCTAAATTTGGATAAATCGCACATTTTACCCATGAAAGCGGTGGTTAATATGTTTGCAGAATGCCTACATGTCACCTTATATACCCACCAAGCCAGCACACACCACTTGCCATATTTCAATGGCTACGCGATGCTGCCATCAAAAGTAGCCAGCAGTCATAATAATATGACCTTACCCTGTATATATGGATTGAAGAGTGAGGCATTTGTGGGCACATTTGCATGTCCCTGCTCAGGTTCCCAGAATGCAGTGTAATAACTGTATTTATCAGAATTCTGAGCTGGAAACAGCTTTTTTTATCTTGTTTTAGACATTCAAATGTGACTGCAAATGTGCTATTTATTTACTGTACTACTGTACGGTGGAGGCTTCTATTGCTCTTTTCCCCACCATATATTAAATGATTATTGTGGTGAACTACCTACTCATAAAGTCCAGAACACAAGCTGGGATCCCGCCCCACGCTGATGATAGGCAGTAACCTTGAAACATCTGTTCATGGGTAGGATTCCCAGCTTGTGTGTAATCCGACCTTGGCTTTGCATAAAAGCTGTGTAATGCAGCGGGCATAAGCTTAAAGGAAGCCATGTTTGAAATGGTTTATGGATTGAAGAGCGAGGCATTTGTGGGCACATTTGCATGTCCCTGCTCAGCTTCCCAAAACGCAGTATTATAACTGTATTTCTCGGAATTCTGAGCTGGAAACAGATTTTTTAAACTTGTTTTAGACGTTCAAATGTGAACACAAATGTACTATGCTATGCTATACCATTTAGGGTCATCCAAGATGGGCAGATCATAGCAGGGACATCAGGCAAATCGTGGTTCACTGGAGAAGGAACTGGCAATCCAACCCAGTATCTTTGCCAAAATAAAATGGATAAGCACCAGCGACATAGTGATAGTTGTACCATAGGTTCACGGAGACTTGAACACAACTGAACGACTAAACAACAAATAAATATACTGTATATATATATATATATATATATATATATATATATATATATATATACATACAGCTCCTGCTCCCACAGTGCAGCTGTATTAAAAGTCACAAAATTATACTGCATATGTACTTTGGCTTCAAAGGACGCTTACAAGTGAATCAAGACAAAGTAGGAATATGTATTGTAGACTTAAAGAGTTCTCTGCATGTTACACAACACTATTATTTAAATTCAGAAAATGAAGCTTTGATTTCCTTCATTAAATTATATAAAATTAGTCTTTGTATGATTTATAAAATTTTTACATGTGTCTTTGTGATTTTTGGATTGGAACTAAAGAATATAACATAATTTTTTTTAGAAATTATGTTTGTACTTTGTGGTGTATATTATATTGTCATATAAAGGATGAATTGGCTATACAAAGGATATTATTCATAGTTTTTATAGAAGAAATATAAAAATAGACATTGGGTTTTAGGTATATTCATTTTTTTTATAATAGTGGTTAAGTGAAGGTGAAGAGAGCCATTAAGATTATACAAGTTGCTTTAATAAGATATTAAATCCATGCAATGAAACAGCATGTTTATGTTTATATGCATCTTCATGCTACAAATGTGTATTTACATGATAAAGTGAACGCTATATAAAAATATAAAGAATCTAGGAATATACCAAAAATTCAGTACAATCACTTTTTGCTCCATTTTGCTTTATTGCCTGCTCCTGCCTGTTACTGTCCGGGTGGATGTGTCCTTGTAAACTAATGTGCTTCCCTTAGTTATAACTGCTACATTCCCAGGCCCTCATTCAATTGCAATTTGGCCAATTGAATAGTGGTCTAAATAAGTACATAACATATTTTTTTAAGAAGTTTTTACTTAGTAAACCTCTATTCAAAAGCAAGGTTTTTTAACTAACTAAAAACTTATTTTAAAAAAATATGCTATGTGCTTATATAAAGCCCTATTCAATTGGCCGAATCGCAATATAATAAGGCTGATTGTGTTTATTCAAAGTCTCCTCCCACCTCAAGAAGTTGATCTGCAGAACCCAACGGTTCCAAACAGATTCATGAGATCAAACACATTTCCAACATTTTGCTATTCATCTATTTAGAATTCCTGTCTGCTGACTTGTATATACTTATGGAAAATTATATAATGTTTTTTTTCCATAGAACTTAAGCTTTCTACTTTGGTTGCATGTAGAATGGGAAAGATCAAACATAAAAAATAAAGATAGTAATTACAATAAAAAAAAACATACCGCTTTCACTCTCCTTTGCCCGCCATTCCCTCCCCTCCTTTACTTGAGATTTCCAGCCAGCCTGTCCGAAAGCCAAGGCTGGGCAGAGATAGGTAACCAACTCTGAACCACCAATGAAGGCACGGAGAAGGAATTAGAGAGGTAAGGGAGGGGAGAATTATAAGGAATTAAGTAAAGGAAGGGGAGTGGTGGAGGGAGGAAATCAAACGGGGATCAAGAGGTAATGGGTGGCCAAAGGGGGCAAGAAGTTGTGTTAATTTGAGGGATTGTGGCAAAGGGAGGGGAAAGTTGAGAGAATTAGTTGTGCAACTCCCCGCATGAGGGGGAACACACTTAAAAAATGTGTATATATATATATATATGTGTGTGTGTGTGTGTTGCCGTTGCTACACTGTACCAACCCCCCCAAAAAAAAAACAGTGAGTCAATAATTTGGATGCCCGATCTCTCATCATCCCACATCTATATAACACGATATATCACAAATTTTCTTAGATTCCATTGTAAGGCATTAGACCCCCCCCCCCCCAAGACCTGGCTCGTTCATGGCATTACACACTTAGCAGCAGCTCCTTATGAGATATACAGTACTTCCAAGAAGAAGAATACTGGTCCCTGTTGATTCGTCGCCTATCTGCTTGTAGGGTTTATAAAATGTATTTCTGCAGATCTACTTAAAATCACTAATGGAATCACTCAGCTCCTTTCAGTACAACTATTATATAATAGAATAATGCCACAATATGTACAATAAATTTTTTTTTTTTACTTTTACATGCAATTATTCTTTACTGTAGAGATCCATTTTCCTTTCTGATCTGGTCAAGTATGTTGCTTTCTCAAGGTGTATTTTAATAATAATGGAGCATTACTTTTAATAAAAACAGTGTCAGTTGGTGCATATAGAAACTTCTTTTAAATTCAAATTCTCAACTCAACTCAGAAGTTAATCAGCAGAAGCCAAAACGGTAAATTCCACAGCAGCATATCAGCATATACAACATAAAGGTAATTTTGATTTATATTCAAAAGACATGTATCCACTTTTAATAAAGTTGAACAATAAGAATTTCCTATAATTTTGATGTCCATTTTAGGACCAAATAGTTATATATTTGAAAAATATTTTAACCCAATTGTTATACATTTCTGCAATACCTATTATATCCTTTTGCTTGTTTGTCTGTTTTTGCTTGCGTTTTTGTCTACTAAAATATTGTGCATTTTTTTTTTTTTTACATTAGTATCCTACTAGATCCCCTTCTGGATCGCTACCTTGTAGTGGTGAAGGTGCTTGTGTACTTCATTGAAGCTGTGAGCTATACCATGTAGGGTGACCCAAGATGGGCAGGTCATAGCAGAGAGGTCAGACAAATAGTGGTAACGCACTATATTATCTTTGCCAAGATGCACCACCAGAGATATAACGATTGCGCCTGGCATGCTGGGGTCCATACGATTATGGAGAGTCGGATACGACTGAACGACAAAACAACAACAAATACTACTATATAGGAACGTTTTGAACGGAGTAAATTGGTAGATAAGTGCTCTTTTGGCTTTTTCTGCAGGGGACTTTTATATTTTCTCCCTGTGTAGCTCTTGAAAAAGTAATTTTTACATGTAGGACTACAGTGGCCTTTTAAATTGGCCTAGATTTAATTGCTAATTATAATGAAGGTACAATATCTTTTTGGCATATGCTGACCTTTCTATGAGAACAGCCATTGTCAGCTATAACCCTGCATTGTGTTGTTCTGCAGTACTTTTTATTAATCATTCCTACTGTCCTGACAAGTGTGTGCATTGTGCTTTTTGGAGCTCACTGTAAGCTTGTTGTGTATCCCTTTCAATGTATAATGGGCCTTTCTGCTTAGCAACTTGCTCATGCTGAATAGAGCCATCAATTAATGGGATTGAAGGATGCTGTAGTCATAGCAACCAACACTGCTTCACTACATGGGACTCTTTATGCGCATTCACCAATCAGAAAGCTCCTAACACTAACCAATCACAGCGCACTGGTGCATTGACCCAATCAGATATCGCTTTACATTGTGGAACCCGGAAGTGCCTGAGAGATGCTGCAGCTCCACGTGTCCAGTGACAGCTAGTGTCCTGTTGATATCAGGGACCTTTGCTCTAACTATATTGATGTCCTGACATATACTTGTCACGTTAGATTGTCTGGACTTTGCTTAGGACAGGCTGGCTCATTCTCCTGCACAGTTGGACTGCTGTGGGGGGCTCGGTAATTTGGATTATTCAAAGGTAAATACTGCATGTTTGGAGTTTATCAAATGCACACACAGAACAAGGTCTATGTTAGTGCTAATGTGAAAATTAGTGAGTGAAATTAGTCAATAATTGCTGATATATTGCACAAAATAATACTTGGCAGCAGAGATGCTCATCTGCAAAACTAATTGAAGTGATGATGTTCAAGTATTATCTGACCTGATCTATATAAAAGGTATATCAGATGTTTAAATGTGTTGTGGTCATTTACATCTTTGTCAAATAGATGATATCCATGTGGGCATAAACCAGGGAATGACAAATCCTGTGAGCTAGGGATCCACTGGCTCCTAACTCTTTGGCCATTATACATATATTTTTAGGTGCTACTTTTAGCGCTCAGTCTACCTGAACTTTTCTACTTTAGCATGCAGTCTACCTGGTCTTTTCTACATTTGCGCGCAGTCTACCTGATCTTTTCTACTTTTGCGCGCAGTCTACCTGATCTTTTCTAAATTTCCGCGCAGTCTTCCTAATCTTTTCTACTTTAGCGTGCAGTCTACCTGATCTTTTCTACATTTGCGCGCAGTCTCCCTGATCTTTTTTTACTATAGCGCTCAGCCTACCTGATCTTTACTACATTCGTGTGCAGTCTACCTGATCTTTTCTACATTTGTGTGCCGTCTACCTGATCTTTTCTTCTTTAGCACGCAGTCTATCTGATCTTTTCTTCTTTAGCACGCAGTCTACCTGATCTTTTCTACATTTGCGTGCAGTCTACCTGATCTTTTCCACATTTGTGCGCAGTCTACCTGATCTTTTCTACATCCGCGCGCAGTCTACCTGAACTTTTCTACATCTGCGTGCAGTCTACCTGAACTTTTCTACATCTGCGCGCAGTCTACCTGAACTTTTCTACATCCGCTTGCAGTCTACTTGAACTTTTCTACATTTGCGTGCAGTCTACCTGATCTTTTCTACATCCGCGCGCAGTCTACCTGATCTTTTCTACATTCGCGCGCAGTCTACCTGATCTTTTCTACATCCGCTCGCAGTCTACCTGAACTTTTCTACATCCGCGCGCAGTCTACCTGAACTTTTCTACATCTGCGCGCAGTCTACCTGAACTTTTCTACATCCGCGCGCAGTCTACCTGAACTTTTCTACATCCGCGCGCAGTCTACCTGAACTTTTCTACATCCGCGTGCAGTCTACCTGAACTTTTCTACATCCGCGTGCAGTCTACCTGAACTTTTCTACATCCGCGTGCAGTCTACCTGAACTTTTCTACATCCGTGCGCAGTCTACCTGAACTTTTCTACTCTACGACTATAGCTGAACTTTGGACTGAACTTTTCTACTATTCCATAAAAAACAATGCCCAAAAGTGTTTTGTTTTTTTCATTTTATGACATGAGATACAACATATTTATGTAATCTTAGTAAAACATCCTTACAAAATGATTTCATTATTTAATTGGTACTTTATATTTAATTTTATGACATACGACAAACCTATGTAATCTTACTAAAACATCAATAGCAACTTAGGTAATTATTTAAAAATATTTTTTTATTGGTGCTTTATATTTTATTTTACCACATATGTTTGTAATCTTAGTAACACATCAGTAGTAAATTATTTAATTATTACACACCGTATGTCATTTAGAAATGGCAAAAAAGTCTTCGGCATTGTTTCTTAGCACTTTTCAAGAAGATCGCCTTTCACGTAAAAATGCAACGGCTTTCTCTTCTGTTCAGATATTTTTTATAGAAATCTTTTAACAACATTATAGAGGGTAAAATCTGTTAGAATGATATTAAGACTGATATTATCAACCTGTTATCTTGATATTATCTACTTAAAAGTTCTTTCTGGTACTTGTGCAAGACAGAAAGCTGCTGGACTTTGCATGCACCTGTCTGGCCCAAAACAAGAAGTTCCGTAAACCATAAATTTGGAAAAAAAGTCCAGTACTCCAAGCATCCAAAAAAAAGTCCAGTACTCCAAGCATCCAAAAAAAAGTCCAGTACTCCAAGCATCCCAAAAAAAAGTCCAGTACACCAAGCATCCCCAAAAAAGTCTAGTACACCAAGCATCCCCCAAAAAAGTCCAGTACACCAAGCATCCAAAAAAAAGTCCAGTACGCCAAACATCCCAAAAAAAAGTCCAGTACGCCAAACATCCCCAAAAAAAGTCCAGTACGCCAAACATCCCAAAAAAAAGTCCAGTACGCCAAGCATCCCCAAAAAAAGTCCAGTACACCAAGCATCCCCAAAAAAAGTCCAGTACACCAAGCATCCCCCAAAAAAGTCCAGTACGCCAAGCATCCAAAAAAAAGTCCAGTACACCAAGCATCCCCCAAAAAAGTCCAGTATGCTAAGCATCCCAAAAAAAGTCCAGTACGCAGTGCATTCCAGAACTAGTACACTGCAGGTAAACAGCATGCCCTAGTGCATTTGTAGGCCTCACATAGACCACAACCAGTAGACCACAGTTTATGGGTAGGATGCACGCTAAAGTAGACTGCAGTTTATGGGTAGGATGCACGCTAAAGTAGACTGCAGTTTATGGGTAGGATGCACGCTAAAGTAGACTGCAGTTTATGGGTAGGCTGCACGCTAAAGTAGACAGCAGTTTATGGGTAGGCTGCACGCTAAAGTAGACTGCAGTTTATGGGTAGGCTAGATGCTAAAGTAGACAGCAGTTTATGGGTAGGCTAGACGCTAAAGTAGACTGCAGTTTATGGGTAGGCTAGATGCTAAAGTAGACAGCAGTTTATGGGTAGGCTAGATGCTAAAGTAGACTGCAGTTTATGGGTAGACTAGACGCTAAAGTAGACTGCAGTTTATGGGTAGGCTAGATGCTAAAGTAGACTGCAGTTTATGGGTAGGCTAGATGCTAAAGTAGACTGCAGTTTATGGGTAGGCTAGATGCTAAAGTAGACTGCAGTTTATGGGTAGGCTAGATGCTAAAGTAGACTGCAGTTTATGGGTAGGCTAGATGCTAAAGTAGACTGCAGTTTATGGGTAGGCTAGATGCTAAAGTAGACTGCAGTTTATGGGTAGGCTAGATGCTAAAGTAGACTGCAGTTTATGGGTAGGCTAGATGCTAAAGTAGACTGCAGTTTTTAATATATTCCCTATTTATTTCAGCATGAAAAAGTGACACACTCTGTACCTGAAAAAGCAAATACTCCTCTTCCTACAGTATCATTCTCTATGACTCAAGTGTTGTCAGGAAAAAGAAACATTTTGGAACACAAATATCTCATACAAAGTCGGTTGAGCAGAATTAGTTTATTTTGCATGAAATTGAATAACAAAACACAACAAATAGTTTCTGTAGATGTCACCACACCTATATAGGAATGTGTGAAATTTGTGCTATTTTTTGTTTGTATTTTCCAGTGATACTAGCACATACAGACACACGCACAAGTAAAGATGAAACATTAAGCAGTTACAACAAAACTATGTGGTCTGTGTTTGTTTACACAAGAATGGGGTCCTTATCTCAGTCTGTACTGTTATGCACAAGTTTATCTTAAAATTCTGGTCATTATCAATTCAAGATATCCAAAAGAACATGCTAAAATATGGCACTGAATAGCGCTACAATTTTTGTAAAAAGTAATGTATAGTTGTTTAGTCGTTCAGTTGTGTCTGACTCTCCGTGACTATGTTGACCGCGGCACTCAAGGCACATCTGTCAGTGACGCCTTCACTGAGCACCACCAAGCTCATGTTCATTGCTTCATTCCAGGTTCCCGGGGTGAATTGTTCTTTGCAGCAGTGACTTTCTTTTCCTCTCTAGGCACATCCGCTGCTGGGTGTCGTAACGGCTTTAGCTCAACCTCTTCATTAGATCTAGGGGTACTCTTACTCGCCCTCTGCTCTTTCCCAGTATTGTGGTAGGCACCTTCTGACCTGAGGGGCTCAACTTCAAGTGCCATATCGTTGTGTCTCTGGTTGGGCTTATCCATAAGGTTTTATGGCTATCTACTTTACAAACATGAGAAGTTTTTCCTGAACAATAGTAGTCTTTTAAATTTCAGTAATCAATGGAATTAAAAGGTGTATTCTTCTGGGGTAGGAAAGCTAACAAGCTTGGGTAAGACGTAAGGGTAGGACATTGTCAACAAAGGTCCGCATAGTTTTGTTGTTTAGTCGTGCCTGACTTTCCATGACCCTATGGATTGCAGTACCCCAGGCACATCTTGTCTCTGGTTGTGCTTATTCATAAGGCGTTCATGGCAAAGATACTGAAGTAGGTTGCTAGTTCCCTCTCCAGTGGACTGCGATTTGTCTGTCCACTCTGCTATGACCTGTCCATCTTGGGTGACCCTTTATGGTATAGCTCATAGCTTCATTGAAGTACATAAGCCCCTTCACCATGACAAGGTAGCGATCCAGAAGAGGAGATAGATATTAAATACATCTAATTATTACAACTCCACATGGTAGCAGAGGTAAACTGTTTTGACCTTAGAGATGCATAATGTCATACTTTTTTAATATATGCCCTACTTGTTTGAGCATGAAAAAGTGACACACTCTGTACTTGAAAAAAGCAAATACTCATCTTCCTCCAGTATCATTCTCTATGACTCAGGTATTGACAGAAAAAAACAAACATTTTAAAACACAAATGTAAAAAATGTAAATGGTGTCGCTCAGTCGAGTCCGACTCTCCGTGACCTCATGGACAACACATCATGCTGATCCATCTTGTTTATTGTTAAAAAAATGTTTAACACATAAGATTATGGAAATAGCACAGTGGGGAAAAAAATATGTATAGCATTGAAGGCAAAATAAATATATATATGAGGCAAAATGCAACCCTGGATTGCTTCAAAATATAACATTTGGACAAATGAATATACTATTATGTGCCTAAATTATTAGCTGCACCTTGGAATAAAAATACTATACTACGATATTTTGCCCCTCTCCTCTGCCCTGCCTAACCCATTCTGGATCGCTACCTTGTTGTGGTGAAGGGTCTTGTGTACTTCACTGAAGCTGTGAGACAAGATGGGTAGGAGATCAGACAAATCGCAGTACAATGGAGAAGGAACTGGCACTCGATTCCATTATATTTGCCATGAAAACCTTACGGATAAGCTCAACCAGGACATAACGACAGAAGTGTATGGCGTGCTGTTGTCCATAGGGTCACAGAGAGTCTGATATGACTGAATGACTAATTAACAACCCAGCCTAAGGCATTTCTGGTAGTTATAAAGAAAGAAAATAAACGCAGGGTTAACAGGATAAGAATTTATGGATATATTAGAAAAGTACATAATAGCACAATATATTCAATTTGACAAATTACTTTTGAGAGCAAATTGGATCTACATTGTTAAATAGTGAGTGAAAACAATTGTATATTCATCCTTTCATGTACTTACCTTATTAATTGCTTAATAATAATTGATATAACCAATAAAAATGGAAAGAAGCTAAAAACATTCCTCTACAAGACAGTACCATGTTTTATTAAAGGCCAGGAGCCTCATTCAATTCGGGCTCGCTACTTGATCGCAATTGAGTTGCGGCCTCCCGTTGGTCTACTTTTGTGATGCTATTCAATTGGCCGGGCCCGCAAGTTAGGCGCCGGTCGCGAAAATCGGAAACCATGCTATCGACAGTAGCATTTGTGGGCTTGAACATGATCGCGGACCCAAGCCCGTATCTCGTGGTTCAAGCCCGTATGATTTCAATGAAAACTGGAGGTTGGATTTCAAAGTCCTACAGGCTTGGAGGTTGAAGCCCATAGGACTTAACATTGATTGCCCTGATCGATATAACACGAAAATTTAATATGAAATAAAGTATTGGAGACTGGTGTGCTATTCATTTTAAGACCTAACATCACTTTCACTCTTAATAAAAGAACAATATTGCATTTTTATTTGCTTTTAATGTGCTCCAATTTGTCATTAAGCCCTTTGTGAGACCTTCTTGGTACCTTTAACTTGTGGTTAGATATTTGCCATTTGCGGGCTCGACAGAGTGGTTAGCGAGGGGGAATCGGAGCAATTGAATATCGATTTGCGATTTTAGCCTTGCGAATTTGAAAGATCAAAGGCTTTGAGGGCAGTAACTTGCGATTTTGACAAATCGCAATGAATCACATCAGAGCCCGCAAACGGAAGCCAATTGAATAGCAAAATAGCTTGCGACCTCCACTTGCGAGCCCGGATCTTAAAATTGGACCAATTGAATGAGGGTCATGCTGTCCCACTCAGATCAAAGGTTTTGATTATAAGGACACATCAGAGGTTCCAGATCTGGTTATTTAATATGTACTGTACAATCACATATATAGTTGTGAGTATGCAAGTTGTTGCTAACGCTTGCAGGCTCGCGAAACGCCAAAGGCGCTCCTTGCCAGCAACTGCGACCCTCGCAAAATTTACGTTAACGCAAACAAAATACGAGACACGTTACAACCCATTACAACCTCGCAAAAATCGTCCGCAACACGCGCACATGAAACGACGCTACATCAGACACATGTGAAATTAGCAAGGTTTAGGGTGCAGAGCCACCCAAAACTAGCTTAATTAGGCAATTTCCTCTCTGGGATTTGCACACTCTCTGTTTTCTGAATGTAATATTACTTTTGCGGAAAGGAAAGAAATTAATCTTTTAAATAACATTCAAAACACTTGTTATAACCTATAGTTTTATGCTATACCATATTACGAACCTTTGCTATATCCCTTTTGAGTGTTTTCTCCAACAGAAATTCTGAAAATAATATTTATAATTCTCTAAAACAACGCAAGTATTGCCAAAAACCTGTTTTATCAACTCATACAAAGTGTAAACATAATGCAGTACAGACTTCATTTATTATAAAATGTGCATATTTGAAATCTTTTATTTAAAAAATCTAGTCCTAATCTAATATTGTAATTTGAGTGTTTTTAATAGCAATTAACACTTGTTATGCAAGTCATTTAAAGCCAATTTGAGTCTTCAGATTGCAACTCTCATTGAACACAACCTTTATATCGCTGTGCAAAACCTGTGCACGGTGAATAAAAAAATGCAAGAAATGTTGACTGAGCATCTGCCATTTCCCATGTTTGCAGTTAGTCCTAAAAAGCTTACAGTTTTGACTACATAGGACAGAATACCAAAAACGTTGGAAACAATAATATAATATACTGTCGGGGTTAATACGACATATTATTTTCTATATAATATAGAATACTGAATATTGAGTTCAGAATCAATTTATAGACACATATTCCTTTTTATAAAATAACATTTATTGAAAATATCAAAATCAACTAGTCTAATGAAAAATGTAATATATCAAATCAAAATGTAAATATAACACGATAATATATCAAAATCAAAAATGCAGATATAACACAGTAATATATCAAGATCCAAAGCAGATAAAACACAGTATAGCCAGTCAGATAAATAAAGGAAAATCAATACATCATATAGTAATACTTATTATTTATGATATTTTCTATGCAGTCCTAAAATTTCAATATAAAAGTGTACTTCATTCACATGAACAATAAAACCTGGGATAGCAACCCATAGAACAAAGATCAGATAAATCAATTGATAAAATTCATTCTTAATAACGTTTTAGCAAGTACTAACAATGTCTAATGATATTAAAATATATGCAGTTATACAGGAGTATATTGAATATCATACAATAAGTAAAGTATTTTATAATATAATTGATAAGTTAGCTAAGTAGGTCAATTTGTCTGTATTGGTCAAAAAGAAAAATGAGATATCTAATTTTGTATCAAAATTTATATCCGGAGTATAAATTTCAATGACAAAAGGAAATCTAAATAACTTTTTGATAAGAAATAAACCAAACAGAGAAATTATGGTAATAATTCTCAATTATATCATAAAATAAAATATCTCAATTTATACATTACCAATTATGACACAATTCCACTAGTTAATTCCAAAGTTGTTTTGGCTTTTCCACAAGATAGAAGTTTTCTTATCTCTTCCTTTCTTTTCTCTCTCTCCTGTTGTTTCTCTTTTTCTCTCTTTGTTTTTTTTTCTCTCCTTTCCCCTTTTCTCCTGTCTCTATCCATAATTATACCTCTTGCTTATTTGCCTATCAGAATCCCAAATCAGTTAAAGTATCTATTAACCAATAAAATCTTTTCATGATGTCATCATTTATTTAAATTTTACAAAGAATATATTTTCCTATAGAGACATTTATTCCTATAACCATAAGATGGCGCTCTCAGACCTTTGAATTTTTATCCCTTTTAATTAGCTAATGACCCTTTGACCCTTTACCTATAAACAAGATGAAGTCATAAGAATGTTATCAATTTGACAGATTTACTATAATGTTTAGCAGACTTAATGTCTACAAAGCGAATATTTTCACATGTGAATATTTAAGGAGTGATTTTATTACCTAGACTTATGAGTTCAGCCAGATATTTATCTCTTTTAGAACAATGGATTATTCAAATCATGGATAGTTCACTGGTGAGCAGCTGTGAAAATATATCTTTCACATAGATGTTTTCAAGTAATAGAATTGCATGCATAGGTATATATATAAATATAACAGCATATAAAATATTAATACAATGGATATAAAAATAGTGGTTAATAATTGGAATATCATATTATTCCATAATATTCATATAAGATAGAACTTTATTCATATAGAAGTTCTGACATATCCCCCTCTCTGAAATAATATCGCTCTTTAATAAAGTAGGTGATATTATTACAGTTGTAAATATGAGAAGTAAGTGGTTCCCGGAAAAACAGATACTCAATCCTGGATATGTTGTACTTCCAATGTAAGTCAATTGAATGGGAAGTAACCTTGGAATGCAAATTGTAGTAACAATAGTCTCATTCACTACAATTATTAAGTCATTTAGCTTGGAGTTCCGATTCTCTTTGCACCATCTTCAAGGAATCCCGAAGCTCCCTAGATTCCTTAATTTATGGTTCAGATAATATAGAGTTTATTATTGACATAGTGGTACCTATAATAGCTCCAAGTATAATCATTATTGCAGCCCCAATAAGGAAACTGGTAAATCGTTGAGAGTGTCGGCTGTTGGAACTGTAAGACTCAGGAATAAAAGTTTTCCTTAATTGTTCCAACATCTCCTTTACAGTAGCTTGTGATCGACCAATGTGTTCACGATACCACACTTTGGTTTCCTCCATATGTATATTAGATATGTTAAATTGCCTTTCAATCATCATCTGTGGATCCACGCTCACGAAAATCTTTTGCGATGTAAATCTCCTTCCGGTGAGAATAAACCCTGGAGCCTCTTGGATAAGGATTCCTGAAGAAGGGCCTGGTTCCACAATAGGTTCCATTCGGACCTCTTGGCAGAGGATCAGCATTACCCATATTAGAGTTGTTTTCCTTTCTTTCATTTTCAATTACTAGGAAATAAAAACGAAAAGTTTTAATAGTATATTCTATACAATGTAAAAATAGGATAACCTTATTAGACAGGGTATTCAAAGTCACATTATTCATCAGGAGTACCATCAATGATCCTTAATTGAGATCTTGGGTGACAACTTTTTATTTGATTAATATGAACCCATCTTTCAAACATTTCACCATTTTTTGGAATCTGTATTTTATACACAACAGGTGAAATTTTGTCAATAATAGTATAAGGTCCTTTCCATGAAGGCAAAAACTTTTTCTCTTTCACTTGGTTTCGTTGAAAGTTGTACAAATATATCTGATCTGTGATCTCGTACTCCTTTTTGGATGTTTTAAGATCATAATAAGTTTTAGTACTTACAGCAGATTTCTCTAAATTCCTTTGTGCAAAAGCAAATGCCTGCTGTAAGTGTTTCCTCAGATCCTCTATATATTGATGGGTTGTAGCAGCATTTACTAAATTATGGTCTTGGGTTCTGTAAATAAGGTGTTGTGGGAGTACCATACGTCTCCCCGTCATTAATTCAAATGGCGACATCTTTGTTGCCGTACTAGGTGTAGATCTTATAGCCATTAATACTAAAGGTAATTTTATATCCCAATCTTTACCTGATTCTTTCACAAATTTCTTTAAGATACTAACAATGGATTGGTTGTACCGTTCCACATTACCACTAGAAGCAGCACGATAAGAGATATGTAATTTTCTCTTAACCCCTAGGATTTTCCACATACGGTTCATTACTTCACTGGTAAAGTGAGATCCTCGATCGGACTCAATTCGTTGTGGTAAACCAAAACGGGAAAAGACATGGTTAATTAATAATATTGCAGCAGTTTCAGTTTTACAATTTGTGGCTGGAAGGCATTCTACCCATTTGGTAAATATACATGTAACCGTTAGCATATATTTATTACCCCTAGATGATGTTGTTACTGGGCCAATAAAATCTATTTGGATATCTGACCAGGGCATAGACATCCCTCTTTTCTGAAGAGGAGCTCTATGTGTAGGTGTATTAGGTTGGTATTGGGGACATACCAAACATCCCTGACAATATGTCTGGACATCTTTCAACATGTGCGGCCAATATGCGAAATCTCGCAGTATTTCATAGGTGATTTTATCCCCTCTGTGACCTGATGTTGGGGCATCATGGGCATGTTGTAACATTAGACCTCTATATGAGGTAGGAACCACCCATTGCTGTATTCCATTCTTAGATGTACGAATAAGCAATCCATCTAAGATGCTAAATTGGGCTTTTGACTTCATTAAAATTCTCAGGTCTTCTTTACCTACAGCATCTATCTCATTCAGAGGGTATTCAGCTGGATCTTGTATATGGTTATAAAATATACCTATGATTGGATCCTCTTTCTGACTACTGATTAAATCAGAATTTGGAGTATCTTGGGACCATTGAGCTGTAGATAATTCTGTACTCTTTTGGATTTGTTGTCTTGTTATAGCCTGAATTTGAAATGGACCCAAAAGATGATCCACATCAACAAGCTCCCCCTCTAGGGCACCTTGTTTTGCCAACTTATCAGCCAAATCATTTCCTTCTTTATCCTGTCCCATTATCTTTGAGTGGCCCTTTGTCTTCTTCCAATATATAGTCATTCCATTAGAGATTACCATCTCATCAATAGTATGTATTAACCTACCATGTTTCACTGGTTTCTTCCGGGCATTTGTCATTTCATTATGTTTCCATACCTGTAGGTATTCTACGAAACTATTACGGACATATTCCGAATCAGTGATGATCACTAATTCCTTAAGATCATGCTCTATTGCAGTTTGGATAGCGCGATATACGGCTACCAATTCTGATATTTGACTAGTCTTAGATCCTATTTTATATCTTTCAGGTGGAATCGGGATATTGTCTTTCCATACATTACCGATTCCTGCCACCAATTTGTTATCTGTTCCCTCCTTAATATGATATGCACATCCATCCACGTAGACTGTGGGTAAAGTATTACATAATACCTCTTCATATACCTTATGGGGAGATAATTTGTATTCCTTCATAAGGTCCACTTCGGACCAATTTTCTCTAAGAGGATCCTCGGCGGTACAATCATGTAAATCAGCTAATCCTTGGGCCACTGGATTCCTCTTATTCTGTGCATATCTAATTTCCAAAGGCCATCCTTGTAAGGATAAAGTCCATGCGGTTATACGGCTATTTGACAAATTACCGGCTCTAATTTTATCACTCTGAATGTATTGTAATGGTTGATGAGCGGTTTCTACTATAATTTTCTCACCTTGGATAAAATTTCGGAAATTCTGTAAGGCCCATACTGTGGCAAACAGAGCTTTCTCACAGTCATTAAATTTTACTTCTACAGGTGATAATGTCTTACTTGCATACGCAATAATTTTATTATGTTGGTCATATTTCTGATATAAAACAGCGCTCAAGCAAAAATCAGTATATCCAGTTTCTAAAAAGAATGGTTTACCCATTGTAGGATAGACTAGGCAAGGAGCTTGGCTGAGTTTTTGTTTTAATTCGTTTACGGCTTGATCTTGAATTTCCCCCCATTGCCATGGCTCTCCTTTCTTTAATAATCGAATGAGAGGCCTAGTTACCTCTGCATAGTTATCAATAAACTTACGAGAATAATTAGTGACACCTAGAAATGATCTTAATTCTTTTAAATTTGTAGGGGTTTTGGTTTTAAAAAGAGCTTCCACTTTCTTTTTCTGTGGGTTTATACCTTCGGGAGTTATTTCATGGCCTAAAAAATTAACTTTAGTGCGGCACCATTGTGCCTTTTGAAGAGATAGTTTAACTCCTGCATTTTTCAATTGATCTAGAACATATCTGATTTCAAAAATATGTTTATCAAAATCGTTATTTTTAATCAAGATATCATCTACATATGTTAATGTCCCTCGCTCTTGAGCGTCAGGCATTGCCTTATGTAAAAATATAGCAAACTCATGCCCTGAATTTATAAAGCCAAATGGGGTTCTAGTCCATGTATATTGCTGTTTCCCAAAGGTGAAAGCCAGTTTATATTGGTCCTCTTCATTTACTTTAATGGTCCAATAACCTTGGGCACAATCAAGCGTAGTAAATAATTTAGATCCTTGTATTTGTGCTAAACATTGATCGATATATGGAACGGGCCATGCAGACATGTACACCCGTTTATTTAATTGTCTCAAATCAGCGCATAAACGCCAAGTTCCATTTGGTTTCAAGACACCTAGAATAGGGTTATTAAAAGAACTGTGCACCGGTCTAATAATTCCCCTAGACTCTAGGTTCTTGATAATATCTGCCAATGATTCATAAGAGGCAAGAGGGAGTCGATATTGTTTCACAAATACAGGTGGCATATTTGGGTCAGTTTTAATTTTAGCGACATGTAAATTTGTCAAACCACAATCATATGAATCCTTAGAGAACATATCTTGGTAATCAATTAATACTTGTCTTAGTTTTTGGCGTTCAATGTCATTAGAACATCCGCTAGCTAAGGCTATCTGTTCCTCAACTCTTTCTCTAAACCCAGGGAATACCTCAGGCTGACTAATCTCATAAGTCTCCTCCAATTGTGTAGACAAATCAGTAGTGATCATACTTACCTGCGTCTCAGTGTTCTGATACTTCTCATATTCTTGTTCATCAATTGTTTGGTTAAAAACAAGTTCGTTATCCATAATATCACAGTTACTTTCAGTGAAACTAAAGGGATAAATAGACTGGACAGTAAATAATCCCTCAGGTTGTGTGCCAAAACACTGATCCATAATCTGGTCATCATTTACATAATTCTCTGGTATCAAACCAATAACAATATTCATAAACTCAGAAGTAAAATACTCAGAATCTATAGCCATACCTATTAGGGATCCCTTCTCCAAACGTATTGGATGGGATGCTGTGTTATTTACCAGAATAATGAATGATACCTGTGTTATAGTAATTAGAGGTGTATGAGTGAGGGTGAGGCCTTTTTGTTGCATCTGATGACTAAGATTTACAAAGGCATCAATACCTTTAATCTTTTGACCCCTTTTTACCTGTAAAGGGAGAGGAAATTGTGCCACCCCCTCTGGTACTGTAACACTTTGGTCCATTTGCACGGTTACTGCATAAGGCATTTGTTGTGCAGATTTCAATGCTTCTGAGTCATTTAGGAATTCTAAGGGCTTATCCTGTAGTCTGGACCAAATAACATTATTGATTAAATCAATTTGGGATGCAAAGCGATGTAATAGATCATTTCCAATATAAATTGGATATTGGGAATCCTGAATAACTAAGAATAAGTGCATAATCCTTTTACCCCCAATGAAAAGAGGTAATAAACATTTTGCCATAATAGCATGAGTTGAAGTTTCATGATCTATTTTACATACCCATTGATCATCGGGTTGTGTATTTCGGATTAAATTAATATTCTTTATTTGTTTTAATAAGCTCTCATTAACATAGCTATGCTCATGTTTTAGAGCTATCTTTGCTTGTTGAGAATTTCTCATACCTGGAATATCAACAGGAATAAATAAACCTTCATCATTGGTTTCTATTTCCACTAGAAATCTAGAGTGTTTACTTATGTTTAAAGGCTTAGAGTCGTTCTTATTTAAAGAGATAGTTAATACATTTCCCTCTATTTGAATATTTTTAATATGCGCCTGATCAATTTGGATCACATTTTCATTATTTATTTGTTCTCCATTAATGTCTTTACATTTAAGTACTGTCATTTCAGGCATTCGATTGTTTTGGAAGTGAATCTCTACTGATTCCTCCTTTTTCTCAATAACATGACAGTTCCTTTGCATATGAGGTTGTTTAACCTGATCATAATTGATGGGAAATTTAACTTGTGACCATATCACACCATCAATAAAATCAATTACTGGACTAAATCTTCTAAGTAAATCAGTCCCAATTATAATTTTGTAACTAGGAATATCCACTATAATAAATGGATGTTTCACTTGTTTATTCCCTATTCTGATATCTAACCACACATGGCCTACAGTATTAACTTTAATACCATCAAAATTTCTAACAGTTCCCACGAATGGTTTCAGAATAGTTTTCTTTTTGGTTTTACTCTCAATTTCCTCATAGGTCTCTTTGGAAATTACAGTGACTTGGGAACCTGTATCAATTAATGCTTTATGATTTAAGGTTTCAACATTCTGTATACCAATAGAAACATAATATCGGTTCTGTATTTCCTCCATTTCACATAAGAAATGTGTATGTCTTAAAATATCTAACTTCTTCCATTGTTTATTTTTATTTGAGAAGTCAGATTGTGGAGTATGATCTATCCAATTTATAACTATTTCTGTAGGATTATCAGCAATTTCCTGATTAACATTTGTTTCACTTTCAATAAACTGAACAGGTAATAAATCATCTGTCATGACATTGCAATGCTCTTCTATTTCAACTATTAATCCTTTACCGGTAGACACTAGTTCAGTCTGTGTTACCTCATGTGAGCTTAAAGGTTCAACACCCCTTCCTTGCTGAATATGAATTTCTGAAGGAAAAGGGAATATATTATCAACATTCTTTTTAGGACATATTTTTATATTTTTATTTGAATCAGGGGATTCACCAGTATCACTTCTGTTTGTGTTATTGATCATTAATCTATTTTCACAATTAGTATTTAGTCATTGGCTTTGGCTTTGAGAATTTTGACCATTTTGGGTTGGATCATTTCTCACTGACTGAGTAGTAAATCCTGCCATAAATGCAGCCATCTGTTGTGTCAAAAGTTTAACCTGCTCTTCTAAATTAGATGATGGTTTAGAATCTTGGTTTTGGCTATATCTTTTAACCCTTTGATTCTCTGAATAATTTGAAGTGTTAGGCATTGGAGGGGTTAATCTCCCTTAATTTTTAATAGGATTGTTTCCTCTGTAATTTGGACTAACATAAAAAGAATCATTATTTGTATTTTGAGATTTTTCACTTGCAATTTTTACTGGCCTAAATGATAACTGTGCTTGACTTGATTTGTTCGAATTTTTAACAACATCTGCGTAAGACTTTGTACCTGTCTCATACTGTAAATTAGGTTTAACAGAAATTTCTGCCACAGTTTGATTATTAAATTTTTCCCTTCGCTTATAATTATTCCCATCATCAAGCTGAATCTCATATATTTTAGTACATTCATTTACCAACCAACTTAAAGGCTTGGTGTCATCAAAATCACGCGCCATATTTCTCTGAATGTATAAAGGTAGTGCATGGAAGTAAATTCTCTTAAATTCAGGAGATTCTGGGTCTGTCTTTTTCGCAGTCTGTCTATAAGCGTGTTTTAAGGTGATTAAAAATTCTTTTGGACTTTCGTCAGGCTTACATTTTAGATTATGAACTGCTTTCATAGCAGCCTGTGGGTTTCTATACTCAGAAAAGTATTTTCTCACCTCAGATTTGTATATCTCCCAATCATTTATATCGCTGTCATGGAGAGAGGTGAAAAATGAGGTATAAGAGCTATCAAATGACCAAGGGAGGTATGATATTTTATCATTAGCCCCCCTTATCCCTAGTTCAACCATCACCCTTTCTAGTGAATCAAGGTGGTCTTCTATGGACAATTTAGAATTTTTGGTGTAAGGTTTAATTAATTTTCTTATAGCCTGGGCTTTCTCATGGAAAGAGAGTCTTTTATTTGATCGTATATCTTCATCACTGTCAGTCTCATTTTTAGAGCTATGTAAGATTTTTATAGGTGATCGTTTATGTTTATTCCTTGAAGGTACTATTTCTAATTCTTCCTCAGAATCACTAAAATCCTTCATCACAATCTTGCTTGAGGCGTAATCTTGAGCCCTATTTAAATCCATTTTTAGATTTTCAACATCTTGTTGGTATTGTTTAATCTCATTCTTAGCTATAGTCAGTAATTTTTGGATCTTTTTATTCTCTACAAGTATCTCAGCCTCATGAATTTTCTTGTCAGTTAATTCTTGAGTTAAAATTTCAATCTTTTGTTGCAATTTCTTCTGTTCTATTTTTAAATCCTGACAAGCCTGAACATACTTTTGTGCTAGTTTATCAGCATATTCAGCTTTCTCATTTAAGTATTCACATTTCTCAGACAATTCCTCAAATTGAACTAATTTTTGACTTTCCTCACTGGTATCCCTTGCACGCTCAGCTACCAATTTATTTATTTCTGCCTGTAATTCATTGCATTTCTCTGAATATTTACCATTTAAATTTTGGGCTGCGTTAAATGTCTCTGTCGTTTCAACAACTGTTTTCCTTAATTCTTGAATTTTGATAGATTGCTGCTCTGCTAGCTGCGTTTTTTCTCCATGTAAATCTCTCAGAGTTTGACAAGTAATAGTAATGTCTTGGATCTGATTATTTAAATCTTTTATGGTAATTTCCTTTTGGGAATTTTGATATTTCCAGCTTCTGGCTAATTCCATCCAAACAGTAGATAACCTAGCTAAATGCTTCTTTCTTTCTGATTTAATTTGAATTGCATTTATAGTGCTCATCATGGTTGTTAACAAAATTTTATCTTTGAACCAATCATCAATTGTATCACCATCAATTTCAGGATGTATTTTAGCCAAATATTCTGACAACTGTTCCCTGTATTCACAAACAGGATATACATTTGAAACTAAAGTTTTAACTAACAACTCCATTCCCTGTTTACCATGACCAATTATGTCATCTAAAGATAATGCTCCTACTGTTTCAGAACCAAAAACACCTTCAGCCATTTTATTTTCTTCTTAACAAATGTTATTCAATAAAAAGTTTTAAATCAATTAAATAATTGACCACGTGTCTATAAAGATATATATCTCACTGGGGCCTCCAAATATGTCGGGGTTAATACGACATATTATTTTCTATATAATATAGAATACTGAATATTGAGTTCAGAATCAATTTATAGACACATATTCCTTTTTATAAAATAACATTTATTGAAAATATCAAAATCAACTAGTCTAATGAAAAATGTAATATATCAAATCAAAATGTAAATATAACACGATAATATATCAAAATCAAAAATGCAGATATAACACAGTAATATATCAAGATCCAAAGCAGATAAAACACAGTATAGCCAGTCAGATAAATAAAGGAAAATCAATACATCATATAGTAATACTTATTATTTATGATATTTTCTATGCAGTCCTAAAATTTCAATATAAAAGTGTACTTCATTCACATGAACAATAAAACCTGGGATAGCAACCCATAGAACAAAGATCAGATAAATCAATTGATAAAATTCATTCTTAATAACGTTTTAGCAAGTACTAACAATGTCTAATGATATTAAAATATATGCAGTTATACAGGAGTATATTGAATATCATACAATAAGTAAAGTATTTTATAATATAATTGATAAGTTAGCTAAGTAGGTCAATTTGTCTGTATTGGTCAAAAAGAAAAATGAGATATCTAATTTTGTATCAAAATTTATATCCGGAGTATAAATTTCAATGACAAAAGGAAATCTAAATAACTTTTTGATAAGAAATAAACCAAACAGAGAAATTATGGTAATAATTCTCAATTATATCATAAAATAAAATATCTCAATTTATACATTACCAATTATGACACAATTCCACTAGTTAATTCCAAAGTTGTTTTGGCTTTTCCACAAGATAGAAGTTTTCTTATCTCTTCCTTTCTTTTCTCTCTCTCCTGTTGTTTCTCTTTTTCTCTCTTTGTTTTTTTTTCTCTCCTTTCCCCTTTTCTCCTGTCTCTATCCATAATTATACCTCTTGCTTATTTGCCTATCAGAATCCCAAATCAGTTAAAGTATCTATTAACCAATAAAATCTTTTCATGATGTCATCATTTATTTAAATTTTACAAAGAATATATTTTCCTATAGAGACATTTATTCCTATAACCATAAGATGGCGCTCTCAGACCTTTGAATTTTTATCCCTTTTAATTAGCTAATGACCCTTTGACCCTTTACCTATAAACAAGATGAAGTCATAAGAATGTTATCAATTTGACAGATTTACTATAATGTTTAGCAGACTTAATGTCTACAAAGCGAATATTTTCACATGTGAATATTTAAGGAGTGATTTTATTACCTAGACTTATGAGTTCAGCCAGATATTTATCTCTTTTAGAACAATGGATTATTCAAATCATGGATAGTTCACTGGTGAGCAGCTGTGAAAATATATCTTTCACATAGATGTTTTCAAGTAATAGAATTGCATGCATAGGTATATATATAAATATAACAGCATATAAAATATTAATACAATGGATATAAAAATAGTGGTTAATAATTGGAATATCATATTATTCCATAATATTCATATAAGATAGAACTTTATTCATATAGAAGTTCTGACAATACTTAGCTTAAAGGGATAGCTAAGTGAACTGGATTAATACATTTCTGCACTCTGTAGGCAAAAAGCAGCCTATTTGTATGCAGCACATCTCATAAAACATTTTATTTGTATTAATATCTAAAAATCCCTCTAATGATTATGTCTACAGAACTTCCTGGTTCCCCCCCAATCAGCATCCAGCATACCGGGAGCAATATTAACCCACTATTTACCTGCTGTTGCTAGCTCAGCCAATCTTCTTGCAGCTTCCTGTCCCATGTCAGTGATACACTACATTTCCAAGTCTCCTTTGCTACATACCCCTTTCTGCTTTGCACCACAGCCAATAGGAGAGCAGTGTTGTCACTGGACTCATCCCTACTTCCTGGCTATGCTGTGGGCTGTTGCCATAGCAACTAACATAGTGCTATCTCTTAAATCTTTCTCTAAGTGGATTGGCCAAAACAAATTGGAGGGGGTGGTAACCTTCATATTAAACTGTCAGAAATTACAATAGATTTTGCTAACTTCAAGGTAAGTGTTTAAATGTTTATTTTGGTATTTTTTCATGCAAATATTTTTTTTCATACACTTCTAAATCTCTTCCATCAGATGCATTCATAATCCAGGAAATTTAGATATCCCTTTAAAGGTATAAGCAAGTGAGCTGGATTATGAATGCATCTGATAGAGGAGATCTAGTAGTGTATGAAAAAAATTATTTGCATGAAAAAAATACCAAAATAAACATTTAAACCATTACCCTGAATTTTGCTGGATTTCTTGCATTTACAAACTGTTTTCTATCAATGTTGACACCCCCTAAAAATCCCATAGAACATTTGCATACATAATACCTTGTATCTTTTACATCAGTGAATTGAGCTGCAGCTTTCCTTTAGATTTCTGTAATAACCAGAACAAGGTCTGTGTCCCTTCATTCACTGATTGTTTTATCTACATAACATCCCAGGTGATACTTCCCCCAGCCCCAGTGAATTGCCCCTGTTATTCCCCCCCCCCCCCCAGGCCCAGTGAATTGTCCATGTTAGCTCCCTCAGCCCCAGTGAATTGTCCCTGTTAGCTCCCTCAGCCCCGGTGAATTGTCCCTGTTAGCTCCCTCAGCCCCTGGGAATTGTCCCTGTTAGCTCCCTCAGCCCCAGTGAATTGCCCCTGTGACCTCTCTCAGCCCCAGTGAATTGTCCTTGACCTCCCCCTGTCCCAATGAATTGCCCCATCACCTCCACCAGCCCCAGGGAACTTCCCCATCACCTCCACCAGCCCCAGGGAATTGCCCCATCACCTCCACCAGCCCCAGAGAATTGCCCCATCACCTCCCCCAGCCACAGCCCTAGCTCCTACTTGAATGTCAATTTATGGTCCTTTAAGGATCTTTAGTTCTAAGGAGTGTAGCAGTAGGATCTAGCATGTTTCACCCACGCCACTCGTATGCACGCGCCCGACTGCGTTATGCACGCGCATCTCTTCAGCGCCATCTAGTGGCAGAAAAATAAGTACTTGCAAAAGGAGTTTAAAGGCTTTTCTTTATATCTCAGTTGTCGCGCCAGGTCCACAAGATGTACCTGACAACCAGCAGGGTTTCAACTGTCCTTTACAGTCATATTCATACGTCTTGTACATCTTGTATTCCTCCACTTTCTTTTTTCATATCTACACTAAGAGCTCCACAGCAGATGGCAATGCTATTCTTTTAACAGAGTGTGTAAAGTGTCGCTCCTTGGAGATCTACTTGTAGATTCGGTCCCCCATTCTGATCTCCTACTCCCACCCCCACCACCCAGGTCCCCCATTCTGATCTCCTACCCCCACGTCCCCCATTTTGATTGGTTTAGACCTCCCAACAATAGCAACAAATGACTTTACTCATCCAGTGAAGAAGATGTCCAATGTTTAAGAACCAACAGGTGAGCTGTTCCCAATGACTCTACCAGTAGATCTCCAAGGAGCAACAGGTTACACACTCTGTTAAAAGAATATAATTGCCACCTGCTGTGGAGCTCTTAGTGTAGATATGAAAAAAGAAAGTGGAGGAATACACTTGTACAAGATGTATCAATAGGACAGTTGTCACCCTGCTGGTTGTCAGGTACATCTTGTGGACCTAGCGCGACATCCCAGATATAAAAAACGCCTTTAAACTCCATTTGCAAGTACTTATTTTTCCGCCACTAGATGACGCTGAAGAGACTCGCGCGTGAATAACGCGGTCGGGTGTGCGATCGCAGCGCGTGCACACGAGTGCCGCTTATGAAACGCGTTAGTTCCTAAAAGTATTATCTAGCAGGCTGCATACAGCATTGCTGATTGGCTGCAAAGCTGGGCATGCTCACATAGAGGGTTCATGTTTACAAAATCGAACCCTGAGAAGCCTATCTCAATTCTGGAGGTGTAAACATCACCTGCAACATTTTCTTTTTTAATGCAAAGCTAAAAAAACATAGTGCATGCAAATAAATGTAATCATACACTACTAAATCCCATCTATCAGATGCATTCATAATCCAGCTCTCTTGCATATACCTCTTAAATGATCATAGCAGAGGTTCCATGTAAAGTTTAATTTAACAGTTAATAATAATAATCACATTTGAATGCTATTAAAAATTGCATTTCTTGCAGCAAACATACATTGAAGTTTACATTTATAATTGTTAATCTGCATTCAGACTGATATTTCCTACTAATTAATAATTTACAAAAAATGCTAACTCCAATCCCTTGCATCTTCCTGCATTATTTTCAGTCTAAAGCCATCTGATATAGAGAAGAATGAGAGTGTGCAGACCCAACTTGTAATTAGCCTGATTAGTTCCTGGGGCCTGAATATGCTAATTCTACTCAATGTCGCTTTAGTGATAACTGATATTTTGGGGGAGGGATGACCTCAGGGTTCAATGTTCAGCATTAAGTCCTCTTCTTTTTTTTAAATATATTGATGAATGCATTAAAGGCATATTAAAGTGAGGTGGGTTATGAATGCATTCTATAGAGGAGCGTTATAACCCACCTAACCAAAATGTTTGCATGAAAAAATGCAAACCATTTCTGCATTAAAAAAACAAAACTGTTGCAGGTGATGTTTACACCCTCAGGATTGAAGCTAGGCTTCTCGGGGTATGATTTCATAAAATTGCACCCAGTCCATGTGAGCATGCTCAGATATGCAGCCAATCAGCAATGCTGAATGCAGCCAGCAAGGATGACTTTTACACTGGATCCTTAAATAAATCCATATTCAAGTAAAAATGCTTGAGCGGTTTACACGGTTGTTCTTCAGACATACACCCTCTCCTTGATAAATTCTGACAGTCTAATTTGTCTTTTAAGCGAGTGAGCATTTATGCTTGATTTATGGTCCTGCAATGACCTTTAAAGGAAGAGCTTGCGTTTCTGGTCTGTGTGCATGTATCTCTGTGTTAGTGAGTGCATGAGTGCATGCAATTTACTGGGGCTGGGGGAGCTAATGGGGCAATTCACTGGGTCTGGGAGAGATCACAGGGGCAATTCACTGGGAGTTGGGAGGTGATGGGGTAAATCACTGGGGCTTGGGGGTTACAGGGGCAAATCACTGGAGCTGGGGTAAGTATCACCTGGGATGTAGATAAAACAATCAGTGAATGAAGGGACACAGACCTTGTTCTGGGTATCCCCAGGTCAAAAACATACAAAGTAACAGTTATGCTAATTTCAGCTGGGATTTTCAGGGTGTATCAACATTGATAGAAAACAGTTTGCAAATGCAAGAAATTCAGCAATCTTTAGGGTAACTGTTTAAATGTTTATTTTGATATCTTTTTCATGCAAACAATTGTTTTCATACACTGCTAATTCTCCTCTATCAGATGCATTAATAACTCACTTGCATATACCTTTTAAAAGTAGGGCTGGAGAGTAATGTCACCATATTTGTTGATTTATACTTAATTGTGCAAGGTAAATAAATTATGATGTGGGGACTTTTCATGGACTAGAATAATGGGCAGGTAAACGCTATATGGGATATATCACAAAAAATGTAGGTATAAATGCAAGGTATAACCTGATTGGATCAAACCTAGGGTGACAGAAAAGGATTTAGAAGTGCTTATGGACAACCATCTAGGTAAAAGCAAATAAAATATATGAGCTCTTTTGTTCAGTTTATTTCATGTGGCAACTTTTTATTTTTCAGATCAGCATGCCCATAATGGAAGATCTGTTGCCTAGTGTGACTTTAACCGATTCCAGCTTTCTTATTGCCCTGGTCTGCATTGTATTCAATCCTTTGTTCTGGAATGTGGTGAGTACACAATAATATACAGATCATTGGCACTTTATGGTCTACAGCAGTAAGAAACAGTGTAACTTCTTAGAATGTTTAGAAGACTAAATATTTCCATAGAAGCCATAATAATACTAAATCAGACACTTGTGAAACCCCTTGGATCTAATAATAGCATTTCCTTCTTCCTTGTTATGTTTGCATTGGTCAGAATAGATTGTGGTAAGTGATGTCCAATGCTCTACCTGATATAAAACTTCTTAAACATGGAGAATCTTACCCTCTTCTTTAAGGCCATAGTGTTGTACTGCATCTGACATATTCACCCTCCAGAAAAGCTCTGGTTTTCTCAGATATTAACCACCATGAATAAGTTGGGTGAACGTTTGCATTTGAGACCATGGAAATCCAATAGATTGTAAGCTCTTACGACAGAAGGGCCCTCTGCACCTACTGTACCAGCAGTCACATTTGTCTTTGGTACTGTATCCCCTGTACTTAGTCCTACAGAAATTGTTAGTGCTTTATCAATAAAGGAAAATAATAGTCATTAATGGCATATCTAAGTTTTCTGGACTATGAATGCATCTGATAGAAGAGAATCAGTAGTGCATGCAAACATTTTTTTTGCATGAAAAAATACCAAGATAAACATTAACAAACTCCACCTGATGTTTTTCAAATCTCTTGAGTTTATAAGCAGTAGCTTTTGTGAGTCAACACCCCTGAAAAACTGTTATAAAATTAGAGTAAAATTCATAATTTGTTTTGGCCAATCACAGGCAGCTAACACATTTTAATTAAATGTAAGAATCCATTTCAGTAATCCATGAAATTCTGGGTAGGAAAGCTATGGCAACTTTGGATAAGCTAGTAAAAAGTAAGGATATTACATTATCAACAAAGGTCCGCATAGTTTTGTTGTTCAGTCGTGTGCAACTCTCAGTGATCCAATGGACTACAGCACCCCAGGCACATCTTGCCTCTGGTTGTACTTATACATGAGGTTTTCATGGCAAAGATACTGAAGTAGGTTGCAAGTTTTTTTTTTTTCTCCAGTGAACTGCGAGTTGTCTCACCTCTCTGCTATGACCTGCTTTTCTTGGGTGACGTGGTATAGCTCACAGCTTCATTGAGGTACACAAGCCGTATCACCACGACAAGGTAGCAATCCAGAAGGGGTCCGCATAGTTAGAGCTATGGCATTCCCAGTAGTAACATACGGATGTGAGAGCTGGACCATGAAGAAATCTAAGCGCCATAGAATTGACAGCTTTGAATTGTGGTATTGGAGAAAACAGCTTAGAGTATCTTGGACTGTAAGAAGATCCAATCAATGAATAGTACAGGAAATCAATACAAACTGTTCACTGGAAGGCATGATCATGAGGCTAAAGCTTGTGTATTTTAGCCATATCATGAGAATGCAGGATTCCCTAGAGAGATTGAAGGCACACAAAGAAGGAGTCAGAATAGGCAGAGATGGATACATGAGGTAATTGAAGCAATGAACTTGAGCTTGATGGAGCTCAGAGAGGCAGATGTGCCTGACCTGCTGAGGTCCATAGAGTCACGGAGAGTCGGACACCAAAACCCCCACCCTTAAACACTAAGGATGCAGGGTCCTCCCACTACATGCTACTGAGTGCAATGAAGGGGTTCCATGCTTCATGGTGTTTCTTAGTGCATCAAGCCCAAAGTTGGGAGGAAGCTTAGTTATGGAATTACAAATTAATTAGCAGTGTTTGTTTAGCAAACTATGAGTTAAAAGGTTAGTAATCATCCACAGCAGTGTGAATTTAGCTTCCCAATATGTTCCCCTTTTTATGTTATTTAACAGCTTCTCTCAGCACTATAGAGTTTCAGAAAAAAAATGCTCTTTGTGATATTTCTGTGATCTTTTACATGCGTCACAAAAAAGTTGGCATTTGGTTGTAGATTGGGGAGTTTGCCATTTGACCCTCTCTGTGCTTGCCAAATAGGACAAAGGCAGCAACAACGTATTTTGTCCGGTAAATTATACTTTAGCAATAGATAAAAACTGCTAAACAGAGGCGAAACATTCCTGGCACATTTGTTAGAATTGAATTAGCAATCAAGTTTCCAAATATGTGAGCCTAAATGATGATGACGGGTATTTCTGTAAGCTTTTTTTTCAAATTTGGCCAATGTAAAATACTGTAAAACTTTATAATAGTGACATCTTAGCAAAATTAACCTGTGTGAAATTACAATTTCACTCAAGCACAGTTAAGGAATTTAATCATGCATGGGAAGTTTGTATGTAGATAAAATGGTAAGGCTAGATGAGTCTATTTAGTTCTTACCTGCCATCAAATCAGCAAAATGACCATATTGTATGATAAGAAAAAAATATATGTTTGAAAAATCCGAACCAGGATAAGGACATAGTTTGGATGGGAAAATGTAATAAAAGCTAAAATTAAAAAAAGAATGTGTTTACTGGGCCCTGGAGGTTTGCTTAAAAGTTTGGCAAAGTTTTGTGGTTGTGAGAGAGGTATTTACATTTCCATGTGAGCAGGTAACTTTGCATCTGCCTACTTATGAGCATGTGCAGGAGAAGGGGGTACATGTCAAATTATTAAAGGTATATTTAAGTTTCCTGTATTATGAATGCATCTGATAGAGAAGAATCAGTAGTATATAAAAAACATTTTATCATAAAAAAAATACCCCCAAAAATGTATAAACGCACCTTGATGTTTGCTAAATATATTGAGTTTGCAAGCAGTAGATTTTCAGATTTTACATCTGTGACGAAGTGCCCTTCGCCACTTTGTCTTGGAGAGGACTTATTGCCAGCCTCCTGCCCTGCGACTATGACCCTGGGACATATTGCCCTTTAAAAACAGTATTCGGCAATACCAGAGTGTATGTCACTCATTCTGGCCCTTTAAATACAAGGGGGTCATTCGGTACTTGCCCTGTGTGAACGGTGATACCCCAGACAGCTATGCCATGGAGCCCATTCATATAATGAAAGACTATGGGAAAGACTTTAGCTACATGGCAATTGAACTGTGGGAATAGGATCTGAGCGCTATTCGGTAGTTTTGTGCGCTCAGATTTCAGCTATCTGGGGATATGTGAAATGTCTGTGTGTTATGTGTAAAAGGTGACTTTATGTATTTTAAAGTGGTTTATGTCTTTTTGCAACCATGTGCTCAATGGAGTCTGCCTCTATCCCTGGTTAATTGGATTACTTTCCCCATTGTCTCCAGTACAGAGGCCTCTGTAAAACCTGTTTGAGCCAGGGCCCAAAAGATACTTTTACTAACGTTTGAACCCCTGGTCTGATTCATGCCTTTTTTTAATATGTTGTTCCACAATTTATGTTGTTCATAAAAATGTAAGTTTTATTTATGTACTATGTAAAATCATAAAGTTATAAAAATGTGTAAGTTTTTGCTGGGAGATAATTGAGTAGATACAGTAAGAAACTCAATTACCTCCCAAGCAGAGGGGAGGGAAACTGCGGGCGTTACTATTGTGTTATTGGTTGTTCTATACCTTCCCCCTGGGGGTGTTCTGTTTGTACCTGACTGTAATAAAAACCAGGCTGGGTGTGCCAGCAAGGGAGTTCTACTTGACCCTGCAAAACGTAGCCTTGTCTCGTTCTTGGAGGGAATTGCTATATCACACTGGGGATTGCTATGCGCTGCATACTCCCTTGAGCTTTAACTACTGAACTTTTGTTCCTGATGTACTCTCCTTGGAGGAGAGGTCTTCCCCACACGGTCCTGGATGCTGGAGATTCATACAGGGTGAAAGGAAGACGGCGCGGCTCCAGTTAAGCTACGGCGGTTGTGGAGTCTGTGGTGGTTGTGATGTCCGGTGCGGTGCTTGTAGTCCTTGGCGCAAGCTAGGACGCGTCCATCAACGGAGGTACCCAGTCGGGGTGCCAGTAGATCCGTTACAACATCCCTTGAAATTCCTGCTAAAATTTAGCATAAAATTCATAATTTGTTTTGGCCAATCACAGGCAGCTAATACATTGTATCTATCTGTAAAGCCAGCTTGTGCACCAAAGAATCATCAGATGTGTAGTCCTGTTTTCACTTGGGAACAGGAAACAGGAGGAATCAGGCACTGCTCTGTAGATGTCTGCATTTAGCTGCTGTTGGCTTGAAGGTTAGTAAAGCGTTAAAATCCATACACAAATGCAGTTTTTCTATTGGTAGGTACACTGTGCCTATGTAAGCAGCTCTGGGGGGGTGGAAAACAAGATTTATTTTTAAATAAAATAAGTGTGTGTGTGTATAGAATGACTCCATGTAATGCGTGTGTCTGATATAAGCAGCAGATTACAAAGGGCTAAAAACAAGGAAACTTAGACATACCTTTAAAGCTCCAATAATAATAATACAAATATAATTTTTTAATAATATTACAGTACGGCCGTGATTTAATGGTTAAAGGCATATCTAAGTTTCCTGGATTATGAATGCATGATCTGTAGTGTATGCAAACATACCTAAAAAATACAAAAATAAACATTTACAAACTCACCTTGATGTTTGATAAATCTCTTCAGTTTGCTAGCAGCAGCTTTTGTTAGTTGACACCCCTGAAAATCCCTGCCAAGATGAGCATAAAATTCATAATTAGTTTTGGCCAATCGGGAATTATTTGTATCAATCTCTAGGGTTCCTGTGTTACAAAGCAGCCTGGGATATATAGTTTTTCTTTCTCCTTGTGCTCCGATTCAGTTGTGAGCTCAGACCCCGCCCAACCATGTGATTCCATCTTGCAGCAGTAGTTCCTTTGGTCTCTACCAGAAATATTAAACTCTGTATCTGGCTGCCTCTGTGTACTTGGTTATATAAGCTTCATGTGGGTGTGCAAAGCTGGATTTTAATTTCCTGCCTATAACTTTGTACACTGTCCTTATCTATATAACACATCTTTTTCTGATAATCACTGCCTGTTTCTTACCAAACATTTACAACCCAGGAAACTTGTATATACCTTTAAGGTTCTCTTGAACATTCCATTATAAAGTAATTATTCATTAGCTTAAAAGTTTGTGTTGGTATGACATATCTGTTTGAAATGTTGTGTTTTAGGAAGTACTGGGAATCTACATTTTTAAGTAGTTTTTTATGAAATTGTATCGAGCAAAATAAATTGTGACATTAAACTTCCCAATTTTCTTTGTTTTTCCAACCTTAAGTTGTGCATCCTGCGCTGTAGCCTTAACTATACTTTAATGCAGGGGTTATTACATATATATTATATATATATAAAATCCAACCTTGGCTTTGCATGAAAGCTGTGTAATACAGCATGCATAAGCTTAAAGGAAGCCATGTTTGATAATGCCTATGGATTGAAGAGCTAGGCATTTGTGGGCACATTTGCATGTCCCTGCTCAGCTTCAGCTTTAGACATTCAAATGTGAACACAGATGTACTATTTATTTACTATATATATATATATATATATATATATATATATATATATATATATATATATTAATAATGAATATTGCAATATCATTTGATACCTTTTGTATTGGACAAACGTCTTATTTATAACAAGCTTTTGATAGGCTCAACCTCTCTTTATCAAGTCTCAAGCAACACTAACATGAGATGGAACCCTCAGTTTGAATAAAAACAGCAGGTGCAGATAGAGTGGAGACAGCATAACGCCACCAAGCACATACAGTGGATGTAAAAAGTCTACACACCCCTGTTAAAATGTCAGGTTTCTGTACTGTAAAAAAATGAGACAAAGATAAATCATTTCAGAACTTCTTCCACCTTTCATGTGACCTATAAACTGTACAACTCAAATGAAAAACAAACTGAAATCTTTTAGGTGGAGGGAAGAAAAAAAGAAAAATAATGTGGTTGCATAAGTCTGCACACCCTCTTATAACTGGGGATGTAGCTGTGTTCAGAATTAAGCAATCACATTCCAAACCGTGTTAAATAGGAGTCAGCATACACCTGCCATCATTTAAAGTGCCTATGATTAACCCCCAAAAAAAGTTCAGCTGCTCTAGTTGGTCTTTCCTGAAATGTTCTTAGTCACATCCCACAGCAAAAGCCAAGGTCCACAAAGAGCTTCCAAAGCATCAGATGGATCTCATTGTTAAAAGGTATCAGTCAGGAGAAGGGTACAAAAGAATTTCCAAGGCATTAGATATACCATGGAACACAGTGAAGACAGTCATCATCAAGTGGAGAAAATATGGCACAACAGTGACATTACCAAGAACTGGAGCTCCCTCCAAAATTGATGAAAAGACGAGAAGAAAACTGGTCTGGAAAGCTACCAATAGGTTAGGCCAAGTTTACTCCAACAATTTTGAAATTACAAAGTAAGTTTAAGTTCTAGCTGTCTTATTGGAATACCCATTGATGGAAAAGGCAATAGGTTATACTTCTTGTTATTCTTATACCAAAGTTTCAATACGTTTTGTATGACTTCGGTGAAAAAAGACTTAGTTTTATAACCATTAACCAACTGGGAAGAACAGCCGCCGTAAAGCGTGCAGAAGGCACAAGACATCGGGAGAGACAGGATTGTGAGAGAGAGAAACAGGACAGAGAGAAAGAGAGAAACAGGACAGAGAGAGAGAGGACACAGAGAGAGACTCAGGACACAGAGAGAGAGAACAGAGAGAGAGACTCAGGACACAGAGAGAGAGAAAAGAGAGAGAGACTCAGGACACACATACAGAGAGAGAAACACAGGATAGAGAGAGAGACCGGGCACAGATGGTGGGCCCCAGGGCACAGAGAGCAGGGCACAGAGAGCAGGACACAGGGCACAGAGAGCAGGGCATAGAGACCGGGGCACAGAGAGAGAGAGATGCACAGAGAGAGAGACACAAAGGGCACAGAGAGAGAGACACAAAGGGCACAGAGAGAGACACAAAGGGCACAGAGAGAGAGAGAGACACAAAGGGCACAGAGAGAGAGAGAGACACAAAGGGCACAGAGAGAGAGAGACACAAAGGGCACAGAGAGAGAGAGAGAGACAAAGGGCACAGAGAGAGAGAGAGAGACAGGCACAGAGAGAGAGACACACACAGGGCACAGAGAGAGAGACAGGGCAGAGAGTCACTGGGTTCCCTGGTGGTCCAGTGTTTAGAATTCAGTGATTTCACCGCTGCAACCGGAGTTCGATTCCAGTCAGGGAACCAAGAGGTCACACCACCCTGAATCCATGCAGGGTTGGGCCTGGTCAGTACTTGGATGAGAGACCATCTAGGAATACCAGGAGGTGTATGCTGTAGCCCACTGGAGAAGGAACTTGCAGCCCACTCCAGTATCTTTACCATGATTTCTAAGTGGATCAGCATGTTATGTTGTGGCCTATGAGGTCACGAAGAGTCGGACACAACTGAGCGACACAAACACATCTAGTCACTACTTCTATAAGGAAAGGTTTGGTGCAAGGTTCAGGCTACAGCAAAAATGGTCACATAATTTTGTTCGTTTAAAAAACAGATTTCAAGGGCTTGGAAATTATTATTATTATTAATCATGATTTGTACCTTTTACAGTCTTATATGTCCATGTGCCATAATTGTATGGTTGAATGATTTTTTCAAGTATCAAGCAGCTGATTGAGAACATCAGTTGAGACCACAATCAATCAGGGCGTACCTGAAATATGTACCCGAATTGTGAAGTTTAACTATTATTATTAACAATCACTTGAGAAAGGGAACTGAAAGTCCCATGGAGGTAAGTAGCAATGTGACTGGACTGAGTTTCTCAACACCAGATCTCAAGACACACTAGAGCCAGGATGTATAGATATTGCTTTAGACACTGATGGATCAGCCTGAAGCTTGGTTATTTTATCTGATTGACCTGAGCTCAGGTAGAGTTGTTGTAATAACTTGGGGCTCTGTGCAATTCCCTATCTCATAAAGTTACACCACAAAGAGTGCTCAGTAACTTTCCCTAACTATTCTATTCACACGTCTCAACATGATTGCGAGTGAGCTACTCTCAATGCATACAAATAACCCTACGCAATATTACACCTGCTTTCCCATTGATTTTCACACATCAGTAATGTTACGAGCTGCTTTTGTTCAACAAAGCTATCCAATTCCAATTGACTCCAAATGACTTAATACTGTACTAGCAACTTGTAATATCACTGAATTTTGCTAAAAGTATTACCAATAATAAATAGCAACTGCAAAAGCATAACAAATACCTTTACGACTGCTTGCCCCTTCCCTGCTCATACCCCGTTTCCCAATGACCCGCCAGCTACAGAGCCATGGGGGTCCATTGAGACCTTTTAGATTTTAACTCTGCGAGTTTTCAATCGTGCAAGTTGCTTTGGGGAAAGCCCTTTGGATAATGCATTCTAAGTTTGAAGACCGGGCCCTCCATCTTTTGCAACCTGTTAATACTGCTATTATTTTTGCCTTGATCGTGACCCATGAAAATCGCTACCGAATATGTTGGCATGGTCCTTATAAGACCCCCATGGCACCTAAATGTTAAAACCCACCACGGGGGTCCCTAACCCCTGTGGCACAAATAATGAACCACCAATGCCACAGGGGTCAGCCTAATTAACCTATATAGATCCCTTGGTAATGTAAAGTTAACCCATGAAGTGCCATGGGGGTCTCTACATCTGTAGATTTCATTGTCAGACAAGTATAACTCATTTATCTATATGACTGCTCATTTGCTAACATGGGCAAGCCCCCAGATAGTTTAACATCTTAATTATTTTGTCTGCTTTCTTTTGACAAAAAAAATGCACACAGTGGTATATTATCTAATACCCTCTTTCAGATTCAGTGACGAAAATATGGTTTAAGTGTCCTTTTAATGTTATTCTCTAAACTTCAGATCATTTGCTTTACACGTACACTGTGTTGTAATCATATACTGTATTATGTACGTGTAATTATACAGCATTGTACATGCTGCTCTGTATACAATCATAAACAAGCAGCCAATTTAGCTCAGCATTACCAATGGTTAAGGGCGAATGTTCGGTCTGAATCGTCAGTGTAAGATATGGTGTTCAGAGTTTTTTTAGTCCCCTCTCAGCGTTATCAGGGGCCATGTAACACTTGTTCTGCTGACAGATGTTCCCGGCGCTCTGACCTTCTCACATACACACAAGGTGGATAATACATAGACGCTCCCCTCCTGCAGCCCACGCATTCTGCGCCCCAGCACGTTTCTCACATGTCTCCGTGTTCACAGTGACCTCCAGTCCTGATGATTTTACTTGACAACCTGGGCAATAGGTGCCAGTTTGTACCCAACACCCTGATCCACAAACTGTGGAGACCTGACCTGTGCTGTTAATGAAAAGTTCACGGTGGAATTTGTTTTTTTGTGCCAGCCTATTGCTTAGATGCGGTATATATATATACCAGCCAAACAATCCACCGGTTTGATTAAAGGGCAAGTTACACTTAAACTGAAGCACTCCAAGAGACCACTTCTAGATCACCACCTTGTCGTGGGGAGGGGTCTTGTGTACCTCAATGAAGCTGAGAGCTATACCATGTAAAGTCACCCAAGATGGGCAGGTCATAGTAGAGAGATCAAACAAATTGTGGTCCCATGGAGAAGGAACTGGCAACCCACTTCAGTATCTTTACCAAGAAAACCTTATGGATAAGCAGAACCATAGGCATAATTGTGCCGTAGCAGTGGGTGCCAGTTCCTTCCACGGGAAAGGAAACTGAACTGGCAACCCACTCCTGTATCTTTGACAAGAAAACATTATGTATAAGCACAACCAGAGGCATAATTGTGCATGGCATGTTGAGGTCCATAGGGTCAAGGAGAGTCAGACACAACTGAATGACTGAACAACTCCTAGAGAAGATTAACGTTTTATTCAAGTCATGAAACTTCCATAGTTTGTCAGTTACTCCTCCATATATGTGGAGGTTGGAAGCGGCCATTTTTAAGTTTCATTTTTGTCACTGACACATAGAATGCTGAGTTCATTGGTTTCTAAGTTCTAAGTTTCCCTGTTTTTTATCTTTTTCTAGTCTCACACCTGCTGCTTATATCAGACACACACATTACATTGAGTCATTTTATACACATTCAGATTTACTTTATAGGTAAAGTGTACCTACCAGGCATTTGGTACAGATTTTAACCCTTTACTAACCGACAAGCAAGCAGCAGTACATGGCAGAAATCTACACAGCAATGTCTGGCTACTCCTGTTTCCTTGTGCAGGGGATTACCCATCCCATGATGCCTTCCTGCACAAACTGCCATCACAGATTGATACAATGTATTAGCTGCCTGTAATAGGCCAAAATTAATTTTCTGTTATTTTAGCAGGGATTTCCAGGCAATTAACTGCTTGCAAACTCAAGAGATTTAGCAAACTTTCGGGTAAGTATTATAATGTTTATTTTGGTATTTTTTCACACAAAAAAATGTTTTCATACACTATTCTCCTCAATTAGATGCACTCCTAATCCAGAAAACGTAAATATGCCTTTAAAAGTATATGAAAGTGAGCTGGGTTATTAATGCAGTTGATAGAGGAGAATTTATAGTGTCTGAAAAAAAATGTTTGCATGAAAAAACAGTTAAACCGTTAGCCTGAAGTTTGCTGAATTTCTTGCTTTTGCAGAGTTTTTTCTCAATGTTGACACCCCCTGAAATTCCCATGGATAATTAGCATATCTTTACAATGTTTTTTTTTGGCCTGGGGATTGTGCAGACATGCTCAGTAAGCACCGGAAGCCTGCCCTACTGTGGGAAGTCACATGATGTCAGACACTTTCCTTTCCTTTAGCCAATCAGCATGGGCATGTGCAACATATTGGATATCTTATTAAAAATGAGATATCCAATATGCAAATCTCAGTTGCTGGGGGTGTCTAACAGCACCCCCAACACATTTTTTTTTTTTTTCAAAAAATGTTTGCATTTTTTCATGAAAACATTTGAATTTTTTTTTTTTGCTAGGTGTGTTATGATGCATTCTACATGATGCATTCATAACCCACCTCACTTTCATATACCTTTAAGTTATATTTGTATGTAAGTTGTATCCCTGAATAAAAATCATAACAGTACTATAATGGTTCATATGTGGTAATAATAATATAGTATAATAATACCCCTGTATTGTAATAATTTACATGGCACTGCACCAGCTGAGTTATGGAGATCTATGGAGACATATTTTACATGTAGACTAATTGGCTGCATGTTTTGCTGTTCTGTTGTTGTTGTTGTTGTTTAGTCGTTCAGTAGAATCTGACTCTGTGTCCCTATGCAACACAACACGCCAGGCACATCTTGTGTCCTGTTGGGCCAATCCATAAGGTTTTCATGGCAAAGATACTGAAGTGTGTTGCCAGTTCCTTCCCACAATGTGTCTGACCTCTCTGCTATGACCTGCTTATCTTGGGTGACCCTACATGGTATAGCTCACAGCTTAGTTGAGGTACACAAGCCCCTTCACCGCGACAAGGTAGTGATCCAGAAGCGGGCTATTGTATTACATGGTATTACATGGTATTACATGACTACATTTCTCCTCATTGTTAGGTGGGATTTTTTTTTTTTTAACCAAAAGTCTGATTTTATATATACTTGTATATGACAAAAGCCGTCCTGTCATATGAAAACACTTCAGACAGATGCGAGGTAAAAGTTTCTTGGATAATCTTGGAGCATTTAAAGGGACAGGGAAATACTTTTTTCTATGTTGCATAAAAAACAGTTATGTTCCATGTATCTTTAACATTGTTTACTGTTTAGTCGTTCAGATGTGTCCGACTCTCCATAACCCTATGGACCTCAGCATGCCAGGCCCAAATGTTATGTCTCTGGTTGTGGTATTCATGGCAACGATATGGAATGGGTTGCTAGTTTCTTTACCAGTCGACAACAATTTGTCAGACCTCTCCGCTATGACCTGCCATCTTGGTTTAGCTTCATTGAAGTACACAAGCCCCTTCACCACGACAAGATAGCGATCCAGAAGGAGAGCTTTAACATAAAGACAACTAGTGGGTTATGTAGTTCCTGAGCCAAAGTGCTTACGATCTTATGTGCGGGGAAAGACGCTTATAGGCACATTATGGTAAAAGGATAAATCCATATGGATAGTACGGTACTAGGAGTGCATTCACTAAAGGGCCTGCCAGAAAGTATCTTTAGACGGGTGATCATGAAGAAATGGTTGCCTTTGGTTCCAGTTATGTATTTGCTCTTTTCCCATATAATTGTGAGGATTAACATGGCACAATGTTTGATTTCCATGGCTGGTTTCTATGGTTGCCTAGACCTTTGTCCCCTGCTAGACACTCAGGGGTTTCGACAGCTTAGTTGTAAGTCCATATTTGGCAGCAGAAGACGGGTTTGCCCGAGCCAACTGGTGCTGTGTGTACAAAGATCAGTAGAAAATGCAGTAATATTACATAGGAAACTGTCTATAACCCAGTTCACTTGGCTGGGCTTAGTCTGCAACAAATTAGGTCAATGTTTACAGAACAGAATTCTCCAAACCCAAAATGGGATGTTTAGTGTAAAATTATATTCCAAGTCATTATGGCTTCATAGGGGGGATTTGCCATTAGTTCCAGGAATGACTCTGTGTGTGTAGTTTTAGCATCCAAAAATAAATATGCTTTTTACAAAAGGAATTTAGTATAAGACTTTAGCTTGTTTTGTTCCCTGCCAATATGGGCATCTCTCTACAGGAGACCGTAAGTGCAAACACTAATCCAATATGGCAGGGGTGGGCAAGTCCAGTCCTGGAGAGCCCCACACAGGCCTGTATTTGAGGATATTGTTTCTATGCACTGGTGAGTCAATCAGGATAACTGAAGAAGTGATTCACTCACCTGTATGAAACAGGGCTATCCTCAAATCCTGGCCTGTGTGGGGTTCTCCAGGACTGAGCTTGCCTCACCCCTGCAATATGGTAATGCAATAAATGACCAATGTACAATGCAAAATGTATATGTTTGAGCATAATTAGGCAAAAAAAGTCATAAAAAACGTTTTTGAATTAGAAAAAACTGTGATGGATCCTGGAGGCATCCATAATACTTAAGTAGAAGCCATATGAGTGAAAGACATGTGAGAGAGAGAAGGTGGTGGTATCCAGTTATCTATCATCCTGATCCCTTCTTTTTCTTTCCTCCCTTCTTACTAGTCATGATTTAGCTCTCGGGAAGACAAGATGGAATCCTCTATTCGTAAATAGTTCAGTTTTTCTCTTAAATGCTTTTATCATTGTGGATTACACAGCTCCTAATGTTATTCTTTTGTTACATACTTCACAAACAAGTTGGTTTTCTTCATCCACAGCTATCCTTTAATAAAACTAATAGAAAATAGCACTGTGTGGGTGCAGTGGACACATTAAGGAGCACAGAATGGCCATGCTTACTGCACGCTCTCACACAGAACTAATGAACAAATGGTTTAATATAGGACAAAGGTATAAAAGGCTTTCAATAATGTATTTTTATGTATTTCCAAGCAATTCCTGAGCTATTCTTATCTCCTCCTTCAGGCTTATACTATTTAGTCAGTTCAAAAGGTTTACTTGCACAATTATGCTACACACACATATCTGGCTAAGGGCTCAGTTACATTTCAGCTATTAAAGTTGCTGTCCTAATAAATTATACCCCTTCTGGATCGCTACCCTTGTCGTGGTAAAGGGGTTTGTGTACTTTAATGAAGCTGTGAGCTACACCATGTAGGGTCACCCAAGATGGGTAGGTCATAGCAGAGAGATGAGACAAATCACAGTCTGCTGGAGAAGGAACTGGCAACCCACGCCAGTATCTTTGCCAAGGTATCCTTATGGATAAGCACAACAAGACATAAGATATGTCTGGTGTCCATAGGGTCACAAAAAGTGAGACAAGACTGAACGACTAAACAATAATAAATTAAAAAGTTCTCAGCTCCAGTTCAGTAAAAATAACATTCGTTAGAGGGCCAGTGTAAGCACTTTTCAACTGAAATATATTTTTTAATTAAAATTCAAAAATACATAAGCACGCAACAGCAAAAAAGGCATTTTTTTGTACAGTTTACCTCCTTAATGTCTCCTGTTGCACTCACCCCCCTCCCACCTCTCATTTTCCTAGACACAACTGATCAGTGATGAAACAATGCATCACACATAGCATTAGTTATGCAGACTAGATAGCCTGGAGCATGCTCACTTTGGAGATGTGGGGGTTATGGGATTGCACATCCTTATCCTACAGAGCATGTTGTCGTCATTTTGTAGTGCCTTTTGTGCTATACTGTAACTTTAAATGCTTCTGGGGGACTCATTTTTGGTACACGTAAATCTTTCTTCTGCTTTTTGGAGTTAAGGCAGTGCCCTGATTTGTGAGTGATCTGTAAAATCTTAGTAGCATAGGGTTTGGGTTTCAGAGTGTAAGGAAGTAACTCGCAATGTATTGGAGATTTATGCCTTGCTTTTTGGCTTTGTTGTGAAGTTCACTTGGGGCAGTGACCCTTTGGAGTTCTCTTGCAATGTTTTCGGAATGGGGGATTAACATTGCTAGATAGAATTTACTGTGCTGCTACAGCACTCGTAATTGCTTTTGCAGAGTTTTACATAGGGGCCTAGATCGGTGTCAAGACACAGCAGACAATTGCATGGGGGTGTGATTAAAAAAATCAGAGCACAAGTTACCCAGGAGTTTCTTGGTAAGTTGAATACAGTGAACACCAGGCATAAGCTCCATTTATTACACGTTAAAAGCACATTTTGCTTTATATATAAAAAATATAAAATTTACTTGTTTAATCGTTCAATCATGTTTGACTTTCCATGACCCTATGGACCATAGCACACCAGGCACATCTTGTGTGTGGTTTTGCTTATTCATAAGGTTTTCTTGGCAAAGATACTGGAGTGGGTTGCAGTTCCTTCTCCAGTGGACCTCGATTTGACTGACCTTTTTACCATGGCCTGCCCATCTTTGGCGACCCTACATGAGAAAGCTCACAGTTCCATTGAAGTGCACAAGCCCCTTCACCAGAACAAGGTAGCGATACAAAAGGGGATGAGTACTTAATATTATCTTAATAAAAAATGCTTCCAGTGGGTCATTACTTTGAGGAATGTTCTCATTAGGAAAATAAGTTAGGTCTTAACGGACTCATTATGAAAAATTAAATTATTTTTTATTATAAATGTTTTAACTAGGTAAATTCATTAATTTTATCCTCCTCAGTGTGATTGTCATTTAATTCTAAGAAGCCCCCAGAGTAACAAATTCTCACATTCTGAAACCTCTACTCGACATCCTGTTCTCTCTCATGTAGGGTGCCATATTTCACAGCTGTGGCCAAAGGCCACACCACAGGGAGGGACTTCACACTACCAGTGTCTTGTGATGCTCAGGCACACAGCATGTCACTGTGTACTTGCAACAGTATGAGGCACATGTGAAGCCCCTACTTGTTGGGCGTTTATTAGGCCGCGGCTGTACAAGATGGCAACTGATGAACAAGAACAAATAGAGAAGGGAGGTTCCAGAAAATAAGATACTGTTACTCTGACAGCATCTTAGAAGTATGTGAGGTGTAAATTATGTATGGCTGTTAAATTGGGGAGGTTCAAGTTAATTTAGTCATCTTGATAAAATATTTATTTAAAACAAACGCAAAACCCTTCCATTCTAGCTGTTGGCATCCAGATAATATAGAATTCAATATCCCAGAATTCCATTTATTTTTGTTATGAAGCTGTCAGGGAAGACCAATAAGTCTTCCTTTGCTGCACCTTGACCAGAATGGCTCTGTGTCTTTCTCCGGCACCCAATGTGCTAGATGCGGATCGAGATGTTCTTCTCCATTACCGACTGTTCACCTGATAGCATCAAGCTGGCGCTTTACCCTTCCTCAGATTCACGGGAAATGTTCCAGAGATGTCTTAGCACAGAATATGGAACACAATCCGCGAGCTCGTGCCGGGCACAATGCTACCTGTGTACGATTAGAAGAAGGTGCCTAGATACGTACATCCCGTGCATGTGGATTTATTGTGTGTATAGGGTGGGGATTGGGTTTCGGCTGCTGTTTGTATTTTCTATTAGCCCTCTTTTTCAGCAGATTCAGCAGGTACAAGCTGTCCTTCCCACTGTAATACTGTACTGTTGCTTGGTTAACCCATTTTGCACCTGAGAGAGGACCTTTTAAGATGGGTTTGTACAAGGTGTTCTTTCCCTGGCACGTGGAAGATGCCACCATGAAAGAGCTGGCATTTTTTATATGGAAATTTTCCAAGGCCAGACATCCAAATGTGCAAATATAATGTACTCTGGTTTTAATGAGATGAAATAAACAAGCTTCACAAAGGGGCTTTTGCCTCCCTGGACACATTAGTCAAGGGGCAATTAAAAAAAAAATCTTACTTGCATCTTAAAGTTGGTTTTTATAAATGTATTAGTGTGTTTTCTTTTTTCTCTGCTCTGAGTGTTTTTCTGCTCTCGGGCTTGCCAATGAGCTGTGTGAGATATATATTACATATTATTGCCAATAAGACCTACATACTACAGTATGCCAGGACAAAAGGAGCATTTCATGTTATTTTCAAGGATGTTTAATCAGATTTTACTTAAAGGACCACTGTGGTCAATTTTTGATCTATATAGTCTATTGAAATAACCAAACTTATAATAGCCATTTTTTAGAACATAAAATTAAATGAACACTGCCTTTACACTACTACAAGCTTCCAAGTTCTTTACTAAACTTGCTTCTTGCAGCTCTTATCTCAGCAGTATGTGTTTGGTAATCTACCCACTTACCTCGGGAAGTAGATCATTGGAAACAAAAATGGTAGATTCAACAGCAGCATAATTGCATATAGAAGTAATAAATTAATTAAAAAAAAGTTTTTATTCTAAAAACATGTTACTTATTTTTAAGTGTAGTTCTTGAAGCTTTTGACCAGGGTTCCTATAATATTTGTTTTTCTTGCAAAAAAAATAAATAACTTTTGTAATGATTTAAAACATGTTCTTTAGCATCTATAAAAATGTGTTTCATGTTCCATTAAATCACTATTAAAGAAAGAACCAGAAACTGATGTATTATTGTAGGTGTTTTCTCAAGTTTCTGAATCCCATAACATTTATATAAACATTTTTTATAAAGGATGACCTGCTGTCCTAAGAATTTGCCATGTCAGCCTTTCAATGCCTTCCTTGTATGTTACTGAATTAAACACAGATAGCATGAACTGGACACGATTTGACTTGATATTTGACATAAATGTGTGTTTGATATGCCCCTATAATTGCAGAAATAGTAGGGTGCATATAAATACATTTAATTTCAACTGGTGGTTATAAACATATGGGTATATCTGTTCGATAACTTATTGTTAAAGTTAGGTATTTAAAGGCATATCTACAGTGTGTTGCAAAAGTATTCACTTTGACTTTTTACCTATTTTGTTACATTACAGCCTTAAGTTCAGTGTTTCGTTAATCTGAATGTAATGTAATGGATCAGAACACAATAGTCTAAGTTGGTGAAGTGAAATGAGAAAAATATATACGGTACATGAAACTATTTTTTTAGAAATAGAAAACAGAAAATTGTCATGTGCGTATGTGTTCACCCCTTTGTTATGAAGCCCATAAAAAGCTCTGGTGCAACCAATTACCTCCAGAAGTCACATAATTAGTGAAATGATGTCCACCTGTGTGCAATCTAAGTGTCACATAATCTGTCATTACATATACACACCTTTTTTTGAAAGGCACCAGAGGCTGCAACACCTAAGCAAGAGGCACCACTAACCAAACACTGCCATGAAGACCAAGGAACTCTCCAAACAAGTAAGGAACAATGTTGTTGAGAAGTACAAGTCAGGGTTAGGTTATAAAAAATATCCAAATCTTTGATGATCCCCAGGAGCACCATCAAATCTATCATAACCAAATGGAAAGAACATGGCACAACAGCAAACCTGCCAAGAGACGGCCACCCACCAAAACTCACGGACCGGGCAAGGAGGGCATTAATCAGAGAGGCAGCGCAGAGACCTAAGGTAACTCTGGAGGAGATGCTTACAGCATAGACTGGAGTATCTGTACATAGGACGACAATAAGCTGCATAGAGTTATGGCAGAGTGGCAAGCCGAAAGCCATTACTTTCAGCAAAAAAACAAAATGGCACGTTTTGAGTTTGCAAAAAGGCATGTGGAAGACTCCCAAAATGTATGGATGAAGGTGCTCTGGTCTGATGAGACTAAAATTTTACTTTTCAGCCATCAAAGAAAACGCTATGTCTAGTGCAAACCCATCAGATCACCCAAAGAACACCATCCCCACAGTGAAACATGGTGGTGGCAGCATCATGCTGTGGGGATGTTTTTCAGCAGCCGGGACTGGGAAACTGGTCAGAGTTGAGGGAAAGATGGATGGTGTGAAATACAGGGATATTCTTGAGCAAAACCTGTACCACTCTTTGTGTGATTTGAGGTTAGGACGGAGGTTCACCTTCCAGCAGGACAATGACCCCAAACAAACTGCTAAAGCAACACTTGAGTGATTTAAGGGGAAACATGTAAATGTGTTGGAATGGCCTAGTCACAGCCCAGACCTCAATCCAATAGAAAATCTGTGGTCAGACTTAAAGTTTGCTGTTCACAAGCGCAAACCATCCAACTTGAAGGAGTTGGAGCAGTTTTGCACGGAGGAATGGACACAAATCCCAGTGGTAAGATGTGGCAAGCTCATAGAGACTTATCCAAAGCGACTTGGAGCTTTGATTACCGCAAAAGGTGGCTCTACAAAGTATTGACTTCAGGGGGGTGAATAGTTATGCACATTTACTTTTTCTGTTATTTTATCCTTTTTGTTGTTTGCTTCAAAATTAAAAAAAAAAACATCTTCAAAGTTGTGGGCCTGTTCTGTAAATTAAATGATGCAAATCCTCAAACAATCCATGTTAATTCCAGATTGTGAAGCAACAAAACCTGAAAAATGCCAAGAGGAGTGAATACTTTTGCAAGGCACTGTAATTTTCCTGGATTATAAATTGATCTGATAGAGGAGAATCAGTAATGTATGCAAACATTGTTTTGCATGAAAATATACCAAAATAAGCATTAATAAACTTACCCTGACGTTTGCAAAACATCTTCAATTTTCTGTCTGTTGATTCTGAGAAGTAATACCACTGAAAGACATAAAATTCATAATTTATTGTGGCCAATCAAAGGCAGGCACAACATTGTAGCAGTAAGGGGAGTCCGTCTTTGCAGTAAAGCATAATTGTATTTGTAGTCTTGTTCCCACCAAACACCTCTCTGTTGTGCCTTTAATGATTCAACTCAGGCAATGCCACTCTGGATCTCTGCACTGTGCTGGAAGGTTAGTATAGGGTTTAAAAACATATTTGCATGCAGTGTTCTGATTGGTTAGTACCGGGTGCCTATGTAAGCACCTCTGGGGGTGTGAAAACCATAAAAAAAAAAAAAAAAAACTGTATGTGTATAGAATGAATCAATATATGTTGATATGAGCAGTATGAATTGGGTTAGAAAAAGTTAAAAACAGGGAAACTTCCAAATACCTTGAAAAAAGTGGTACATTATCAAATACCATCTTTCAGATATAATAAAGAAAAAGAAAAAACACTTTAAGTAGCCATAGTTTTATTTTACTCTGAGTAAACACGATTATGCTAACCAGGACAAGGAGTTTGTCAGACAATTACATTAATTTATGGGAAAAAAAACAAAAAAACTTTTCATTAGAAAATAAGAGGATCTGGAGACATACAAGGATTTGTTTTGGAACCAAATCTTCATCTTCCAGCGCATTTAAGAGTCCAGCTTTCGATTTTAGGATGTTTTATGCACGAGTGGGGAGAAGCGCAGATTAGGACACTCGAGTTCATTAGCTCAGTGCTTGTGAGGCTTGGAGAGATTTGAACTCATTACCCAGAGGATGCTGTTTACTTAGAGCATATTGTATTAAACAAAAAAAACCTTGAACCGTGATTTTCATCCTGACAGCTGCAAAAGATGGAAAAACTGCAGAAGATGTGTCTGTTCTATAGCAAATTTAGAGACATTTTCCTCAAATTCAGAAAACTGCTTACTACACATAAATATGCATTTTAAGGACAAAAATGTATAAGTTTCATGGATTATGAATGCACTTGATAGAGGAGAATCAGTTGTGTATGAAAACATGTTTTTGCATGAAAAAATACCAAAATAGACAGTAATAAACTTACCCTGACGTTTGAAAAAATCTTCAGGTTTCTGCCACTTGTCTTTTAGAAGGAATGCCCCTTGAAATCCTTAGCTAAATCAGCATAAAATTCATAATTCGTTTTGGCCAATCACAGGCAGCTACAACATTGTTTTAATTATTGGGAAGCCAGTTTGTGCAGCAAAGCATCCCGAGATGTGTATTCTTGTTTTCCCCTCCACAAGGAGGAGCTCAGACATTGTTCTGCAGATCTCTGCACTGTGCTGTATGTGTATAGAATGACTCAATGTGTGTTTCTGATCTAAGCAGGGAAACTTAGATATACCTGTAAAAGGACCACTTAGAGTAGGAAAAACGTAAAATGTGTGAAGTATGCAACAAACTAACAGCAATAGCATGTATGTAACTAATGGGTATAAAGCATTTTCAGAGAAAAAAAACTTTAGGGTACGTCTATTAATGTTTAATGTACATACCTTTAATTTCAGCAGACTGCTAGTCTATGGGAGCTGCTATTATAATCATACTTCCTTTTCAAGGCATGAGAGGGTGGTGACAGAGCATGGCATTTATAATTGCAAGTTTCCTCTTCCGAGCTTGTGGGAGAGAAAGGAAGTGGAACACTAAAGCCCTTAAGTTGTGATATTTCCGGATCTATCCCTCTTTGCCTGCGCATTTCTTCTGCAGCACCGACAGCCGCAGTGACAGGTGCCATCCGCCAGAGGGCGCTGTTAGTTCTCGGGCGCCGTGAAGTTCCAGGGAAGGCGATAAACTATTCTCCCCTCCGTGGCGCAACTCGACGGCGCTCAACGGCCATCACTATGTTCTGCGCGGGCACTCTGCCCCCCAGGGCCTCGGGCGCGCCACGCATAGCTCAAGGCCTCTTCTGTCGGCAGGCGTATTCTATGCTTAAATCGGCAGAGCCATCTGTCTGCCGGCAGCAGAACTGCAACTATCAGATTTTGCGATGGTGAAGAGGGAAAGGACCATCTTTCCTTTTAAAAGTGCTGATTTTAAGCATTACCAAAGTTTTTGTTTCAATTATTGCTGCAAGGGTTAATATTTTAATTTAAATCTCTGTACAAAGTCACCGCCTCCTGACTGACTCTAATTAAGGCGTGTCTGAGTACTGCACCAGCTGAGTTATGGAGCTCTATGGAAAAATCAGCTACCCTAGTGGCTGAACCTGGTACTGACAACATTCATTTTTTTAGAAGGAGGCTGTAACATATTTGCAAAAGCAGTTTCTGTAGGGATTATAGGTTAGTTTTTTAACCATTCCATCATTAATTTTTCATGCAAAGAACTACATTTTGTAATGTTTAAAACCAAAGGCTTTTAAATGCATGATTGATATTGTATGCCTTTAAACAGATGGAAAGGAACTGTTACCTTTTTTTGCAAAAATATTAATTTTGGTTTGTCATTGTCGTGCCCGACTCTCCGTGACCCTATGGATTGCAGCCCGCCAGGCACATCTTGTGGCTGGTTGTTCTTATCGATAAGGTTTTGATGTCAAAGATACTGGAGTGGGTTGCCAGTTCACCTTCTCCAGTGGACTGCGATTTGTCTGACCTCTGCTATGACCTTCCCATTTTGGGTGACACTACATGGTATAGCTCACAGCTTTATTGAGGTACACAAGCCCCTTTACCATGACATGGTAGCAATCCAGAAGGGGTCAGTCAACATTACCCTGTTGCAAAACCCAAAGAACATGCTGAATATCAATAGCATTAAGTTGTATGTTCTCACTTATGCAAATTCTCGACACGATACATACACAAAGTAGTTCTTTGTTGGTGTTTTGCTCTGAAATAACTTATTTTTGGTCTTTAATTATAAAATGCGGCAGGCCCCTGTGTTAATCCAATATAGTCAATTACTCAAGAGAAATGAAAGTATTAAAAACGGCACCCCGTCTATAGGGCGAAAGGCAAAAGCGCACTGATGGAGGGCGCCGACAAAAAAGCAAGCCGAACACAGCGTGTTGGAGAGAAGCGCGCACGCAACAAATGCACGCCGTACACCCTCTCTGTGCCCCTTACCCCCTTCTCTCTGTGTCCCCTCTAGGACACCCTGACACTATGTTTCCAGCCCCAGGACTATGTGTGCAGCCCCAGGACTCTCCTCTCAGTCCCTGCCCTCCTCCCGCTCGGCGTCCTCTCTATCGTTGTCAGACACTCTCATATCAAATAAACTGTGCTCCCCCTCATGAGCCTGCACTCCTCCCCATCAACTCTCCATCCCTCCCTTATCTGTCCTATCCCTTATTTTGCATCAATTCTTTCTCTGCACTCCATCATATTCTGTACCTGCCTTCACCACCTTTGCACGATAAACTCTTCTGCACTCCCCCCTTTCTACACCCCCTACTCCACAGACCACTCTGCCCTGCTCTCCTCCTTTGCAGTCTCTTTGTAACCCCCTTATTTACACTCCTGGACCGCCCTTCTCAATCCTCCACTCTTCTCTCTGCCCTTCACCCTTTATTACTCCACTCTCTGCACTCCACTGCTCTCAATCACTTAATCAGAATGATAAAAGAAAACATTTAATGGGTTAATAAATACAATTTGAATTGAATACATTTTAAGTGGTGCCTCGTTTGGATCCAGAAACCACCGAAAAGTGATTGAGAATTCAGCATTGTTTGTGCACCACCTAACACATTATATCAATACCATGACTGATTAGGGTTAACTTTTACAGTGATTATTTTCCCATTATGAATCCTAATGCATAAAATACAAAATGACGTTAAACGCACAAATTACGTTAATATCTGGCAAAACACAATGCCTTAGCTTTGCATCTCAAGGATGCTTTATTGGTACATGTTATGAAACTTTTAATGAGAGCCTTAGATGATTGTACAACAAGAAAGCATGTGCTGGGGTTTACATAAGAGTGAGACCCAGACCCCCACCCGTGAGAGGCTTATTGCATTGATCTGTGCCTGGGGACGCTGTGTTCCAGCATTTCAATACAAACACTGCACTTGTCCATTCACAGAGTCTGTCTGTGGAGGAGTAGAGTGCATAAGGTGCAGTTATTTTCTTCACTTGTTGCCACATGTAACTTCATCTTGCTGTTGTTGTTCAGTTGTGTTTGATTCTCTGTGACCATATGGACCACAGCACACCAGACACATCTTGTCTCTAGTTGTGCTTATCCATAAGTTTTTTTTTGGTAAAGATACTGCAGAGGGTTGCCAGTTCCTTCTCCGGTGGACTGCAATTGTCTGACCTCTCTGCCATGATCTGCCCATCTTGGGTAACCCTACATGGTATAGCTCACACAAGTCACATCACCACCACAAGGTAGTGATCCAGAAGGGGAACTTTACCTTAGCAATGCCAATTGGTCCTTTTAAAGGATGGCTGAAGTCTGAAAATATCTTGTTAGTTTAGTCATTACTCCACTTTACAATGTATTTCCTTGTAGTAATATATTCATTATAATAGTTAGATTGTGCGTAATGCCTATGAGATGCAATCTGCACAGGAGTTACTCACAAGCTGTAAATTGTGCATGCACGTCAAAGTCATACATGTGCACTTGCGTTGTGGCACTAATGCATATGCACAAAAAGGCATGGGGGGGAGAATGTGCAGCACATGAGGGAGAGGATAGGAAGGGAGGGAGGGAAGGGAGAGGGTGGGAAGGAGTGAGGGAGGGAGAGGATGTGAAGGAGGGCGGGAAGGAGTGAGGGAAGGGAGAGGGTGGGAAGGAGTGAGGGAGGGAGAGGATGTGAAGGAGGGCAGGAAGGGAGAGAGTGAGGTAGAGGGTGGGAAGGAGTGAGAGAAGGGAGAGGTAGAGGGTGGGAAGGAGTGAGAGAAGGGAGAGGAGAGGGTGGGAAGGAGTGAGAGAAGGGAGAGGAGAGGGTGGGAAGGAGTGAGAGAAGGGAGAGGATGTGAAGGAGGGCGGGAAGGGAGAGAGTAGGCTAGAGGGTGGGAAGGAGTGAGAGAAGGGATAGGTATAGGGTAGGAAGGAGTGAGAGAAGGGAGAGGGAGATAGGGTGGGAAGGAGTAAGAGAAGGGAGAGGAGAGGGTGGGAAGGAGTAAGAGAAGGGAGAGGAGAGGGTGGGAAGGAGTAAGAGAAGGGAGAGGAGAGGGTGGGAAGGAGTAAGAGAAGGGAGAGGAGAGGGTGGGAAGGAGTGAGAGAAGGGAGAGGAGAGGGTGGGAAGGAGTGAGAGAAGGGAGAGGAGAGGGTGGGAAGGAGTGAGAGAAGGGAGAGGAGAGGGTGGGAAGGAGTGAGAGAAGGGAGAGTGGGAGAAAGTGTGAGAAGAGGGAGAGAGTGTGAGAAGGGGGAGAGAAAGGGAGAGCATTGGAAGGAGTAAGAAAAGGGAGAGGGAGAGTGCGGAAAGGAGTGAAAGAAGGCGGAAAGTGTGGGAAGGTGTAAGAGAAGGGAGAGCATGGGAAGGAGTGAAAGAAGGGGGAGAGCATGGGAAGGAGTAAGAGAAGAGAAAGAGAGAGTGAGAGAGAGAGACAGACACAGAACATAGGGAGAAAGAGACACAGAAGAGAAAAAATGATATGATACTGTTTATGATGGGCAAATGACTAGTTGTTAAAATAAAGGGAAACACTTTTTACTCGTTATTTAGGTTTTTGGTGCAGCCATTTTGCTATTCACAGGCCTTCCTTTATTGCAAGACCTCCATTTTGCTAGTGCTGCAGTTGCAAGTGCATGGGAGGTTTCTGTGTGTCACTAGGAATATAATATGACTCTGTTTCTCTTTACTTTTATGTACTTTATTTGATTTAGAAATGTTTAAAAGCTCTGTTTGTTTCTGCCTAAATTCTTAAAAATCGTTCTTACTTGGTTTCTCTCCTCTGCAGCTTGTGAAGACAGTGTACAGGAGTTTTTTCTCCTGTGACAATTTTCTGCAACATGCTACTTGAGAGAGGTAACTGACAAGCTAATTTGAAACCCAGCATTTCACAATCTGTGTATTTATGAGCTACTGAGGTAGACCAAAACAAGTACAAATTGTATGATTTTAGGCATAAAAACCCCCCAGCTTTTAAGCACTTTTTATGGAAACTGACATTTTTCAGACTTTTACATGTTTGTGAAGTGTGAAAGAATCTAACTACAGTAAAATCCCGGTTATCCGGGACCTAATTAATCGGGACCCTCAAGCAACCGGCACCGGCATCGATTCCCCATATTAAAAAAAACTCCTGCGAAACCGGCATATCCGGCACTATTTGGCAGTTCTAGACTACAACTTTACTCTTAGATTTTCAAACATTCATTTAATAGAACACGTTTTATCCTTTATACATCTTGCATGAAAACCAAATGGTATTGAGTAAAGACAATTACCAATAAAGCAATACAGACATTAACCAATATGGAGAGAAGATTGTATAGGTATCTAATACTCCAGTAAGGCAAGTATGGCCTCCATTCTATGTGTTCAGTTAGCACAGAGATAAACCTCCTTCAGAACTGTGATTTTTTTCCTGTTAAAAAACCCATAAAACTAAGAGAGTCGCATCAAGGAGTGTTTTTCAGTTGCTCATAGGAGACTCTTGAGTCTGAATCTCAGTAGTCTCCATAACAACACTGTGGAATATTACCCACTAATATGAACACACTTCACCAGCCGTCACAAACTCCCTCATCCCTGTCTATATATATATATATATATATATATATATATATATATATATATATATATATATATATATATATAAAGCACATCTATGTTCACATTTGAATGTCTAAAGCAAGTTAAAAAACCTTCTTCCTGCACAGAATTCCGAGAAATACAGTTATTACACTGCATTATGGGAAGTTGAACAGGGACATGCAAATGTACCCACAAATGCCTCGCCCTTCAATCCATAGACCATTTTAAACATGGCTTCCTTTAAACTAATGCCCGCTGCATTACATAGCTTTTATGCAAGGCCAAGGCTGGATTATAGACAAGCTGAGAATCTGTTTCAAGCTTACTGACTATCATCAGTGCGGGCGGGATCTCAGCTTGTGTTGTGGACCTTATGAATAGGTAGTTCACCACAACAATCATTTCATATATTGATAAGATCGATAGAAGCCCTCCACCATACAGTTAATAAATAGTACATCTGTGTTCACATTTGAGCATCTAAAACTAGTTAAAAAAAAAATAATAAAAAAAAAAAATATATATATATATATATATATATATATATATATATACACACTGCTCAAAAAAATAAAGGGAACACTAAAATAACACATCCTAGATCTGAATGAATTAAATATTCTTATGAAATACTTAGTTCTTTACATAGTTGAATGTGCGGACAACAAAATCACACAAAAATAAAAAAATGGAAATCACATTTTTCAACCCATGGAGGTCTGGATTTGGAGTCACCCCCATTATGAAAGTGGAAAAACACACTACAGGCTGATCCAACTTTGATGTAATGTCCTTAAAACAAGTCAACATGAGGCTCAGTAGTGTGTGTGGCCTCCACGTGCCTGTATGACCTCCCTACAACGCCTGGGCATGCTCCTGATGTGGTGGCGGATGGTCTCCTGAGGGATCTCCTCCAAGACCTTGACTAAAGCATCTGCCAACTCCTGGACAGTCTGTGGTGCAACGTGACGTTGGTGGATGGAGCGAGACATAATGTCCCAGATGTGCTCAATTGGATTCAAGTCTGGGGAACGGGCGGGCCAGTCCATAGCATCAATGCTTTTGTCTTGCAGGAACTGCTGATACACTCCAGCCACATGAGGTCTAGCATTGTCTTGCATTAGGAGGAACCCAGGGCCAACCACACTAGCATATGGTCTCACAAGGGGTCTGAGGATCTCATCTTGGTACCTATTGGCAGTCAGGCTACCTCTGGCGAGCACATGGAGGGCTGTGTGGCCCCCCAAAGAAATGCCACCCCACACCATTACTGATCCACTGCCAAACCAGTCATGCTGGATGATGTTGCAGGCAGCAGAACGTTCTCCACAGCGTCTCCAGACCCTGTCACATGTGCTCAGTGTGAACCTGCTTTCATCTGTGAAGAGCACAGGGCGCTAGTGGCAAATTTGCCAATCTTGGTGTTCTCTGGCAAATGCCAAACATACTGCACGGTGTTGGGCTGTAAGCACAACCCCCACCAGTGGATGTCGGGCCCTCATACCACCCTCATGGAGTCTGTTTCTGACCGTTTGAGCAGACACATGCACATTTGTGACCTGCTGGAGGTCATTTTGCAGGGCTCTGGCAGTGCTCTTCCTGTTCCTCCTTGCACAAAGGCGGAGGTAGCGGTCCTGATGCTGGGTTGTTGCCCTCATACGGCCTCCTCCACATCTCCTGATGTACTGGCCTGTCTCCTGGTAGCGCCTCCATGCTCTGGACACTACGCTGACAGACACAGCAAACCTTCTTGCCACAGCTCGCATTGATGTGCTATCCTGGATGAGCTGCACTACCTGAGCCACTTGTGTGGGTTGTAGACTCTGTCTCATGCTACCACTAGAGTGAAAGCACCACCAGCATTAAAAAGTGACCAAAACATCAGCCAGAAAGCATAGGAACTGAGAAGTGGTCTGTGGTCACCACCTGCAGAATCACTCCTTTATTGGGGGTGTCTTGCTAATTGCCCATAATTTCCACCTGTTGTCTATCCCATTTGCACAACAGCATGTGAAATTGATTGTCACTCAGTGTTGCTTCCTAAGTGGATAGTTTGATTTTACAGAAGTGTGATTGACTTGGAGTTACATTGTGTTGTTTAAGTGTTCCCTTTATTTTTTTGAGCAGTGTATATATATGGGACAAAAGCCATGTCTCGTTTTTTTTTATGGTGTGGTAAGGGATTGATGGTAACTTATTGACAAGTAAACTTTAGTCGTTATTTTTCCATAATTATGGTAAAATGAGAGCTGGACCATAAAGAAAGCTGAACTCTGTAGAATTGATGCCTTTACATTATGTTAGATTGTGTTAGAGTCCCTTTGACTGCAAGAAGATCCAATACATCAGTACTACAGAGAATCAAGACAAACTGTTCACTGGAAGGTATGATCATGAGGCTGTTGCTTAAATATTTTAGCCATATCATGAGGCGGCAGGATTCCCTAGAAAAGACTCTGATGCTGGGAAAGATTGAAGGCACAAGAAGGAGGCAACAGAATTGTGGATGGATAGATGAGGTGATTGAAGCAGTGAACATGAGATTAAGGGTGCTCAGATGGGCAGTGGCTGACAAATGGCGAGCTGCGGTCCATAGGGTCACAGAGAGTCTGACACAACTGAACGATTAAACAACAAACTTGTGGGTGCACAATAGATTCCCAATGCTTTCTGAAAGTTTGTATTAAGTAACAAGATAGGATAAGAGGAGGAGTAATCAATCATATCCATCTCACTTAAAAAAAAAAAAACAAGATAGTTAGTTAATCTTCTCTAAGAGTAATGTTTAAATTAAAACAATCTTCAATTTAGGTGGAAAAATGCTTTTATCAAAGTTTTATACATTATAGGACTCTCATTTTTTTATACAAAATCATCACGTTTCAATTCATGAAAGAACATTTTGGACAGCCGCGGCCTTGATATGTCTGTGCTACCCACACAAATTTATATATAACAGACTGTGCAGCTTCAAAAGAGTCAGCAGAAAGCGACTGACAGGTCTAGAGATCCTATGCAGAGAAACTTTAATAAAGTCATCAAACACGTACGTGGGAGTTCTCTGCATCACCATGAAAACTCTGTCCTGTGTCTGACATCATTTCAACAAACAACATTTATCATTACGCTTTATTAAAATGAAACAATAAGCAATTGAATGATATCTGGCAATATTTCTATTATTTTTAATAATGTGTAACATTTTCTGCTTTCTTTGCACAAAGAAGCAAATATGAAGCAATATGCGGTCATTGGTTATTTGTGTGCAATGAGAGCATCGTGCTCATGACAATCATTACACTCAAAGTATTATAAGAATTGTTACATTTTAAGATAAAATGTTAGATTTATAGATATTTTGTCCTCAACGCTACAAATATTGTCATTGGATTGCTTATAACAGGGACTTTTAAGTGAACAAGGACTTAAAGCTTCTGTGATTTTATAAGTGTATGTACAGAGACTTAAAGTTATATGTAAGTTTCCCTGTTTTTCCCTTTTTCTAATCTAACACATGCTGCTTATATCAGAAACACGCATTACATTGATTTATTCTACACACATACAGATTTTTTTAATAATAAAAAAAAACACAAAAAAAAAACTTGGTTTCCACACCCCCAAAGCTGCCTACATAGGCACAGTGTACCTACCAATAGAAACAGCATTGCATTCAAGTACTACTCCCAAAGTTGTATAGAAATGCTTTAGTTTGGTCTGACTTGCATACTTCCCGATAATGTGAAGCCTGAGATGTGTATTAATCTACTGAACAGTTAAGGGAAGAAGGAGAGGGGCAGTGTACTTTTTAAATAAGCTTTTGAAATTTGACACCTGCCTTCGCCCATGCTCAGATGTTCAGAAGCAGTAAGCTTTCAACTATAAATGCAAGACCTCTCCTGTTGATATATAAACTCCCTTCTCAACCTTATCCAAAGTATCATAGATGATTCTAATATCATGAGACATCAACATTATTTAATTAAAAGTTGCTTTATTACATGTTTCCTGCCTAATTATGCTCTTAGACAGGGGATCATATATATATATATATATATATATATATATATATATATATATATATATATGTATATATATATATATATATATATATATATATATATTAAAATTGTAAGGCAAGCAATGCTGTTTGCCTCACAATGTGAGGCTTTTGGTCCTCTGAGCACCTTTGGCGCTCATCGCAAGCCCTACGCTGAGCATCTTTGGCGCTCATTGCGAGCCTCTCCCCCGTGTACTTCAACTTTCCTGCTTCCTTTTCAAGCCCCACGCTGAGCGCCTTCGGCGCTCATTGCAAGCCTCTCCCGCTCGCGATGCTCATCGTGAGCCCCGAGATGAGCTCATTCCTCCCATCTACTGTACGGGACGCTCATTTTGTGCTTGGGAATGCCATGTGTCTCTTTCCACCATCTCCCCCCTGTCCCTTCCCTGTGTCTTTCACCTCTGTGTGTCTGCTGAATGTTTGCGTGTTACGCGCTGACTGCCATTCGTTTTATTTTCAAAGTCCTGCGTGCCTGACGTTGTTGGTGTAACTGTTACTGTCTTTGCCGTCGTGTATTTTCGAAGTCCAGCGTGCCTGGCTTTGCTCAGCCTCGTTTTTATCCAGTTTCAGAATTTTTTACATTTTTCGTCCGCCATTTTTTTCCTTGCTTAGCGCTCATTGCAGCCTAAGTGCTGCGCGACTGCTTCGCCTTGCATGTGTGACGGTGCCGCTGGCTGCAGTGAGTTGCTCATAGTAGCCTAAGTGCTGCGCGGCTGCTGCGCCTCGCTTCACGAGGCTTGCATGTGTGACGGCGCTGCTGGCTCGCCTCGCTTTGCAAGGCTCGCAGTTGCAACCTCGCGCCTCGTGAATATATATAAACAAATACTGTTTCCATTTAGTTACAAATAACAAAAGAATAAACTAGGACTAATGTGGACCACTAAGATATTTGATCTCTGTGGTCAAATATATTGTTTGTCCTTACTCATCTAATGCATTTGATCCTTCAAGTTAAAGGACAACTGCAGTTCAAGTAAAAAGATACTTGTTTTTCAAGTATTTGCCAAAATAACAATATTAACAGCTGTGTAAGCCATTTTCACCTCTGCAACCTGGGTTCAATTCTAAGTCCGGAAACCAAGAGGTCACACCACCCTGAAGCCAAGCAGGGTTGGGCCTTGTCAATATTTCGATGGAGGACCACCTAGGAATACCAGGAGCTGTATGCTATGTTCCACTGGAGAATTAACTAGCAACCCACTACAGTATTTCTGCCATGAATACCAAGCGGATCAACATGACCATGGACATAAAGATGTGCCTGGTTTGTTTAACTAGATACAATATCTAGAAGTAAGACTTTGCATCAAAGGATGCAACCATATCTCTCTAAAAATGTAAGCACCCCCTTACCCACACAACTTCCACCAATGTATTATGGATCCCTCCAGGGTCCTGCAGAGACCTCAAAATGTATTTTTATGATGTTTTTTCTTGATTAATTATACTTTTAGTCAGACGCTGAGTTTCCAAACATATATATTTTTCTTCATTGTACAGTGGTCCTTTAAATATTTAACATACAGTTCCCACAACCACATGTTTATGTGCGGGAATGATGAGGAAGAGAAGTATCAGATAACAGCTTTCCAGTAATGGGGAAGCTCCTAAATCGGTGACTGATAAATAATGATCAGTTGGCTATTCAAGATAAAAACTTATGACTATGTCATGTCAGTTGTAACTAATCTATCCAATATCTATGAGGAAGTCATTAAGACTGAAGACCATGGCCGTGTATCTGGCTTTGTGTTTATTATAGTGATCACACAAGATTATTATGTAAAACCAGACTGGAAAAACACCAGGAGCTGTGTCCTAAAATGTTACGCTTGGAGCCTTATTATTTTTTTAAATGGATTAATGTATAGGATTTGGTTCAGGGAACCAAGAGGTCGAACTCAGGTTGAAGTGGTGAAAGCACCAAATCTTAACCACTGGACCACCAGGGGACCTTTTTTCTTTTCTTTTACAGGTGGATTATTAAAGGCATATCTAAGTTTCCTGAAATATGAGTGCATCTGATAGAGGAGAATCAGTAGTGTATGCAAACATTTCTTTTTGCATAAAAAAATACCAAAATAAACATTTACAAACTCACCCGGTGTTTGCTAAATCTTTTCAGTTTGCAAGCTGAGGCTTTTGTCAGTTGACACCCCTGAAAATCCCAGCTAAGATTAGCATTAAATTCATAATTCCTTGGCCAATCAGGAGAAAGCAGATACATTTGTATCATATTCTGGGGTTCCTGTGTTGCAAAGCAGCCTGGGATATGTAGTCTATTTCTCTCTATATCCTTGTGCTCTGATTCAGTTGTAAGCTCAGACCTCACCCAACCAAGTGATTCCGGCATTGAAAGGTCAAACTCTATACCTGGCTGCATTTTCTTTGCATACATTGTAATGTAAGCTCCCTATGTGTGTGCAAAGCTGGAATTTATTCTCCTGCCTTTAATTTTGTAAGGACACTGAACTTATCTATATACCACATATTTTTCTGATAATCACTGCCTGATTCTTACCAAACCTTTGAAACCCAGGGAACGTATATATACCTTTAAGTGTCTCACTTGTTTGATTTACTTATGGTGTGGATCAATCCTTAATGAGTAACATTGAACAAGCCTGTACTAATGTAAATCAAAATTACATGATAATTGAGAACTATTTCCCAAAGAAACACAAATGTGGCTTTGTGTGCAATGTTTTTTTTTTTAGTCGCTCAATTATGTCCGACTCTATGTGACCTTATGGACCGAAGCACATCAGGCACCTCTGTCAGCCACTGTCATCTGAACTCCATCACGCGCATGTTCATCAATGATCTCATCTATCCATCTCGGTCTCTACCTCCCCCTTCTTCAAGTGCCTTCAATCTTTCCCAACATCAGAGTCTTCTCTTTGAAATCCTGCCTTCTCATGATATGGCCACAATATTTGAGCTTCAGCCTCATGATCAAACCTTCCAGTGAAAAGTTTGTCTTGATTTCCTATAATGTATAAACACCACAATTCAAAGGCGTTAATTCTACGGCGCTCAATCTTCTTTATGATCCAGTTATCACATCTGTATGTTACTACTGGGAATAACATAGTTCTAAATTGTTAATAAAGTTTGCAATTAAATGGTTCTATAATCCTACAGGATGATGCTGGGAAAGTGTTACTTGCCTTATGCCAACACATTTGTGAAACTCAACAATGGCCAATAGACTGGAAAAGGTCAGTCTACATCCCAATCCCAAAAAAAGGCAGTGCCAAAGAGTGCTCCAATTATCGAACAATTGCACTAATTTCACATGGCAGCAAGGTGATGGTTAACATTCTACAAGCTCGACTCAAACAATATATGGGCCAGGAACTACCAGATGTGCAAGCCGGGTTCCGCAGTGGAAGAGGCACAAGAGATCAATTTTCCAATGTCCGCTGGATAATAGAGAAAGCAAGAGAGTTCCAGGAAAACATTTACTTCTGCTTCATAGACTATTCTAAAGCCTTTGACTGTGTGGATCACAACAAAATGTGGCATGTCCTTAAAGAGGTACCAGATCATCTCATCCTCCTCCTAAAGAATCTGTATGTCGACCAAGAAGCCACCATCAGAACCGAACATGGGACAACAGAATCGTTCAAGATCAAAAAAGGATTGCGACAACGTTGTATATTGTCACCTTATTTATTCAATATGCAGAATACATCATGCGTACTGCTCGACTTGATGAATCCGAAGCCGGAACCAATATTGCTGGAAGGAATATCAACAACCTCAGATACACCGATGATACTACTCTGATGGCTGAAAGTGAGGAGGAACTGAAGGATTTATTGATGAGGCTAAAATAAGAGAGTGAAAAAGTTGGCCTGCTACTCAACGTTAAAAAGACGAAGATCAGGGCAAACGGCAATCTCCCTTCCTGGCAAATAGATGGGGAAGAAGTGGAAGCAGTGACAGATTTGATTTTCCTTCGATCCAAGATCTCTGCAGATGGTGACTGTAGTCATGAAATTAAAAGACGTTTGCTTCTGGGGAGGGAAAATATGGCAAGCTTGGACAAGCTAGTAAAAAGTAAAGATATTAAACTATTAACAAAGGTCCGCATAGTTTTAACTATGGTATTCCCAGTAGTAACATATGGATGTGAGAGCTGGACCATAAAGAAGTCTGAGCGCCGTAGAATTGATGCCTTTTGTATTGTGGCGTTGAAGAAGACTGCTTAAAGTCCCTTGGACTGCAAGAAGATCCAATAAATCAATACTTCAGGAAATAAAGACAAACTGTTCACTAGAAGGTATGATCATGAGGCTGGTGCTCAAATATTTTGGCCATATCATAAGACGGCAGGATTCCCTAGAAAAGACTCTGATGCTGGGAAAGATTGAAGGCACAAGAAGAAGGGGACGACAGAGGCGGAGATGGATAGATGAGGTCACTGAAGCAATGAACCTAAAGTTGATGGACCTCAGAGGCTCAGTGACTGATAGATGCACCTGGTGTGCTGTGGTCCATAGAGTCAAAGAGAGTCAGACGAAACTGAACTACTACACAACAACAACAACAAATAATCCTATATTTACAATTATTCTTTTTTTGAAGAGAGAAACTGCTAATGGGTAAAGTTTTTCTAGAAAATTATGACCATAGAGTTACTTTGATTAAAATGTGGTGCAGTATTGGTGTTCGGGTTACCTGGTGATCCAGTGGTTAGGATTCAGTGCTTTCACCACTGTTGACCTGGGTTCAATTTCAGTCAGGGAACCAAGAACCTTGAAGCCATGTAGGGTTGGGCCTGGTCGATACTTGGATGGGAGACCACAGAGGAATACCAGGAGCTGTATGTTGTGGCCCACTGGAAGAGGAACTGGCAGCCCACACCAGTATCTCTGCCATGAAAACCAAGTGGATCAGCATGGCCATGTGCATAAAGATGTGCCTGGTGTGTTACAGTCCATGAGGTCACGGAGAGTTGGAAATTACTGAACAACTCAAAAGAAAAAAAAAATAAGTATTGGTGTTGGCTGATTCTTTCCAATTATCCTAGGATAAGATGCTATGTTGTTTGCACAGTCTCAGGGGGATTAAGTTCTCTTGGAAAGAATGTTGCATTGACATTTGATACATTTGTATATATTAATTATCCTGTGATAATAAGTATGCTTATTTGTATAGTACTTATTGTCCAAAAGTTACACAAAGCTTGTAATGGTTAGAAGATGAAAGCAACGGAAAAATGGAAAACAAATATAAATTAGGAAGTAGAAGAAAACATATTTTAAAGGGACATTGCCATGCCAACAGGAATTTGTTTCATCATAAAGAGATAAAAAAAATATCTATATATTGTACTAGCTATTTTCTCTACAGCAAGTCGTTCCTGAGACATCCAGCATTACAGTGCCTTGCAAAAGTATTCATCCCCCCTTTGACTTTTTACCTATTTTGTTACAGCCTTAAGTTCAATGTTTTGTTTATCTGAATTTTATGTGATGGATCAGAACACTGAAAATTAGCACGTGCGTATGTCTTCACTCCCTTTGTTATTAAGCCCATAAAAAGCTCTGGTGCGACCAATTACCTTCAAAAGTCACATAATTAGGGAAATGATGTCCACCTGTGTGCAAGCTAAGTGTCACATGATCTGTCATTTCATATACACACCTTATTTTGAAAGGCTCCAGAGGCTGCAACACCTAAGGAAGAGGCACCACTAACCAAACACTGCCATTAAGACCAAGGAACTCTCCAAACAAGTAAGGGACAATGTTGTTGAGAAGTACAAGTGAGGCTCAGGTTATAAAAAAAATATCCAAGATCCCCAGGAGCACCATCAAATCTATCATAACCAAATGGAAAGAACATGGCCCACCAAAACTCATGGACTGGGCAAGGAGGGCATTAATCAGAGAAGGAGCACAGAGACCTAAGGTAACCCTGGAGGACCTGCAGAGTTCCACAGCAGAGACTAGAGTATCTGTACACAGGACGACAATAAGCCATACACTCCATAGAGTTGGGCTTTATGGCAGAGTGGCCAGAAGAAAGCCATTACTTTCAGCAAAAAACAAAATGGCACATTTTGAGTTTGCGAAAAGGCACGTGGGAGACTCCCAATATATATGGAGGAAGGTGCTCTGGTCTGATGAGACTAAAATTGAACTTTTCGGCCATCAAAGAAAACGCTATGTCTGGTGCAAACCCAACACATCACATCACCCAAAGAACACCATCCCCACAGTGAAACATGGTGGTGGCAGCATTCTGAGGGGATGTTTTTCAGCAGCCGGGACTGGAAAACTGGTCAGAGTTGAGGGAAAGATGGATGGTGCTAAATACAGGGATATTCTTGAGCAAAACCTGTACCACTCTGTGCGTGATTTGAGGCTAGGGCGGAGGTTCACCTTCCAGCAGGACAATGACCCCAAACACACGGCTAAACACTTGAGTGATTTAAGGGGAAACATGTAAATGTGTTGGAATGGCCTAGTCACAGCCCAGACCTCAATCCAATAGAAAATCTGTGGTCAGACTTAAAGATTGCTGTTCACAAGCTCAAACCATCCAACTTGAAGGAGCTGGAGCAGTTTTACAAGGAGGAATGGGCAAAAATCCCAATAGTAAGATGTGGAAGCTCATAGAGACTTATCCAAAGCAATTTGGAGCTGTGATTGCCGCAAAAGGTGGCTCTACAAAGTATTGACTTCAGGGGGGTGAATAGTTATGCACACTGACTTTTTCTGTTATGTTGTCCTATTTGTTGTTTGCTTCACAATAAAAAAAAAAAAAAAAAAACATCTTCAAAGTTGTGTGCATGTTCTGTAAATTAAATGATGCAAATCCTCAAACAATCCATGTTAATTCCAGGTTGTGAGGCAACAAAACACAAAAAATGCCAAGGGGGTGAATACTTTTGCAAGGCTCTGTATTTGTGTTGCTCCTGTATGCTAACCCCATGCTAAAATTGAGGGACATTGTTTTGGCCACCACAGAGAAAAACAAGCAAACCATGATAGTAATTAGAACAGTTAGTTTGCATTTGTGAGCCTCTCATTTGCATATTAATGAATCTAATACACAATTAAGCCTGCTAGTGCAATGTACAGCCAATATTTCATGATCTATAAAAAATAACATAAAAAAAAACAGCTTTATTTTTTAGGGTGACAGAAACCCTTTATGTTTAATAATTTCCAGCGAAGGGGTTAGGTACGAGAAAAAAATCTGGAGGGAATAGATCCAAGAAGTAACAATAAATATAGGTTGATATATATCTATATACAGTATATGTATCTCTCTGAATTCTGAGGAAAAGTTTTTTTTAACTTGTTTTAGACATTTAAATGTACACACAAATGTACTATTTATATACTGTACTACTTACTGTACAGTGGAGGCTTCTATAGTTCTTTTGCCCACCATATATTAAATGATTGTTGTGGTGAACTACCTACTCATAAGATCCACAACACAAGCTGGGATCCCGCCCCACGCTGATGATAGCCAGTAAGCTTAAAACGGCTGTCCGTGGGTAGGATTCCTGGCTTGTGTTTAATCCAACCTTGTCTTTACTGTATTTCTTGGAATTCTGAGCAGGAAGCAAGTTTTTTTATTTGTTTTAGACATTCAGATGTGAACACAAATGTACTATTTATATATATATAGATAGATAGATAGAATGTGGATCTTGCTATGTTGGTGACGTTCCCGAAGCGAGGCAAAGCATCCGCGCAGCACTTAGGCTACAATAAGCGCCAAAAGCGGCGCAGCACTGTTCAAGCGCGTAACTCTAAAAACCCACGAAAAATGAGCGGATCGTACAGTACTCGAGAGGAAAGGCTTGCAAAGAGCACCAAAGGCGCTCATCGCACGGCACAAGATGAAGCACTGCTAGCGGGAGAGGCTTGCAATGAGTGCAGGCAAGAGGAAAGGCCATGAGCTCCAAAGGCGAGCCACGTGAAAAACCATGTGAAGCCCAGGAATAGGGCAGCACATTTACAACAGGCTGTCTGAGGACTGGGCCAACATATTAAACCTATATACTCCAATGTGTTGAGAGAATGTAGATAGAGACTTAGGCCTCCATTCAATTGAGCAAATCGTATTTACAAGAGCCTGTAATGGAGCTATTCAATTGGCGTCTTTTAGCTACCCGCAATCGGTTTGCGGGTTAGAAGCTCAGAATCCCTGCGGTTGTCAAAATTGTAACTTTGACCCATCTAAGCCTTTGTTCTTGCATTGCTAAAATTGTAAATCGCTATTCAATTGCTACAATTCCTCAAGCCCGTAATTGCCTTCAAACCCCTCAATGACAAATGTAGAAGAAAATCCTTCGAGCAAGGGAGTTAAAAACCTGTTTGTAGCAAATAAAAAAAATCAATACTGCACTTTAAAAGACGGGGAAAGCGATGAAAGACATTAGAATTAATTGCAGACCAGTTTCAAGCTCACAAATCTGCAATAAAAAATGTATTTTACGTTTTAGTTACGCGTTCTATCAATCTCGATATCAAGGAGTTAATACATATCAGGCCACCCACATGGACCAGAACAGTATCATCATTCATTTTTATTGTTTTGTACATTGCCGGATTGCGAGTCTGATCACATATCGGACTTCTGAACGCTGATTGACTGATGTTTTAGCCATGTTTTACTAACGTAATGATGACGGTCTCATTTACTATTTGCTGTTTCTAAATCGGTAGATACAGCCTTCCTTAAATGATCATGGCTTGAAATGCTACTTAAGGGTGCATGGTTTACGGTTTAGGCTTTCGGCCATGTACTTGCAGGCTTGTTCAATTGAATCGATCTGTAACTGTTGCAGTTGAATGGAGGCCCTATTCTGACAGCTGTCCTACCCAAACTCCAAGTAATAATTTCTGATTTATTCAATAAATGAATATACTTATAACTGATATATGCAGTGAGCAATAGGCTGAAGAGCTAACAATCTGTTTGTATTTTGCGTCTGCATAGAATATACATTTTGAGTGTTTGTGCTCTGCTTATAAAGTGTAATGAATGTTCTAAGTGTGCATTATAAATAGGCTGCGTGCGCGAGTTAAAGCCGTTGGTTTATTGTGTAACGAGGGATTGTATAGTCGTAATGTTATTAATGTGGTGAGCATTTTCCGGCTTTTGTAATAGTGTATTTTGTAGGTCGTACTGTGATGTGTAAAGTGCTACGCGTTTGTCAGTGTTTCGCGTGGTCCGGGGTCGTGTAGCCTCGTTTTTAATTTTTTTCGTCCGCCATTTTTTTACTCGCTTAGGCGATTTTCGAGTGGCGAAAATCATCTAAATCTAGTTAAATTCGCGTTCCACCTCACTCACAGACGTCCTGGCTGTTACCCAATGCTGTCTGTGATATTTTTGTAATTTTTTGGGTTGTATTTCTTGTGTTTTTTTGTTTGGCCACTCATCTTGTAAATTTTTGCATCTTGTATTTTTTTTTCTAAGTCCTGCGTGATGGCTCGCTTCGGTTAGAGAGGCGCTCATCAGCGAAGTACTACGCGTTAACTGCTCGACATCGCTTTGCAAGGTGAGCAAGCGATGAGCGCCTGCACGTCGTACGCACCTCGCAAAGCATGACAGCGTCTCACAGTTTGACAACTATTATATGTGATATATTCTATTTGTGTTATATATTTTTAGTATTTAGTATAATGCATCTCTACGAAAGGCTTCCTTCCAGACTGAAAGTGCTGTGGTACTCTAGATCTCCTAGTTTTGTATAGATCATCTATATCAGGGGTCGGCAAGTTAGGTCCTGGAGAGCCCCACACAGGCCAGGATTTGAGGATATCCCTGCTGAGTACAGGTGAGTCAATTGCTTCTTCAGTCATCCTGATTGACTCACCTGTGTGCAAAAAGTATATCCTCAAATGCAGGCCTGTGTGGGGCTGTCCAGGACCTAACATGCCTACCCCTGATTTATATGTTGCAATAAAACTGGTTCCACCTTCAACTATACCTTCATCTAATACTTATTGTTGTTTTAAAGGTATATCTAAGTTTACCTGTTTTAGCTTTTTCTAATCTAACACATACTACTTATATCAGAAACACACATTACAATTATTCATTCTATACACATATAGATTTATTTTATTTAAAAATAAAATCAGTTTTCCACCCCCCCAGAGCTGCTTACATAGGCACACTGTACCCACCAATAGAAACACTGCATTTGGGTATGGTTTTTAACCCTCAACTAACCTTCAAGCCAACAGCAGCACAATGCATAAATCCACAGAGCTTTGTCTAGGCTCCTCCTTTGTTTCCTTGTGCAGAGGACTACACATCACATGATGTCCTGCTGCACAAACTGCCATCACAGATTGAAACAATGCATTAACGGTCTATGATTGTCCATTTATGATAATTTGGGCAGGGATTTCCAGGGGTGTTAAGTTAAGCAAACTTTACGGTAAACTTATTGTTTATTTTAGTATTGTTTTAAGCAAAAAAAAATGTTTGCATACACTACTAATTCTCCTTTATCAGATCCATTCATAATCCATGAAACTTCTATATGACTTTAAGTGATTTCAGTGTCTCTATAACTTTATGTAATAACATTATGTGCCTTATTTTGTTACTGAAACTGCTGCTAGCAGATTTTCCCAGAGGAAGAATTAAATACAATATTAATTTAGGGACTATCAGTGCAGTGCAGCTTCCAGTCCTTGAGGCATTGCAGCGATACATAATGTAATGTGGCTAATAATACACCAATTTATTGTGCTGTGATTATAGACGTTCATTTATACAGGTTAAATGTATTCATAGTACATGCTAATTTCTCCAGTATATTCTGTAGGTCTGTAGGACATGTTCTGTGTACTTGTTTTTGATTAAGAGTTTGATATGCATTGGTTATTAGTAGAGTAAATTGCCTGACCTGTAACACATTGTGAGAGCTCTGATTCCCATAATAAAACTGAGCCACAGTTTCCTGTACATTATTACTGTTCGGTGCTTCAGTGGGACGTGACTTTGCCGTCCTGAGGCTTATTTCTGGAGAATTTTCCATAATAAACACATCTGTACTGGAAACATGGAAATAAGAGATAATTTGAAAAACAGCTTGTTGCACGACCAGATATTTAACCTACTTTCTGCTAAAGGAATGTTATTTCTTCCCACAAATCAGTTAAAGGGTTTCTTCATACTCCCAAAAATACTTAGATTTATCTTAAAAATATGTAGAGTTATCCACTGGTATTATGGGCCGTGTGTACTACATGCTGGAGAACCTCTCTATTCCTTTATTTTTCTGATTGAGCATATATATTGGGATTTGATGTCTCCAAGAACTTATTGGTATTCATTCCCGCCCCTTGACGACGTAATACATGGTGATTGGTTCTAGTGCAATTAAGGGGTGGGGCTTAACATTTAAATTCAAGGCTTTTTGGACAGTATGCTGTTTGTCCTCTTTTTAGGACACATCAGTGGTGAACAAGCAATAGCAAAATGTGTCCTTTGCTTTTATATCTTGAAGTGCCATGGTATCCTCTCATTATATTTATACTATGGTGAAAATCCTTATGGTTGAGTGTAGTTGAGGGGAAGTGCTATGGATAGTTGGCCAGATTGTTCTGAGGGATGTCACCTAGTGATAGAAGCCTACCGTATAAAGCTGTTGCTAGTACATATATACATCCCAGGTATGATGACTTACTGCTTCTGTTGGGCTTTGTAAGCACCTAGTTCAAACCTACCCAGTAGGATCGCCTGGTTCTTTGTGAACCCTGATAGGAGGAAAGAACCAACCCAGTTAACAGCCACCAAAGTGCCCAGCACACCACAGGAATCCGTAGCCAACCAGCAAATGTCACAGACTATAACAGTCCCATGCAGGTTCAGCAGCAATAATCCTAGTAACCAGGATTATTATTCCCTCAGAATGAAACCCACACATCAATTATGTGTGTTTAAACTGACAACAATCTTCGTTGATGTGGTCCAGTGTTTTTGCACAATCCAGTCCAAAAACACTCCACCAACACTCCACCCTAGGGAGGGAGTCGGCCCTCATGCCCATTTTAGGATTTTTTCTTGTAAACATCTTTTGCAGACAATGTGTTTACTTAGCCCCTTTCACTACTCTTCTGACCTCATACTGTCCCCACAAACAGGTAACCCCTGTAACTGGACCCCCCTCACGCCAGAGATCCCAGTAATACACTCCATGGGAAAAATGCTGCATTTCAATACTTGCCTGGTTACCACCGTTACATAAATAAATTTACACAACAGCACAATAATTCCGATCACCCCATATTGTTGTCCCCTGCATAAACCATCTGGTTTCCCCATCCCACGGGTCACAGAATAAGCATATAGCTGTCACAGTTTAAGTGTGCAAGCTGGGAGGAAAGGGAGAAGAAATAGCAATAGTCCATGTTAATCCAGGGCCCCCCATAGTCCAATAGTCTTGGGCCTCCCTGGCGTCACACCAGGCTATAAGTGTACTACCAAATATTTAGTTCTGCTTTATTGCTAGCAGACATTTGACTGTGCCCCTAAATGAACTAGATACATTGGAGGAATGTGATGAACCTTGGATAAAGAACATCTTTATATCATTTGATTGAAAGACTGCCACTATGAAGTGCTACTTGACAACAGTACTATGTGGAGGGTAACCCTCACCCTCAGGCTTCAACCCAACCAGCAGTCTAAGATGGTCTAAGTTCCATGACATAAGTTTAGTCTGCTAGCTTAAAGTTTTCATGTGCATGATTTTTTTTGCGTCGTTCAGTCGTTCTTACTCTTTGTGACCTTGTGGACTGTAACACACCAGGACATCTTTATGTTCATGCTGATACAGCATAAGTCTGTTACATGCTTCAAGCAAAAAAAACGATTAGCAACAATATTTAGTGTTGTAAAATTATATATTGCAAATAATTTGAAAAAAATTATACCTCGCCTGGTGCATTACCATCGAGAAAGTAGACAAAGTGGCCTACTTGCAAAAACTAACATACTCATAAAATAAGTTATTACATTATGGCAAGAAATGGACCTCTTGGATAAATAGAGTTATACAATAACAAAAAATTAGAGCATTGGGAAAATTTGGAGGATATTAGTATATGTTGCAAATTAAATGTTATTTTATGTTTAGTTATTTTGCATAGTAAAGAAAAATAAATAAGGAAGATAAGGATATTGAAGTTAAGATTTTGAAACAATCCTTGAAAAATATGTTTGTTTAATATATGTTTTTAATTTGATTTTTTTTTTTCACTTTTAAGTTTTATTAGAAAAGAATAAATATTTTGAATTCAACAGTTTTTACATTAATTAAATGATCGAAAAGAAGAAAAAGTATTTGTAAAAAAAAAGTTTTTGGATAAGAGATCATTACTCTTATGTTTATAATGATAAATAGATATCTCTTCTACTTGTTTTTCTTCTTTTTTCTTCCTAATAAATTATTTAAAGTAAGTTCACTTGAACCAATGTAGGTAGAAGTATAAAATATGTAAAAATAAGGCTAAGAACAAAATGAAACAACTCATATATAATAAAAAAGTTACATCAATAACAAACTTAATAATAATAAAATAAAATAAAGTATCTTCTTCTCAATTATAATTTATTTTCCCAGTTTGTAAGCTTTATCTGAGATGTATACAGGTTATTTGTTTGTTTGTATAATGTTAGGTTCTTCCAATAAAAATATATATAAAAAAATCAAACAGAGGATACAGAGGATAACTGTAATGTATAGAGCACTGTGTATATAAGGAAGTGAAAGCGAACTTGGAAAATCCTTGCTCAGAATTTAAAGGCATATCTAAGTTTACTGTATAATGAGTGCATCTGATAGAGGAGAATTAGAAGTGTATGAAAACATGTTTTGCATGGACAAAACACCAATATAAACATTAATATACTTACCCCCAAGTTTGCTAAATCTCTTGAGATAGCAAGCAGTTGATTTTGAGAGATAAGATCCCTGGAAATTCCTGTTAAAATTAGCATAAATGCATAATTTGTTTTGGCCAGCTACAGGCAGTTTATACCGTGTATCAATCTGTGATGGCAGTGTGTACACAAGGCATCATGGGATGTGTAGTCCCCTGCACAAGGAAGCAATAAGGAGCCCAGATATCGCTCTAAATCTCTCTGCAATGTGCTGCTGTTGGTGAAGGGTTAAAATCCGTACCCAAATGTAGTGTTTCTATTGGTAGGTACACTGTGCCTATGTAAGCAGCTCTGGAGGTGTGGAAAACAAGTTTTGTTTTTAAATAATTTTAAATATGTAGGTGTGTGAGCCGACATAAGCAGCATGTGTTAGAATAGGGAAAGGGAAAAACAGGGAAACTGTTTTTAACTTAAAGGATTTCCCAGCTTGAGCACAGATGATCAAACAGCATATATCAGTGTAGCTGGGGGTCACAAAAGGAAGATTGGGAGTATAACTGTAGTTGGGGGTCATTTACCAGACCAGAATGCAGACTAAGCCAGGGGTCAAACACACTTCAATACCACCCTGAAGCCAAAGCACTTGTGTTCTAGCAAACATATTATTTATCTTGTTAAAGGTCTTTGATGGCTGGAACTGTCTATGGTAATATTCATGAAGAAGACAAGTGGGACTTGTATACCGCTCTGGATAAGTAAACAACAGAAGTGAGAAGTTTTATATGTGAGACCTATGAGGTTTGCACAGCTCTGTACACATGCAGGGGAAGGCCAGGCTTTCTGAAGATCTCTTTACATATAAACAGGAGGTTGGGAAACAAGAGGAGAGACCTGTGAGGCTTTGACGGATCTTTGCATTTGAAGAACCCTCTTAGTGCTCTGCTGTAGACCTAACACTTTCTGATGTAGATCCAACACACACAGTGGTGTCTGAACAGCTGAGAGACGGGTGGGGGCTGAAAGTTGCGAATATGTGAACAAGAGACCCCTGAGGTTTGTGATGCTCGATTGACCTGCTTTTCCATTGTCTGAGCCGTGCCCTGAATCCACATCTTATCTCTTGGAGATCTGCCCTGGCTGTGGCCATTTACCAATTCAGAGAGCAGCTGCCACTTGCTAAATACACAGGGCACACACCCAGTGCCAGTTACCAATGAGCCGCAGAAGGTCACACACTGCCTGCGCAGACAATTAGTGCCTCCTAATCAGTGTGCATGTTATTATCTCGTCAGCGGCAGCACCTCCATCATTTGTACCACAGGTCTGCAGACAGGACACATTGAAATCAGCTCATTAGAGATATCTAGCACAGAAACAAATCCTAATTACTCTCGTGGACAAATTAATTTGCCGTTTTATGTTCTGTTCTGCTCAGTTGTCTTTGTTCACTCATTAATTGTCTGCTTTTCTTTCCTTTTAACCAAAATATATATATGGCTAGTTTACATTGCTCTGGATACATCTATTAGCAAGTCATTCATTTTAGACTTGTGTATCCAAAACTATTTGACCTGGCCCTAAGATCCTAAGAGTTAGCAATGGTTTGAACCAATGTTGGCTGTATCAAAAGGTCCTATCTGTATATTCAATAATTGTGCCACTGAGATGTTAAATACCAATTAAAACATTTTTGCTTTGCTGATCACTTCTGAAGGTTTGCACATTTTTGGAACACATTGTCTAAGATTCTTCAAGAGGGCTTTTTGCAGATAAGTTATTATCAAGCAGAAAAGTTAATATCGAACAGCCAAATTTAGAACAGGGGTAGTCAATTATTTTTTTACAAAGTTTATGGAGGTCCAAATATGTCTTCATAAAATGGTCTGGAATCCATGTTTTATGGATACACATACAAATATTTTCATATAATGGCATTTGAAAAGTCATAGGAAGAAGGTTTATACATTAAAGATGAGTTCTTAAAGGTATACCATGTAACAAATAGCATATTGAATTATTTGGAAACTTCTGTCGAGAGATACGATAAATGTAACGAATTGAAGGAGGTCCAGAAGAGAGGGGTAGAGGTCCTAATAAGACAGCATATTGAATACCCCTGCCTTACATCTTAGGGAATCTTGCCCCTTATGTTATTCATTAGGTAGTCCAGAGAAGAAGCAAATACTACTGTTGTGGCAAATTCAGCAATGATGGTCTACAGTACATTACCAACATCCATCACAGCCATCACTGTATGTATTTAATGAAAAAAAATCCATTTACCACAGTGCTGCTGTCCCACATCACAGGCTGGAGCTTGCAAAGTACCTATTTGTATGTATGTATGTATGAATATTTAAAATGTCTACACACCCCTGTAAAAATGTCAGGTTTCTGTGCTGTTAATGTGACCTATAAACTGTACAACTCAATTGAAAAACAAACTGAAATCTTTTAGGTAGAGGGAAGAAAAAATATAAAAATAAAATAATATGGTTGCATAAGTCTGCACACCCTTAAACTAATACTTTGTTGAAGCACCTTTTGATTTTATTGCAGCATTCAGTCTTTTTGGGAATGAGTCTATCAGCATGGCACATTTTGACTTTGCCCACTCTTCTTTGCAAAAACACTCCAAATCTGTCAGATTGCGAGGGCATCTCCTGTGCACAGCCCTCTTCAGATCACCCCACAGATTTTCAATTGTATTCAGGTCTGGGCTCTGGCTGGGCTATTCCTAAACTTGAATCTTCTTCTGGTGAAGCCATTCCTTTGTTGATCTGGATGTATGCTTTGGGTCGTTGTCATGCTGAAAGATGAAGTTCCTCTTCATGTTCAGCTTTCTAGCAGAAGCCTGAAGGTTTTGTGCCAATATTGACTGGTATTTGGAACTGTTCATAATTCCCTCTATCTTAACTAAGGCCCCAGTTCTAGCTGAAGAAAAACAGCCCCAAAGCATGATGCTGCCACCACCATGCTTCACTGTGGGTATGGTGTTCTTTTGGTGATGTGCAGTGTTTGTTTTTGCGCCAAACATATCTTTTGGAATTATGGCCAAAAAGTTCAACCTTGGTTTCATCAGACCATAACACCTTTTCCCACATGCTTTTGGGAGACTTCAGATGTGTTTTTGCAAAATGTAGCCTGGCTTGGATGTTTTTCTTCGTTAGAAAAGTCTTTCGTCTTGCCACTCTACCCCATAGCCCAGACATATGAAGAATACGGGAGATTGTTGTCACATGTACCACACAGCCAGATATTCCTGCAGCTCCTTTAATGTTTTTGTAGGCCTCTTGGTAGCCTCCCAGACCAGTTTTCTTCTCGTCTTTTCATCAATTTTGGAGGGAGCTCCAGTTCTTGGTAATGTCGCTGTTGTGCCATATTTTCTCCACTTCACTGTGTTCCATGGTATATCTAATGCCTTGGAAATTCTTTTGTACCCTTCTCCTGACTGATACTTTTTAACAATGAGATCCCTCTGATGCTTTGGAAGCTCTCTGTGGACCATGGCTTTTGCTGTAAGATGCGACTAAGAAAATTTCAGGAAAGTCCAACTAGAGCAGCTGAACTTTATTTGGGGTTAATCAGAGGCACTTTAAATGATGGCAGGTGTATGCTGACTCCTAGTTAACACGATTTGGAATGTGATTGCTTAATTCTGAACACAGCTACATCCCCAGTTATAAGAGGGTGTGCAGACTTATGCAACCACATCATTTTTCTTTTTTTTTCTTCCCTCCAGCAAAAAGATTTCAGTTTGTTTTTCAATTGAGTTGTACAGTTTATAGGTCACATTAAAGGTGGAAAAAGTTCTGAAATGATTTATCTTTGTCTCATTTTTTTTACAGCACAGAAACCTGACATTTTATCAGGGGAGTGTAGACTTTTTATATCCACTGTATGTGTATATATATATATATAATTTGTGGCAGTCCCCTTCTTATGAATTGATAAGCTGAATGAGGTGAAAGAATGGTAACTGATTTATTCCATAAGCTAGTGGAGACCTTAGCCTGCTTAGAGGCCAATAATTTGAAAGTAGGGAAATGTAGAATTAGTCTGTGATGTTGTGAAAAGCTTGACGTATTTCTAAGGATGGATTGGGAATATATCTGGTGAAGCAATGAGATTTCCATCTATCCATTTTTTGAATGATGTGAGCAGGAGTTTTAGAGCTGGATGCTGATGTGAATGGACGGAGTATTTGTAGGGATCTTGTCCTAAACAGATAAATAATAGGCGTATGTAATGAATATATGATGTTGTGGATAAAGGCTGGCTGGAGATGCTGAGTAGCTGGTGATAAGTAGGTTTATGAGTTAAGTCTAGAGGAAGAGTTGAGTTAAGTCTGAGAGAAGTAACTGGGCACCATGTGTTGTGTTGGATAATATTTGATAAATACTGGCATGTTGCTGGTTTTGGTAGAATGTAATGTGAGGATGTAATGATCATTTAAAAATATGACGTCATATTTTGTGACATAATTAGAGTGGTTTGGGAGATGGTAAATTCTCCTGACCTGAGGAATCCATAAAATGCTAGCATAATGGCTGTAGAGATTGTGTGTGAAATATCGGGACCAAAAGTATTTTTGGATAGCAAGTGTACCAGTTTCTTAAACAAATCCCTATCAATTGGGAGATGTTGCATCTTAGAGGGAGGTGCTTTACTGGCTAGACCTCTTAAAAAAATTTAATTGGTGTAGATGTGAGAATAGAAGTATTGGTAGTGAGTCTTGTGGTCATATGGAATTGAATACCGGTGAGGTATGTTTTAATTTTATTGACATGTAATTTGAGATGAATATCGCAATGTGAAGCAAATGCTAGGAAAATCGTAGTGTTGAGGGAGGTTAAATTTTGTAATTGGAGGCAAAAAGTTTGAATCACCATGCTCTGTCATATGTTTTTAATGTATTGGATGCCAATCCTGAATACATGGTACTTCTGGCTGCGATTAACAACGGGACTAGATTAGAGCCAGAGGCAGGTGAATTGGCGGAGGATGAATGAAGAATCCCCTCGGGATGGAGTTGAAATCCTGAGGAGAAAAATTAGAGTCGTTAGAGTCACATTGCATAAGACAAGGGGAAAAGTTGGAATTGATGCTACAGAGTCTTCTGGTGGGTAAAGCCAGCGGGAAGTGATGATTTTGTTGAATAAAATTGGGTGTTGAAATAATAAACGCGAAAAATTGGAGATGCTGACGTAGGTCTGGTGAGCAGGAATGATCTGCCATTCCAATCGGCGAGGGCTTGTTGAAAATTGGATCAGTGACGTGGTTCTGATAATAGGTTATTAATGAATGCCCTACCTTGGTGGGAGAATGTAAGTAGCATAATTTAGATATCCCAGAAGAATTTGTAATTCTTTGGTGGAGCATCTTTTCAATATTGATAATTTAATAATGGTATCTTGAAGCCTTTTTAGCTTGTCGACTAGCAATCTCGCCTCCATACGTTCTGAGTCTAGGAGTATGCCAAGCAACTTAATCTCGTGTGATGGTACTTCATGCTTATCTTTAGCGGCTGGGATATTTAATTCTTCAAAAAGTTTGATTGATTGTTTTTGAGAGGCAGGAGGGGGATGTACCTGGCTTTTTGATGAAAAGAAAGTCATCTGGGCATCTTATGTTTTAGAGTATGAGTAGGTAGTTCACCAAAACAATCATTTAATATACGGGGGGCAGTATATATACTGTACCTACATCTATTTGGGCAGGCAGACTGTCAACAGAGTAGCCATACAAAACTCACAGGTCTGAGGCTGAGGATGGCACTGTTGCCTGGATATGCATCATGTCAGCTGCACGGTGGGTTAGTGGAGCAGCCCATGTCTGGCCTAATTATTGTTCTATCTATTTGAAGAAAGACTCGGTGATGGTTTATTCAGGCAGGAGAAAAAGCAATGAACTGTGCTGGACAAAGAGCACACTTCTGAAATAGAATCTGAATCCCCAATTACATATTGTGTGGTGTAATAAAGCATGACTTTATCCATGTTGATATTAATAGACTGGAGACTTTTGTGCAGTTACATATAAGGTGATATAAGATCTTCAGTTTTCTCTCGTATACACCAGTCTGATAGTATAGCAAAACCCTTAGTCATTTATATATATATATATATATATATATATATATATATATATATATACATATACACATATATATATATACTAGCGAATTGCCCGTCAAAAAATGACGGCAATGAAATTGTAAGGTAGCTAATGCTGTTTAGTGTGTAATAATGAAATATATAATACATTAATAAATGAATATACTTTACCTATTTTAAAGCATTGTGTGGAAGAGCTGTGAATGTGTTTTGATGTTGCTGCAGCATTAGTGGTGTGGATCTGCTGTGTAAGCGTGCTGAATGTGTGCAGTGTAACACTGTGCGTGCGCGAGCCCAAACCGTTAGCGTAGTCGTGTACTTCCGCATTGGCGAGAAATGGCGAGTAATGTGTGTTATACGTTTGTATCGGAATATCCGTAGGTGTTTTGTGGTGTTTTGCGAGTTTCTTGTGGTGTTTTGCGAGTTTAGAGTGCTGTAGCCTCGTTTTCGTTTTGTTCGGCGGCCATTTTTTCTCTCGCTTCGTTTTTTTTTTAGTCTCTAAACTGTTTTATTTGAAGTAAAATCGAGGTGTAAGTTGTATTTTTGAGGTGCTGGGTGCTCCCTCTTGGTGTAGGTAAGTTTTTTATGTATGTGGTGTGTGTATGTATTGTGTTTGACATTTTGTAATGTTCGCGAGTTGCGTCCGAGTGTTGCGAGTCCGTAATGTGTGTGAACGTGTGTCGTATGTTGTTTGCGAGTGTCGTAATGTGTGTGTCGTACTGTTTGGGTTGCGACGTGAAGTTTGCGAGGGTCGCAGTTGCTGGCAAGGAGCGCCTTCGGCGCTCCATGCCAGCAACTGCGGCCCTCGTTTTGCGAGGTCCTCAGGTGCTGGCATGGAGCGCCTACGGCGCTCCATGCCAGCAACTGAGGCCCTCGCTTCGCGAGGGTCCTCAGTTGCTGGCATGGAGCGCCTTCGGCGCTCCATGGCAGCAACTGAGACCCTCGGGCAGTGCCCTCGCTTCGCGAGGGCACTGCCCGAGGGTCTCAGTTGCTGGCAAGGAGCGCCTTCGTACTGTTTGGGTTGCGACGTGAAGTTTGCGAGGGTCGCAGTTGCTGGCAAGGAGCGCCTTCGGCGCTCCATGCCAGCAACTGCGGCCCTCGTTTTGCGAGGTCCTCAGGTGCTGGCATGGAGCGCCTACGGCGCTCCATGCCAGCAACTGAGGCCCTCGCTTCGCGAGGGTCCTCAGTTGCTGGCATGGAGCGCCTTCGGCGCTCCATGGCAGCAACTGAGACCCTCGGGCAGTGCCCTCGCTTCGCGAGGGCACTGCCCGAGGGTCTCAGTTGCTGGCAAGGAGCGCCTTCGGCGCTCCTTGCAGCAACTGAGACCCTCGGGCAGTGCCCTCGCTTCGCGAGGGCCTCGGCTCGCTGCGCGAGCCGCGGCCCTCGCTACGCGAGGGCCTCGGCTCGCTACGCGAGTCGCGGCCCTCGCTTCGCGAGGGCCGCGACTCGCGTAGCGAGCCCGCGGCCCTCGCGAAGCGAGGGCCGCGGGCTCGCTACGCGAGCCCGCAGCGTTAGCAACAACTCGTACGCTCACAACTATATATGTGATATATATATATATATATATACATATACACACATATATATATATATATATATATTATCCCCCCTTATAACTACAATATTCACAGATCTTTTGCTTTCGACAGATCAGTTTTGTTTCCTCTGCTTCCTGTACTCGAGTACTGGCTCTTCCATCTCAGCTCCACAAGCTCCTCTATCTCTTTTAGTGACGTAGTCATTTGAGCCTCCAGGACCGAACAAGTCTAAGCAAGTGTCACGGAGCTGCTTACACATTCTGCACTTTCTCATTTAATTTGCCCCCCAAAAAAACGTAAAACCAATGACAGTTGATGAATTGACATAAATTATACGTATTATATGGTAAAATAGTCACTTGCCCGTCAAAAATGACGGTATAATATTGTATTAAAAATTGTGTGTTCTGTCTTTTTGTGCGCCCTCTCTCTGTGTACCCTGTGTCTCTCTCTATGCACCCTCACTCTCTCTCTCTCTCTGTGTGTTCACCCTCTCTCTCTCCTTCTCTCTCCCTCCCTCCATCTCCTTCTCACTCTCTCTCCCCCTCTTTCCTTCTGTCTCCTTCCCGCCTTCTCTCTCCCTCCCTCTCCCTACGCCATGCAATGTGAGCCTAGAAATGTGCAGTGCACATGCGCAACTCACAATTCTCTCTCTCTCCCTCTCTCCCTCCTTCTCTCTCACTCCGTCCCTCTCTCTCACTCATTCCCCCTCCTTCTCTCTGGCTCTCCTTTCTCTGTGGCTCACCTCACTCTCTCTCCCACCTCCTTCCTTCTCTTTCCTTTCCTCCCTCTCCTTTTCTCTCCATCTACTTCTCTCTCCCTCCCTCTCCCTTCGACGTGCAATGTGCGTCAGTGCACATGCACAACTCGCAACTATATTAGTGATTATGAATGTATATTTAGATTGAAAAAATGATTTTAAAGAACCACTGTGTAAAATGTAGTATTTTGAAGAACTACACATAAAAAAAAGAATAGAACCTTTAAAGGTATATCTAAGTTTCCCTGTTTGTACCTTTTTCTAATCTAACACATACTGCTTATATCAGACACACGCATTACATTATTAAAAATAAAATTGTTTTCCACACCCCCAGAGCTGCTTACAAAGGCACAGTGTACCTACCAATAGGAACACTGCATTTGTTTTGTTTTTTAAGCCTGTACTAACTACCAAGCCAGCAGCAGCACGGTGCAGAGATATACAGAGCAATGTCTGCTTACGTGTGCAGGGGAAAAACATCACATCCCATGATGCCTTGCTGCACAAACTGCCATCACAGATTGAAACAATGTTATAGCCTGTGATTGGCCAAAATGAATTATGCATTTTGCATGCTAATTGTAGCAGGGATTTCCAGGGGTGTTAACTCTCAAAATCAGCTGCTTGCAAATTAAAGATATTTAGCAAACTTTAGGGTAAGTTTAATAATGTTTATTTTGGTATTTTTCCATGCTACTGTGGAATCAACCATTTTGGCTTCAGCAGATCAACTTCCAAAGGTGGAAGGAGAATTTGAGTAAGTAGGAAGTGTCTATCTACCTAATGATAAAGTGGCATATGCATCTGCCAGTGTCCTCAGCAGAGCTAAACAAGTTCATTAGTTTACCAGGAGACATCCGCATGAGAAAGTTACATGCAGTAACAGGGAAGAAAGCACAATGGAGGCACTCAATAAATTGCAAATAAAAGTTGCAAGATATAAAAGGTTGTGTGTATATAACATTTAACCTATTATCCAGTTTGTTATTGTTCAGTATTTAAGTAGTGTCTGACTCTCCATGACCGTATGGACCACAGCACACCAGGATCATTATTTCTCTGGTTGTGCTTATTCATAAGGTTTTCTTGGCAAGGGTACTGGAGTGGGTTGCCAGTTCCTTCTCCAGTGGACCATGATGTGTCTGACCTCCACAATAACAAGGTATCGATTCAGAAGGGGATTATCCTGTTTAGGTATTCAAAAAACCATATAGAAAAATGTAATCACTTTGGCTCTTTAACAGAAATATCTGTAGCCTAAGATATGGGGTCTCGGTAGAGACCACCAGCCGCATGTGCAGGATCAAGAGCTTGCTATTTAGTGTTCTATTATATCCTATATCAGTGTTTGCTTAGCTAGTAATATATTTAAAAGTATGGTAATAAAATCTAAATTTGTGAGTTTGAGGAGGACAGAACATTACTCTTTATATTATACACAATTACTTTATCTTACGTTAGCCATTTTTTCTTAAGTGTGTTATTCAGTATCTATTGTTTTGAGTTTTTTATGCAAATGAGTGGCTTCTGCGTACTAATTAACTACATTGATGTACTAATTAGTATCACAGTCTGTTTGTCTGTCTCTTTGTTGGCCAAAACAATTACCCCCAATTTTATCATGGAGCTTGATCCGCTTCCCAACACTTATCAAGTACTCTGAGCAGCCAATTAGAATATTAAGACGCACAGCATCAAGGAGCCGCATAATTACAGTGTACTTTTAAGTACAGTTTGTGCAGTGTTTCACAGTAACCAATCAGTGACAACATTCTGCAACATGTTGACTGAGAGAGGTCACAGATTGGCTAATTTGAAACACTGCACATCACAGTCTGTGTATTCATGAGCTGCAAGAATTATAGAGGGCAGAGCCAAACAAGTAAAAATTGTTTGATTTGAGGCAGAAAAAAACCTGCATTTGTTAATAAAATAAAGTACATAAAAGTAAATAGATACACATGTTATATTCCTAGTGAACTCCAGAAATGTTCTGAAGTCCCTTTAAGATGAGACATTATATCCTTCTGGTGTGACAGTGACTCTTTTATAATAGTTAATTGGGTTTTTATATGGGATTATTTTGACATTTTTCATAATTTGAGATGATTTAAATGCCTAGAAGAAGAAAATAAAAGTCTTGTCTGCAGATGGCCAAGGCAGAGAGTGGAAGATTTTGACCTGTGTGGGATGAAGTGCCAAGACATAGAGAAGAAGCTTTTTTTGGGAAAATGTCTTAATGATTTGCATTCCTTGAGTGGGGTAAACCGTTTTTGCTAAGAGAAGTATAGAGTTTGATATCAGAAAGATCCAACATATGTAGAATGTCTGAATGTTTTACACCATTTAATACTCCTCTTACTTCCTTCTACAAGGGGACTACACATCCCATGATTCCTTCCTGCACAAACTGCCATCACTGATTGTTACATTGTATTCAAACGTATTAGCTGCCTGTGATTGGACAAAACAAATTATAGATGTTATGCTAATTTTATCAGGGATTTCCAGGGATGTTTCTTCTCAAAATCAACTTCTTGCAAACTCAAGAAATTTAGCAAATTCTAGGGTAACTTTATTCATGTTTATTTTGGGAATTTGTTTAATTATTATGGGCATTTGTAGCTGCCACATTGAGTTTGGGAAGTGGCAGCTGCCACATTGAGCATTTCTAGCTGCCAGATTAAGTATGGGCAGTTGCAGCTGCCACATTGAGTATGGGCAGTTGCAGCTGCCGTATTGAGTATGGGCATTTGTAGCTGCCGCATTGATTATAGGCATTTGTAGCTGCCGCATTGATTATGGGCATTTGTAGCTGCCGCATTGAGTATGGGCATTTTGTAGCTGCCGCATTGAGTATGTAGCCACACTGAGTATGGGCATTTGCAGCTGCCACATTGATTATAAGCATTTCAAGCTGCCGCATTGAGTTTGAGCAGTTGCAGCTGCCACATTGCTTATGGGCATTTGTAGCTGCTACATTGATCATGGGCATTTGTAGCTGCCATATTGATTATGGGCATTTGTAGCTGCCACATTGAGTATGGGCATTTGTAGCTGCCACATTGAGTATGGGCATTTGTAGCTGCCATGTTGAGTATGGGCATTTGTAGCTGCTATATTGACAGTTGCAGCTGCCACATTGACTAGCGGCATTTGTAGCTGCCACATTGACTATGGGCATTTGTAGCTGCCACATTGAGTTTGGGCAAATGCAGCTGCCGCATTGATTATGGGCATTTGTAGCTGCCGCATTGATTATAGGCATTTGTAGCTGCCGCATTGATTATAGGCATTTGTAGCTGCCGCATTGAGTATGGGCATTTGTAACTGCTGCATTGAGTATGGGCATTTTGTAGCTGCCGCATTGAGTATGTAGCCACACTGAGTTTGGGAAGTTGCAGCTGCCACGTTGAGTATGGGCATTTGCAGCTGCCACATTGATTATAAGTATTTCAAGCTGCCGCATTGAGTTTGAGCAGTTGCAGCTGCCACATTGCTTATGGGCATTTGTAGCTGCCACATTGCTTATGGGCATTTGTAGCTGCCACATTGAGTATGGGCATTTGCAGCTGCCACATTGAGTATGGGCATTTGCAGCTGCCACATTGAGTATGGGCATTTGCAGCTGCCACATTGAGTATGGGCATTTGCAGCTGCCACATTGAGTATGGGCATTTGCATCTGCCACATTGAGTATGGGCATTTGCATCTGCCACATTGAGTATGGGCATTTGCAGCTGCCACATTGAGTTTGGGCAGTTGCAGCTGCCACATTGAGTTTGGGCAGTTGCAGCTGCCACATTGAGTTTGCACAGTTGCCACATTGATCATGGGCATTAGTAGCTGCTGCATTGAGTATGGGCATTTGCAGCTGCCGCTTTGAGTATGGGCATTTGTAGCTGCCACATTGAGTTTGCGCAGGTGCCACACTGAGTTTGGGAAGTTGCAGCTGCCACGTTGAGTATGGGCATTTGCAGCTGCCACATTGATTATAAGCATTTCAAGCTGCCGCATTGAGTTTGAGCAGTTGCAGCTGCCACATTGCTTATGGGCATTTGTAGCTGCTACATTGATCATGGGCATTTGTAGCTGCCATATTGATTATGGGCATTTGTAGCTGCCACATTGAGTATGGGCATTTGTAGCTGCCACATTGAGTATGGGCATTTGTAGCTGCCACGTTGAGTATGGGCAGTTGCAGCTGCCACGTTGAGTATGGGCAGTTGCAGCTGCCATATTGAGTATGGGCATTTGTAGCTGCTATATTGAATATTGACAGTTGCAGCTGCCACATTGACTAGCGGCATTTGTAGCTGCCACATTGACTATGGGCATTTGTAGCTGCCACATTGAGTTTGGGCAAATGCAGCTGCCACATTGAGTATGGGCATTTGCAGCTGCCACATTGAGTATGGGCATTTGCATCTGCCACATTGAGTATGGGCATTTGCAGCTGCCACATTGAGTTTGGGCAGTTGCAGCTGCCACATTGAGTTTGGGCAGTTGCAGCTGCCACATTGAGTTTGCACAGTTGCCACATTGATCATGGGCATTAGTAGCTGCTGCATTGAGTATGGGCATTTGCAGCTGCCGCTTTGAGTATGGGCATTTGTAGCTGCCACATTGAGTTTGCGCAGGTGCCACATTGAGTTTGGGCAGTTGCAGCTGCCACATTGAGTTTGGGCAGTTGCAGATGCCACATTGAGTTTGGGCAGTTGCCACATTGTTCATGGGCATTAGTAGCTGCCACATTGTATTGTTTTATTTTATTACATTCTAAAAACATGTTGCTTGCAAGTGCAGTTCTTCAGAAATTGATATATTACATTTACGATCACAGTGGTGCTTAAATGGATGCCTTGGAGAAAAAAATGTGGTGTTTGTGGCTTTAACGAGAAGGCCACAATCCCAGCACTGATAGCCACAGATTAGCAGTTGTTCATCCTGCAGATGATTAATACACATTACATTAGAACCCGTCCGTGGAAGCCCTGCACATTTGTGTGTGCCCTTGGCCTGTGTGCGTAACGCAAACTGCTTGTGTTGCAATTTTGCCACCTGCTCATTATCGCAGTGACTTCACAATCCCAGGGACACAGCAGCAGAGGTTTTCCCGTGGTATCTGGCATTGAGTAATTTATCTACAATGTTGTAATGTGGCTGGAGCTGTGAGTTCAGGACGTCCTATCTGCTGGAGGGTGACTGTATCAGCTCACTGCAAGTCTGTGCAAATAAATGACATTTCATTTAATGAGAGCAGTTTCTGATATCCTCTTGTGTAGTATGTTGAGTTGTACCTTAAATATAAATAATGTAATTCACTCCTCCGCTGCACTCTTCCACCTTCCAGTCTTCCTCTTCTCCTATCCACCTCAAAGAAATGTTGCACATAACCTAATATGATTCAAAGTATTTGTTAGTAATTGCTGCCCCCCTTCTGGATCACTACCTTGTGGTGAAGGGGCTTGTGTATCTCAATGAAGCTGTGAGCTATACCATGTAGGGTCACCCAAGATGGGCAGGTTGGAGCAGATAGGTCAGACAAATTGTGGTCCACTGGCGAACGACCCGGCAACCCACTCCAGTATTGTTGCCAAGAAATCCATATGGATAAGCTCAACCAAAAACACGGACGGATGTGCCTGGTGTGATTCTTTCATATGGTCACAGAGAGCCGGACACGAGTGAAGGTCTGAACAACAATAATTGCTGTCCAATGGATGATGTCACACAGAGTGGTCTCCAGACGCGTTTTGCATCTCTTGTTGGCCTTCTCCCAGTACTGTTTGTTAAGTCCATCCATTAGGGATGCCCTTTTATACTGGCACCAGCATACCATTACAATATGTAAGGGTCCATAATTTAGAAACCCTTCATATTTCATTGTCTTATCTTTTTCCCTCTATATATCCCCGTAATTTTCACTTCGAAACACACTTTTAAAATACAATATCCACCACAATATAATCACACACATTACATGGAGTCATTCTATACACATACAGATTTATTTTATTTAAAAAAAATATATATTTTCCACACCCCAAGAGTTGCTTACACAAGCATAATGTACTTACCAATAGAAACTCTGCATTTAGGAATGAATTATAACCCTTTACTAACATTCAAGTCAACGGCAGCACAGTGCAGAGATCTACAGAGCGATGTCTGAGCTCCTCCTTGCTTCCTTGTGCAGGGGACTACACACCCCATGATGCCTTTCTGCACAAATTGCCATCACAGATTGATACAAACTATTAGCTGCATGCAATGGACCAAAACAATTATGAATTTAATGCTTTACTCTAGTACTCTCAACCCTAAATCTTTCACCATCCAACTTTAAATTGTGACCTCTTTTTCCTCTTGTACTAAGTTAAAACAAAGTAGTTTTAGTCTTTTTTATTGTATATAGCAGGTTTTGCGTGTTCCTATAATTACCAAAGTGTAGACTGTGCCTATAATTATAAAGTGTAGATTGTGCCTGTACTTACCAAAGTGTAGATTGTGCCTATAAGAACCAAAGTGGAGTTTCAGTGTAGCACCGCAGTATATGTTCCCACGTTATAACGTCTTGCCCGTCAAAAAATGACTGTCAATAAAATTTGAAACCATGTGAATGCTGTTTGATACACAATGTAAACCTTTTTGTACTTTGAGGACCTTCGGCGCTCATTGCGAGCCTCGCAATGAGTGCCTTTGGAGAAGGAACTGGCAACTCACTTCAGTATCTTTGCTAAGGAAACCTTATGAATAAGCACAACTCTTGACAGATGTACCTGATGTGCTGCAGTCCATATGGTCACAGAGAGTCGACATGACTGAACAATATACACTGTACTACTGTACGATGGAGGGCATCTATCGCTCTTTTGCCCACCATAAATGAAATGATTGTTGTGGTTAATTACCTCCCCACAAAATCTACTACACAGGCTAGGAACCGGCCCCATGCTGATGAGAGGCAGTAACCTTGAAACAGCTGTACTTGGGTGGGATTCCTAGCTTGTGTATATTCTATCCTAAGCTTTGCAAAAAAGCTGTGTAATACAACTGGCATATGCTTAAAGGAAGCCATGTTTAAAATGGTTATGGATTGCAAGAGCAAAGCCTTTGTGGGTACATTTCCATGTCCGTGCCCAGGTTCCCAGAATGCAGTGTAATAACTATATTACTCTGAATTCTGATCAGGAAACAAGTTTTTTAACTTGTTTTATACATTCAAATGTGAACAAATGTACTATTTATCATATATATAGTTGTGAACCCAGAACATTGGTCACGTTTGCCGGTTTGCCATGCTTTGCGAGCCTCGCGTTGCACGGCGAGCCGTCGATCGCGCAGGACTTCTTAGCCTGCAATGAGAGCCGTTTGCTGCTCTACGGCCGCAACTGCGAGCCTTGCAAAGTGAGGCGAGCCGTCGACCGCGCAGGACTTCTTAGGCTGCAATGAGAGCCGTTTGCTGCTCTACGGCCGCAACTGCGAGCCTTGCAAAGCGAGGCGAGACGTCGACCGCGCAGGACTTCTTAGGCTGCAATGAGTGCCGTTTGCAGCCCATAGAGCCACAACTGCGAGTCTCGGAAAGTGAGATGAGACGTCGACCAAGCAGGACTTGGGCTGCAATGAGCGCCGAAGGGAATTAGCCGAAACTGTGAGCCTCGCAGGACTTACGACTACACGACCTAGGACCAAAACCCGTACATGCACTGTGCGCCTAGCAAAATTACGATTTTAACGGCCGAACTCCGAAATTGGAAACACCTGAAAAAAACAACAAATATGCCTCAAATTAACTTACACATTTACACACACCACAGTGGGAGAGCTGGGGAGCCTGTAATTGTGGTTGCAAGTTAATTTAAGGCATATTTGTCATTTTTTCAGGATCTAAATTCGCCTAAGCAAGAAAAAAAATGGCTGACGAAAACGAGGCGAAGGACGTAAAACTAGCCCTAAGGACGTAAAAAGGAGCCCTAAGCAGTAACACTTAACGCAAGGCAGTAACATTTCAACCAAGACACTAACACTTAACCCAATGCAGTCATAGAACCCAACACGGTAAAGCACAAGACCTATAAAGTACACAGGAGGGCGCTCATCATGGGGCTCGCAATAAGGTTGTGGTTTGCAATGAGCGCCGAAGGTGCTCAGAGGACCCATAGACTCGCATTGTGTGGCAAACACCATTGCTAGCCTTACACTTTTTATACAAGTAGTTTAGCAATGTGTTAATGTAATAGCGTGCTTTAATTGTCAGTGGTGGCTGGCACATTATATGGGTCAGTACACACTATCACTGTGCTAAGTCAGTTGTGAAATCCATTGGCAGGCAGATCTTGTTTATAGTGTATTTCCCTCTCCATATTGCCAGTTTCATTATGGCTTTATCACACTGATAGAAGGTTTTGTGTTGGTATCATTTACCAGAAGCAGTCAGCAGCCATTCTGTCCAGTAAGATTAACCCTGCAATCATTAACAGTGATAAGTTCAGGAGTGAACTGCTTGTCCCTGACTTGACTTGTAACGTCACTGGTAGACAATACATTCGCATTTGGGACAGATTGACTACTTGGATTGTTGGCTAATTTTTGATAATTCACAATTAAATGGGTCAGTATTCCGGTACATTTGCAGATTTGCTGTTTTGTACAAGATGATGCAGTTGGCATCCATGTAACGGAGAAAGGGTGGCAAGTATGTCCTTTCTATATTACCGAAATTACATTGAGATTAAAAAATGAGTGTAGTGTGGGGAATACTTGACATATTTGTTATGTATGTAACAAACCAACAACAATAACCCTTCTGGATCGCTACCTTGTCGGGGTAAAGGGACTTGTGTACCTCAATGAAGCTGTGAGCTATACCATCAGCCCTATTATATTCCCTCAACGTGTAAAACCGTAGCCCACAAGACTTACAGCTATTAAATTGGTCCCGTAAAGCAACCCGGGTTACATGCAGAAAAACCCTACGGGACGTGTAAATTTGAACTCATCAGCCACAAATCCTTTGATCTGTCAAGCCCGTAACTGTTATGTTAGAAAATCGCTATTAAATTCCTATGAATCCACTGGCGTTCAAACCCGTAACCCTCAAATGGAACCAAAAACCCAACGAGTAGTAGAGAGGGCCCGAAAGAGGTTTAAAGTCCTATCCGTAGCACTGTAAATGCAAATATAAATACACTACTGTACTTATAATTAAAGGGAAGGTGATGTTAGGTATTAAAATGAATAGTACAACTTTCTGAAGCTCGCAAATTGGCAAATAAAATACTTTTATTTCTGTTTAATTTCCGTGTTATATCGATCCCTGCAATCAATGTGTTAATACATGTAATGGAACTCGCATGGACTAGAATATACTTACTGATTTATTAATATTGCATTATTTCTGTAATGCGGGTCCGATCGAAACTCGTAATTGAAACCCGTAAGGCTTTGAAATCTAACCGTCGTAATGATGACGATCTCATTTGCCATTGGCCCCATCTAAACCCGTAACTACTGGTTTGACTAATTGATCATTTTCACGGCCGCACATGAAACGTGCGCAAGAATGGTTTACGGGCTTGCGTCTCCAGCCAATAACTTGCAGCATGGTTCAATTTAATAGCTCTGTAACACCGCAGCATTTCAAGCCTGCAGCCTTTGTGGGTGTGCCGATGCTGCTACGGGCTTGGAATTTTATGAAGCTGCATTTCGGGTCACCAAAGATGGGCAGTTAATAGCAGAGAGGTCATGCACTGGAGATGGAACTGGCAACCCACTCCAGTATCTTTACCATGAAAACCTTATGGATTGGCACAACCAACCATAAGAAGTACCTGGCATGCTGCAGTCCACAAGGTCACTGAGAGTGGGACACAACTGAACCAATGAATAACAACAATACCAGCTATGTATACAAGTAGCCTAAACTATTTTAAGAAAAATAATAATCTTAGCAGACTACTAGAGCTTGTATCATTAGTAAATCCTTCTTGAACTGCCAGCTGAACTGGAGTCTTGAGGAGGAGTATTCTAGTGGGAATTATTCTTCAATTTAATCACTGCTGAATGGTACATACTCACAGTCTATCAATAGAAATTAATAACAATCTTATCTCCCAGTTTCCCTAAGCGTCTAATTGTTTAGTTGTTCAGTCGTGTCTGACTCTCCGTGAACTTATGAACCGCAGCACACCAGGCACATCTTGTGTCTCGTGTGCTGATCCATAAGGTATTCATGGCAAAGATACTGGAGTGGGTTGCCGTAATCTCTTAATATTCCTAGGTGGTCTCCCATCCAAGTACAGACCAGGCCCAACCCTACTTGGTTTCAGGGTGAGGTGACATCTTGGTTCCTACTCCATAGTAGAGGGTCCATGCACTGAGCTGCCCATCTTGGGTGACCCTACATGGTTTAGCTCACAGCTTCACTGAAGTACACAAGCCCCTTCTCCATGACAAGGTAGTGATCCAGAATGGGAAGTGTCTAATGCTGTTGGAAATAAACACAATTATCTGCATCCATTACAGCAAAATTGAAAGTGATAGTAAATATTTAAACTGTTCTTGTTAAGATGATTAGTCTCAAGTAAAATAGTCAGGTTTGAGATTTTACACTATTTAAAAAAATATATTAAAACTAGATATATGTTGCAGGACTCTTTTCTATGTTAAATAATTATCAAGATTTCAGAGTGTCACAAAAAAATGACATTGGGGTAGTTAGTATTTGTGACGGAAAGAACAATTTGGTGAGTTGTTATCTTCCAGTTCATGCAGTTGGTTCCATCGATATACTAACCTGACACATCATAACTTGTTTAATTTGATCTAATTTTCAATATTTTATAGTAAAATTAATTTAAAACTTTCAGAGTGTTTGCATACTTCCAGCTCAGTTGCACAGGGCCAATATTTAGATCTTGTAAGGTAATTGCTGGAAAGGTCTCAGAACCTGAAAATAATTTAATTGCAATTTTAGCTTTTTTTTCTTTAGGGTTGGAAAAATAAAAGAAAAAGCTTCATTTTTTTTATTGTTTCAGAAAACATAGGGAATTTGCATGCATTTGCAGGAGCTTGTAGTTTCTGGTCCTTCCAGAATCTGCAGAGTCAAGCAAGCACCAGGCTATAGATAGGAAGGGCAGGGGGGAATAACTAGTTTTTATTTTAAAACCCCCCCACTTATAATACACCAAAATGCGTTTCAGTCTTCACTTCATTTGCAATGCTCAGTTTCATAATGCAGAGTAGCAATGATAGGCATATATAAGTTTCATGGATTATGATTGCATCTCAGTAGTGTATCAATACATTTTTTTGCATGATAAAATATCAAAATAAACATTATTAAACTTACCCTAAAGTTTGCTAAATCCCTTGAACTTTCTAGTAGTTGATTTTGAGTTAACACCCCTGAATATCCCTGCTAAAATTAGCATACAAGTCTTAATTAATTTTGGCCAATCACAGGCAACTAATACATTGTATCAATCTGTGATCAGAAACGCATCATGAGATGTGTAGGAAGTGCCTACACATTGCTCTGTTGATCTCTGCATTGTGTTACTGTTGGTTTGAATGTTAGTATAGGCTTAAAAACTGTACCCAAATGCACTGTTTCTATTGGAAGGTACATTGTAAGCAGCTCTGGGGGTGTGGAAAACACATTTTATTTTTAAATAAAATAAATCTGTATGTGTATAGAATGACTCCATGTAATGTGCGTGTCTGATATAAGCAGCAAAAAAAAAAGGTACACACAGGGAAACTTAGATATACCTTTAATAGGCAGATCAGTGAATGTGGTACGAAAATAGGCAAGATAGGTCTCTTAGAGTGAAAAGAGTGATAATGTTTCTGTAGGATTTTACAAGATGCAGAAATTTTTCAGTCTGATATGTAATTATGTACTTTAATATGACTCTGTCCTACAGGTAGCAAGATGGGAGTACAGAACACAATCTATCACCAAGCTCTTTGGATCTCCGCACATTGCCTGCTACAGTCTGGGTCTTGTGATTATATTCCTTGCGATCTACAGGAGTCACTGGTAAGACAGCGTCCACTGTATTATGACATGGTTTTATTTCTATATTTAATTTCTATATTTAATAAACTGGCTAGCAATAAAATGTGTATTTTTAAGGAAAATATCAAGGCAGTGTTTAAGTCTTACGCTTGGACTTTAATTTTGACACTTTGTTAGATAAGCTGCTCTCTATCTCCTATCATGTGTCAAGGGAAAGAAGTGGATCTGCCCAGGGGACTGCCATGTTGTCATGATACATTTTTACTTATCTACTTCCTTCAGTGTTTATTGCAGTTAACCCTACATTGGTCAGAAGATAGTTAGGACAGCCTTATGGGCAGATCTTCTTCCACCCCCTGAACATCTAATAGAGAGGCATGGTAGAGGAGGTCACTGGAGTCCATCACATCCTTTCGCCCTTTACATAGCCTATTTTAAGCTCCTGGCAGCTAGCGCGCCAGATGTGATTGGCTCCCCACACGTGAACCCAAAAGAGACATAATTCCTTCCTCCAGCGTGAGTATAAACCGACTTAATCCCATGGCATAAAGATGACCCCCATCTCTGAGAAACATGCAATCATACTCCGGAGACTGAAAAACAAGGTGCCTCAGGTATACACCGCCAAGTCTTATTGATAAATGACGCCATGGTCCTATTCATTTTCTTCCTACGATTTAGTAACATCCCAAGCTGGCGTTTTACCATCATGACCAGACTTTTGTAACCTGTGGGAATCTATCTAAATTCTGCATTATATCACATTCATTCTCTTTATGAAAAGAAATTATGGGCAACATTCCCAAATCGTTTCCCCCAACGTGAAACACTAAAATATCTGGTGCCAGAAACTCTCCATATTTTCTCCATAACTGTAGCTGTTATCTCCCTTGTTCTTAAGGGTTGAAGCTTCTGGAGTCAAAGAGGAAACAGGAAGCTGAAACATTCCTTAAAGATCCTCTCCGTTCCTCTTTCCTCCCTTCCCCTCTTTGTCCTCCTGGGGTCACTTGACCAAGCATGGTAGAGAAGGTCACTGGAGTCCACCACCTCATTTTCCCCTTTAGTCAATAAACCACACTGCCTTTGGAACAAATCATGCCACAACATGACAGACATGTAACTGGTCACATGACCAACCACAAGGTTCAGGTGCCAGCGTTTGCTGCCAGGCAAGCCCCCCCATGGATTGACCAGCGAGGGGCATCCTTTCGCCTACTAACCTTAAGTGGACCGGAGAGGTTTTAGAAAAACAAAACACATCTATTGGAAGCTACAATGCTAACTTTTAAAAGTTGCTTTAGTCCTTTTTCTTTCAAATATGTAATTTTATTGCTAATCTGTAACTAAATAAACAATATATAGAACAAAGAAAAGACATCTGTTTTAACTGTTGCGTTTTTAAACTTTTTGTTTTCAGTTTGGAAAGTTAGACAATCTTCTCAGACATACATTCCTCTGGTTACTTAAGACAGGTAGACAAATTAGCTGACGTAATCTTTGATTTTTTAAACATAGGCAGTAAAGGAGTGTGCTGTGGGGTGGGGGTGTGGGTTGTTCTCAGATCTACATGTGGATGTGACAAAATGGCAGTTTTATTAATTGACAGTCCATTTGTATTGATATCTTACTTGTAGGGTTTTGAGTTGTAATATCTGAACTGGATGGAATGAAGGACTGTGGCCCCTGCATAGGGAGGCGAGCTGGTCCTCAACATTTATCATGAGCAGTTTGGCTTTAACAAATTCCATCTTGTTTTCTCACTTTTTGGCAATCCGTATGTTCACATTCTGCTTCTGATCTCTACCTTGTTGTGGTGAAGGGACTTGTATACCTCAATGAAGCTTTGAGCTATATCATGTAGGGTCACCCAAGATAGGCAGGTCATAGAAGAGAGATCAGACAAATCGCAGTCCACTGGAGAAAGAACTGGCAACCCACTCCAGTATCTTTGCCATGAAGACCTTATAAATAAGCTCAACCAGAACACAAGATTTCCCTCAAGTCTTGTGATAATGTTTTGGTCATTTTATAATCTAACGATAGCTTATATTATATTTACTTTTTATAGTTCCCCCCTCGATCAGTAGCGTTTTTGTGTGTGCCTTATGCCATCAAATCTAGATCAGTACCGTAATTAATATGACTGGCAATCTCAACTCATTAGTGGCAATAAAGAAACTTGCTGAACGTTATCTGAAAACATTATGATAAGATGTTGTTATTATAGGTTCTTTTGTAGTCTGTATTGAATGCTGTTGTTTGCTGCTTGGTATAGCGGAGAAAGTGAGAATAATCCACAGGAAGTACCATGCACACTTTCCACTCTCTTATTTACATTGATTGGGTAAAGAGAACGATGGAATATTCATTGGGATGTATAATATATTAAAATAAGACTGACAGGTTAAATATACTTGGTTTTGTCTTCAAGCTGAGCCATTAAGAAAGAAAAGTTTCCCAAAGAAACAGCATTTTTGCATAAAAATGTAATCGACACAATTTTTGGATGTGAAAGCCCGTATGTCAATTTAGCTATCTCATGTTAAAGGCATATCTAATTTTCACTGTTTTTCCCTTTACCTAATTTTACACATTCTGCTTATATCCGAAACAGATATTACGTTGATTAATTCTAAACACATAGAGACTTGGGGACCTATCAAAGCTTGACATTTTTCCAAGTTGCAGAGATTAAATTAGACAAGTCCGCAACATACATGGCCGACATCAAAATCCGTCAGCCGTGCTTCAGCAGGATCCATTTGCGGCCGTGAACATGATCAGTTAGTCAAACAGCAATAGTAGTAGTAATAGAGCCAATAGTAAAAGATATCGTCATTGTTACGTCACAAAAAAAATGGAGGTTAGATTTCAATCTCTTACGGGTTTGAAGCCCGAGTTGCGATCAGGCCCTCATTCCAGAAATAATGCAATATGAAATAATCAATAAAAATGCAAGTGCTATTATATTTATTAACACATTCATTGCCCGGATCGATATAACACGGAAATTAAACATTAAAAAAAATAATTATTGCCGATTTGCGGGTTTGAGAATATTGCACTATTAATATTATTACCTTACATAAATTTCCCTTTAATTTAAAATACAGTATTGTCTTTATATTTGCTCTTACAGTGCTACTGACAGGACCTCTCTTGTACCCTAGGATTGTTGGCTCCATTTGCTGTTTACGGGTTTGAACGTCAGTGCGTCTTTGGAGAACTGTTGCAATTTAATAATGATTTGCGATAGTAACATTTACGGCTTGACAAATCAAAGGCTTAGCTGGGACGGGAGTTTAGGTTTTGACGTCCCGTAGGGCTTTTCCGCCTGTAACTCGCAGATCGTTTGCGGGTAGCTAAAAGAGGCCAATTTAATGGTGGTAACTTTTGCAGGCTACATTACGGGCTACGGGAACTCACAACCGTCAAATTTAATAATGCCCTTATTTTAGTTAAAAACTGAATTTGTTTCCACACCCCAGAGCTGTTCACATAGGCACAGTGTATCTACCAATAGAAACACTGCATTTGGGCATGGATTTTATCTATTTACGAACCTGCAAGCCAGCAGCAGCTCACTGCAGAGATCCACAAAGCAATATCTGGACTCCTCCTTACTTCCTTTTCTGGGGTAAAAACAGGACTACACATCCCATTATTCTTTGGTGCACAAAATGGCTTTACAGATTGCTACAATGTTTTAGCTACCCATGACTGGCCAGAATTAATTATAAATTTATGCAAAGTTTAGCAGGGATTTTCAGGGGGTTTTACTTGCAACATCAACTGCTTGCAGACTCAAGAGATTTAGCAACCCTCATAGTGAGTTTGTTAATGTTTATTTTGCTATTTTCTCATTCAAAAAATGTTTGCATACACTACTGATTCTCCTCTATCAGACGCACTCATAATCCATGAAACTTAAATATGCCTTAAAGCTGCTGCATATATATATATATATATATATATATATATATATATATATATATATATATAGGGCAAAATGGATTGTGGTCGTCACATGGCTCTCACAATCAGGTGGATCGGACTGCCTCTAATGTTATGATGGTAATTGTGATGATTTTCAGAGTAATTTTGTATGAAACTCACGTTTTGGATACATGGATATTATATAATAAGTATTTTTATATATTACACAGACAACAACATCTGACAGAGTTCCCTGTAGAGAGTCTACGTAAAGGAACACGTTCTTTTTTTCTATCTCAGCATGATCCCAAACTTACATTGTAGCAAAAAGAAAATATGATCAGTCCATTAGACATTGGAAAAACAATCTATTACGGCACAAATCATAGTACATTCATCTTTATCATGTACTTATCACTAACAATATTCCAAATAAGACACTCTCAACGGTGAGCTCCCATTGTCCATTTTCAATAAGAGAAAATAAAAATGCAAACATAATTATACATATCTGTAAGTATATAATTTTGAACACTAATACACAATAGGATTGAGAGTAAATGCTCATTTCTAGGGGTAAATTCTCAATTTTGCTCACTTTAAGGGGTAGATTATTACTAAAGTTGTCTATATCAATGTTGCTATGGTCCTCCACCTTGACCGGTCAGGAGGCAGCATGGTGGGTGTGAGTGGAGAGCCTGAAGCTCTTACAGAGCAGAACCATTATGGCATAGTCTCTCCATGCAGTCTGCTGCCCCTTAACTAATCAGTGCACTTACAGCCACATTAAATTTGAAGCCTGTATGTGCAACGTGAAGCTCGCAACGGCTGCGGGCTTGAAGTTTGGCTGAGTTACCTAGCTATTAAATTAGAACGGGCTGCGAGTTACGAGCTTGAGATGCAAACCCGTTAACCATTTGTTGAACGTTGGAGCCGAGTGATCAATTAGTTAAACCAGTAGTTTGAATGGAGCCAATGGAAACAGAGATCGTCATTATTGCATCACAGAAAAATGGTGGTTGGATATCAAAGTCTTATGGGGTTCAATTACAATTTACGATTGGACCCACACTCCAGATATAATACAATATTGATAAAGAAGTAAATATGATATTCTATTACATGTGAGTTCCAGTATATGTATTAACACATTGATTGCCGGGATCGATATAACACAAAAATTTGCGAGCTTGAGAATGTTGTGCTATTAATTCTAAGACCTAACATCACTTTCCCTTTAAATAAAAGTACAGTAGTGTGGTGATATTTGCATTTAAAGTGCTCTCTCTCAGTCGTTGGCCTTTGGGCTCCATTTGCGTTTTACGGGGTTGAAGGCAAGTGAAATTGTTGCAATGTAATAGCATGATTGGAATTGTAGCGGGTGCGGGCTTGAGAGAACAAAGGATTTGCGGCCGCGAAGTTCCACGTCCTGTAGGCTTTTTTCGCTCCAAACCCGCAGATTGGCAGCGGCTTGCTTTGCTGGGCCAATCCAACATCCGGAAGTCTTACTGTCTACATTACGAGCTACGGTTTAACATGTAGGGGGAATTTTAAAGGGCTGTTAGAATGGTTGGAGCAAAGGATCACATGAGTTTTTATTTCTAAAACTCCAATTTCCCTATTGCCATTTAACTCCTCTGCCTTCTTTCCGCCTCGTCTCCACTGATCAAACAGAGACCTAAATTTAAACCATGAACTAAGTATACTATGGTATATAGAAAGGTGCTTGAGAAATACTGATCTGTATGTATAGCAAGGAAAAAGAAAATAAAAGTCCACCCGCATGTCTCAAAAAGGCCATAAGACAGTGAACAGCAATCCAACACCCTCTAAGTATGTTGGGTAATGACATGCAAATGAGTCTCAAAATTTATGCCACTACCCAGAACGTCACTGTACGTCACTGTTAATATAGAAATATTGTGGGGAAAAAGGTATTTTAACCTGTTTGAGACATGTCGCCATACTTAGAATGCTTTTTTTTCTCTTTCTATGTTGAATATACAGCATTTTTTACCGTTGCCAGAGCAGACCTCACACTGAGGACCCCCATAAACTGGAATGCGTTTCTGGCACTGTACCCTAAACCATATTCTTATAGCTTTCTGAAAGCATATGCCTTAAAGGATCCCATGGTAAGTGTGCTAGAGGCAAATCGTGAATCTCATTCGCTTGTAACTACGCCAGATCTTTAGAGAATCCTTAGAAATGATTTGGGAAAAGTGGCCTTATGGACTTTTTGAGACATGTTGGTATAACTCATGATTTTCTTTTCTTTCTATACATCTGCCTTCTGTTGATGGTCTAGCAAGAGGCCTTCTTCTGATGGTTACCTACCACTGCCCTTGCCATAATGGGCCTCTGTCGTAGCTATTGTGAAAAAAAACGCAAAAGTTGCTAAGTTCTCCCTTGCTTTCTCCTTGGTGTCATTTTGGACAGGCTTCTTGACCAATAATGGCACCTTTTATATGTAGAAGAAAAGTGAGGATTTGTAATTTCCCTGGGTGTTTTCCACCACAATATTCAGTGTAAAAAAAATAGTGGGACTATTATAATCAATGTAAAGATAATTTTATTAAATGACAGCGACGTATTAAAAACAGGGAAATGCTAAAAAATGACAGGGAAAATTTTAAAAAAAGGGCAAATGTAAGGAATAGCAGAAAACCCTAAAGCACTGGTATTGTGCAGTGTATAACTCTTAATTGAGTGGGTATTACTATTCACACCTACGGGCGAGCCAAAGTTTTACCAAGGCAAAATGACCAAATCTTCTCATAAGTTTAAATATATGTATAAAGCACCCTCATGCCTGAATAAAGTGTCCTCCAGAAATCCAGAGGGTTCATTAACAAAGCAATGTACTTGCATTAAAAGGTAGTATAAGTCACTGTTTATCGTGCTACAGAGCCTATAACCCGTTTATGGAGGTACAAAAATGCAGTACCTATTTCATATAAATCTCAAGGGAGCTCTACCTAAAGTATAGGAGAGTCGTAATCACAGCTATTGGTTACACAACATGGAAACCAGGCTGTGTCTCTATCCACTTGTTAACATCTGACTCAGGTATAGCACATTATGTGCCTAAGGTTTACAGAAGAGGTAGAATCAATCACCCAAATATTTAGGGTTATCATAGGCAATAGAAAGTACTTGCAGACAAAGTATACTACAAATAGGGTGCAAGGGGCTTTAAACTAGGCCATAACTATAGCAAGTTCGCGGTTCCAGAAAGGCTCGACCGCCAGGTTGCAATGCACATGCGCACGTCCAACGTGATGACGTACGCAGCGTCGTTGCTAGGAGCCTGACGAGTTTCGACGTACAACATCTTTGTCAAAGGGGAATACCCCTTTGACACATAATGTGCTATACCTGAGTCAGATGTTAACAAGTGGATAGAGACACAAACTGGTTTCCATGTTGTGTAACCAATAGCTGTGATTACGACTCTCCTATACTTTAGGTAGAGCTCCCTTGAGATTTATATGAAATAGGTACTGCATTTTTGTACCTCCATAAACGGGTTATAGGCTCTGTAGCACGATAAACAGTGACTTATACTACCTTTTAATGCAAGTACATTGCTTTGTTAATGAACCCTCTGGATTTCTGGAGGACACTTTATTCAGGCATGAGGGTGCTTTATACATATATTTAAACTTATGAGAAGATTTGGTCATTTTGCCTTGGTAAAACTTTGGCTCGCCCGTAGGTGTGAATAGTAATACCCACTCACTTAAGAGTTATACACTGCACAATACCAGTGCTTTAGGGTTTACTGCTATTCCTTACATTTGCCCTTTTTTAAAAATTTTCCCTGTCATTTTTTTGCATTTCCCTATTTTTAATACGTCGCTGTCATTTAATAAAATGATCTTTACATTGATTATAATAGTCCCATTATATGTATTAAATTGTGAGGCAACACAACCCTAGATTCAGTACTGCTTTGGTTAGTAACATTAAACAGCATACAGCGATAAACCAGTAATAGGAGGATGTGGCTTGTATAGAATGACTATTAATAAGTAGAAGTCGTGTAGAGGATTGGCTGTCCAAGCCTAGATTCCACATTCAGTTCTGGAAAATTTGGGGTGCCATTGAACGGATATATAAAGTGGAAGAACAGAATAGAATTGGCTGGTGACATTGATTGCAGTGGTCATGAAGGATAAATAGTTAATTGTGTTCTTTAACTCTTTTGCTGCTCTTTGTGACTTTAATGTAATAAGATAGCAGTATGGCTGCTGTGATAATCAGACACAGGATACAGTCGCAGTGAAATCCTATCCTTGTGGAATTAATTAGAGCTGTTTACTGCACCGTTAACCTCCAATTAAAAACATATCGTTAATCCTGTTAAGAACATAATGCAAAGTTATAGAGAATTCATGTCACGGAAGGCAGGAGAGCTATTTTAGACACCCACAGAATCTGTCTGTTGTATAGGACAACTACATGACCCAAATCGGCTTTCTGTCATATAGGATTTTGAGGAATGGTAATTAAACCCCTAGACGCCTGAGATCCAAGTTACTTTTTACTTGTATAAGTTAAATTTGTGACTAAGAGCTAAATATAGAGCTGGATCAAGTTGCCATGTTTGGCAAGGGTATCCTGCCAGTTTAAAGCAGGCTAATATTACAAGAGTAATTAAAGATGATTTCCCAATTGTTCTCTTTAAAATAAGAACTTTGAATTTAAATATAGCATTTGTTACAATTATCTTTTAATTCCCTTGCTTTCCTGTTTAAGTCCCACTGTAATACCATAACTGGAGGAACTATATATTTTAATTAGACACTGATCATTGATAAAATTCTTATTCATTGAATGTTACATTTTAAACTTAAATCCAAAATCAGATTTAACTTCTGCTGGTCCCTGCGCACTATAAGACCAATTAATGGAGGTGACTTTATCTAAAAGGCAGTGCTACATTGTGAGGCACAAAGTTGCATTAGCACAATGCTCTTGATTGGCTACATACTTGATATGTTTAAGTTATGTCCCACCGCAATACTCCCTTGCTGACATTCAGCCTTTGTATCATGGTCTACCCTCCTATGTAATTAGATTGTTCTTAAAACTCTTGAGATTTGTGTCACATCAAGACCCTTCCCCTGCGCCTTGTTTACCTTATCAGGATTGCGACAAACGCTCAACTGGAGGTTGATACTCTAAAGTAGGAACGTGAGTAGACATTATATCAATGATCAAAATATAATTAAAACAACTACCTAGTATTGTTAAATCATTACGGTGATCCTTTCAGAATCCCAATATGCATGTCCCTATTTGTGCTTTTACCTTGTCTCATTTTGGTTCTGGTGCACCAACTAGCCATGCTTTTCTGGTGGCCAATGGGTATGCTTATGCCGGTACAGTTGCTTTTAGTGTTCTACGCATTGAATTGCTGGAGATGTGGGCTACGGTACATAGATTGTCGTCCAGGCATCCCTGATCTGGCCCAGGTTATCTTTTTCAAAGAGTATTTAAGGTAGTGGCTACTGAGCAGCAATGCTAAGTTCTTCTGTTCTGAGTTCCATCTAAGTTTTTATAGTTCTGCTGTTTGTCTTCCCAGGAGGTGATGGTACCATGCCAAAATGAGGCAGTAGCCATTCCCATCCAGTTAGTTGACGGAACACCCATCAAGTACGGACCAGTAAAAACCATAGCTATCTGTGTAAGAGAGTACTTGTCACATACAGAACAAATTTACTTTGGTCAACACCCCACTAGTATTTGAACTACCATGGCTGCAGCAGTACAATCTGTTCACCAATTGAAAAGATGTTTCCAGTTACTCAAAGTTGACCTGTCCCTTACCACAACCTCCTCCATATATCTGAATCTTCATTTAACAATTTTCAACCGGCAGGCATCTAGATTAGCCCTTTCTTTGCAAATTATGGCAACAACCATAAGTGTGACCCTGAAATGATTACCTTTTCAAGTGTACCAGTGGCATCTTCAAAAGAATTTCTCACTTCTGCACAAATCTTTTACTGATAAAAAAGGGACCCAACCCTGCATGTCAACTGTGAAGTAAAGTCTGTCTCTCAACATGGAATCTAAAAATGTCAACCCTTATATTGAGTTTGACATTTTGTCTTTGTTCCCAAATGTTTTGACATCCAAATATTTGACTGTAGAAGTTAGTGGAAGAGTAAGCCCTACAGGATAGCCGACCCCCAAGCTACAGTCCGGTTAGCAATCTAAGATGGAATACTCTGTGACACAATCAAACCTAAATTTATTTTATTTTCTTGTCTTGCACACCTTCTAATTTTGTTCTATACATTGCAGCCATGTGAAGTTTTACTCAAACTACAGTGGACCTTTAAACTTTAAAGTTTGACCGCCAAAATAGTATTTTATTCCAAATAGGTGTCTTCTGCGCCGCCTCTGAAGTGGTACTTGTGTGTCACTTATTTGACCTTTTTTCCTCTTTCGGTTGCCTGGTTCGTTATTGTAATTGCATTCCATGTCTTAGGTAATAGATTTCATGTGCCTCTGATATCCCAATGTCCTGCTTCATGAATAGATTAGAGAACATATAAATGTTATTTTTTCAAATGTTGAGACCAAAGACTATTGTTACATAACAAGGGTGTGTTGACTCGGTTTTTGCTGCCGGGCACTCATGATTCCGTTTAAACTGATTTTCTTGGTGTATGCTGTTTTATGAAAAAATAATGAAAGCAAACAAACAAAATTCCTAGCTTGCAACATAGGACATTAAACCATTGAGCTAACACAGAAGCTTGATGTCTTCCTTGTTGAGTCTGCCATTTTCCAGCTTGGTTTAAAGGGAGACTATCCCGGAAGGTAAGACGAGCATTGGTGGTGGTTATATTAAATATGGCATATATATATTTTTTATATATATGTTGGTTTCTATTATATATATTCTAGTATTTTGGCCCTTTCCCACAGATTCCAGGGTATTTGCAAAAGTTTGGGTTTTATATGGTGGAGACTGTCAGTGACTATTAATATGCAACCTAGGAAAGCGAAAATCTTTCTAATTAATGAAGGCAGTAGTTGCACAGAAGGAGCACATTAGAGATTACAGGCGGTTTAAAGACAATATGTTAGTTTGCCAGTCTTCTAGTGCAAGGAGGGAACAAGACCGAGGTTGCAGTGTCAGTGCTGAAAAAACATGGTGCTCAAACTCCTTCCCCTACAAGGTAAAAAAAACTGTGTAAGAAACTGGCCCTGAAATATTGTGAGAAAGGTGTGACCCATGGTACAGGAATACAAGATCTGCTTCTTAGAGCTCAAATTAAAAAAAAAATTGCTAGCAAGAAATGAAATGTAATCTTTTAAATTGACTCCATTAATATTTTACATTTTAATCCCCATGCAAATCTCACGGCCAAGATAAAACTCAATATTAAGGGACTCTTGTGCTTTTTATAAATTACGACCTACCGTTTCAATGGGCTTGATAAGCACCTAGTTCAAACCTACCCGGCAGATTGCAGGGTTCTTTGGATATCCCTGTTAGCAGGAGTGAACCCAGCACACCATAGGATCACCAAAAGTACCCTGGGAATCTCAGAAAGCAGGCTTAGCAATAGTAATCCCAATGATAAGGTTTATAATTCCAGGTAGGTTCAGCAAGAATAACCCCAATGTTAATGATTTTTCTTCCCTTCAGAATGAAGCATACACATAGTTAATGTAAGCTCAGACTGAATAACATGTTATTGAAGTCAGCACAACATATTTATACATAACATGGACAATCATTAGCCTTTAAAAAAATCACTGAAACGTACCTGTTTTCAAAAATTCTATCACCTTCAGCCTTAAGATGCGCAATTGCACACTCCACAGCTTAATAGCACTTGCACTTGCAATCTACAGTACAACACACAGACACATCCACTTGACTAACTGAACAAATTGCTTTCACACTGCCATCTTGCCTTTAGATTGTAAGTTTGCGAGTTTTCATTATTGTGTCAGTGCATTGGAAACAACCGCTATGTACATTTGATTTAAGCTCAAAAACAGGGCCCTCCATTCTTTGTAAGATGTTTAAGTTTTTCCCATGTACTTAACCCCTGTATAGCGCTACGGGATATGTTGGCGCATTACAAATAAAGATAATAATAATCATATTTAGCCTCCATCCCTTAGCAAACATTCTTCCCACCAATCCTAGTCATCCCACACCCTGGTTACGTGATGTCTTCCCCACTATTTACCCCCCCTCTGGTCCTGAAGCCTGACTTATTTAAGTTAACTACCCTTTGGTCCAGGCTCTTCAGGGGGTAGATAGCCAGAACAATAGTACAGATGCTTTGTCTGTCTGGCCACATGACATGCTGCACTCTCCATTGATTGAGTATATGTCCCTTATAAAATATCTAAATGTGTCCCCAATTTATATACCCCCTTTCCCAGGCAACCACAATGATATACTGTATTGAAATCCCTGGGAAAAATCCAACATTTTAAGACCAAACATGACTGGGTAACTTAGTTAACCACTAATACAATAATTCACTATCATGGCAAACAATTAGACAACATGGCGGTCAGAGTTCAAATCCAGGCGAGGAGAACCATTTCCTGGGATAACATTTCCATAAAAGGGCCATAACACCTGTGCGTCACGTAAATGCTTTAACCAGATTACTTAAAGGGACATGGACCACACTTTTTTTTCATACATTTGAAAGAGCAAGCTTTACCGTATATACTCGAGTATAAGCCAACCCGAGTATAAGCGAGGCACCTATTTTACCACAAAATACTGGGTAAAATGAGTGACTCGAGTATAAGCCGAGGGTGGGAAATGTGCTGCCCCGTGTCCCTCTTGTGCCCTCTGTGTTCCCCCTCTCTCTCCCGTGTCTCTTCTCCCCTCTCCCTTCCCCGTGTCTCTTCACCCTCATCAACCCCCCTTAACCCCACTCCTCATCCTCAACCTCCCTCCTCATCCTCCCTCCTCAACCCCCTCATGCTCAACCCCCCTCCATAAACTCAACCCCCCTCCGTAACCTCAACCCCCCTCCGTAACCTCAACCCCCCTCCATAACCTCAACCTCCCTCCTCATCCTCAACCCCCTCCTCAACCTCCCTCATCATCCTCAACCCCCTCCTCATCCTCAATCTCCCTCCTCATCCTCAACCCCCTCGTCAACCTCCCTCCTCAACCCCCCCATCCTCAACCCCCTCCTCAACCCCTCCCTCCTCAACCCGCTCCTCAACCTCCTCCCTCAACCTCACTCCTCAACCCCCCATCCTCATCCTCCCCCCTCAACCCCCCATCCTCATCCTCAACCCCCTCCATCCTCAACCCCCTCCTCACCCCCCCTCAACCCCCCTCCTCAACCTCAACCTCCCCCTTCCTCAACACCCATCCTCAACCCCCTCCTCAACCCCCCCTTAACCTCACTCCTCAAGCCTTAAAAAAAGGGCTGAAAAACTCGGCTTATACTCGAGTATATACGGTAAATCTTACCAAAGTTGGGTTTTGTATGAATAAATATTTAGCAAGGCTTGAAAATATTTGAATACAATTTTTTCTTGTTTCCCCTCATGTCTTTCCACAGGGAAACAAATAGCATTTCCATGGTAGTGTGTCTGCTTGCTGCAGTGTGAATGACACTGGTGGTGTGAAGCCCCTCAAAGACATGAAAGATGACAACATGCAAGGGAACATATAATGTAAAAGGGTGGCATTTCCAGAAGCAGCAAATCCTTGCATTGTGGAGGCTTCTTAGAATAAGGGAAGTGTAACTTTTATACAAATACATTAAAGCAAATAAAAAGAATCCCTTTAAACACCATTAAAATCAATATTTACATACACTGCAATTTCATAAAAAAGCTTGTATAAAAAATCAGATTTTTCTTTTCCTCACCTTGAATGTTTTGCCCCTCCCATTTTTTTCAATGTTTGTGTTGATGATATAATATAATTCCTTGTCTAGAATAATGGACATTTTATCAGCATCTTCATGGTTGTCCAGTCTCTGTTTTAAGATTCCATATTCTATAAAATTTGCTAAATGGCAACAGTCATCTTGGATTATTCAAAAGACATTTTATAACACACTGAAAAAATGGGAGTAGGAGCACTTTCAAGATGAGTAGAAAGTAAAATATATTCTATCTCTCATTAATTATAAAAGTATTTATGATATCTAGTACTGAAGTGTACACAGTACTGGAGAGTTGAGGTATCAAGGTGACCGTATCCTTTTAAAGGGTCAGCCATAATACAATTTGCCTCTTTTTTATGCTCAGGACACCACTAATATATCCTCATACCATAGCTTGTTTTACTTCAATTGTGTTTAATGTGAATAGTATAACAGTCATCGGCTGTTGGGCTCTGATCAGTGATAACTTGGAAAAGTTTCCAAGATGTCAGTTTATTAAAAGAAAACACTCAACTCCTGATAAGTCAGCCTTACGAAATAACACACGATTAAGGGTCTAGCTTTTTGTTTAATATTTTTTTATTGATGTCACAGGATACCAAAAAAAAACAGGGAATTGTTTCCCCCCCCTACGCACTCTCTGTCACTTGCAAAGTATTGCTGAACATCACTTTTCCCCTTAAGCACCAGCACATGATAAATACACAAACTATTTATCACATTTTTAAACTGATGAGAGTCACAGAGAGATCTCAGACAAAAGTAGACTTACTCTGCTAGGAGCTATCTCGGCATAGCTCCAATCGCTCCATTGAATGGCCACATGAAGTAGCTCATTGACTCCCATTGACAAGCAATAGCTCAATCCCTATAACAGTTTTCATCATTTTTCCAATAGTTGTTTTGGTGATATCGTTGTAGCTTTATCATTTTGTGGATGAAAATATAAATACAGCATCAAGCCACAGCAGATACAGTAGAGCAGGGGTGGGCAAGTTCAGTCGTGGAGAGCCCAACGCAGGCCAGGATTTGAGGTAATCCTTTTCTGTGCACAGAAAGTTATGTTTTTTCTTCTTCTTTCTGATTTTTGAGTCAATCATTATGACTAAATAAGCCATTGACTCACCTGTGCGCAGCAGGGATATCCTCAAATGCTGGCCTGTGTGGGGCTCTTCAGAACCGGACTTGCCAACCCCTACAGTAGAGCATAGCAGCTACGTCTGATTGGATGGTAGCATTCTGAATCCATTTCAAAATATACTAGTGAGCTCTCCAGCCTAAAAGTATTTTTAGTGTAAAAATGTAGCTAAAGGATTATAAACTTTTTGTTGGTTTGTATATTTAACGGGATTGCACACTCTGTTTAAGAAATGCAATCGATCACTGGTTCTCCATAGCCAGTCCTAGGACCAATGCTGGTTGCGGAGACGTTATCTGTCTTTAGTAATAAGGAGAAACCAACACTTGTGTCTGTGGCACGCAGCAGAATAGGGCGCCGTCATCAGGGCGCCGAGAACTGCTCTCTTATGACGCTCTGCGCTCCAGCCTGCAGGCTTCTCATGTGCGAGCACCCCATCAGCTGACAGTGTGCAATATGTGCACAGAACCACCTCATGCTGCCCATCATCATGTCCCAGCTCACTGACCCATGGAAGTTCCATCTTCTTATCCATGCTTGTGCCTGGTCGGCTGACCATCCCAACTAATGCTGCCCGTCCTCTTTGCAGCTGCTCCAGGAGATCGGCTAGGAGGATCAGTTGGATCTTGGTCTGAGAGGTGCCTAACTTCGTCATGCGCTGGAACTTCCATGGGTCAATGAGCTGGGACATGGTGATGGGCAGCATGAGGTGGTTCTGTGCACATATAGCACACTGCCAGCTAATGGGGCGCTCGCGCATGAGAAGGGTGGAGCGCAGAGCGCACTTCTCGGCGCACTGATGACGGCGCTCTATTCTGCTGAGCGCGAAGGTCGGGGTGCAATAAAATCCATCACCATTAGTCATAGGTGTAGACAGGTTATACATGAACTTATCTATTCAAATCCGTGCAAAGCTAGGTGACAATTGAGTATGTAACCTGGGGTATCACCATGTTATTAATGTTCTGGATCTCACAACCAGTCGTCATGGGCACTAGAAAGTAACCAGCCAGTATTTTCTCTTCTCTACTAGGGTTTTTTGTTTGGGGACTTGTGGAATCTTAGCAGCCCCAACATTTTGTAATATAAAACCTCACCGCAATGGCACTCACTTAACTGTTGTCCCTTTCTCTTGAGTTATTGACTTTATTGGATTAACACAGGGGCCTGCAGCATTTGTAATTAAATACCAACATAAGTTATTTCAGAGCAAAATACTAACAAATAACTACTTTGTGTATGTATCGTGTAGACAATTTGAATAAGTGAAAATATACAACTTAATGCTTTTGATATTCAGCATGTTTTGGGATTTTGCAACAGGGTAACGTTGCCTGACCACTTCTGGATCGCTGCTTTGTCCTGGTGAAGGGGCTTGTGTACCTCAATGAAACTGTGAGCTATACCATGTAGGGTCACCCAAGATGGGCAGGTCATAGCAGTGAGGTCACACTAATCTCGGTCCACTGGAGAGGGATCTTACAACCCACTCCAGTATCTTTGCCATGAAAACATTATGGATTAGCACAACCAGATACAAGATGTGCCTGGCGTGATGCTGTCTATAGGGTCACAGAGAGTCCGACACAACTGAATGACTAAACAACAACAACAATGTTTTTCTGAACATTAGTCGCAATTATATCAAAGACCATTTCGGGAGGAGTTCAAAAGTTAATGTGAACATCAATGTAAAAGGTTGCTGTCGTCCATCTTGCACTCTATCACACTTGGAAACCTGCATTTTGGAAGGGTCAAAGAATGGAAACAGAGTGAGAATGATTTGTATTCAAAACTATAATCTAATTAACTTGAACATGCAATTAGGTGGGATTCTTGATGACTGTTATTCATCCAGAGGAAAACTGCTTCTTATTAAGGATCCATTGCCTTATGCAATGACCTAATTTTTTAGGTGGCAAAAGAGATATGTTGAACTGTACTGAGCATATTTGGGCTTAAACCCATAGATTTTGCACCTTTTTGATTAAAGAACCTGTAATTTGGGAAATGCGTCACATGCTTATGAAATATGTAACAAGTAATAACATTAGCATCAGTGTAAACCATGAGTGTAAAGCATTTTAAAATAAATTCTTAAATTTAGCAGACTGTTGATGCTACCATCTTGGATTGCTAGATGGACTGGAGTCTTAGGGTTTAGTGACCCTACTGAGCCTTTTCTTCCATTTATTCCCATTGTCAAGTGGCACGTCATAGTTGCAGTCTTATATTAATTGATTTGAGATATTTTATTGAGTCCAATAGTACAGTGGTTAAAAATTAAAAACTATCCTCATTTATGCTAAGCTCTCTACATTTCGGGCATTATGACATTCACGTTCCTCATAAGTGGATATTATAACTATGATACTTTTTATTGACTTTGATGTCTATGGCTATGTCCTGTTGAAGAAAGTTAAAAATACAGTTTCCCTCGTCTTGAAATCTGAGACCACCCACATTTTTTCCAGATAAAAAAGCACTGTATATTATGCCATGTTCATGCACACATATATGGACACATATATGGTACATTCCCCTTCTGGATCGCTACCGTGTCTTGGTGATGGCAGATAGCAACCCTCTCCAGCATCTTTGCCAAGAAAACCTTATGGATAGGCACAACTAGACACAAGATTGGCGTGCTGCATCCATAGGGTCACAGAGAGTCGGACACAACTAAACAACTATATTGAACTATATTGTCTATGTTCATTAATTATTTTTTTCTGTTTTATTAATGTTACTAGATTTTGGTATAGTTTCACTTAATATTTGTCTATTTTTGGAATAGCTTCTAACTGCCCAGCAAATGAAAGCCACGTGAGAAGTTGTTTTGACTTTAGTCCAGGAACAAGAATGGAAATTTATTATTATTATTGTGTATTTATAATTTATCCTAGCAATGTAAGATCCACAGATAAAACAAACAGACAACTACTTTATTAATAGATATGATTAAAATTATAGCCACCTGGACATTCATATAAAAGGAAATTAGACTAAATCCCAACTGTATAATTAAGAACCCGGACAAATTAGGGCAGCTCAGAGGCATCTTCAGCATTTTTAGTGGGTGATGGACCAGTTCCATGTTGTGTGAAAGTAGGTAATTAGGTTAAATGATAATTTAATTAGAGCCAGCATAGAAACAACATGTCTCCATGCAGATACTACTGTTTGCTTTCTCGCTGTGCAATGCCATACATGGCAGTGTTTGCGTGCCAACCCACACGGAAGTGGATTGTGGCTGCCACAGAGACCTTATAGTCACCTGCCAAGAAACTGATAAAGAGAAGCTTTGTGTGAACTAGAAAGAATGACAAACACAGCACATCATGATTACTTTTACATGTAGAGTATTCATTGTACATGTAGTATTAGTCATATAAAGTGTAAGTAGCGTGGGGCCCTATGCTAATTCCGGAAAATGCACTTAGGAGCCCATATATGGCACCATTAGTTGGTGTAGTCTCTTATTAAATATTCAGATGCCAATACAGTGACATCCGTCAGTCCATGTTGGTCTATCAAGCTCAACCTTGTTAGATCACCTCTGATCCTCGTATTATGTGAATGTTTAATTGATCCATAGGAAGTCAAACCCCCCAAAAATATTGTGTCATAGGGGTAAAAAATATTTTCCAAATATGGGGCAATCCAATTTTTCCCCTCCTATTCTAATTTCCCAACATAACCTTGTATGCCCATTCTATTTAAAATATAGTCAAGCCTGTTTTAATGATCTTCTGCCACAGAATCCTTGGGTAGTGAGTTCCACTGTCTGACTGCCCTTGCCATGAAGAATCCCTCCTTTCCTTAAGATAGCATCTCTTTTTTTCTTGTAACTTCAAGGGTGGCATCTTGTTAACTGATAACTTCTTGGCAAAAAGAGTCCACCTGACAAAGCCATATATCCACTCTTAGGTGACTTTTCTCTAGAGAAAATAAGCCTTATTTGGTTATTATGTCTCCATCCCTTAATCTCTCCATTGCCCTCATTAATTTTGTTGCCATTGTCTGTACATTTTCTACCCTTACAGTGTCTTTTTTATTGTTAAGTAGCACCAAAAATTGTACTCCATGTAGCAAATGAGGTTGTACCGGAGATTTATATATGGGTAGAGTTATATTTGCTTCCTTTGCTTCTATAACCGTTAATACCGTATTGGCCCGAACATAAGTCGCACCCGCATATAAGCCGCACCTGAAAAATTCAAGAGGATAAAAAAGAAAAAAGATAGTACTCAAATATAAGCCGCACCCTTAAAATTGGAGAGAAAAAGACTCTCTCTAAGCGATCAGCCATTGCAAGAAATGGGCTTTCTAATTAGTACTGTAACTTCTTTTGCAGGTTAAAGGCCTTACAGGATGTTAGTCTCACTAAAACCGGAGATCGCTATTCAATCGCTACAATACCGCAGTCTCAAGCACGCAAATCGGCAGTCATTTCACATTCGCAAATAAAAATTGCACCCTTAACTCGCAATCGTGCAAATCGGCAGTCATTTTACGTTCGCGAATATAAGCCACACGCGTAACTCGCAAAGCCCGCAAATCGGCAGTCATTTTTTTTACGGTCACGAATATAAGCTGCACCCGTAACTCGCAAGCTCGCAAATCGAAAAAAAAAAGGTGCGGCTTATATTCGGACCAATACGGTAGAGGCTAATATTGTACTTGCCTTTGCAGATGCTGCCTGACATTGAGCATGTTATGTAGTTTTATTATCCAGAATAATTTCTAAATATTGTTCTGTCTCTGATACCCCTAGATATATTCCATTTAGATTATAAATTATATGTATAATTTTTCTGTTTCAAATACACAGTGGTACATTTCTCTGTGTTAAAACTTATCTGCTCATTCTTCTAATATACACAATTCTGTTTGCACGATTCTCTGATTTAATTACCAAGCACAATTTAGCAAATATGGAGACATTATTCTCCAGCTCTACTTCTGAGTCACTAACTACTGAGTCACTATATGTGACATATTTACTGCAATTTGCTATATGAGTCCAAATAGACTACATCAACTGAGTTGACTAATTAGATTAGTCTGTTTTGACTTCTCTTTTTTTATGGATTTGTTGTTGTTCAGTCCTGTCCAACTCTCAGTGACCATATGGACACATCATGCCAGGCATATCTGTCTGTGTTTCTGGTTGTGCTTAGCCATATGGTTTTCACGGCAAAGATACTGGAGTGAGTTGCTAGTTCCTTCTCTATTGGACCGCAGTTTTTCTGACCTCTCTGCTATTACTCGTTCATCTTGGGTGACCATACATGGTATAGCTCACAGCTTCATTGAGGTACGTAAGCCTCTTCACACCACAAGGTAACCATCCAGAAGGGGTTTTCATGGATACATTCCCAAATTATATCCCTTAGCAATATTTCTAAGAACTTTCCCACTACTGAGGTGAGACTTGTGTGTGTGCTTGCGTCATTCAGTTGTGCCCAAATCACCTCATGGACCGCAACAAACCATGCTGATCCACTTTCATGGCGGAGATACTGAGTGGGTTGCCAATTCCTTCTCCTGTGGGCCAAAGCATGCAGCTCCTGGTATTCCTAGGTGGTCTTCAGGGTGTGACCTCTTGGTTCTCTGTCTGGAATCGAACCCAGGTCGCAGTGGTGAAAGCACCGAATCCTAACCAGTAGACAACCAGGGAACCCAAGGTGCAGCATACTGTAGTTTATCTTTGGTTCCCTGGATTTGCTCTTAAATAAAGTCCCACCTCTGCTTTTCTCCAATTCTCTGTTACCGAGCCTGTGAAGATTGAGTTTAGAAAAATGAGAGGTTACGGGTTGATACTCATTGCTTCTGACTTGATAAACTGAGGTCCAACCTCTCAAAAGCTTGTCACTTTAATTAAAATGTTACATACGGTATCACTATATACTACAATACTCTCATACATCTAAATTACTGTATATTCACAGCTACTCCACTCTTATATATATACGAGCGACTTGCCTCTCCCACCATCTACTTTACAGTCCTCACGAGGAGCGCCACTCATGGCAGGCTTCGTCCAACCCGCCACTTTCATGCCTCGCAATGAGCATCTTCGGCGCTCATTGCGAGCCTCTCCCACTGTCTACTTTACGGGCCTCGCGATGAGCGCCGAAAGTGCCCTCATTGCAGGCCTCGGCCAACCCCCCACTTTCATGTCTTGCAATGAGCACCTTTGGCGCTCATTGGGAGCCCTGTAATGAGCGATCATTGCAGACATCGTCCAACCCGCCACTTTCATGCCTTTCGCTGAGCGCCTTTGGCGCCCAACGCGTTATCCGCAATGAGCGCCGAACCTCTCCCCACTCTCTGACCCCTTTGTCTGTTTCCTTCCTCTCCTTTCCATGTGTCTGTTTCCCCATGTTCCCTGTGTTTGTTCCCCCCTTATTTCCCTCCCATGTGTCTCTTTTCCACCCTTTCCCCACTCTCCCTCCCCTGTGTCTTTCTCCTCTCTGTCTCTGTTCAACTCTTGTGTGCCTCGCGATAAGCCCCGTTGCTTGTATTTTCAAAGTCTTGTGGGGCTCGCTTTGATCTGCTAAGTGTTACAGGCTTCAGTCTCGTTTTGAGTCTTTTTGAAAACATTTACGTTCATCATTTTTTTCCTTGCTTAGACGATTTTCAATCTTCGAAAAAAACAATTAAGCCTCAAATTAGCTTGCAATCTCACTCACAGGCTCCCTGCCTCTCCCCCTGTGCTGTGTGTGAGGTTATGAGCTAATTGTTTTAATTAATTGGCGTCTTTTGGTGGTCTTCCGATGGCTTGAAAAAAATATTGTCCGTTAAAATTGACATTTTTTCAAAGTCTTGCGTGCCTCGCGATCAGTGCCAAAGTCCTACAGCCTTCGGCGCTTATCGCGGGCATCGCCATGTGCGCCTTCAGTCTGTTTCCATCCTCCATTGGTGGAACGTCCTCGGGCAACTAACAACTCTGACGGGACAGATGACCCTTAGAGGGACCCTGAAAGGCTACAATTGCAAGGCCTGCAATGAGCACCTTAGGGGCTCTTTGCAGCAATGTAGTGCGGCCTCGCGATGAACGCCTGTGTGCCTCGCGATGAGCACCTACGCCGCTCATCGCAAGTCTCGCAATGAGCAAGCCCATATTTTTTAACATATCGTTACCAACAAACTTGCAGTTTTGACCACTATATATATGATATACTGAATATATATATATATATATGTCATGATTAAAGAAACTGTGGTTAAAAAGGCAACATTTAGCTTGCTTTCATTTGAAATTTATGTTTATTCTCGCGCTGATCGGCTAAGTGTTACGGGCTTTGGCCTCATTTTGAGTCTTTTTGACGGGACAGATGACCCTTAGAGGCCTCATTGCAGCAAAGTCGTGCGGTCCTCGCGATAACCCCCTTTTGGCGCTCATTGCAGCAAAGTCGTGCAGCCCTCATGATGAATTGCAGCAAAGTTGTGCGGGCTCATCGCGAGAGCTGCAATGAGCTCCGAAGCACTCATTGCAGCAAAGTCATGCGGCCCTCACAATGAGCACCTTTGGTGCTCATTGCAGCAAAGTTGTGCGGCCCTCGCGATGAATTGCAGCGAAATCGTGCGTGCCTTCAATGCTCATTGCAGCAAAGTCGTTGCAACAATTATGACAACTATTTATATGATATACATATATATACATATATTTGAAATTTATGTTTATTCTGTACAAAATTAAAGGACCACAATATTCCCATATTTACAACATGATCTCTTGAACAACCACACTTTTTAAATGTATGGTCCATTAAGGACCTGGGAGCTTTTGCCCATGAGCTCAATAAATCTTGCATGGCCGTATGATTCCTGAAGACTCAAGGTAATTAAACTGCTTGACTTTTTTTTAAGACTATCCTGTCCCTTTAAAGGTGCTTCTTTCTGACTGTACAGTGTTTCAGTCTCAGACGTGACCAGGGAAAACCTACAAATAATAATGCTGCTAAGAAGATAATTTATACTTGTGCTAATGATTTTTAATATAAGATAATGTTGACAACCCCACCCCAATAAGAACCCACTTGGGCGAGGCTGTAAGATCTGCCTAATAAACTCTAATATATGTTATATTAGTCACAGTTTTATGTGTAAAGTGCATCTGTCACTATCCCAATAATGTTTGAAAGTTGCTGATTGTGATCCTTTAAAATGACACTATAAGCACCTAAAATAATTAAATTATCTAATATAAGAGCTATTATATGACTGGTGCTAAATAACAGCACAGGTTCCAAATAAGATATAATTTAAAATGTGTAGGTAATAGCAAGAACCGTGTCAATTGAATGTTATTTTTGTTATTTTTTTAGTGGCATTTTCCTACATTAGACTACAAAAATTAAAAAAACATAAATACAGTCCTTATTTTTTAACTATTGCATTCAATTTTGTTTAGTGGAACCAACGTTTGCTCTTGTTCCTAAACATAATTACCCATTAGACACCTTGGTTGTATAGTAGATCTCAATTCAGTTCTGTAGAAAGACTGGCACTTTGAAGAGGCACTTAAAGGTATATGAAAGTGTCCCTGTTTTTACTTTTATCTAATCTAACACATACTGCTTATATCAGACACACACATTACGTTGAGTCATTCCATACACATACAGATTTATTTTATTTAAAAATTAAACTTGTTTTCCACACCCCCAGAGCGGCTTACATTGACATAGTGTACCTACCAATAGAAACACTGCATTTAGGTACGGATTCTAACCCCTTTACTAACCTTCAAGCCAACAGCAGCACAATTCAGAGCTCTACCTCCTTGCTTCCTTTCGCAGGAGACTACACATCCTGTGATGCCTTCCTCCACAAACAGCCATCACAATGTATTAGCTGCATGTAATTGGCTAAAACGAATTATGAATTTTATGCTAATTTTTTAGCAGGGGTGTAGTCTTTGCAAAATCAAGAGATTTAGCAAACCTTAGAGTAATTATAAAATTGTTTATTTCTGTATTTTTTCCAAAACATATTTTCATACACTGCTGATTCTCCTCTATTAGATGCCGTCATAATCCAGGAAACTTAAATATGCCTTTAACAATGTATACGTCTAGGTCCCAGTAGAAGTACCTTCCCATTCAGGCTCCAGCCATCTATAAACACTATAATTGTCCAAAATGGAAATTGTCAGATAAAACTTACATAGTTTACAAGCGTTGTTTGCTTGTTTATTTTATACTTCATAAACATGGCATTTTCCCAGATTGCAGTTCTTAGTTTTAATGTTTTCAGGCATTTTTTCATCTCTGTCGAGTTAAATTTGTAGCAAAATGTTCCAAATTTAGCTGAAGTGTTAAGAATGTTGTGAAAAAGAATGTTAAAAAGAAACAGTAAAAAATGTAGATTAAGTTTGTATTTGACGTCAGCTTTCCAAGAAAGGGACTTTTTAGGCAAAACATTTTGTTTTCTATAAAATCTTCATACTAGGTTTATACAGTGCTGCAGGTCACAGCTCAGCAACATGGCGGCCTAAGGAGAGAAAGGGGGAGCTCCTGGAAACTGAGAAACCCTTTCTCTGTAGATCTTTCAAGCAAGTGATTGTAAATTTTGTAAAAAGATTGCTACAAAGCAGATTAAATTAATTAAATAAACATAGTTAAAAGATTAGAATTATTAAACCAAAGCAAAATGCTTTTAGAAATTAAACTCATCCTAAAACTTCCAAATGATATATTTGCAGTACCCAATACTTTGTATACAAAATTGTGCTGCAATTAAAAAGGTATTTTCTTATTGGATGTAGACAAATGGAGGGATCACAAACCTCACATGGAATGGAGAGCAGACATATGACCCTCGTAGGGTCCTCCTTACTGGAAGGCTCACTAATTGATGCCCCAAATCTGGATAAAATAACTTCATAAGATATAGACAAACAGAAATGAGAGAGCCTTTTGATCATCAAAAACAATAAATATATGAGTAACATGGAATGTCTTCTCAATATGCACAAATAAACCTTCAAAAATAAAGATGGAGGACCAGATGATCTTTTCCAATTTCAATCAATCTTATTAAATTCTTTCTTAAAAGAATTTAAAAGCAAATAAGAGGGAGACCTCTTACCTTGCTTAAAGACTGTAACATTGAAATCGGTTAGAGCATGTCTAAATTTAAAGGTACGGAATCCGTTGTAACCCTGATACTAGGCCTGATTACCGTTTCGCCACTGTGCCGGCTTTCTCAAAGGCTGTAACTATAATAAAATATAGAATACATTTAGGATGTATTTACAATATGTTAAAAATGTTGTTCTTGCTTTGGTTCATTAGCCATTTCTCATTTTAGATGTTTTGCTCACTATGGGCCTCATTCTATTAGCGGCCGCAGCCGTTGCGGGGCCGCAAGGACCGGCCGCAAGCTATTCGGCTATTCTATTCCCTTATGGCCGGAGGCTCCGGCAGGCTTGCGGCCGGTGCCTTGCTATCTCTTGCGGCCGCTCGCGCCGGAGGAAAGCCTTTGATCTAAAACGGCCGCAAGAGATTTGCAATTCAATTGCTCCGGGAAACCTCTCTGCAAGGCTAAAAGCGAGCCGCAGCTTACTTGCAGGAAAGAGGTCTCGCTAGCACCAATTAAGCACATAAAATAGCTCAAATAAAGCCATCCTGCACTTTTAGAAGACTATAAAGGGATTTTAGGTGTTAGAAAAAATAGCACATAATTATCCTGTACTCAAATCCGTAAAATATTTTATTTTTAATATCCGTAAAATATCCATGTAAAAAGTCCAGAGTGCTTGGAGCACCTCAGACCCGCCCACGCCGCAGCCGGAAAATAAACAGTTAATTTGAACTCGGGTTTGGGCTGATGTGTAAGCTTGAGAGTGGGTTCCTTTTAATCCTCATGTCCCCCAATATGATCCCTAGCATTTACAGAGCTGTACAGTGCAGGCTTGAATTTATTTTTGAGTTTTTATATTTCACAGCTTACGGCCGGTTCCAAGATATGCGGCCGGCCGTAAAAGGAGATCCTTGCGGGGCCGTATAATAGAATCGCGAGTTAACTGAACCCCCGCAAGGAATCGCAGCCTTACGGCCGATTTACGGCCGATAATAGAATGAGGCCCTATGTAGATAAACATATTACAGGGTGTTTTTGTTTTCTGAGCAGCTTTGAACTTGGATAAGTAAAACATTTACCACAATTGTACAACACTGAAACACATGATGCCAGTTTATTCTATAATAACTTTTATTTTCCAAGTTGGCAGTGACATAGCTCATGTATCGCACAAGTGTGTTCTCATTTACTGTCATATCTGTGTCTGAATCACCATTACAAATTTGAAAGATTCAGCTTATTTTACTGTTTTTTCGTTAGCTTGTTTTTTAATGTTCTGGTTCTTTACAGTTCTTATTTCTTAACAAGTTCTGTGCTGTAGTGTCTTTCAAAACATCACATTACTTAATTGTAAATAAAACTAAATACACCGTGGCACTGAGAACTCTAGCCTTTGTTTTTTTTACAGACCCGAGTAACTGGCGTGATAAATTCTAGTCTTGGGTTTTATCCTGAGGGGGATGATTAAATCATTTTGTGTGAAAAAAAAAATCTAGTAAACTTAATTAACTAGTAACCTTAAAGGTAGTTGTTGTTCAGTCGTATCTGACTCTCCTTGACCCTATGGACCACCGCATAATCCTTATACAGTGCCTTGCAAAAGTATTTACCCCCCTTGAATTTTTCTGTTATTTTGTCCTATTTGTTGTTTGCTTCACAATAAAAAAAAATAAAAAAAACATCTTTAAAGTTGTGGGCATGTTCTGTAAATTAAATGATGCAAATCCTCAAACAATCCATGTTAATTACAGGTTGTGAGGGAACAAAGCACGAAAAATGCCAAGGGGGTGAATACTTTTGCATGGCACTGTATATCTGGTCATGCTTATCCATGTGGTTTTCTTGGCAAAGATACTGTAGTGAGTTCCGAAGAAAACGTTATGGATGAGCCTATATCCCCTTCTGGGTCGCTACCTTGTCGTGGTGAAAGGGCTTGTGTACTTCAATGAAGCTATGAGCTATACCATGTAGGGTCACCCAAGATGGGCAGGTCATACAGACAAATTGCGATCCACTGGAGAAGGAACTGACAACACACTCCAGTATCTTTGACAAGAAAACCTTATGGATTTGCACAATCAGAGACCAGATGTGCCTGGCGTGATGCTGTCCAGAGAGTCGGACAGGACAGTATGACTAAACAATAACCTAATATGAGTAATATTAGTTTTTTATCTATTAAGAATGATGGATGCACAAAATGGGTTAATGTTTTATAAATAGAAGATAATATTACCTGGCTATAAGAGAGGATGCCACATAAAAGACATAACTAATTATTATATATTTTCTTTCAAAACAACACAAGAAGAGCGAGAGAGACCCATCTGGCCCACTGTACGTATTTGTGAGTCCAGAAGCTGTGAAAGCGGCTCATTGTTACAGCAGTACCGCTGATAGGAGCATGTTATGTCACTGCATATGTGGAGCACAAGACATAATCTACAAGATAAGGATACACATCAAACAGCCCCAAAACCACAAAGGGAGGAGGGTCTGCCATGCCCTGGGCAGCTGCAAAGTGCCTTGTTTATGCTGCCAGCCTGACGCGTACACAGCACTTATGTAATACACCTCTGGGTCATGCTTATCTGTCAGATCACTCTGGCAGAGACGAAGCCGTGGAATGGATTGGGTGTATACAAGCCCTGTAAAGAATAACAACAATAGAAGCACTTTCCTTTTTCCCCACAGATATTTTTTATTGATTATTTTAAACAACGTACATACAGTGACAAGTGTCTAATCTTTATACGTGTAAAGCAATGTTTCTGAATCCCTGTATTCAGGGGACCCCAATAGGCCTGTGCACAATTTTTTGGGGGGGTTCATTCAAGATCATGTTTAACTTTTTTTTTTTTTTTTTTTTAAGGATAGACCATATATTTTATACAAGGTAAAGCTGAGCAGGATTGGGCCTGGTCAGTACTTGGATGGGAGACACCTAGGAATACCATGAGCTGAATGCTATAGCCACTGGAGAAGGAACTGGCAACCCACTCCAGTATCTCTGCCATGAATACCAAGTGGATCAGCATGACCATGGGCATAAAGACGTCCTGGTGTGTTACGGTCCAAAAAGTGACAAATTCATTAAAACTTCATTTTAAGTGTGTGTGTTAGAATCAACAGAGCAACTGGATTTGGTAGAAACCGCTTAGCTGGAACCCAAGATTCAACTATTTAATTTTTGTTATTATTCAGAAACAACTAAATGACACATAAAAAAAAAAGAGTCAAATAAGTATAGTAAATTCAATGAGAGAACATTATGAGGCAGCGGTTCCAAAACCGTGGTCTGTAAATTTAAGTATCTTTTGGAATTACTTATTAATGGGGCATCTAATTCCTTGTATAATCTGCTCTAAGAATTGTATTGCATATATTAAAAAAGGTGAACAGTCCTCTGCATTCAAGATCTGATTAAAGGACCTCTGCAAAATTTATATATGCAGAAATTCAAATACAGTGGTATCTTGGTTCCCGTCCGCTTCGGTTTTCGTTGCTTTTGGTACTCAATGCGTCTCACAGGGGGGAACATTTCTTGGAACCCAACGCGTGGGACTGATCTGATCAATTGCTCAAAACTCAATACTTGCAGCCTGTTTAAGAGTCAATGTGCAGCCTGTGTCTGTAAGATCCAAAGTGCAGCCTGTGTAAGAGTCAAAGGGCAGCTTTTGCAAGGGCCAATCTATGGCATGTGTACGAGCCAATGTGCAGCCTGTGTACGAGCCAATGTGCAGCCTGTGTAAGAGCCTAAGTGCAGCCTGTGCCTGTAAGAGCTAATGTGCATCCTGTACCTGTAAGAGCCAATGTGTATCCTGTGTCTGTAAAAGCCAATGTGTATCCTGTGTCTGTAAAAGCCAATGTGCATCCTGTGCCTGTAAGAACTAATGTGCATCCTGTGCCTGGAAGAGCTAATGCGCCGTCTGTGTCTGTAAGAGCCAGTGTGCATCCTTTGTCTGTAAGAGCCAGTGTGCAGCCTGTGCTTACAAGAACCAAAGTTCAAAGCAATAACTTCTCTCCTCCTTCTCCTCCTCTACATCATCACATCCCATTGGGCCCTTAACAGGTCCCCTCAGTACAGTTAAAGTGGAGTTAAATTCTATGTTATCTGATATGATTATTGTTTCTTCTTTATGCCTGTTTAGTTTTAAGGTTTTGTACCCAAAAACAAAACCATCCGCTCAAATTAAAATGTGAAAAATCTAGGGTCCTGAATGGATTATTTCAATTTGCATTGATTCCTATGGGAAATGCCTTTTTGGAACCGACAAGAACCGAGGTACCACGGTATATGTGTAAAAACAAAGGTCGCCATTTATTGCTATGGGACCTCTGTATGTCAGGTGATATATTCAGTAACTGTGATTTACCCAACTGACTGCATATGAGTTGTTGCTAACGCTTGCGGGCTCGCGTAGCGCGAGCCGTGGCACCCGCAAAGCGAGGGCCGCAGTTGCTGGCAAGGAGCGCAGAAGGCGCTCCTTGCCAGCAACTGCAACCCTCGCAATCTTTACGTTGTAACGCAAACAGCACGACACAGCAACTGCGACCCTCACAAACTTTACGACGCAATGCAAACAACATACGAGACACGTTACCACTCATTACGACCTCGCAAAAATCGTCCACAACCCGCGGACAGGAAAAAAATTAAAACACAATAAATACACACAGCACATACATAAAAAGCTTACCTACAGCAAGAGGAAACATCCAGGACCTCAAAAATGCAACTTACACCTTAATTTAACTCAAAATAAAATAGTTTAGACACTAAAAAATTCTCTAAGCGAGAGAAAAAATGGCCGCCGAACAAAACGAAAACGAGGCTACAGCACTCAAAACACGCAAAACACCACAAGAAACACGCAAAACGCCACAAGAAACACGCAAAACACCACAAAACACCTATTCCGCTATAGCCGCATACCACACATTACCCGCCATTTTACTCCAATGCGGAAGTACACGACTACGCTAACGGTTTGGTCTCGCGCACGCACACTATTACACTGCACACATTCAGCACGCTTACACAGCAGCTCCACACCACTAATGCTGCAGCAACATCAAAACAGATTGCCAGCTCTTCAACACAATGCTTCAAAATAGGTAAAGTATATTCATTTATTAATGTATTATATATTTCATTATTACACACCAAACAGCATTAGCTACCTTACAATTTCATTGCTGTCATTTTTTGACGGGCAATTCTCTAGTTGGTAATATAAAGTTAAAAATAATTTAAGTTACTACCAATACTTGGATTTTGTCATACAGGCTCAGTAAGGTGTCATCCAGTCTGAAGCAGTTTTTATCTTTCAGCTTCATCAGCTGTGAATTGAAGGTCCATGGTAAGACTACTGGAAATAATTCAGATGGGCAGGCATTAACGCACAGAAGCATAATTCACAAATGACACTTAAAATCTTTAGATTGTAAGTTTGTGAGTTTTCAATCTTGTAAGGTATTTTGGGGAAAGCAGTTTATATATTATTTTGCAAGGTGTTAAAATTGTTTTTGCCTTGTACTTAACCCCTGTACAGCACTACAGAATATGTAAGTGGCGTTGCTCAGTCATGTCCAACTCTATGTGACCTCATGGACAACACAACATGCTGATCTACTTGGTTTTCATGGCAGAGATACTGGAGTGGGTTGCCAGTTCCTTCTCCAGTGGGCCACAGCATACAGCTCCTGGTATTACCAGGTGGTCTCCCATCCAAGTACTTGCCAGTGTGACCTCTTGTTTCCCTGGCTGGATTCAAACCCATGATGCTTTGGTGCATCCTTATCACTGGGCTAGCAGGGAACCCACAGAATATATTGGCGCATTACAAATAATGGATAATAATACAATGTTCTACTTCTAAAATCATTATTATCACTGTGAGTAATTTTGACTTCGATTTGTCTTACCTCTCTGCTATGACCTACCCATCTTGGGTGACCCGTTATGGTGTAGCTCACAGCTTCTTTGAAGTACACAAGCCTCTTCACCACACAAGGTAGCGTTCCAGAAGGGGGTTCTTTTCAACTTTTCAATTACATACAGCTTCCTACTTGCTTAGTGAGACAAAATATTGTGAATTTGTTGTACACAAACAGTGCTGTGTTATTTAAAAAAATTAGAACAACCTATCTCATGACGTCTATCGTAATTTTTCAGCACCCTGTAAATATTATACAAAATAATAATTAATTTTTTGTTTTGTCTAAAAGATGGCATTCTTCAAATATTGAAATATTGCTTCAAATATATTATGTGCTAGAACAAATATTAATGCAGTTGCACTAGTGCTGATTGGAGGACATGCACAAGACCCAAGCTGTACACATTTTGCAAGAGTTTATATAAAGGGATTGTCTGTTTTCGAATGTATCCCATGACTTGTTAGTCCACCACAAGTGACCATGGAGAAAAAAAATAATAACCTGTGATTGGCATCAAAGTCATCAAGTGATATAAAAGAAAACAAATATCTTAATTGTGTTGAAGAATATTATTGCTGACAACATTTTTAAGCTGTTTGTCACCTATTATGCTGTGGAATAAGATGCACTAATTTTCTTTTGAATGGTGCGTAGTTCGCTACTTGATAAATACTGTTTTGTGTATAGGGTGGTGTATTGCCTGCTGTAATGGATTGTTTATTCTAATACGCATATTCTAATTAAAAAATGTTTTTATTGAGTTTGCAGAATAAAACAAACAGAGAACAGTATAAAAAAAAAATCTAGTATGGATTCCACAGTGCATTGACAGTCACAGTCAGACATTCATTCCCCTGCTACACAATAATGAAGTAACTAAAATTATAAAGTAAATAAATAGTACATTTGTGTTCATATTTGAACTTCTAAAATAAGTTAAAAAACGTATTAACTGCCCAGATTTCCGAGAAATACAGTTATTGCACTGCATTCTGGGAACCTGGGCAGGGACATGAAAAATGAGCCCAAAAAGGCTTTGTACTTTAATCCAAATGCCATTTTAAACATGGCTCCTTTTAAGCATATGTCAAATTAATATGTTAAATTAATATGTACACAATACAGAAATTTAGTATAGGTTCTATCAAAAATATTATTCAGAACAAAATAAGTGACACATGAATTTAAAAAAACAAAATAGAAATATTGTACATTATATTGATATTAGTTCCACACTTATGGAGAAAGCCTTTTATTTAGTTAGATCTAGCGAATAGAGGCAGTTCATTATTAGTATGTATCTGTTGGATTTAATTAAAAATGTATTATTCAGATACTACGAACGAAACCTTCATCTAACATTTATATTTAACATGTATAAAGTCATAATAGGGTGTAATTTATTATTTGTAACTTCACAGTTATTAATAACAATAATTAAATTACCAATTGTGTATTTGTTTTTGTAGTTGTATTCTTATTCTTTATCATAATACACATGAATACAAGATTTACCCTAATAATATATTAGGATTATAGATAATGTTCTTCAGTAATTTATTACAAAACACAATTTATTAATTTACTAATGTTTTGCTTAACACATATTTTCATGCACATGACTAGGGTGTAATCTATTATTTGTGACTTCACAGTTACTCATAACAATAATTAAGTTGCAAATAGTTGTATATTTGTTTTAGTAGTTTAATCTTATTTGTTTGTTTTTTATCTAATCTTATTCCTTATCATAGTACATATAAATACAAAATTTGCCGTAATCATTTTTTAGGGATATGGGTATTTATTTAAATACTTTATTACACAGCACAACTTAATCATTATCCTTAACACATATTTTCATAAACATAATTCTATACATTTATCAGAATTAAAATCATTACATATACATTTAAATTGCACTTATTAGGTTTTTAGTTTTATTAAATTAATTACAAAGTTATGTACATATCAGTTTTATTAATTTCATGTCAATAACGTATGATTGAATAATATAATAGATTTAATCACTAATGGTATATACATTATTGTAAGGATTTATTAAAATATTTCTTAAGAACATTACATACCTAAGATCAAGTTTATTATGGTGGCTTATACAAAGGAGGCAAATTTGTTTTATGCAGTTCCAGTCCCAAGTTTATTCTTCCATTTTAACACATGTAATTTACTCAGATGTATTCATCATGACAAATAGAAATGTTCAAATTAAATTTATGTGTAAATATTCATAATTATTATAAAAATCCTTTATGTGAGCTCTTCAACATTTATCCATGTCAATAAATGATCAGGCAAATTCATGACTTGAACCATAATATACATGGATGCACTTTTCAATTATTCCAAAGTAATACCTGGGGGTTTAACACAGGGAATATTGTTTTAATTGTTTTTAATCCCTATAATAATGATAATATACACACTGTAGTGAATAATGCATATTTTTTTACAACTATAAATATAGTTAGATCGCTTACAGGTTAACCAAAAGCGGATAGATATTTGTATTTACATGTAAACCCCATATATATCACAGAGAAGATAATATTTTATCTATCAATCTTGCACGTACAATGCGTTCATCTTCCTTTCTTAATAAATGAGGAACTTGATTCCTTTTAATACTTATTATTACGTATTTAAGTAGTGCTAGAGATATATTGTCCTCCTGTATTCAGGATCTTGAGTCGGTAATACAGGTAGTCAATTTGTTTTCTAAATCCACCATGGTCCAAATGTATTAGAGGAAAATGAAGTCACGGTCATGAGTCCATAATTTGTTAAGTATACACATACAAATGTGTTAAAATTACTTAAGGAATGACATCGAGAAAGGTTACTACTTAGCTAAAGTTTATTTCTCCTTCTGGATCACTACCATGCCGTAGAGAAGGGCCTTCTGTACTTCAATGAGGCTGTGAACTAAACCATGTAGGGTCACCCAAGATGGGCAGGTCATAGTAGAGAGGTCAGAAAACTCCTTCTCCCCTTATACCTGTACCCCTTATGTTCCTTAGCTCTTTTGAAACACAATGCTGCAAAGTCTTATGAGTTATAACTCATTGAATGCTTTTCTGCTTCTTCCATTGTGAAGCCCTATGTGTCCAGGTCAAACATGCACATGACCTTGAGCTGCATCTCTTAATTTATCTGATGTTTGCACCTTAAAAAAGGAGACAGGCGTCATTCTGGTGCAGAATAAGGTCAGCGTAAAGGAGTTCCACGTCCTGCCCAAGAAACACTCAGATACTCCACATTGTTGTTTGTGTTGATGTTACTCAGCTGGGCACCTCACCACTATACACCTGTTCTGTTGAGTATCCCCACTGTTTTCTCTAAACCTTCTTCGGCCTCATGGTCTTCAGTTCTTGTAAACGGACATCCCTTTGGGTAACATCCAATAAAAGAAGAGGATGATTACTAGTACTATCGTTTATTTGTATCGCGCCAACATATTCAGTAATGCTTTACATGGGTTAAGATCTTAATAAATCATTTGTACATCAGTATAACGTACATACACATCAGAGTTCATAATTATGGCAGAAATTAAACCTTTACCTATAAAGAAAGATATATATACAACTGGTTGTTATTATTTAAAAAAATCTTAATTAGTATTAGATTATTGACCATGAAGGACCACTGTAGATTGGTGAAAATCTAATAAGTTTGTAAGACATTTATATTACCAGCGTCTTGAGCTATGTTAAAAAAAACACATTTAGGTAAAACCTTTATGTTCGTATACACCACTGGTGCCTGTAGGATGCCATGTTTGTGTCTTTCACACTTCGTACTTGTTTGGAGACTGAGCAGGTATGTTCTGTTCATTTTTTTATTTTTTATTAAACAGTGGAAGAAAGGAGGCTTGCAGATTAATTTGCAGATTCAGATAAGATTTCACCAAAAGATACCTTCCCTCTTCCTCAGTACTCTCAGTAGAAGCAGTTTGTATATTTGCAAGCCTTGTTTACCTTGCTCTGTAATCCCTGTGCGCCTTGAAAGGATGATTATCATGGCAGCTTCCATGCACTAGCTGAGCCTGCTAAAATGATGATCAACTCCAAAAATCCTTTATGCTCATATCACATAGCTGCTAATGTTGTTAGTTTGCTGCATACTAACATGGTAAGTGCATCATGCGTACGGCTGGGCTGGATAGATGCAAAGTGGGAATCAATATTGCTGGAAGAAATATCAACAACCTCAGATATGCTGATGATACTACTACTACTGGCTGAAAGTGAAGAGGTAAAGGACCTATTGATGAGGGTAAAAGAAGAGAGTGCAAAAGTTGGCCTTCTGCTCAATGTTAAGACAAAAATCATGGCAAACGGGAATCTTACTTCCTGGCAAATAGACTGGGAAGAAGTGGAGCCAGTGACAGATTTTATTTTCCTGGGATCCAAGATCCAAGGGAGGAAAGCTATGGCAAGCTTGGACAGGTTAGTAAAAAGTAAAGATGCTAGACTATCAACAAAGGTCATCATAGTTCGAACTATAGTATTCCCAGTAGTAACATATGGATGTGAGAGCTGGACCATAAAGAAGGCTGAGCGCCAATGAATTGTGGTGTTGGAGAAGACTGCTTAGAGTCCCTTGGACTGCAAGAAGATCCAATAAATCAATACTTCAGGAAATCAAAGCAAAGTGTTCACTAGAAGATATGATCATGAGGCTGAAGCTGAAATATTTTGGCTACATCATGAGATGGCAGGATTCCCTAGAGAAGACACTGATGCTGGGAAAGATTGACGGTACACAAAGAAGTAGACGACAGAGGTGGAGATGGAGCTCAGAGGGGCAGTGACTGAGATATGTACCTGGCGTGCTGCGGTCTATAGGGTCATGGAGAGTCCGACACGACTGAGCGACTAAACAACGATAAAACATTCTAATCTACAGTGTTACTTTAAGTATTACTATTTAATTTAGACATTTTGGGACACAGCAACACCCCTGATCTTAAGCCATATTTTTTTTGTTATTTGTTCATTTAATTTGCTGTTTATAAGGATTTATATACACTAAACTGTTTAAGTGATTGCTCATTTTATTGGTAAATCCTCTTTCTTTCATGTTTTGTATGAAAAAGTCGATTTTCCTGCACTTTGACGTATGTGTATTTAATTTTTCTGTTATTTTTTTTTTTATGAAATCAAAATGAGTCAATTCAAACAGAAGCTTTTCGCCCATATAGACCTTGATTCATTGTTATAAATACATGTTTTTTTTTTTTTTTACATAATGGTGCCCACACTTTCCCTTCAGCACCTTAATGATGGTCATCTGACCCGTGGAGCAGATGGCCTCTCAGTGGATTTGGAAGCAGTGCCTCTATGTGCCAGGTCCCTTCAACCAGAAGAACAAACACTCAGAGTTATAACAAAGTGCAGTAATATTTCAGATAAGTGATTGCGAGTTGTGTTGTGTCTGCAGAAAGCAGAGAGCGCTGTGTCACATGACAGTAATCTGCGCGCTTAACTGTTTCATGGCTAGCTGATGCAATCCACTGGAACCACTGTATAATAACGTGTAGTAAATTAGATTGCAAGCCCAAAAAATGTTTATTCTATGAGGTTGCTTTATCAAAAAATGATCACTTGATAAATCAAAATGACCTGTAGTAAAGTGGTATTATCTAAAGTATTCAAGAAAACTACACCTTTACTGTACTATCATGCAGTTTTATAAATGTATTAAAAAGCCAGAGTCAAAGGCTTTATGTTTTTCTTTTCTTTGTATGCAAATGATCCTTGGGGTTTGGTCTCACTAAGGGTCACTGGGGGTTTTAGAAGTGGGAGTTTTTGCTCATTGACCCTTAAGGACTACAGCTAGACCTCACTGGTAATCAGAGGCGGAGCTACCGCCAGTGCCGCTGGCACGAGGCACCAGGGCTCTGCTAAACCTGCCATGGCCTGCCACGGCCCACTGTGGCCCCATGCGACGCTCCCACAGCCATCCTGAGGCCCCCCTTCACCCACAACCCCCCACGGGAGTGCAGTCTATGTCTGCAAGAGCCCAAGTGCAGCCTGTGTAAGAGCCAATCTGCCTCCTGTATATGTAAGTGCCAATGTGCAGCCTGAGTAACAGCCAATCTGCATTGTGTATTTGTAAGTGCCAATGTGCAGCCTGTGTCTATAAGTGCCAATGTGCAGCCTGTGTCTGTAAGTGCTAATGTGCCCAGGCTGTGTCTGTAAGTGCTAATGTGCCCAGGCTGTGTCTGTAAGAGCCAATGTGCCCAGCTTGTTTTTGTAAGAACCTATGTGCATCCTGTGCCTGTAAGAGCCAACCTGAAGCATGTGTCAGTAAGTGCCAATCTGCAGCCTGTGCCTGTAAGCCTGTGCCATGCACTAGCCCTGCCACAGCTAATGTGACTCAAATATTTTGGGACAAGATCACTATTTTGAGTGAGACCAGACTGATTACCTATAAGGTATTTCTTCCATGTGAAGACACAAAGAAGAGGCCCTTCTCTGAGTGGGTTTCCATGCCCATAAAACTAACCCACTTGGGTTAGTTTGTTCTCAGGTTGAGCTCCTCTGACCTTGGTTCTTTTCTTTATAAATATATTATACAATTCTGTCGACTTGGTACTCATGGTGGGATGGCACAATACAAGCATATCATATGCTTCTCTGTGTGTGTATCTGAGTTTGTGGGTTTTGTGTATTTTATTTTATACTTGTTTGATTTATTCATTTTATAGTTTGTGTATGTGGGTCTTCTTGTCAATGTGGGTATATCAGTTTGTTTATTTTTAATGTGTATCTCAGTGTCCACATAGTTGGGTGTGACTGTGGTATAATATACATTGTGGATGTATTTGTATACCTGTCGCCCTCGGTATGTCATAAATAACATTATATCATTTTGGTTTTGTGTTTCTCAGTGTATATATATTTAAAATTTTAGGATCAGTATGTGTGTGTTTTGGTTTATTTCAGAATATTTATATGCTTAAGACTCAGTGCTTGTCTCCTTGTGCATGTTTGTCTCCAAGTGTGTGAGTCCCAATGACAGTAGGTCTGTGTTTGAGTCTCCATACATGTGTGTCAATATGTATATAAATGTAAACAGATAAATAATTATGTGTCTGAGTGGGTGTACCAATGTGTATTTGCTCCTCAGCATTTTAAATGGCCCCTTCTGGATCCCTGCCTTGTCGTGGTGAAGGGCTTTGAGTACTTCGATGAAGCTGTACCATGTAGAGTCACCCAAAATGGGTAGATCATAGTAGGGAGGTCAGACAAATGTAGGTGCACTGGAGAAGGAAGTGGCAACCCACTCCAGTATATTTGCCAAGATAACCTTATAAATGATGGATAAGCGCGACCAGAGACATAACGATAGATGTTCCTGGCGTGCTGTGGTACATAGGATCACCGAGAGTCGGGAACATCTGAACAACAACAATTTTAAATGGACAACAAGTTGGTTTCATCTTAAACAGCATTGAAAACGGAACTAGCTGTTTTTCTCTATAGTATATATTCAGTGAGATATTTTGCATTGTTTATGCAACTCGTTTACGCTAATTTGCAACTCAATATGCTAATATGGGGAGCTAAATAATGGCAAGGGAGGGGATCTATTTCCATGATAACATTGGGGTTATTGCTCTTGTCACCACAGAGATAGACAAGAAGACTGGGATACTAATTTACAAATTAAAGAAGCAAATAAATATTCAGGAGCTGTTTCATAATAAATCAGCACAAACAATGTTGGATATCTCAGGAATTGCTCACTTCAGCAATACAATATATAGTGCATTTTTAATTCTCTTTAAATATAACTTTAAAAACAACTACTTATTTTTAGGTCCAGTGTGTTTTATTCTTATTGTGCGTATTTGTGGGGGTATATTTTTTAATGTTAGTGTGTGAGTCTACGGGTGTGTATTTGTGTCTCTGCAGCACATTCTAGGTCATATGGACCTTAATGCTTTGTTTGCCAACTGTCATTTGTAATGTAAACAGGGATTCTGTTCAGGACATATTAAAGCTTTAATGTGGGCGACAAGGCGGCAGCTTGTCATTCAGTGAAATAATTCCTGACTTTCTGTATGTCCTCATGTAAATCATAATAAAGGTACAGTTCACTAAGAAATAAAGGGGCATACCTATATGTTATCTAATGAAAAAAGTGGGAGATTGAATTAAGGTGGCACAATCAACACTTATTTGAACACAGAAAATATGAAAACATTATGTAATACTATAATTATTTTATTAAAGAAGGCAAGTTACTATTTGTAAAAGTTTATATTTCAAATTAGTTGTCACGTATAATTGCAAAGAGATATATTTTGTGTAGTGGGAATGGCAAGTTACGTTACTAAAATCCTCCCACTATATCTGAGTGTCTCACTTCATGGGTGATCATGTATGTCCCATTGTGTGACATCATTGTCATGACTGATTTTGGAACACCACAAGCAACACTACTATTTTGGTCTCTGACTTTGGGTTACTAATATCCAAGGTTAATAAATGAACATGAGACTTGTTTAATGACAATTTTTATGTGTAGTATAGTGTGGGCCACAATAATTCATGTTGGGGTTGCTATATGGTGTTTGTGTGTGTACTGTAATAATGTTATTTTACTTGTAAACTAACAGAGAAACATTGTCTGCCATATTGTGTTAGTGGGACAGCAAAGGGTTAACATCAAGGTTTCTGCAAGAATTTATATGGCCCTTAGAGCGGCCAGGCATTCACTCTCTAACCTCAGATAGTCCGTCATAAAGTGATACGCTTCACCTAACCCAGGCCTAAGATCTAATGTGACCTAACCAGATAATCCTAAACTCTGGTGTATCCAGTAAAAAGGAATGAAGGACGGGGTTTGTAGCCATAGTAACAGGGACGGATTATGAGGGGGACGTCTTGATTGGTGTTTGTAAAATATCTTTGTAACAGAGAATAAAGTTTTAGTCAGTCTGAATATGACATCCTAAACAATGGGGTGTCTGTGTCTATTTATTGCATGTCTAATCCTAACTAAAAGGATGAAAAATAGTTTATTATTCTTAATAAGTCAGTAACCTTAGAGCTAAGCTTGCAACCTTTGATTTCCAGAGTTCCCCTAAGAGGTGTTCTGCTGGGAGTTGTGAGATTGAACACAAAAGGCATGACCTAGAGGGAGAAAATTGAGGTGCATGTGGCCCCTCAACTCTAGGTCATCACAATCATCAATACATGGCAACATTTACATCATCAACATGCACAGTATAACACCATGGACTTTAGTTTAAGTGAGGTAGAAACTCATTTTTCACCATTGCACCTAGGGGAAGAGAAGTTGAATGGCCACTAAAGTCTTATATTTATGAGAATCGCTTATGAAGAACTTGACTTGATAATGGGCAAACATTTTTTGTAAATGTAAAACAAATGCAGTCTTTAATATTTAACTATTGCATTCCATATTACTTTATAATACGATCAAACTTGCTTTTGTTCCTAACAGAAAAATGGAGGTGATAGTGCAGAAACCTGCTCTATAAATTAACACAAATCATAGGTGGGTGTGGACAGGGTAGGTGGGAGGCCAAGTTAGATGAGTTCAGAAGCAGAAGAGTGGGTGGTGTATGTGGCTCTAGGCCTGGAGGCAAAAGGAAGCAAGGTAAATGGAACTGGGAAAATTACAGTTGGAGAGTGAACCTACTGAGTGGATGGGATGAGGCCCAGTGGCATTGGCTCCTGTAGAAGTGACACATACACCTATGATTTGGGATATAGCAAGAGGAAAGGAGGAGCTGTAAGTAGGGAGTAGGGGATCACAAATCTTAAAACCTAAATGCACCCATAAATCACAGCCTCAGAAAATCTTAGTGAATTTGCCCAGTGTGACAATAAACCTCAGCAGACATCATTTGAGTAGCCCAAAGACCTGTGTTTAAGAGTGTTTATGCTGTAATAACGAACAACGTCTATTAACTAATTTACAAAATATAATAACCAAAAGTCTATAATAGCACTTACAATTAAATCTTTATTCTGGGGAAAGCAGCATATATTTAAATAGCTAACAGCCACAACACACTAATTTCAGTTTATTCTATAGAGCTTCGGTTCCTTGTAATTAAATGTAGTAAATTAATATACGTCAGAAGCAAGGAAATTCAGATGTAAATTTTCTTCTCCACCTCCTAATTGGAGTAGGATCATCTACGCTCAGAGCTTATTGTCAAATTTAGAGATACCTTCTCATTTCGACTCAATTACATTTTGCATTTACATAAATCGCAAACACTACTGTAAAGGCTAAAATGACCCAAGACAATGAGCTTTAGGAATCATAGAATTGCTGCCTTAGCGAGAGCTCTTCTAAAGAGCGGCTATTACCCACTAGTAGTTTAAATAATCCTTTGATAATACTAATTGAGCAGACGCTCACTCCACCTCTGCTGTGTAAAGGATTGACTTGGGAGTCATTTCTGGAAATACACAAAAGTCTGTTTTATTTCTCACCTTTGTGTGTACAAGCAGAGCAATATATTTTAAAGAGACACCATCACCTCAATAAAAAGTTGGTTGCTGTTTAAGAACAACTGAAAAATCAACTAGATTTTGGGGCGTCTTGAGTTCCCAGCGGTAATCCTGAGCAGGGCTCAGGGTTAATTTGCAGTACCTAAAGCGGCACCCCCGAGACACGTTCAGGATTACACACTTCCTCCTTCCTTTCCCTCCTCCTCCATCCTCTTACTGTGTTATCCTGTCATCCTTCCCCTGCGGGACACATCTTCTGGCAGTGTCCGGGAGTCCCGAGTGACGTCACAAGCACGTCACATCAACAGCGATTCCCGGCCACAGCCAGAAGACGTGCTGCAGGGGAAGGATGAGAGGATAACACAGTAAGAGGATGGGGGCAGGGGGAGGAAGGAGGAGGGCAGGGGAGGAGAAGGGAGGGTGTGAAGGGGAGAAGAAGGGAGGGTGGGAAGGGGAGGAGAGGGGGAAGGAAAGGAGTAGGGGGAATGGTGTTCTGCAGGGGCTGGGGGCACTACACTACAGAAAAAAATTATATGTAGGGGCAGGGGGTCGGAACAAGGCGCTCTGGCCGTGTCAGTATCCCCTTGTCAGTATCCCCGAGCGTACCGATATAACACTTGGGGGTACTGACACCGCCAGACCGCCAGGGAGGTTAATGTGATTGTCAGAATCAGATGTCATGTGATTTTCAGAATATGCCTTTCTCAAACTTCCCCTTTGTTCAGATGATCTGATTTGTATGAAAAATAAAACTTTCACAGTTACTAAGTTCACTATAGAAAATATGGCATTTTATTTTACATAAACGAAGTCTTCTGTTATAAGGCTGGGTGAGACAGGAGAACACGCAAAAAGGCCTCTAAGACCATTCCTCAATACAAAATCTTTCCAGATTGTCTTGAGTCACTTCTGGACTCTTCTCTTATGCAGAGCCTGTAGGTTATCGACGGGGTTCAAGTCAGAGGACTGGGAAGGCTACTGAAAAAGCTTAATCTTGTTGTTGTGAAACTTTTTACATGAATTTTTAGGTAAGCTCCTTATTAATAATTACCCTGCTAGAAGATGGAACCAAGACCCAGTCTTAACCTCCTAGGAAAGCCTGCCAGATTTTGATTTAAAATCATTTGGTATTTGATGGAGTCCATGATGCCATGTAAGATTCCCAGGCCTTTAGAAAACATCAGCATCACAGACCCACCACCATATTTCACAATCAGAATCAGGTTCTTTTCTGCATGTTTTTTGCCAAAAAGCTCTGATTTTGTCTCACCTATCATATAACCTAATTCCAATCATAGTTTAGCAAACTCCAGGCTCTTAGATTTGCAGTTAGATGACAGCAAAAGTAGAGGCCTTCTTTTGACAAGTCTTCAAAATAGTTTGTTGGTATGAAGGTGGCATCTAATTGTAGTTTTGGAAACATAAGGATCTCAAGGATGCAACCAGTTTTTGCAATTGTACAATTGTGATTTTTTGATGAAGTTTTGCCTCTCATACTATCCTCCTCACCGTTCGTGTGGCCAAAATATACTTGCATCCTCTTCGAGGCAGATATGTCTCTGCTCCAGTTGTTTGAAATGTCTTAATTAATTAATTACTAGTGGAGATGGACGTGCTTTGGTTTGAAGCTGTTTTTATAGCCATTGTCTGATTTATGAAGGTTATCAACCAGATTTAATTTTTTGTATTCTCTTATTTTCCTCATGTTGTTGGATAACTAAGGGAATTTGGCCTTCTTGGCACCTTTTATGTATACCCCAATGAGACAGGAAGCCATGGAGATTAATCACTAAATTCTCAGGTATGCTTAAAGGGTAAAATATGTGAATGAGAATACATCAGTTAGATTTTGTTTATAAGAGAGACACTGTTAGGGTAAGGGGTGAGTGAAACAGAGAGACACGTAGAGGAAGACGTAAAGGTGATGAGAGAGACAGCCAAGCAAGTGGAACAGAAAGACAGTCAGTACAAGGAAAGCAAGACAGCTAAGGGAAATGAAGAGTGAGGCAGCCAAAGGAAGGTTTGGAGTGGTAGAAGCCATTGCAAGAGAGGAACGTGATTGCCGGAGGAGGGGGACTGAGAGAAAGAAGAGAGGAGTCTTTCAGTCATAGTAATGAAGGGAAAAGATATTTCATAAGAGAGGTATTCTGGACAAATGAGAGGTTTAACCAGGATAGGAAAAAAGAAAACCAGAGGAAAAGAGACAGGAAAGTTAAATAGAGACAGATCAAGCAAGAAATCAGAGGAATTCAGGATGGTGACAGAGGTGTGTGTTTTTTTGTTTGTTCGATAATGTCCGACTCTCCGTGACCATATGGATCGCAGCACGCCTGACACATCTTCATAAGGTTTTCATGGTGAAAGATACTGGAGTGGGTTGCCAGTATGGACTCCAGTGGAAGATTTCTATGACCATCCAGTGGTATAGCTCACAGACTCATTGAAATTCTAAAGCCCCTTCACTACGACAAGGTAGCGACCCAGAAGGTGGGGGGCGGGGGGGAGCAAGCAAGCAAGCATCTATAGAGGACGCCAGACTTCTCTAGCATAGGACATAATTACTTGATACTATAACCATTATACACATAATCACAGATAATTCACCGTTTAGTACTTTAATGATCCAGCAACCTTTGAAGATCTGACTAATACCCCAGCGTTACTCTACATCTTGCCTTATTTTGCTTAAATGGCTTGATTTTATGTAATAGTTTAACATCGGCAAAGGTTTAAATATATGCTCATGTTAAAGAGCATTTCATATTAGTATCTCAATGTTTTTTTTATTTACAGGAGTATTATTACTCTGTAAACATTTTCCCCTGGTAACCAATGGTTTCTGAAACATTCGTGATGAGTCTTAATACTGTGGCGTACTTACAAATAGCATTAACCATGAGTTACCATATAAATTAACATTAAGAGCTCAGTCACTTCAAGTTCGTTTTGCTAAATCACCCCCACCCAAGATTGTGAAAATACAATAAAATGCAGAATAATAATTAAAGCAGAAGTGGTACACACAAATGAGTACATTAACTTGTAATAGTCTAAATATATGCACATAGATAACTAGAAATCTGTGTTATGCTATTAATTACATGATTATATTTATTAAGTGGGGATAAAACTGGACATATACAGTGTGTGTGTGTGGGGGGGGGGGGGGGTAAGTATTTGATCCACTGCTGATTTTGAACGTTTGTCCACTGACAGAAATGATCAGTCTATAATTTTAATGGTTGGTGTATTTTAACAGTGAGAGACAAAATATCAAAACAAAACCCCAAGAAAAATGCATGTAAAAAAGTTATAAATTGATTTGCAGGTCAGTGAGGGAAATTAAATGGTTGCTTTTGTGGACAGGTGTCTTTTATACAGGTAACGAGCTGAGATTAGGAGCACTCCCTTTAAGAGAGTGCTCCAAATCTCAGCTTGTTACCTGTATAAAAGACACCTGGAGCCAGGAATCTTGCTGATTGATAGGGGATCAAATACTTATTTCCCTCACTGACCTGCAAATCAATGTATACATTTTTGACATGTGTTTTTTTTTGTTTGTTTTTTTGTCTCTCACTGTTAAAATACACCTACTATTACAATTATAGACTGATCATTTATTTGTCAGTGGACAAAATCAGCAGGAATGTCTCCAAACCCCTTTTTAAAGTTATCTATTGAATCTACTTCCACATCCTCCTTTGGTTGTGGGTTCCACAATACAATTGTCCGTACCCACTGTGAAGAACCCCTTTCTTTCTCTAAAGTATCAAGTGTTTGTCATATTAATGAGTTGTTTCCATTATTATTATTAACTTTTATTTGTAATGCGCCAACATATTCCATAACACTATACAGGGGATAAATACAAGGAAAAATACAGTGTTATCAAACTGAAGAACACGGAGAGCCCTGTTTTGAGTTTAAAATCTTTGTAAAAAGTGTTAGTTTTTTCAAAGCACCCTACAAGATTGGAAACTCACTACTTACAATCTAAAGGGAATGGAAGAGGCAGAACCCTGGGCAAGAATAAACAGGTAAGGAATAGCAAGGGTCAGGAAGGAAGTGAAGTTTAGTGTAGTAGGAAGGTGTGCAAAGTTAGAATGTTTTTTGTTTTTTCCATTTAGTAAGAAAAGGAATGGGTCTTATTGAAAGTCATTTGAGGTGATTGGCTCTAGTATGTAATATGTTATCTGCCCCTAGTGGTCATATTGTATAACCTGCAAATGTCATGGTGAGGGACCTACGTTAGGTGTTATATCTCCAGAAGCCTGGTGAAGAAGGAGAGAGAGGAGACGGGGTTGGGACTTGCAGGAGTGGTTCTGCTTATGAGCTTTAGAAGAGGGAGGAGATAGTGACCGGAGGAAGGAGAGTAGCTCACGGGAGCATAAAAGAGGAGAGGAGAGCATGGGAAGGTGAGATGGTTATGTTGGAGACATATTGTGGAAAAGTTGAGAGGAGCCAGAGGAAAAGGCAGGAGGTTATGAGGAAGGGGAGGGAATGAGGAAACATTGTGTAAAGCATTAATTAGGAATAATTAGCAGGTGTTACTAATTGATCAGCTGTATGCAATTAGTGTGACTCAATAGCAGAAGAGTAACCAGGGATGGGTGTGTTAGGGGCAAGGAGCAAAGTGGTTCCAGGATCAGAGAGTGAGGCCCAGAGGTATGAAGATCTTCACTTGATAATGGTCAAAATTTTATAGAGAGTTACAACAATATATACAACCTTTAGTTTTATAACTACTGTATTCAGTTTAGCTTTCCTGGAGCCAGCAGGAACAGTGTAAGGGACTTTCAGTGTAGATAGGATCTCCATTCTGTTCTATTTAAAGTTATAATATGATAATTGTAGCAATATGATTAACTGACAGTGCCCTCCTCATCTGCTCTAGGCAGCTGTGAAACCTCTAAAATAAATACCAACTTTTTATCATGCACTTTGTTATATCCACTAAATGTTGTTATAGTATGAAATCTAAGAAAAATAATAAAATAATACTAAAATCAACACTGAAGTAAGTGAAAAATATAGTAACTAATCTAATGAATTTAACCCCTTCTGAATTGCTAACTTGTTGACGTGAAGGCCTTTGTTTACCTCAGTGAAGCTGTGAGCTATACCATGTAGGGTCACGCAAGATGGGCAGGCCATTGCAGAGAGATCAGACAAATCACAGTTCACTGAACTAGGAACTGGTAACCAACTCCAGTATCTTTGCCAAGAAAACCTTAAGGATTAGCTCAACCAGGGACAAGATGTTCCTGATGTTTCTGACACGGTACATATGGTCACCAAGAGTCAGACACGACTGAAGGACTGAACAGCAATGAATTGAAACAAACTTGAGTGGAAGTGTCATCTAGGATTCCAATTGAGCTTCCTATCTTTGCTTGCCTAACTTGTTTTGCTTTCAAATGAATAGTAATAAAAACACATGCCCGTGAATATGCAAATACGCAGAAGGAAGCCTGTGCTTTATTATGGAATATGTCAAGAGAATTGGAGAAAAAAGTAATCCCACCACTGTCTTATATTAGTGTTTCTTAGTTAATACAACCACTAATTTTCATAACAAAGTGGATTATAATTAGCTCTAAAGAATATGTTGGCACATGCTGCTTATATCCGAAACACACATTGCATTAAGTCATTCTATACACATACAGATTTATTTTATCTAAAAATAAAATTTGTTATCCACACCCCCAGAGCTGCTTACATAGGCACAGTGTACCTACCAATAGAAACACTGCATTAGGGTACATATTGTAACCCTACTTCTGTCGCCAGCACAGTGCAGAGATCCATATAGCAATGTCTGGGCTGCTCCTTGCTTCCTTGTGCAGGTTTAAAATAAGACTACACATCCCATGATGCTTTGCTGCGCAAACTGCTATCATAGTTTGAAACAATGTTATAGCTGCCTGTGATTGGCCAAAACAAACTATGAATTTTGTGCTAATTTTAGCAGGGATTTTCAGGGTTTTTTATTTTTAGAATCAACTGCTTGCAAACTCAAGAGATCTAGCAAACTTTGGGATACGTTTAATAATAGTTATTTTGGTATACTTTCATGCAAAAAAAAATGTTTTCATACAGTACCGATGCTCCTGTATCAGATGCATTCATAATCCATGAACATTAAAGATGCCTTTTAGTCCATGATATAGCAATTGGCAGTGCAATATCTCCTTAAATGTTGCATCTCCTCACCATCTGACTGAACAATGAAAACCAAGTGAAAAATATTTTAAAGATAATGTATCCGCTTTTAGAGGAAGATTGTAATTTATGGTCCCTTTGGGACCTGAGAACACATTCCCATAAGCTCAATAAATCAACAGAAACATTGGCAAAAATCTGTGTAATACAGCAAGCATATGCATAAACGGAGCCATGTTTGAAATGGTATTGGATTAAAGAGCAAAGCCTTTGTGCAGAATGCAGTGGAATAATTATATTTCTTCAAATTCTGTGCAGGAAATAAGTCTTTTTACTGTACTACTGTAAGGTAAAGGCTTCTAATGCTCTTTTGCTCACCATAAGCTAATTGATTGTTGTGGTAAACTACCTTCTCACAAGATCTACTAAACAAAGCTACGAACCTGCCCCACGCTGATGGCGGGCAGTAAACTCGAAACGCCTGTACGTGGGTAAGTTTCCTGGCTTGTGTGTAATCCATCCTCTTAAAGCTGTGTAATACAGCAGGCATATGCCTAAAAGGAGCGAAGTCTGAAATGATATTGGATTAAAGCGCAAAGCCTTTATAGGCATATCTGCATGTCTGCCAGATTCCTATAATGCAGTGTGTCTGCATGTCTGCCAGATTCCCATAATGCAGTGCAATAAATGTATTTCTTGGAATTCTGAGCAGGAAATGTTTAACTTATTTTAGACGTTCAAATATGAGCACAAATGTACTATTTATTTACAATAATAATTATTGAATAAATCCCAAGAACATCGTAGATTCTGACGTTACAAGCTGTTATTTTTTATTTTACATGCCTTTAATTTTCAGAAAAAAAATTGAGGAAAAAGTTAAAGAAGCTAAAGGAAGTTGAGAAGAACTTTGGGCCTTGGCCAAGTGTGAGGTTTTATGGGAGTGTATCGCGCAGGGCGAATATAAAAACATTACACATACTAATGACGGCAAATTCAACCTTAAAAGTCGGAAAGATACACAGGTCTACCAGGGCAGAGTAAACAACTGATTTAAAATTAAAACACTGCTGCTTTATCCCCCTGCCAGTTCTGATCATTTTATGGCAAGAAAATATAAATTCAAATGGAAACTACCACAAAAGAACAGAGGCCGGTTAGCTATTTAACTGGATGTTACTTCCTCTGCAAAAAATGGTAGACTTAAAATCCATCTTGATGCAGACGTCATCAATAAGGTTAGAAACAGAGCAGTAATTAAAGGGACCTGAAAGGTTTCTGGATTTCACTAGGAATATAATATACCTATGTATCTTTATCTTATTAAGAAGTGCTTCGAAGTTCTGCCTAAAATCATACATGCAGCTCTGGAATACACAGAGTGAAAAGTCTAGTGTTTCAAATTAGCCTGTCAGTGACCTCTCTCAAAAAGCATGTTGCAGAATGGTTACTATAAGACACTGCACACTCTGTACTTAGAAGTACACTATCTTCATGAGCCGCAGAGGGACAAAAACAGTTAGGGACTACTTGTAAGATTTAGGCAGATATTTAAACAGATCTTTTAAGAACTTCTTAATAAAATAAGGTACTCAAAAGTAAAGGGAGACATAGGTGTATTATATTTCTAGTGAAATCCAGAAATCTTCCATGTCACTTTAAGTCTAAACAGGAACATAAATAAATATTTTTTGTCCTTCGTGTAAGGGGATGGTAGATTTTGGTATGTTTGTTGCCTACCTATGTTCCTACTATAGAAAAATGGCAAATATGAGGAGAGGTGATTATTAAATAGGAATATACCTGGGCACAGCTTTTTAAGTTATATTCTTATCAGAAGACATCTAAGAATTACAAGTGACCATACTTTCCCCTCCCTTCCCCAAACAGGAAATGCAGAGCGCATACTTTAATCTGAGGATCTCATTGGCTGATAAAGGCAAACCACCAAGATCATTTAAAAACCTGAATATGCTTATGTGCTCTGAGACCTTCATTTGAGGAAACAAAAAACACTGTGACACATTATCAAACACACTCTTTTTTTATGCAAAAAAAAAAAATACTAACTTTTTCCATGTCCCTTTAAGAAAAGCAAATGACTAGTCACAGTAAAGGCAATTAGACTTTCAACCCATCAACAGAAGAATGTTCAGGACATATTGTAAAAAAGTTACATTTTTATTGGAAAGGGTTTATTTGCATTAGTATAGTTTAGGTAGCGGTACAATACTGTAAGGAAATAATTTGCTTTTTTGCTGTGTTTGCTAGATTTGTGAAATGTGTGGTTTGCATTCTTCTGGATAAATACAAGCAACACTTAAACGGACACTGCAATGGAGGCACATTTTGAAATTAACATTATCACAGTAAAGTATCATGTTTAACTTTTCACTGGCAAAAAAGCCCTGCAACTTATTGTAGTGAAATGCACTGAAAGCCCCTCTGCCAGTGAAATGGTTAAATTGCTTAATTACATTTTTACTTATTTACTGTAATGGTCTTATAATGAGTTCTCTAAAGAAAAGTTAGGTAAATCTTGATTAAAAAAAAACTTTTACTGTGCATTTAAACAATTAGTTATTTTTTTTCCATCGAGTTTCATGGCTGTTTAAATTCCTCGTCTCTCTCCATGCCTGAATGAAGTATTGTGGCTAGAGTGGAGCGCCCAGGGGAAAGTGTCAAATTGAAAACCTTTTAGTGGATGGGCAAGCAAGACAATGGTGAAACCTGAGCTGCGGGCCATGTACACACACACTTTCTAGTCGATGATCCAGATGGCAGCTTTGGTATGCCAATTTAGGGATCTTTTACATGGGAAATCTTTTGAGTGAAATGTTTGCATAAGGCGTAATGTGCCCATATCAAAAAGTTATGTATAACTCTTAAAATTGATCACTACATATGAAAAGTTTGCTCCTCTACAAATGAGGTTACTTAAAGTGCAACTTTAGGAGCTTACGGAAAATGTTGCTTATTATAGGAAGGCTCTGCGAGTGGGCAGCCAAATCCTTATTTATAAACTCAATCTCCGGCAAGTGAAGAACACTTATGGGACATCTTACGATCACAGTACTAGAAAAAAATAATCATTTTGAAGGACCATAATAAAATTAGAATTAAGCATATCCTGAAGCACAAAATAGGCCGTTTTAGTGGTAAACCAAGCAACATCCAACCAAATCACAATGTCAATTACATATACCTGCTCACACAAATGCTGACATCCAACTATTGCTAAGCTCACCTGTAGATATACCTTACAGAGTCCCAGGGGTTAATACCGATCCACCTACCCTACAAATACATTTACAACCCCCTCAAAAATGTTTCGTCTTAGTTTTCCTAAAATGGCACCCTCAACACTTGTGTTTGAATCATGTAACTTTATAGACTCCATGTAGTAATAGCTACTGAATATTTTTAATTTAACTGTGGATTAAGATGGGGCCTTTCTGTGTTTATTAGCTCTGATTCGCGGCTTCATATCCGTAGAGGTTCTTAAGTAGCACGTAACAGACCGTTTTGAGTCTTGTAAGCTATTTTCCGTGATGTGACAAACTCTCTGTCTTCTATTACATAGGCTCCTATGTGAGTTATGATACAAATGCAACTTCCAGGTGCTTAACTTGATAATAGTTACCAGGTAAAATCGGAAAACTTTATTGACTTGAACAAGAAGAACAACACCACACTCGCTTGATGCCCCCAAATGAGGGCTAAAGCACACTAGTCCGTACAGTGAAGAATAGGATGTTCTTTATTCACTCCATTCCTAGATTGGCTCTTGTTGCTAGTTTGATAGGGACCATAGCCAGATTTGGGGCATCAAACAAGTTGAGCCTTCCAGCTAGTAGGATCTTTTGAGACCATAGACCGTCCTCTCTTCTTTCTGCAAGGTTTTTTAGCGTGGGGAATGGAGTGATAGGAAATTTAATTGATGGTAGCTATAGATGTATACCAAAGAAAACCAATCTTTTTGTTTCATTTTATTTAATATCAAATCTAATATCTATTAATCAAATTGCAAGGTTTACAGTGTAAAAGGGCTTCATTTACAATAATGGTGTGCGTAAATTGCTGTTTACCAAGAATATCATGCAAAATAAACTTGTATTACATCCTAATGCAACATGGTTGGATGCACAGGATCTCAGGTAGGGATTTACTGCTAGGGAGAGAGATATTATAATTAAACTGATGCAGTTAATCATGTAGTGAAACTGTATAAATACATTATTAGATAAACCTGTTATTTTGCAGCTTTCCACTAATTATGTTTCTGTCATTTGTTCTAGTTAATAATCTTTGTCTGATTTTTGCTTTCAGTTTTACAGAAGCCATGAATAGCCAGTCCCGAGTGGGAGCTCTGGAGACCCCCGTAGTTTATTACCTGGGTATGGCGATGGTTGGAGTCGGCGCAGTACTGGTGATCTCCAGTTTCCTTGCACTGGGGTTCACTGGGACATATTTGGGTAAGAGCATGTGTGTGTGTTTGTGTTCAGTCCTTCAGTCGTGTTTGACTCTCGGTGACCATATGGATGCAGCCCGTCAGGCACATTTGTCTGTGATTCTGGCTGTGCATATTCATATGGTTTTCTTGGCAAAGATACTAGAATGGGTTGCCAGTTCCTCTTCCAGTGAACCACAATTGGTCTGATATGACCTGCATATCTTGGATGACCCTACATGGTATATCTCACAGCTTCATTGAGGTACAGATGCCCTTTCACCATGACAAGGTAGCTATCCAGAAGGGGGGTAAGAACTTACCCAAAATGTAATGTTCTACCTTTGTTATTCAATACTCCACTGTAAGTACCATTTCCCCCAAATAGTAGGACATTATAGGTATCATGTAAACAATGTACATTTTTTTTATGTAGATTTATTAAAAAATAAACGTGAGTGGCTGGAAATGGATATTGTAAAGGGGATTTTGTTACAGATATCTTCCCTTCAATAAACTTGTTATATGATATGGTGGTGTTCACCTGATTTTACATAGTGTCATTGTATTTTATGGGTAATGATTTCAAGGCTGTACTTACCTTATATACTCGAGTATAAGCCAAGTTTTTCAGCCCTTTTTTTAAGGCTATATACTCTTATAGGCTTATACTCGAGTCACTCTCCCCCTGTGTCTCTCTAACCCTCCTGTGTCTCTCCAACCCCCCCAGTGTCTCTCTAACCCCCCGTGTCTCTTTCCCTCCCCCCTCCTCATTCTAAACCCCCTCCTCATTCTAAACCCCTCTCTTCACTTTACCCCTCTAAATACCTCCCCCTCTCCCTTTCCCCTCACTTACCTTCATCTGCCCCTCTCCCTTATCACCCTCCTCAACCCCCCTCTTCATTCTCAACCTCCCTCCTCAACCCCACTCCTCAACCTCCCTCCTCAACCCCACTCGTCATCCTCAACCTCCCTCCTCATCCTCCCTCCTCATCCTCAACCTCCCTCCTCAACCTCCCTCCTCAACCCCCCATCTTCAACCCCCTCCTCAACCCCCATCCTCAACCTCAACCCCCCATCCTCAACCCCCCTCCTCAACCTCAACCCCCTCCTCAACCTCCCTCCTGATCCTTAACCTCCCTCCTCAACCCCACATCCTCATCCTCAACCCCCATCCTCAACCCCCTTCCTCAACCTCAACCCCCCTCCTCAACCTCCCTCCTGATCCTCAACCCCCCTCCTCATTCTAAACCCCCTCCTCATTCTAAACCCCCCTCCTCATTCTAAACCCCCCTCCTCACTTTACCCCTCTAAATACCTCCCCCTCTCCCTTTCCACTCACTTACCTTCATCTGCAGCTTCTCCTCCGGCCTCCGCTCCTTCCTGCGTCGGCACCCGGTATATGCTAATGGCGTGACGTCACATGCGCGCCACGTCATTACCATTGGCCGGGTCAAGACGCCGGAAGGAGCGTGGAGGCCGGAGGAGAAGCTGCAGATGAAGGTAAGTGAGGGGAAAGGGAGGGGGGGAGGTATTTAGAGGGGTAAAGTGAGGAGGGGGGTTTAGAATGAGGAGGGGGGTTTAGAATGAGGAGGGGGGTTGAGGAGGGAGGTTGAGGAGGGGGGTTGAGGTTGAGGAGGGGGGTTGAGGATGGGGGGGTTGAGGATGAGGATGGGGGGTTGAGGAGGGAGGTTGAGGAGGGGGTTGAGGAGGGAGGTTGAGTATGAGGAGTGGGGTTGAGGAGGGAGGTTGAGGATGAGGAGTGGGGTTGAGGAGGGAGGTTGAGGATGAGGAGTGGGGTTGAGGAGGGAGGTTAAGAATGAAGAGGGGGGTTGAGGAGGGTGATAAGGGAGAGGGGGGAAGAGACACAGGGAAGGGAGAGGGGTGAAGAGACACAGGGGAGGGAGAGGGGAAAAGAGACACAGGGGAGAGAGAAGGGGACACAAGAAAAGGGCACACAAGAGGGGGACACAGAGGGCACAAGAGGGACACAGGGGGCAGCACATTTCCCACCCCTGGCTTATACTCGAGTCACTCATTTTTCCCAGTATTTTGTGGTAAAATAGGTGCCTCGGCTTATACTCAGGTCGGCTTATACTTGAGTATATAAGGTAATTTGACTTATTTTCTTTACCATTATCAAGTTTAGTTTTTCAAAAGAGCATACTGTAATTAAGAGACTTCAAACGGTATATATTTTACACAGAGTAAGCATAAAGAATACTTCAAAGCAAAATAACACAATAGGGATTTTGACCTAAATTTCTAACAGTGGGAAATGAAAACAACTGAAATAAGTGTGACCGAGCATTTCATTGTTTAATTCTGTATCAGCTGATGTTATTGCAAAGTTCTGAGACTGGGCACAATTCACATTAATAATGTCATGTACCGGCTCTGACGGGTCAGCGTCAATGTGCAAACCGAGAGCACCCAACTGATCCTGCGTAAATATCACAAAGTGACAGATCATTCACTTCAACGGTCTATACAGCGGCAGAGCTTGTTATTTTCTGTATTTGTAACTCTAGTTTTATAGCGTTTCATATGCATGCTGAGCTCTACTTCTATAAGGCGCGCTGACAGATACATTTAATATGGCTGTCGTGCGGTTTTCATTAGTGCATTGTCGGGTTTATATCCAACAGAGCCTGTACTGATCAGTACACTATTTATAGAGATGTGAAAATGTGATATGCAAGTTGATTCATCCAATAGTTGTATTCTTATTACTAAGAGATGGTCGACTTCAGTCCTTTTAAGCCACTAACTGGTCAGTTAATTATTATTTTTATTATTATTCTGTATAAAGCACCAACGTATTCTGTAGCACTAATATATATAAGACAAATGTGATAAAAGGTACATACTGGTACAGAAGGTGTAGAGGGCCATGCTCTCTTAAGTCTAAATGGGTTAAGGGTATTAGACACATAAGGAAAGGGGGTTGCTTGTCTGTTGTGAGACAGCAGGATCCATGTTCTTGAGGTGGTCACAGTCTTGTTTGAGTCTCTGGTGTTAGAAAACAAAATGGTGGCTTCACTGAAGAGATGTTTTTTTAGGGAGTGTTTGAAACCGAATAATAGGGCAGAGTCTGACATAGTGGGCTAGAGAATTCCACAGGGTGGGGGCTACACGAGAAAAGTCTTGAAGACGAGAGTGTCAGGAGATGATGAAAGGTGACGAGAGACATATGTCATGGGAAGAGCGGAGGGGGTGGTTAGGAGATTTTCTTGAGAGTAAATTTGATATATTGGACGATGCAGTATTGTTGAGTGCTTTTGTAGGTTAGTGTCAAGATATTGAACTTAATTATAGCTGGTGTTGGAAGCCATTGAAGATATTGGCAGGTTGGGGCAGCAGATGACAACTGTTTCAATATATGAGCAGAAGCCTTTTAGATGGTTTGGAGTGAGGAGAATAGTACTGGGAAGGCCAGTTAGGAGTATGTTGCAGTAATCAGTGCCGGAAATGGATAGTGAATTAATTTTTATTTTGTTTTTTTCTTCTGTGAGTAAAGGACAGACTTTGGAGATGTTTGACAGATGCAATCAGCAGGTTTTGGTAAGTGACTGGATGTGTGGAGAGAAAGAGAGTGCTGGGTCCGGAGTAGTGCCAAGGTATCAGTCTTGTGGTGGGGTGTGATAGTTCAATTGTAAACTGGAAGGGTGATGTTTGGAACTGGGAAAGTTGGCTTATTAAAAGTTTCCAGCTTGAACATACTACAGGCCAGATTGGTCAGTCAATGTCTTAGTCATATTTATCAACTCACTTGAGCTAAGCAAATATGGAAGACCTGAGCTATTGATTGCTTCTGGGCATTGTTTTTTATTTTTACTTATTTCTTTATAAGTACTTTTATCCAAAGCACTTTACAGAGTTCCAACTGTGGTACATTCATAGGTAAGTGATTAGTTCACCAGGAGCTAGATTGATGTTCTGGGCTGTGTCAAATGGTCAGTAATGTGACAGGGATATACATATACAAGAGTTAAAGAAAACATGAAAAGGCTCCATAAACACATATATTTGTGTGGAACTGGGCTTCTTTATTTTATCATAGACCAGAAAATCACAGGAGGTCAAAGAGGATGTTGGGCATGATCAGGGCAGGAAAACAGAGGCTTTCACTAAACATGGGACATTTATACAAATTAGGTATATTTTGTAGTCTAAGATGGGAAGAATTCACTTGAAAAGAATGAATGTCCCACAAAAACTTGCTTTAGTGCCTTAAGTTAAAGGATCAAATTTAAATCCTCACAGTTTGGAAATTGTTGACATTAGCTGCAACCGAGTAAATTAAAAATAAATTAAAAAAAGATTGCTAAACACGTTTTCCACAACCTATCAAATTGCACCAGATCACCCCTTAATATAAGATCCTCTAACTTAGAGGTGGAAAAGTTCAGACGTGGAGGGCCAACACAAATGTGAATCTGAATTTTCCATTCTGTGCACAGGTGAGTCAATCAGGATGACTGAATAATTGATGGTCTTGGCTGTACGCATCAGGGATATCCTCAAACCCAGGCCTGTGTGTGGCCCTTCAGGACCGAACTTGCTCACCCCTGCTCTAACTAGTACTAACTAGCCAAAAACCCACATAGGAATTGTAGGCGACTTTTACATTCTGTGAAATAAAAATAATATTAATTGAGAAACATTATAGAAAAGTGGTAATTTTCCCTCATTTTGGATGTTTTACCATGTTGTTTCAAAATCTTTATCTTTAGAGTTTTATTTAAAAAAAATCTCTGAATAATGATACTGATAAGTGTTGATTTAAAAATAATTTCTCACAATGGCCTTGTACCATTCCTCACTTCATTCTATACTGCTCATCTGCTTCTTCTTTCTTCTAGTCCCTTCACTAGCTCTCGATTTCCTCAAAGATGCTATTCAGAATCCAAGGCCTGACTTTCAATGCACTCAACAAACTGCACCTCCCAACATCTCTACGCTTCTCTTCAACTACACTCCAAACTGCCCTCTCTGCTCATCCCATGATTGGCGCCTGTCATCCTCCATCATAACCTCCTCCCATTGCCACCTACAGGACTTCTCCAGAGTGGCTTCCATGCTTTGCTGTTCTCTGTCTCTGTATTAGATTCTCCACAGGTCTTAAAATATTCAAACATTTTCTCAAAATCCACCTCTTCAGAGAAGCACACCACCTACCTTCTTTACTCCATCATCTACAATTTCATATAAGGTTATCATTTCTGGTCTGCATAAATCTTCCTCCATCACTGTAACATTGATCCATCCAGAAGTCCCCTTACATAATGTTTCTATCCCCTTAACCCTCCCGAGACCATGACTGCCATCTTGTCATGTAGCAATATATAAGTACAATATTCTGTCTTCTATTATATTCCTTCAAATGTATATAAAAATAAAATATAATAATAATATAATAACTGTGCTCCTGTAAGTACATACTATTTATTATTTTTACACTGTTTTTCTCCTCACCCATCTGATCTGAACCCCTAGCATCCTATAACCGGGTGTGTATATTAGCATCTTATAACACATGCATCTCAGTGAAAAAAACTATTTGTGTGGGTTTGCAAGGAACACAAACTTTCCTTCATCACTATAACAAATGGGATAATTACAAGAGCTTTTTTTCCTTTCCAGTGGCTTATTGCCAGACACTTTGTTAGACCGAGGCAGCAGAGAGCTGTTTATCTCTTTTAAAGGGAAAAAAATCAAAAGAAAAAAACAAGCAAACTTGAAAACACCAATTAAAAAAACTTGTTTTAGCAGGATATCAGTAGTGACCATAATGAAGGGAAGGTTTATGGGGGTATAAAAGCATAATATTTCCGCTTTGTTACTGAAGACTACAGAGCTCATAAATAAATGCTAATAATCTAGAGACATTTCCGCTAGCTTTTATAATTGAGGGGCACTTTCCAGTCCTGTGTAATTAGGATAGAATACTGAAAATGTCATAATATCTTTCTCAAAATCTATGTGCTCCTTAGAAAAAAAATATATTTAAAAAGAAACACATAAACTTGGGATTATGGTGCACAGCATTTTATATGATATATATGGGGCAAGCAACATTCTATAAAGCGTGTTTTTCAAGTTAGAAAGACCATATCATATCTTATCTAATAGGTCTGGTAAATAGCATATATATATCCATTTAGTTAATATGGAGAATTTAATCTGTTATTGCCATGGCTTGATTACCCATTAGGCTAACTAGGCAGCTGCTTAGGGGTGCTTCCCTGTGAAGAGCGCCTCATTTTTTTACTTAAAAATACATTAAAAAAATGTTCCCTGGCTTAAAAAAAAATGGTCACTAGTGGGCAACCGCCGGGAAATAGAGAGCTACAAACAAGTATAAAGTATGGAGGGAAATTGTGAGTGTATATATACATGTTACTATACTAGAGGATAGATAGATAGATAGATAGATAGATAGATAGATAGATAGATAGATAGATATCACCGAGGAGGAAAACATATAAATAGTACTCAATATAATTGTACACAGACCAGCAGTAGAATTACTTTTTGCACTTTCCCTTTTCAATCTCTACAGGTATCAATTTGATTAGTTTTGTATGTTAATGTCAGTTGTTGACAGTAGGGATTGTATAAATTACATCCACTGTTGTAGCATCAGCAAACAATGAGATAGATAGATGATTACTGGAGTGTTATCATCCACAAGTTCCTTGCTATGAAATGTAATTCTATGTCTGTTATCAGGGGCTCCTCCACTTCACTGCCCAGGGGCTCTAAAAGGGTAAATCTGGCCATGTACATTGCTACTTGTCATCTACTTAAGTTGGGTTAAGAACACACCCACAAAAGACAATCATTACCTTATCCCAGAAATCTATCCAGCTGGCACCATCAACTCATTCTTACCTTCTTATTCCTTTCTACCTCCCATCTCAATGTACTTGGAAGCTTTATAACTGGACTCACCAGCCTCCTCTCCTCTCCCTCGTGCCGCCCGCCTCCATGCAGCCCATGCTGGCCCAGGAGTCTGATTCTGACCCTTTCTGTATGTAGAGCCACAATGTTTCTTGGAAATAAGATGAATAATGGCTACACCTGAGTTAATTGTGAAAATGTTCTGAGGGACATTAACTTTTTGACAAGGAACACAATCTTTTTTTTCACGCATCAACAGAGCACGCTATAAACATTACCATGACCTTTTTAAACGTCATTGAAACTACATGCATCTGCAGATTTAATTGGCCGACAAGTATGACTCATACAGCTATATTACTGGTCACTGGCTGACAGGCCCTCAGATTAGTTAACCAGTTTAATCAGCTTTTTCTGCTTTGAGAGCTTCATTTGAAAAAAGAAAACACACACTGGTACATTATTAAGTACCGTCTTTCATATGCAACAAAGAAAACTTCCAATGTCCCTTTAAATAAACAGGCTTCAATACTGGAACAAAGGCATTTCCTTTTTCATTCCTTTAAAAAAATAATTTTATATAATATGTTAAATGTTTTTTTTTTTTAAATGTATGACAACATTGGCCTTTTTGCTCATGAACTGTTTTTATTTATGGTTATAAAACGGCATTCTATTAAGAAGGATCATTTAAGGTCACCATTGCTTCTGAATGTTCTCAATACAAAATAGTCATTCTCTCAAAGGGATTTTTTTTTAAGCAATGCCATTAGAAGAATTGTATCTAGTACAATACAATTTATATATTATTGATAGTACTAAAAAGGGTTGATTAACATATAACTGATAATTCTAAACTTACGGAACTTGAACATACCGGAGATTAGCATAAGGATAGTCATTTAAGTCAAGCTTTTAGATAAATAGGATGAGCAGATTAGATGGTCTGTTGTGTTCCTATTCCATCAAATCCATGTTTCTGTGTGTGCCTTAGCCCACCCTCATTATGTTGTTTTGTATTATGCTTGGGTGGCTTGTATATGCTAATTTAATCCCACTAAGCATGATGATCGATATTCATTAATGAAACATAAACCAGAAATGAACTCATGTATGGTCCATGTAATTATCAGTGTATATGTGAGTGCTCCGATCGGCTATCCTGCCCTAGTTAAGCCAGTGATTTCAGGTTATGAGTGGAAAGCTATCTGTTTCATGGCCATGCTCTTATCCTTACGATCTGTGCAGTTCACCTAGTCCTGTGCTCAGCTTTCTGTTTACTGGTTCACTTGTAACTGAGCTGTAGGTCGATAAGATGTCCATTTAGGCAGGTGGGTGACACAGTTATATGAGCAGCGTTGTACAGTATGTAGGGCACAGCTCTCCTAACTTACCTGCATAGGAAAGGTTACTTGAAAAAAAAAGTTTTCTGGCCTAGATTTTAGCAGACTGTGTGTTTTAGATAAGATTAGTGAGGAAGTAACATCTACATTTTGGTTCCCTCAAGTCTACTTATCTAAAATACAGCTTTCGACTAGGCCTCAATAACCTTTCTACATAAACGTCTACATCCTTTTTGTGGTTGGTTCAAACACATGCCAGTGGAGGACTTAAAAGGGACGACTCTTTAGACATTATGTTTGTTTTATAGAAGCTTTTAACTAGGGGACCTAAATAATTTTATCCCCCTCAATTTAACCTTTCCATGTCTTTCCGTTCTCGCTCATGTAGGGTGCCATGTTTCACAGCTATGATCTAAGGCCATGCTCACACGGAGGGGCTTTACCATGCCAGTGTCTCATCCTGATCTGCTGCAAGTAGACAGTGACATGCTATGTGTGACTATGTGCATCATGGAGTGACTTTGTCACAGCTGTGAAATATGGTACCATACAGGAGAGAGAACAGTAAGACAGGAGAATGTTCCATAAAATGAGGAGCTGCTTCTTAGAAGTAAGTGAAGAGTACATTTTATATGACAATTACAGTAAGGTGGATAAAATAAATTAAGTCACCTGGTTAAAACATTTATTTAAAACAAAACAAATCCTAAAGAGTTCCTTTATGTGAAAATAATTTTGTGTAGCCAATGTTAAAAACTAAAAATACAAAGCTTAACTCACTGTTATAGATGTGAAAAGTACACCTATAAGTACATATTATTTTATTATACATATTATTATTATTATTATTATTATTATTATTATTATTTACTTTGTTTGTAGAATGGCATCAGATTAGTTTGCTCCAGGGACCGCCATGGAAAACAAAATTGGTACCTAATATATACCAATATACCATGAAAAACCCAACGGACCCCCGTGGTATACTAAACTGTGACCATGGGGGTCCTCATGGACGCCCATGGCAAACAAAATTAGCCCCTATTCCATGGGTGTCCTATATTAACCCCTATAGCATGAGCAACCTATGGACCCCCATGGTATACTAAACTATGACCATGGGGATCCTTATAGACCTCCATGACACCTAACATTAACTCCTTTCAATTAGAGTGCTCCAGAATCCTTCCTACCACCACAGGGGTCAATATTGGACCCCCATGGACCATAACCACCCAATAGGCATCCATAAGGATCCCCGTAGTCCCTATTATTATTATTATTATATTTTATTTGTATCGCGCCAACATATTCTGTAGCGCTGTACAGGGGATAAGAACAGGGGAAATACACGTTTAACAAATTCAAAAGTTGAAGGGCCCTGTTTTGAGTTTAGAATCTTAGCAGAAAGTGCTTTATCCCAAAGCACCCTACAAGACTGGAAACTCGCTACTTCCCTAAAACTAAATACACATTTTTTTAAAATTACATAACATTTAAAATAATATACATGTAAGGGGGAAAAATATACATTACATAAAACATACATTACATATTTTGATTCGCCCCTATAGAAGTTTATCGATGCCCAAGTTCCTCCACCCTGGAAAATGGTCATTTCCATGTTGATTCAAGAATCTATCCTCTTCTTACTGAAGCCTTTGGTCCTCCTCTTCTGCTGAAATTGATCTCCACCTAAAAATCCTTCTGTTCTTAAAAAAAAAAGTTTACCTGAGGAGGAGGAGGAGCTCCCACACTGACTAACATTTTTTGATCATGCCTTTTCCTTATATACTAACTTTTGTGGATTCTAATTGGCTGAAATATTTGTCAGTCATAGTTCAGCCAATCAGAATCGAGTATTTGAATTAGTCCCATATCTGATTAATTAAATGCCTAACCAGTCAGAACGCACAGATTGAAATCTGTGATCACATTAGTGGGTACCATTTGGCAGCATTTTTCTGAAGACTACTTAGATTCAGATTGGAATCTCCTGCAAGCAGGCTGAGAGCACACGTTAGAGCTAGAGAGCTCCGGGCAAAGCCCACTGGGTGACAGTCAGTAAGTTTTAGGGAATCTTTTTTGTGAAAGCTATAGAATAGCTCTGCAAATTTGCTTTTCAAAACTCCCATATCTGCCGTTAGCCTTACGGGAGAGATGGAGTGGAGGCCATAATAAGAAAGCTAAATTGCTTGATCTAAGCTCAGGTCCTATGTAACACTTATACAGAAGAAATTGATAGAGTTTATCTGAAGAGCTTACAGTCTGACAAAGTGTCTGCAAATAATACAGTTCTTTATAAGGCATCATATAACACAGCATTGCAATAAAGTGATATTTTCTCACGTGAGGTAGAATTACACTGTACTATAAATATGGAACAATTACAGTATTCCTCAAAGATTTGAAACATCCCAGGCACTTTACAACTCCTGGATGATGCTCCTTGCTGGTTTTATATGAGGTACGCTTGAAGAACTACTGTAGTGCATTTAAAAGGAAAGGTCATATGTTTGTTGGGCAAAGACTATTAAAATAATTTGCAGTTTAAAATAAATAAAAGTTTGTATTTGTCTTTTTAAATTTTCTATTTTCCCATAGCAGAGCTGCTTTTCTCCACCTCCATGTGTCTTATCAGGGGTGTGTACAAATTTTCGCCTAAAGGCTGGACTATCAAGACGATTAGAAACAAAGTTATGATGTAATTTCGTCCCGTTCTATGATGTCAGTGGTTCAAGAGCCACTGCCAATACAGAAGTATTGAAGGTAAAACCTATTTGCAGCTGGCCTGTTGTCCCTGCCTAGTGACATCATGAAGGCAGGGCCAATGACTATACACATAATCATAGCCCACCACCTATACTGAGCATGCTCAGTCCCAACCAGAACCTAGACGGTCCACATTTACCGTATATACTCGAGTATAAGCCGACCCGAGTATAAGCCGAGGCACCCATTTTACCATAAAATACTGGGTAAAATGAGTGACTCGAGTATAAGCCGAGGGTGGGAAATGTGCTGCCCCCTGTGTCCCTCTTGTGCCCTCTGTGTCCCCCTCTCTCTCCGTGTCTCTTCTCCCCTCTCCCTTCCCTGTGTCTCTTCTCCCCTCTCCCTTCCTTTTGTCTCTTCCAACCTCTCCCTTGCCTGTGTCTCTTCCCCCTCCCTTATCACCTTCCTCAACCTCCCTCCTCATCCTTAACCTCCCTCCTCATCCTTAACCTCCCTCCTCATCATCAACCTCCCTCCTCATCCTCAACCTCCCTCCTCATCCTCAACCTCGACCCCCTCCTCAACTTCCCTCCTCATCCTCAACCTCCCTCCTCAACCCCCCATCCTTAACCCCCTCCTCAAGCCCCCCATCCTCATCCTCCCTCCTCAACCCCCCATCCTCATCCTCAACACCCTCCTCAACCCTCCTCAACCTCAACCCCCCCTCAACCCCAACCCCCCTCCTCAAACTCCCTCCTCAACCCCCATCCTCATCCTCTCTCCTCAACCCCCCTCCTCAACCCCTCATCCTCATCCTCAACCTCCCTCCTCATCCTCAACCTCCCTCCTAATCCTCAACCCCCTCCCCAACCTCCCTCATCATCCTCAACCCCCTCCTCAACCTCCCTCCTCATCCTCCACCTAAACCCCCCTAAATACATCCCCCCTCTCCCCTCACTTACCTGCTTGTGCTCCGGCCTCCGCTCCTTGACCCGGCACGCATGTGACGTCACATGTGTGCCTCGTCATTAGCATATGGCGGGTGCCGGGGGTTTAGGTTGAGGAGGGGGGAGAGAAAGAGACACAGGGGGGGTAGAGAGACACACGGGGGGGTGTAGAGAGACACACGAGGGGGAGGTAGAGAGACACACGGGGGGGTTAGAGACACACGGGGGGTTAGAGACACACGGGGGGGGGGAGAGTGACTCGAGTATAAGCAGAGGGGGCCCTTTTTTGCCTTAAAAAAAGGGCTGAAAAACTCGGCTTATACTCGAGTATATACGGTATGTTAGTCCAGGCCCCAGGAGGAGCAGGCCATACACCTGGTAAGCCACAGGTAGATGGAGAGAAGTAGCTCTACTTGAGGGAAAAACTGACAATTTCAAAATGTTAAACTGCATATTGTTTTTGTAAGTCTTTGCCCAACAAATAAGCATATGAACTTTACTCATAAATGCATTATTTAAATCCTTTAAATTACTACTGTAGTCTGGTATTTTAAATATACAATACCCTCTTTTGAAGAACAACACTTGAAACATACAGAATTTGTTTTGAATGTAAAATGATACAGCCTATAATTTATTACTTTTTATACACAGTTTTGCTACAGTTTCTTTTTGCTGAGCTACTTCTTGAGGTGGGAGGAGACATTGAATGGAGAGGAAGTTTACGTCTGTTGCGGTGGGAAGGTGACAGCTAAAACTGCCAGTGCTTTTAACAGGACTAATGGAAAATAATTGGTCTTCATTCTCACTTCTGAACTATTTTTTAGTACTTTCTCAGGACGATGTGTCCCTGTAAACTATCAGTTAAAAAAAATGATTGCATATAAAATGTTCTATTTATTTATTTATTTTTTGCTCTCTAAAATCATTTCGCCTCTGATGAAGTTTATCTAGAGGCAGTGATCCTTTTAACATTAATTGCAAGGGCCATATGCTAGTCAAATACTTATTCAAAACTGTTCAAATTCTCCCCTTTTGTGCATCCGTCATGAATCTACCCCAGGGATGGTGCATCTGTTCACCTTAAAACAGTGACAGGTGACATATTTAATTTGAAGGTCCTCTTATGCAGCCTGTTTGTCCTTAAAAGGGTCTCACAATGCTTTAAACCTTTTATTTTTCCCAAAGCAAAAGTAAAATCAATGCTGAAAAGTAATTACTTGGTAATTGAGTTATAAACAATGAAGAGAAGTATTTGCAGTACATTTGGACATTATTTGCTCGTTTTAGCAGTGTGACTATATACAGCATTGGGATCTCTGTATCCGTTATTTCTAATTATGTAGCCCCTTTCCACATGTCAGGAGAAAGTCATAAATATAAATGCAGGAAGATGCAAGGTCGAGTCTCGTTATTATAACCACAGCGCGTAGCCAATGAAATACGGCGCTCGTCGTGAGCTGGCTTGGTGGGTATATAAGGGGACATGTAGGCATTCTGCAAACACATCAACCATCGCTGTCTTGGGTAAAATGTGTGATTTATACAACTGAAAAGGGGATGATCATTGGCTTTCTGGCCAAGGATGGCAGGATTTCTGAAACAGAGCAGTTTGTGATCTGTTTGTGTGTTGCGGTGGTTAAAGTGTACTGTGACTGGACAAATGGCACCATTGCAAATAAACAGCATTGAAACTGTGGAGCACCACATGCCATTGATGTCAGAGATGAACGTCAGCTGCAAAGGTGTGTGAGGGTCAACCGACACGCTACAGTTAAGCAACTCACTGTGCAAACTAAACAGGGGGCTACCAGATGTGTGTCTTAAACGACAGTACAGCCAATCCTGTTGCTTATGGGGCTTCACTTTGCACAACAGTACCAAAATTGGACCTCTTCTGATAGGCAAAGGGTTGCAAAACCTCACAGAACACTCTGCAACCATTGTTGGAAGAACACATGTTGGTGGAGGCAGCGTTATAGTCTGGAGAATTTTTTTCTTGGCATTGTCTGGGTTCACTCATACCTCTGGAAGGCACTCTCAACCGATTGCAGATCAAGTACACCCATACATGTTGACTGTCTTCCCTGGAGCGATTGGGATCTTCCAGCAGGACAAATGCAACATGTGCCAGAATTGTCCGGGAGTACTTGAAGAGCATGACAAAGACTTACATAGCCTCCAAATTCCCCTGACTTGAACCCCATGTTCACCTTATGGATCTTCCACCATGCACTCTTGAACAGCTGTCGGATGCACTGCAGTCTTCATGGCTCCAGATACCCTTGCCAACCTCAGAATGTCTTTCTCTACAGGATCAACAGTACACGGCACAGTCTAAATTTCAAAGGATCTGATCCATATGGCAAGGCTGAAACCAGTTTGATTCTTGGTTGTACTGGAAGAGCCACTCAATAGATCCTATAATTCCCAGTTCTGGAGACAGTATCTCCAAAGGATATTAATACATTAGAAAGGTAACTACAGTGGTGCATAAGTGAAGACGCCATGACCGTAATAGTGGATTCCAATTATCAAGAAGAAGGAGAAAATGTGTAAGGTGGTCTGTGAAAACCCTCACCAGCAATCAAGTGTTCTGCCAAGACCTGGATAGACCTTTAAGTGGTCCACTGTGAATACAAGATTAGAAACCACTAACAAAGAGGATACAAGGGAGAGGGGTGACATGGTAGAAGTCTCTAATGTATTTAACAAAGTTCTTGGTTTAGAGGTAACAATTTAGTGTAACAACCTTCCATTTAATATGGAAGAGATAAACATAGTAAACAAATAGAAGTATGCCTAAAACAAGGTATTTTGCACATTATTTATTCCTGCTCTTCAATATAATATACTATATTCAGTTCTTCTTGAAGTTAGAGGGTAGCATTCAAAAATGGGGCATCGCCTGTCTGATTAAAAATAAACAAACATGTGTCCATCTCGTATACAACACAAAGCGGCTGTGTTTTTATACAGCATGTCCTCAGGCTGCCGGGGAGTTGGTCAAATCTGGAATTAAATGGTCATTGCCGTGTGATCTGGAGGAAACAAATGATATGGTAACGGCCAGTTCCCACCGGGGCTGTCCAGCTCTGTATCTACATCTATGGCCGTGTAGCGCTATGTAATGAGCTTGTTTTTGTGTAATTAACAGGTAGCCTGTAGGCACAATGAGTGTGTAAATTAGTGTGTATTTGTTGCTAATAGAGTGATGTATTTCCAGAGCTAGCAGGTTCTTTCCACCCTTTTCATAGAGGATTACACTAGTTAATGGAGACGTTGGCTATTACAAAACTGTACTAAAGAGTTAAAGATCACTGTGATCCTATATTTTTCTAATATAGGCTTTTGAATAATTGAACTTGCTAACTGCAAATTGTTTCTAGAAATGAATATATATATATATATATATATATATATATATGTATATATGTGAGAGCTAACAAACCCATTGACTATTTATACACAGACACTAATTGCAATTTAAATGTGGGAAATTAACCTTTAATTGCCATTTTAATGTGTGTATCACCTTGTGTGTCTGTAACGAGGTCAAACATTAAAGAGTATGTAAACCTTTGATCAGGCTATTTGGGATTTCTGTTATTGTGATTTAGAAAGGAGCCAAACAACTATGTGACAATAAATGGCTTCATATGATCACTATCATTCAAGAAAATAAATTTGTTTGCATGATCAGTCATATAAATATATATTTATACATATGTATATAGTTAATAAATAATTAGTTTGTGTTCACATTTGAATGTCTAAAACAAGTTTAAAAACTTGTTTCATGCCCAGAATTCCCAGAAATACAGTTATTACACTGCATTCTGGGAACCTTGGCAGGGACATGCACATGTGGCCACAAAGGCTTCTCTCTTGCAATGGCTTCCCTTAAGCATATGACCGCTGCATGAAACAGATTTGAGCAAAGCTATGGTTGGATTATACACAAGCTAGGAATCCCACCCACTTACAGCCATACATATATATATATATATATATATATATATATATATATATATATATACAACATTTGCTCTTTTTACTTGGTTATTATTTTTTTTCATAGCTCCTTTTTCTTTTGGCAGCCGATTCTGTCTATTATTTTCTCAAGAGGGTGAGCTATTGTTCACTATTGCGCTTTCCAATAGTTGTAGATGTCACATTCCCATTATGCAGATTGAAACTTTCTCCTCTCACCTCAGGTCGTTAATCAGCAGAAACCAGGATGGCAGACCCCTTAGCAGCATGACTGCATATAAAACAAATGAATAAATTGATGGTTTTATTAATTTCCTTTCTTTGCACGTATACTGTACTGATTGCTTTATCACTATTTTAGGATATTTTATAAAAAAAAGTACTGCAAGCGCGGGTGAATGTTTTGTAATAATATATCTATACATAGTTCTCCTTTGTCCAAGGTTACAAAGAAATTGTTGATTTATAAACTCATTTGAATAATAATTATATCAGGGAAGAAAGCCCTATATAAATGTATTTGATTGCTGTAAATGTGAGCGCCGAATCTGAGCATCTCTTTTATGAGATGAAAAGAACATTAGTTGTTTCTAAAAACATTTCAGCCGCCTTAGCGATTCCAACAGTAATTATTATACAAAAGATGAGGATCAATATTACAGCACCTAATGATGAGTCAGCGGCTGGAATTGAGGTTTGTGTGTCATCCCAGCGCAGCTCTGCATTGTCTGCTGTAAGAGCATGAAAAGGTAGCATTGTCTGGTTACCCATGTAATAGCCATATTGTGATGTCTTGTAGGTCAGACATGGGGAGCTCTAACAGGCTGCAGCTCTTTTAAACTCTACAATCACCCATTAAATGCTTATTATCTTCACCGACTGACGTTCGTTTGCTTTTTATATGAACTCCTGCTGAAATAAAAAGATAATTTAAAACATATCCTACACTTTCTTTTAAAGAAAATTATAATTTTAATTTTTTTGTCTTACTTTGACTTGTTAAAAGTAATTTGTTTCCATTTTTATGTATATTTTCTTTAAAGGCATATTTAAGTTTGATGGATTATGAATGCATCTGATAGAGGAGCATTAATAGAATTAATTTGCATGAAAAAATACTATAAAAACAAACAAACATTTAAGCACCTTGAAGTTAGCAAAATGTCTTGTAATTTCTGACAGTTGAACATTAGGGTTAACACCCCCTCCAAACGCAGGCTAAATTAGCATAAAATTCAAAAACTTGTCAATCAGGAGAAAGTACTGCAGCTGATACATTTCAATAAACCTCCTGTTTGTGCTACAAAGCAGCCTGGGATGTGTAGTGTGTCTGTGGCGAAGGGCATGGGCAGCACAGACAGAGAGCAGACACTGCAGCAGGAAGCACATCCCAGCAGTGACTTAAGGGCTGATATCAGTGCTCTCCTATTGGGCAAAGAAGGCACAGTTAAACATTGCCCCCCCTAATGCTGTTGATTGAGGGGGGTCAGGGGCTTGTGTAGACACTCCTGTGTGTGTCGGCATAATCATTAGACTGATTCTTAGATATTAATAAAAGTTAAATGTTTTATGAAATGTGCTGCCTACATAAATGAGGCTTTTTGCATAAAGAGTGCAAAAATCTAATTACCCAGGAAACTTGGATATACCTTTAATGGATTAAAGGTCAACATTTTCTACATGAATAATTAGACTTTTGGTTATGGCGAAAAGTTTTACAAAGGAAAAATAATAAACATAGCCTTTACATTTTTTATTTTTACATGCAATTATTCTTTATTATTTGACGAAATGATTGCAGTCCACTGAAGTATCATATTTACAAGATGCTATTCTGAAAAACTTCACTTAATAATGGAGAAAATGGTTTTAAGAGAAATAAAAAATGCAGATTTTAACTACTGTATTTTAATTTGCTTTATGGGAGGGAATCATTTGCTTTTATTTATGGCATAATCATTTACCAGGGAAGGGTCTCAGAGGTAGCTTAGACCTTTATTCAGTTCAGCTGAAAGACTGACACATTTCAATTGTTGCGTAAAGATATATGAAAGTGAGCTGGGTTATTAATGCATCTGATAGAGGAGAATTTATAGTGTCTGAAAAAAAAATTTGCATGAAAAAATTCCAAAATAAACAGTTAAACCGTTAGCCTGAAGTTTGCTAATTTCTTGCTTTTGCAAAGAGTTTTCTCTCAAATTAGCATAACTTATACAGTGTTTCTTTTTGGCCTGGGGATTGTGCAGACATGCTCAGTTAGCACCTGTAGTCTGCACTACTGTGCAAAGTCACATGATTTCAGACACTTTCCTTTCCTTTAGCCAATCAGCATGCGCATGTGCTGCATATTGGATATCTCATTAAAAATGTGTGTGTGTGTCTACATCACCACCAGCACATTTTTTTTTCCTGCAAAAAATGTTTGCATTTTTTCATGCAAACATTTTTTGCTAGGTTGGTTATGAGGCATTCTACAGGATGCATTTATAACCCACCACACTCTCATATATATATATATATATATATATATATATATATATATATATATATATATATATATATATATTCATATATATATATATATATATATATATATATATATATATATATATATATACCTTTAAATTGCCATTTACCTCCCTATAAGTGCTCTTCATAGTGTGAAAGAGCACAATATTGTATGTTAAAATTATCTATTGTTTTTTTAATTAAACTAATAACAGCTAAAAATCTGCAGTCTTGGGTCTGTTTACAAACACTCCTGACTGTTTCATAGTTAACAACACACTGGTGAAGACTTCAAGAGCCCAAAAAATTATGTTTTTTCTCAGGAACGTAGCAGGAGATTTTAAACCCCAATTGTCATGTTTAGCTAAATCCAGCAGTCCTTTCCCTGCACAGATGAATTTGTGAACTGTTAACTCTCTTTCTGCTTATGCTCTCTGCACAGAGCTGTTGCTGTGGGTCTGTCTGGGGGAATGTCAGAGTCTAATGTAAACAGAGATTTCATTTATAAAGCCCTCTCTGAAAAAAGAAACATATTTCTAAAATTCAAAAAGTGTTTCAACATGGTATTATGAGAAATTTACAGTGGTGTGCTCCAAGTTGTACTGAAATAACTGGCCCCTTTAACAACAGGATTCGGTCTCAGGAAAAGCAGCTTCTTGTTTCAGATCCAGCCAGATATGAGAGCTGTAATGGTCCACAATGGAAAAACATAGACACAAGCAGAGCTCCAAGGTACATCCTCCTCTTCAGACACTATAGACCAACTTATGGAAATTGTGAAAGATTGGGTCGCCTGTGATCTATGTGCCCACAAGAGCATCAGATCAACTGACTTTCTGAGTTCTCTCCAGAACATTCATAATTTTGCTGATTTGGGTAATTGGAAAATGGCAAACGTTTTTCTGCCAATGCTAAATTTTGCATCTAATTATGTGCAGCAGAAAGACGATCTTTGCCTTTTTTGTGAAGATATAAAGGAATTCATTCAGTTTATGTTACATGTAGATATTTATATACATTTACTTCCACATCTGGATCACTACCTCGTCGTGGTGATGGGACTTGTGTAATTCATTGAAGCTCTGGGCTATACCATGTAGGGTCACTCAAGATGGGCAGGTCATAGCAGAGGTTTAGACAAATTGTGGTCCATTGGAAAAGGAACTGGCAACCCAATCCAGTACTTTTGCCAAGAAAACCATATGGAAAAGCACAACCAGACACAAGATGTGCCTGGTGTGCTGTGGTCCATAGGGTCACCGGTAGTAGGACACGACTGGAGGACTAAACAACAACAAAGCTTATTTAAGGATATAGAAGCTTTAGGTGGGATATATTGCTATAGGTTGAATCAGTGTCAAGCCAGCATATGCCAAGGAGCTGAAATGGTGCAAAGGTGGAAGATTGGCCATGTTGGGACGTGTACAATTAGGGTAATTGCAGATGTTGCTAAATGCTCAAATGTATCTATAGAGCTCCTGCCATTCATACAAATTACATTTAGAGTTTTAAGGTTCTTTTACTCATTTTACAAGCAAAAAAAGTAAATTTTAAACCAGATTTTTTTTTACATTTATGCTATGTTTTCCCATACCACTTTATAGCTAGTTGGTGCTGTTAGACATTATGGTTCTGTGAGGCCAAATTGTTGTGTTTTACATAATTATGTGCTCTTAAATGCATCCCGCAAGCTATTTGCCATGCCAGTAGTTTGGCTGCACTTGCTGGCAAGGCTGATCTGTCTTCCCTTGTCCAGCACTTTGAGCAAGAGTTCCCAGAGCTTCCATTGTGTGTCAAAATGGAGATGTAACTTTTTTTTTTGTTTCATAAATATTATTATTTTTTTCCAGTTTACTAGTATAGCCACCTGTATTCATCAAATAAATAGTTCAAGGGGGAAAAAATCTATATTGTGGGCCATTTTCTCCAGGTGCTGGCAGTAAGTTGTTTAGAGAACAAGGTTACTGTGCCACTCAATTCTTAGCACAGCAGTGTTGATTGTGTCTCCGGGCTGTCGATTTTCATTGTGATCTTCCTTTGATAAGGGGCTTTATATTCTGCATCCGAACACACACAAGAAATGCGCCCCCACACAACGCTGCCACCTGAACCCGCTCTCTGTTTATTTTCTTGACAATTGGCGCCTGCTCTCATACTGGCCTTGACTGGGTTGCGCTCTATAGTCCTTATTTGATTGCCCTACTTTCTGACGTGGATGGGTCGCGAAGTGCGTACATTCAGGACCCACTGGCCTCTCGCTGCACCTGCCCCAGAAATGCAAAAGCATTCTCTCATCTTCAAAGCTGTCTTATTAATGCTTGTTAGCAAAAATAAAGTATTCTTTGATGTAACATAATTTATTATGTTCTGCTGAAAGCTGATAAATTATTATATTAAATCATTATAAGACATTTAATGCACCCAGGTAGAGGAGACCGCTGTTATGAGAAATTAGGTGGATAGGCACACAGCATGGGACACCTCCTGTTATTTTCTGTGAGTCATATTAATTATTCTACAACTACTCCTGGCAATCCATTGATCTGCAAGTAATTCATATTGGGAACATTTATTACAAAGGCTCTTTTTTTTGTCAGAAATGCAAAAGTGAATTGTTTTTCTTGTATCTTTATGTTACATATTGATCCCTCACTCCCCTTCTCTTTCGCCATTGTCTTCTTTCCTCTGCTTCATTGTTCCCTCTACCTTCCTCCTCCTTCATTCTCCCCCCTTTCTTCATATGTGTAATATTCCTCTATATAATATCTATGTGTTCCAGATAAAGCAGCAAGAATTGAGTTGTTCAGTTGTCTTCTACTCAACGTAAACCTATGGACCACAGCACACCAGGCAAACCTTGTATCTGGTTTGCTTATCCATAAGGTTTTTTTAGCATAGGTACTGGAGTGGGTGACCACTTCTTTCTCTAGTTACCATAGATGCCAGCTTCTTCTCCAGTGGACTGCAATTTGTCTGACCTATCTCCTATGACCTGCCCATCTTGGGTGACCTTACATGGTATATCTCACAGCTTCATTGAGATACACAAGCCCCTTCACCATAACATGGTAGCGATCCAGAAGAGGGTAAACCATTAGGACTGTGACTTAAATTGGACAGTGATTTCATTCAGTGGGGGGACTTTCATTCAACCCTTGCCCTACATATACACACACAGATCCACACTAACACATAAATGCAGGCTCTCTTGTTCACATTCACGTATAGACTCACAGTGTCACAAGTCCCTCATGCACACTCAGTCTTACTTTTCTATTTTTCCACTTTTTCATAGAAATGGGAACTCACCAATTTATAGTAAATGTTCTGGTAATGCTACTAAGATCTGAAAGTCATCAGGTTAAATATTTGGTAAACTTACTGTAATTGCATAATTTCATATGTAATAGTTCATTAGAAGCTTGTTAAAATATGTAAATGTCATAATATTTCTAGGCCAGCCCTGTGCCTCATACATTAGTAATCTCTATATATAAGTTTTGCTTGTATAAATATAAGAATTCCTCTGAAGGAGTTGGCACCACAGCAGTCCACTTATGATTTAAGCCTAAATTATAAAGAAATCCTTTACGTGCATTTTCTCCAGTCGTACTTCGTAAACAAGCAAAGACATTCAGAATAACCATACTACAGCAAGGATCAGGATCCCACTGGGTCCCTCGGGGTAAATACAAGCTTGCAAAAAATAATGTAAAAAAACATCAGATGTGCACATCCCACAGAGTCATACAAAGTTTAAAGTGCTTTTATACTTTTATTAGAGGCAGTTTAAGAATAAATACTGAAATCCTCTATGTGAATCTACATACAGTGCAAAAGAACTTAGGGAGGGACATGGAGGGTTCCCTGTTTTTTAATATTATAATAGACTACCTAAGTATTTGAATATTTAAACATCATTTTATTAACAAGTGCTTAAAAGCTCTATTTCTACTTATTGAAACTTTGCAAAGGTCCACCCCTATAGCTAATAATACAGTGTTTCTAAAATACTAGATGTACTAGCCAATCATAGGATTTGTCTTAACAGCATTTTAATAACATGCTGCTGAGACACAATATTTTATTGGCTAGTACATATATTACTATGGTAACATTGTATACACGAGCTACAGGGTTTGGGCCATTGCAGGGATTTTTTGGAAGGTTTCAGTGAGTAAAACAGAGCTCTTACACTCTTGTTAATAAAATTATGTTGAAATGTGCAAATAAATACTTGGGTTATTTATTTTAATGTTAAAAACAGGGAATCCTCCATGTCCTCCTTTTGTCAGAAGAGTGGGTAGCAGCCAATCTCAGGTCAGGGCTGGTGACATCCAAGTTTAGGTCAGGGCTGGAAGCATCCAATCTCAGGTTAGGGCTGGCAGCATCCAATCTCAGGTCAGGGCTGGCAGCATCCTCTCTCAGGCCAGGGCTGGCGGCATCCAATCTCAGGTCATGGCTTGCGGCATCCAATCTCAGGTCATGGCTCGCAGCATCCAAGCTCAGGTCAGGGCTCGCGGCATCCAAGCTCAGGTCAGGGCTCGCGGCATCCAATCTCAGGTCAGGGCTCGCAGCATCCAAGCTCGGGTCAGGGCTGGCAGCATCCAAGCTCAGGTCAGGGCTGGCGGCATCCAATCTCAGGTCAGGGCTGGCGGCATCCAATCTCAGGTCAGGGCTGGCGGCATCCAATCTCAGGTCAGGGCTGGCGTCATCCAATCTCAGGGCTGGCGGCATCCAATCTCAGGTCATGGCTCGCAGCATCCAAGCTCAGGTCAGGGCTGGCGGCATCCAAGCTCAGGTCAGGGCTGGCGGCATCCAAGCTCAGGTCAGGGCTGGCGGCATCCAAGCTCAGGTCAGGGCTGGCGGCATCCAAGCTCAGGTCAGGGCTGGCGGCATCCAATCTCAGGTCAGGGCTGGCGGCATCCAATCTCAGGTCAGGGCTGGCGGCATCCAATCTCAGGTCAGGGCTGGCGGCATCCAATCTCAGGTCAGGGCTGGCGGGAGATAAGAAAATAGAAAGGCTCATGGTCCAATCATGTTAAAGCACACGGATAGCACACTCATGGAACATATGTACATGCTTGGTCTAGGTTGAATAGAACGGATAGTGATTGATATCACTTGCACACAAGCACAGGATGTGGCACCCAGGAATGTCACTAGTAGGGAGATGGGCCTTTACAGGTTATTAGTCTGGTTCTGTGGACAGCAATCTTGAAAATTAACAGGTAGAGAAGATCTGAATAAATCTGCATAGAGATTATATGTTATTGTTAATTAAAAGTTGTTGTTTTTTTCTTTCTAAAATATTTTGCCAATTTTTAATTATGGCTCATAAAAAGAACATTATGGGTCTTCAATGCTACATTAAAAGGGCCACTAGTCCAAAACGTTCTATGATGCATTTAAAAGAGCGCATCTTATACATTAACAACATATTGTTTTGCATGTAAAATAAATTATATTCATTTAAGAAAATTACCTTTAAATGATCATAGAAACAGATAAAAACAGCAATGTGATGTTTTATCCTTTTTCTTATGCTTCAAGTGAGAGGAAGAGTTTGTTAATGATGCTTTCTTATCTGATCACATTTCATTCATAGGGAATAAAGGCAGACTAAGTTGCAGTCTAGAGTTGTTTCTTTGTTTCCTCTTGCATGTCAGGACAGAGGAGGAGAAAGCAGTCCAATTGTGTCACAATGTAATGTAAATTATCTACACTATAGGCTATTTATTTTTCATACAAAAATACATTTTTTGTAATGTTTAAAAGTATGATCTTTTATGTGCAAGATTTGTGGATTATAGTGGCTCTTTAATATAACAAATTCCTAGTACTATTATTTGCACTTTTTGATAATGCCAGGCACACAAATAGTTGAGAAATGTTGCCCAATTTCATGCACTGAGTTACAATTGTACCTTTTAATGGTACAATGTAATGTTTCACTGCACAAATACAGATATTTCACTATAACGAACAAAGGGTAATTTTTACTTGTTGTCCAAATTGCTGTAGTGTGACAGGCCTTCAGGGGCAGGAGAATGTCTTACGGCTGCTTAGTACAGATGACGTTTATATGTTAACAGGTATACAATAGTCTGTTTAATAGTTTGTGTCCTTCCTAACTCGTCTTGTGACTCCTAGCTGCAATACCAACTATTCCCACTCTGGCAGTGATCCCAGACAAAGAAACAAATAGGTATACTGCAGAGTATGGATTGTTAAAATATAAAGCCATGTTCGACCAAAAAAGGTCTTTCATATGTAAAACAAAAGACTGGCCATGCTCAGATCCCAGGCTGCACACCCAGTTGTTTGCTTTTCAAGTGAGTTAAATGGAAGACACTAATTATCTATATGTTTAAATGAATATTTAAGTTTCCTGGATTATGAATGCATCTGATAGAGGAGATTCAGTAGTGTATGCAAACATTTTTTGCATGAAAAATTAAACATTAATAAAAAATAAAAAACACCCTGATGTTTGCTAAATCATTCCCTGCTAAGATTAGTATAATTCATTTTGGCCAATCAGGAGAAAGGTTTGCAGTGTTGCAAAGAAGCCTGGGATATGTAGTCTCTTTCTCTATATATCCATGTATTTTTACTTGTCCCACCCAACCATGTGATGCAATCCAGCACCAAGTACTTCATTGGAAAGGTCAAACTCCATGCCTAGACACATTTCCTCTGCATGTCAGTTTTCTCTGGGTGTGCAAAGCTGGTATTAACTTTGTAAGTAAACTGAACTTATCTATATAACACATCTTTTTCTGATCATCACTGCATGTTTCTTGCCAAACATTTGAAACCCAGAAAACTTATATATACCTTTCAATTATACCATATTGGAACCTCTGCTCCGTCATATTAAATAGAGCAGTGTTGCCTGTCCACTTAGGGAAACAGCAAAGTATGACTCCATAGTAGGGAACCAGGCAGAAACATTAAAAATAATTTGCCCGTAGAGGTGAACAACTGGTCAATCAAAATGGGAGTTAAATACTTAAAACATATATGGCTTTAGTTTTATACTATAATTTCTGTATTTTACATTCAAATTGGAAAGAGCTTATATTACATTGTCCATATATATCAAATGGTTACATGGAGAAAATAGAGATGTTATGGTTACATAAATGTAAAGACATAGAAGCATATTTTAAGAAATGGAAGTGTTGCAACAAGAGACCAAGCTCCAAGGCTGGAAGGTGGCAGACTCACAGGATCATGCACTATATAATAAGAGGAGACAATATATCCGAATGAAGAGGTGCGATTTCCAGACCAATATTTCAATGTTGCTTTTGAAATTTACCACCACAATTTAGTGTTTCAGACTTCATTAGACATGCTTCTCTCCACCCCTATCAGATGTCCTGGAAGTAGGAAAGGATCAAGTTTGGCTCCTTGGCAGACAAAATGGCCATCTAGACCAGATAAGAAACATTCAGAACAGCCTCCGGGGCAGATCCTCCCACACTCCTGCACACTTATATAATGAAACATACAAATTAAACTCTTAATTGAATTTATTTTCTTCCAATGCTAGTTTTATTGCTAATCAGTTACTTAATAAACAAAGTAAATGCTGTTGTATGATCACTACAGTGGCCCTTTAATATTAATTTACAAAGCCACAATGAGCCTCTATGAGAGCTATTTGGAGGCTATTCAGTGAATCTACCATTCTTTAATCTTGGCATTGTCAAAGTCTTTGGTTGCTCTTTCCTATACTTGTAATAGGTCCCTCTGCTACAAATCTTTCTTTTCTAACTGATCTTCCTTATAATAGTAAGAAATGTGGGAGAGCTGTACAAAGCCGCCAGTGAATTACATCTATTTATATCTCAAAAGGTTTAGCTCTAATGCACATCTCCTTCAGCACAGCTCTTTATTGTCCATCGTCCTACATTCTCTGGCCCTCCGTTCAATAGCTGCTCTGCTTTCAATTTCTTATATATTTTTAACCAAAAGTTATAAGGAAGTAGTCCAAGCAAGGTCTCAGGTCATTGTGTGGCTTGTGTTAAGTTTTTCTGATGTCTTATATTAATATATTTTATTTGTAGAGCATCAGCAAATTATTTTGTGCTAGGGGTACAATAAACACATGGATTCAAATTTGTATAGACATTTTGAAGACTGTGCAAGTAAGAAAAGTCAGCACATTTGTAAATACACAGTGATACAGGAGGAGGTGATCACCCAACTCTGGAGAGAGCTGACCGTCCCTCATATTATTTGTGGGTGGTAGAGCCATGAGGGGATAGGACTGATAATTTGTAGATATTATTGCACAGTAGAGGGAGTATGAGACAATGAAAGTAGATGGCAATGTGGTGGGTGATGGTATTAAGGAGGTCGGGGTTTGCCTCACTTAACAGTTGGGTTCTTAGAGAAAATCTAAAGGCTAGAGAAGGGTAGCACCTCTTGGGTGAAGGAGACGTGCGCGTCGTCATATGCACGCCCAAAAATGCCTGACAAATGCTCACACCCACACCAGTGCGGCCGTACAGCCCTCTGCAATCTCCCTCTCCTCCCCCACTACTCACCCACCTTCTCCAGCTCTCCAACGCTCTCCCCAAGTAATCACCCCCCAGTATTCACCCTCTCTTCCTCCAGTATTCACCCTCTCCCCAGCTTCAAGTATTCACCCTCCCTGGTACTCACCCTCTTTCCCTAGATCTGACTCTCCAGTACTCTCTCTCTCCCCACTACTCACTCTAGCTCTCCCCCTAGTACCCACCCTCTAACCCCAGGTCTCTCTCCACCTAGAACCCAACCTCTAACCCCAGGTCTCTCTCCCCCTAGTACCCACCCACTAACCCCAGGTCTCTCTCCCCCAGTACTCATCGGCCGTGCTGGTGTGGGTGCGCGCATTTGTCGGCGCACACATTACATTGTGCACATCTCCTTCGCCCAAAAGTTGTGTGCCCTAGAGAAGAGTCTAATGAAGCAAGGTGGTTGTTGTTTAGTTGTTCAATCACCGTGACTCTATGGACCGCAGCACACCAGGTACGTCTCACAGACATTGTCCCTCTGAGCTCCATCAAAGTTAATGTTTATTGCTTTAGTGACCTTATCTATCCATCTCTGCCTTTGTTGTCCCCTTCTTCTTGTGCCTTCAATCTTTCCCAGCATCAGAGCCTTCTCTAGGAAATGTTGCCGTCTCATTATATGGCCAAAATATTTGAACTTCAGCCTCATAATCATGCCTTCCAGTGAACAGTTTGTCTTGATTTCCTGAAGTACTGATTAATTGGAACTTCTAAGCAGTTTTCTCCAACACCACAATTCAAAGGCATCAATTCTACGGCGCTCAGACTTCTTTATGGTCCAACTCTCGCATTCGTATGTGACTACTGGCAATGCCATAGTTCTAACAATGCAGATCTTTGTTGATAGTGTAATATCTTACTTACTTTGTACTAGCTTGTCCAAGCTTCCATAGCTTTCCTCCCCAGGAACAAACATCTTTAAATTTCATGGCTACAGTCACCATCTGAAGTAAGATAGGGAATTCCAAAGAGTGGGGGCAGCTTGCAGGGAGTCATGTAGGGGGTTATAGAAGAAAGTTATAATAGAGGATCAAAGGCAACGTTTATGAGGCCGAGCACCATGATATTTGACATGTAGTGTTCTAAATAAAGGAACAAGCATATATATACTGTATACTGTAACTCGCATGTGATAGAATACCATATTTATGGCTTTATCCATATTGCATTACATCTGGAATGTGGTTCCGATCGTAACTCGTAATTGAACCTCTTAAGACTTTGCAAATCCCACATCCATTTTTCAGTGACATATTTCTGACTATCTCTCCTGCCATTGGCTCCATCCCAAATCGTATCTACGAGTTAGACTAATTGATCACGTTCACGGCCGCACATCCAACGAGCGAAAAATGGTTTACATGTTTTCCTCTCCAGCCTGTAACTTGCAGCCTGTTCTAATTTAATAGCACCATAGATCTTCAACTCTTCAAGCTTGCAGCCGTTGCCGGTCTCACATTGCAGATACTCGCTTCTAATTTAATGTGGCTGCAAGAGTAGTGAATGGATGGAATAGCAGAGTTGGGTATGAGTATGGGTCAATATTTGGGTCTTTTGTCATCCCTAAAAGGAGGAGCAGTCACCAATTGTCCAGAACTGAACCTGAACAAAGAGTGGCTGCACATTGACCTGATTGCATTTTGAGTCAAATTACATCCATGAATTCAAATCAGTGACAGTTTTCTTAAATTATTCGGTGCTCCTCTTACATTAAATTGGACTAATAAACAACCTGCTCATTATGATTCATGCTTAGTTACACTACTTCTGTAACTCTTTGAAGATTTTTATTGCTCTGAAGTGTGATTCATTTTTACTTTTATTGTAAAAGGTTGCTGACTCCAGTGTTTCATGATAAACACACATGGGGCTTTCACGAGAACCCGGTATTTGGTTTCAAACAAGATTTTCTGCGTTGTCCAAATAATTTTTTTTATAATAAAAATAATTCACATATCTCTTAGAGATACAAACCCAATATTTTTTTATGATATGACACAGCAGGGTTTCTTGGTACTAACACGCAAGTGAGGAGTATTCATACTACATGTGAGTGTAGCCTTCCCAGCAAAGGATGATTTAAACATATACATTACACATAATAAGCAATAAAACCTGCGACACGTCTTGATGCACATACACAGCCTACTGAGGCTTGGCGTCACCATGAGGAGAGGATTCCTCAGGGAAATGAGAATTTCACGTATAGAGAGTAAATACCCATTGATATCACAGGGAGATGTTAACCATAGTGTTAGAGCTCGTTAATTTGCCTTTGAGATGCAGCTTAAGTGCTGTTTAGGTAAAGAGATATGTGACAGGTTAATAGAGCTATTATATAGTACGCTCAAAGGCGGCACGTTTGATGCCGTACTTTTCATTTCTACAAAGTTCACAGCACGATCTGAGGACAATTCTCCCAGAATTATTAGAAAAGCAACCTTTAAATCAATTTACGCACGTTTTAATTCATATTGTGATACATCAGCAAACGTCAAAGTCATGGATCTAATTGCCAAACACGCGATTGCAACATGTTTGCGTTGAGAAATAGGAGCTGACTGATGATGGCGTTACTGGTTTGTTCTTTTACATTCAGATTTAAAGAGAATCTGGCACCTAAATATGGTTTGACTTTATTTTGAAGCCAAAATAATACAGGACTGAATAAAGCTTCAATAAAGCTCTGGCTTGGGAAGAACAAGCAACAAAAGCGTCCAGATCTGAATCTAGCTATTTGATGGTACCCCTTCTGTATCGCTAACTTGTCATGGTGAAGGGGCTTATGTACCTCAGTGAAGCTGTGAGCTATACCATGTAGGGTCACCCAAGATGGGCAGGTCATAGCAGAGAGGTCAGACAGATCGCTGTCCCCTGGAGAAGGAACTGGCAACCCACTCCAGCATCTTTGCCAAGATATGGATAAGCACAACCAGATTCAAGATGTGCCTGGTGTGCTGTGGTCCATATGCTCACGGAAAGCCGGACACGACTAAACAATTAAACAATATATGATGGTTGCAACATAGCTCCCCAAGATTTAAGACTAAAGTCATGCCATCTTCTAAAATAAGCAGTTTATAGATAAAAGAAGAAAAAAAAAGCATCCAAATCTAAATTTTATATTTATCCATGAAATATAAAATAGATTACATGATTTGGTTGTTAATTATTTTTATGAGAAAGTAACATAAGTATTTTTTTTTGACTAGTACTCACATATCCTAACACTTTCTGATTAAATCAGTAGTCCTATTTCAGACACTTTAGTCACATTTATGTGTTGTGGATCTCACTTATACCATGTTTGCGCTCCGATATATTAGCTTCATATGGCTAATGATTATCTGTTTACCATGTACCTGCTAAGCTATTCCCCTAATAGATTTGGAGCCTCATTCAATATACCGTCCGTAAGTCGGCGGGCTTGACATTTTTGACAGTTACAGAGCAGTTTAATTGATCAAGCCCGCAACTACCTGACCTAAAGCCTTAACCATAAACCATGCACAGGTAAGTAGCATTTCAGAGCATGATCATGATCAATTAAGCAAGGCCGTAACTACCGATTTAGAAACAGCCAATAGTAAATGATACTGTCATGATGACGTCCGTAAAACATGGAGGTTAAATATCAATCAATTAGCGTTTAGAGGTCACAATCCGGCAATGTACAAAATAATAAATATGAATGAAGAAAATGTTCTAGTCCACGTGGGTGGCCTGCTATGTATTAACTCCTTGATTTCTGAGATCTATCACAGAAATGAAACGTAAAGAAAAATATTTTTTATTGCAGATTTACGAGCTTGAGACTGTTGTGCAATTAATTCTAATGTCTTCCATCTTTTTAAGTGTAGTATTGATTTTTTATTTGCTTTTACAGTGCTACGATCAGGTGTTTAACCCCCTTACGAAGTCCTATCTGGTACTCGTAGGATTTTCTTCTACATTTGCCATTTGCAGGTGTGAAAACATTTGCGGGCTTGAGGAATTGTAGCAATTGAATAGCAATTTGCGATTGTAACATTTACGGGCTTGAAAGATCAAAGGCTTAGATGATTTGGAGTTATGATTTTGGCAACCGCAGGGACTTTCAGCCTGTAACCAGCAAATCGTTTGCAGGTAGCTGAATGACGCAAATTGAATAGCAAATTAGTTTACAGGCTACATTACGGGCTCCAGCTACTTACAATTGGCTCAACTGAATAGGGGCCCTGTTCTATTAAAAATACTACTGTTGGGAGAGAGCCTCTATCACACTGGCATTTATACTAATTGTAATTAAACCACTGACATCCATAGAAATGAATGCAGATGTTTTATGTAATTATATGTATGGATAGGTATCTATTTATTGTGAATTTTACATTGGATTGAGTGTTCCTTGAGGAGTGTAGTTTGAGAAAAAAATTAGGTATTTTCTGAAGTATGAAGCAAACTAATAACACTAGAAGCTAAAAGGTTAAAGCATTTTAAAGAAAAGTTTTAGGGTTCAAAACGTATTGCGATGCATTTAACTTAGCATATTTTCCACGTTATAAAAGTGATTCCCTGTGGAATTTCTGATTGGCTGAGTTGTGCTACTTATGGAGTCACTACCTCGTTTTCTTACAAAGCATATTGGGACGTGTAGTCTCAACTACACACAAAACAACAACAACCTCCACAATTCTCCCTGCATGGCTCTCATGGCAGTGTTGTAGGGAGATCACAGAGCTAAAAAGGGAAAAAGACTAACCAAATTAAACATATTTTCTCTAGGAAAAAAAAAGCATCCAATAGGGTATATATAAATATATCCAGGGACAATATAAAGCTTTGTCAAGTTAACGTTTGTGCCAAGAGGTTTTCAACTGACAAGAGAACATCCCTTAGAGGTTAGATTCCACCTTAAAGAAAGAAAAGGGTTCTTCACAGTAAGGGTGGTTAATCTGTGGAATTCTCTACCAAAGGAGATGGTGACAGCGGATTCGATAGATAACTTCAAAAAGTGGTTAGATATATTTTTGAATAAAAAGGGCATTCAGGGTTATCCTGGATAACTAGAGAGGGAGTATTAATCCAGGGAGGAATCTGGGGTCAGGAAGGATTTTTTTTCCTTATGAGACAATTGGCAATGTTTCAATGTTTTTTTTTGTTGTTGTTTTTTTTTCTGTTTGCCTTTCTCTGGATCAATTAATAATTAATCAGCACAATACAAAGGCCAGAGGAGGTCTTAAAAGGTTTAACTTGATGGATTAAAAGTATTTATTTATTTTTTTCAATTGCTATGTTTTGTTTGTGGGTTGACATAGCTAATCTGGCCAAGCTCCAATCTGGAAGGCTACACCTTGAACTCACTACCTTTTATCTAAAGTGTTGTATGCATTTCCTTTAGCAGTGCATCATCAAACTTTATATCAATGATTATGGACCCTCTATTCAAGGACCCCCATACAGGCCATAATTTAAATTTAATACTGTGTGTATACCGGTTATGCAATTTGAATCTCCGCAGCCTATAAAATATTAGTTGCCTTGCCAAACCTAAACCATGACCATTGTGTGGGTCCTTGAGAAGATTGGGAATCCTTATTTATATTTAACCTCTTGTAGTACAGGGAGTGAATGCATTTGATAATTTTGTATGTAAATACATTGGCCCATCTAGTGTCAAATGAGATGATTAAAATAAAGACCATCTTATGTGAGCTTGAAAATTGCTGTTTTTCCTCAGTTTGAAGCTACCATGTTTTTCCGTTTATGACTGGCTGTCCAGCATATTTGCCTACACTTTGTCAGTAAAGCTATGCTATGATGAGGCAGCTGCTGCAGATTTTGCCACAGTATGAAAAAGATGGGGGGAGCTTTAGAACAAAGAGGGTTCGGTGTAAATTTTCTCACAAAACTATTTTAATCACAAGAAACTGACAAGTTGGATTAGCTGGAATGACATGCCCATAAGGTTAAATCAGCTCAGTCAAAGAGGCTTATAATAAATCTTAAAATCCTTTGCCATATTTTATGTACACCACCTGGGCATGCTCTTCTTGGTTATCAGTCCCATGGGGAGAGGTATTGACCACTGCAGTTAAAGAGAAAAGACACTTTAATATCAATCTAACAATATTAGCGGGGTTCCCTGGTGGCCCAGTGGTTAGGATTCTGGTGCTTTCACCACAGCATCCTGGGTTCTAATCCAGCCAGGGAACCAAGAGGTTACGCTGGTCGGTACTTGGATGGGAGGCCACCTGGGAATACCAGGAGCTGTATGCTATGTCCCACGGGAGAAGGAACTGGCAGCTTATCCAGTATCTCTGCCATGAAAACCAAGTGGATCAGCATGGTGTGTTGTCCATGAGGTCATGGAGGGTGGGACAAGACTGAGCAATGCCATTTACAACAATATTAGCTGCTGTATAAGCAATGGGCATAAAACTTTAGTAGGTAAAGTCTGAATTTTTTAAGCCTGTTTATGAGTACAGGAATCCATTTTGTGTTTGTTGCATCTCATCATGAGAGCTGGATGATGGGGAAGTTGCTTTTTTGTGTAGTTATCAGTGGGGGGAAAGGAGGGAATAGACATTCAGAGTCTTGTTTGATAAAGTGATAATACTGAAATTTACGCAACACCCTTCCCCCACACTGGCTCAGAAGCAGGACATTGTATCAAAGGATGCAACCATAGCCCTCCAGAAATGTAAACACTCCTCTCTCACAACTTCCACCAATATATCATGGATCCCTCCAGGATCCTGCAGAGGCATATAAATATTTTTTTCTAATGAAAAAAAAGACTTTTTGCTTGCTTAATTATACTTTCTTAGTGTGTTTGTATTGTGCAGAGACTCTCTTAATGATTCACCTTAGAGAAAAAGTAGTAGCAGAGAGGATATTTTCAGGTGGTTTATGCTTCTGTAATATAATTTCTAACATTTAAACTCATTAACACTGACATTCACAACAGCTAATTGACATTATATTTATTTTGATTTTCAATGTTGTGTCCCCATAACTAGTCATATCACTTATGGGGTTCTTTTTAAAAAAGTTTGCAATGCATTCTTCCAGCAGTTTATTATTAAACCAAATAATTTCTCATGTATAAACCCTTTTCTCGGAGTGGCACAGTATTCTAATTTATTGTCACAGTACACTTGATTAATGAGGACCTAGCAACATGAACTGCATGATACAGAGGCGTTTTTGTCCAAAAGCACACCCTGTGCTTCAACTTAGTATGTTGTTCAATCCTTCAGTCATGTCCAACTCTTGGTGACCATATGGACACAGCACGACAGGCACATCTGTCTGTATTTCTGGTTGTACTTATCCATATCGTTTTCTTGGCGAAGATACTGGGGTGGGCTGCCAATTTCTTCTCCAGTGGATCACGATTTATTTGACCTCTATGCTATAACCTGCCCATCTTGGGTGACCCTACATGTTATATCACAGCTTTATTAAGGTATGCAAGCCCCTTTACCACTACAAGAAGTAGTCTAGTTAGTATATAGTGCCACAAATTAAATATGATGTTTTCATAGACACAAATGCAATCATTAAAAGGCTACTTTGGTTCTATATTTGAAATAAACTCTTTTGATGAACTACACAAAAAAATTGGCAAAATGTGGCTTTATGGCACAACCGTACAAGATGTCATCGAACATGAGAGATATGGCAGAAACAGAGGTTGCTACAGAAGGTGAGAATCTGTTATTCTGAGGACTTCTTAAAAGTAAGTGAAGTGTACATTTTATATCATAGTTATAATTTGCCTGAATAATAGTCCTTTTATGAACAAACTTTCACAGGGAAAAGCTGATTGTGTCATTTGTCTGGTTACTAACGTGTGCGTCAGTACTCGTAAATCCCATTAGAAACCAGTCAGCTTGAATGCTCATTACCATATAGACAGAATACCAGGTATATTTAGCCTGTGACGTTTTATACACTGAAAACTCGCAATCCAGTGAGGCGCTGTAGAAGATTTACATTGTGTTAAATATAGTTTGCTTAAAAATAAAAAATAAACTCATCACAGTAGCTCATTAAGCCAAGAATTGGATCAGCGAAATGTTCGCCCCCTCAAACAGCTCAACTGAAGTTTCTCCATAGTAGACTAATTGCTTTCCCTAACTAATTTCGAAGTTGTGCTACAATAATGTACGTCTTAGTGTTTATTATCAGATTCCTTTCTTAAAAAGTAATAAATTAGGTATAGTAATAGAATTTTCTATTTCCATTTTGCAAGTTGCTTGTGCCAACTAGGTTAAAGGACCATTGCACTTCAAGAAAAAAGGTACTTGTATGTGAAGTATGTAACAAGCTAAGAACATTAGCAGTTGTGTAAGCCATCGGTATAAAATGTATTTTCTTTAAAATCTATTTTGAAGACTGTTTATGAGTAAAGGAATCAATCATGGGGTTGCGTCTTTTTTATGTGCCAGTGGAGGACAGGTGGCTTTGTTAGGTAATTGGATTGGATTGAAATTGACACAACACAACCATTCCCTCTACCTTGCCTACCTGTGACTTAGACCTTGCTGTGCTACTTTTTTATTACATTACTTTTCATTTTCTTAATTTTGTTTCATAATTTTTGTAAACTCACTTGTACCTTAGACCACCCAAAAAGATCTCACTGGTAGTCAACACGCTACATTTTGAGAACTTTTCTAGACTTTGTTAGCCAAGTGTGTTTTATTGGCCGCATATTGAGGAAGTCTTATAGGCCAGGTATTGGCAGAAATAAGAATCAGTCTTGAAGACTATGTCATAAAAACGATGTTTTCAAGAATATGACGGTCTAGTAAAGATAATTATACTGGGGTAACATGTTTAAAGCGTATTACGCCATGTTTGTTTATATATGTTTATACAATGTTTTACTGTATTTCCAGGTGATTATTTTGGTATTTTGATGGAAGAGAAGGTTACCAACTTCCCATTCAACATAATGGAAAACCCCATGTACTGGGGCAGCACTGCCAACTACCTCGGACTGGCTCTAATGTGAGTACACAATATATCTCTGGGTAAATGCTACATGCTTGAGTCACATTATTATGACTAATATCCCGAATAACCGCCATGTGTAGCACAGATAGCAGCTAGATGGAGTGGCTCTGAGTCAATAAGGTGCTGGAATGTTGGCAAGGGTATCTGGAGCCATGCAGTTTGTTCGACAGCTGCTGAATAGTACATGGTGGTGGATCCATACAGCAAACAAGGTGGTCCCACAGGTGCTCAATGGGGACTTTGGAGGCCAGGTAAGTACTTGGAAGTCTTCATCATGCTCCTCCAACCAATCCCCGACCATTCTGGCCGTATGACATGTTGCATTGTCCTGCTAGAAAATCTCATCCGCTCCAGGGAAGACAGTCAACATGTACTTGATCTACCAGGATGGATAGATAACCCAATCGGTTAAGAGTGCCTTCCAGGGGTGAGAGTGAACACAGACCATGCCAAGAAAACATTCCCCAGACCATAACGGTCATCCAGTCGATGGAGCTGAAAAAGTTACTCATCAGAGAAAAAAAACCTTTGCCAATCAGAAAAGGTCCAATTTCAATACTCTTGTGCAAATTGAAGCCATTTTTGACAATGAACCCTCGTCAGCATGGGTGCAGTGATGAGCTGTTTGTTTCGGAGCCCCATGCGCAACAGGGTTTGCCGCACTGTCATTTTAGACACATGTCTGGTAGCCTGCTGGTACGATTGACCCTCACACACCTTTGTGTGCAAAGTTTACCTCTGACATCAATAGCACGTGGTGCTTCACAATTGTGATGCAGTTTATTTGCAATGGTGCAGTTTGTCCAGTCATGGTGCACTTTAACCACAGCAGCACTCGAACAGTTCACAATCTGCACTGTTTCAGAAGTACTGCTGCTCTTGGCCCGAAAGCCAATGATCATCCCCTTTTCAAAGTCGGATAAGTTGCACGTTTTACCCATGACATCGATGGTTGATATGTTTGCAGAATGCCTACATGTAACCTTATATACCCATCAAGCCAGCTCACAACACATGCTGTATTTCATTGGCTATGCGCTTCTGCCATCAAAAGTAGGGGTGCTCATTATAATGTGACTCAACTCTGTATAAGTGGGTGCTAAACCTTATTTGATTTAAATGGACTTGTTTTATTGCAAAGTGCTTACAAGCTCTGTTTATTTTTATTTTTTTCCTGAAATCATACAATATGTACCTGTTTGGGTCTGCCCTCTGTACCTCACGCAGCTCATGAATATACAGATTGACGTGCTTCAAAAGGTTCTAACATGGAAAAATATAAATAGTAACACATGTTTACAGTTATTAGGGCATTTAGAATTACTGTCATTTAGTTTTCAGTTTGCGTTAGTTATTTACCAGCAATCGATAAATATTTAACTGCAATAGTTCTGTTTTGGTACAGTTAGGACATTTTGTAAGTAACTTGTTGTTTTATACAAATGTTGTAACTTGATGACTTTAAGGGACCGCTCTAGAGTATTTACAAATAAAACTGATATGTTTGTTTGTTGGGCATAGAATACTAAAATATATGCAGTTTAAAATGAATAAAAGTTAATATTTTTTCTTCATGTTAAAGTTGTCAGTTTTTCCCTCAAGCAGAGCTGCTTTTCTCAATCTACCTATGCATATTAGGGGGCTTGGGACCTGGACTGAAGGTTTGAACAATCCAGGTTCTAGTCTATACTGAGAATGCTCAGTAAAAGGAGTAAAGCAATGGCTGCACATGTTATCATAGCCCCGTGGGGTAGCTACAAGGAGATTTTAGCTTCAGTACCTCTCTTTTGGAAACGGTTGCGGAGTCAATGCCACCACAGGTGTGGGATAAATAATATGGTAATCTTGCCTGTTTCCGAACTCTATAATGGTTCAGAGTTGGCACGCCCTCTGATAAAGGCACATAGTGGTGGCGAAATGCAGTTTTGCTTAGTTAGGAATTTTAAAAGTAAAAACATAAACATTTAATTTTATTTATTTTAAATTGCATACTATTTTTGTCTACAGCGGTTCTTCAGAATTGTATTCTCCTTATTGTAATTATGATGTGAAATATACACTTCAATTACTTCTAAGTGGTCACCAGAGTAAAATATTCTCACTTTGTGCATCCTCCATCTTTCTTCCTGTTCTCCTTCATGATAGCTGACATCTTGCACAGCTGTGACCCAAATACCCTTTTACAGGGTAGGGATTTCTCACTACCATTGTCTCATGCTGCTAAGAGGCATGGCAGTGAAATGTGGGGTATCTTGGGGCTTGGCTTTAGGTCACAGCTATGCAACATCATTGTGAGAGAACTAGGAGCAAGAGAGAGGCTCCAGAAGGTAAGAAACTGTTACACTGGGGACTTCTTAAAAGTAAATGAAGTGTACATTTTATATCACTGATACATTGAGGATAATACAATTAATTGTATCACCAAGTTAAAAATGCCTTCATTTAATTTAATATAGAGCAATCCATGGGGAGAGGGATGGAGAAAGAAAAAAAGAAAGAGAGATTGATTTGTTTTTGTTATCCCTGTAGGTTTAAGTATTTGACATTTGCCACCATTTGCCACACATCCTCAGACGTAATTGCAGGTTGCGCATTCAGAAATGTAAATGCCCCTCTCACACATACATCTTTCCCCAAATTACCATGGGTGACTCCAGGAACTAGTAGAGACATCAAACTTTTTTTGTCATTTGGAACTAGCTTTATCACAGTTTTCGTGCCTAATTACCTTTCTTGTCAGACTCAATTAGGCCAATTGGTTCTTACCTGCCACTAAAATCTGTGGTTCTGTATTATTATATAAATTACAGAGCATTTTGTCTCCAATCTCTTTTCTTCCCAAGTTGACCTTTCTATAAACTTTACGTATATCTTATTCCAGTACATTTGTGGAACATAAATGGAACATTAAAGCACATCTGGTGTGTAAGCTTCCGTAATTAGTGCAGGTACATTGTCTAATTATTGTTCTCATTAGCTACTTATTAACTGATTTAATGTATATCTCTTATTTGGTTACAGTAGAACATCGTTAGGACTTAGTGGATCACGGATAGACTTTTATGAAATAGATTAGTGCCTTTTTTTACCAAGCTCCCAAGCACTTAGCCAATTAAGGCAATAAATAATCATGTAAATTTGTTCTCCTTTGCATACATAACCTAGAAGCTTGATTAAATGTATATTAGTAGTACAAACCAAATGCTAATAAAAATTTAAGGCAGAACACAGTCCAATAGTAATAGCATTTTACCATGTTATGAATCAATTTAGCAGAATTTTGACATCTTTAGTACAACGAAAGATGGCCTCATGTTTATACAGCACTAATGATTTCCATATTAATTTGCCCTATGAATCCCTATGCCATTTAATCTACTGTTGGAGAGCTGCATTATCCCTGGTCTCTCAGATAAACACCCAATTAAACTGTAAATGTGTTTTGCTATGTGTTGTCCTTATATGATCTTGTCGGTCTCACTTAGCTAAATTAAGACCGAGTTGTGGATGCGGTCAATTCCAGCCTAATTTATCAAGAGTTCAATATTGTAAGCGGTTTTCACTGCTAGCTGTGTGTTTGGAAGTAAATAGAGCGTCATTCACCTTCCATATTAACAAGTAAATGTCTAATAATAAGCATTGGGTGCACAAGGACACGGGAGAGCAGAACGGAGCTTTAGATAGAACCAACATCTGGTCATGAGTGGGTTTTATGGATGTCACATATACACTACTGGTGTGCATGTGATATATATATGTGGGTAAGATAAATCAGCTATTTAATTCAATGTATTAATTTTATTATCACACAGAGCTCCAAAACTATGGTGTTACAACCACCAAGCCTTAGTTGTAGGCCTAACTACCGATAGGTAGTCTTTGTTTACTCACAAATTAAAGGACCATGGAAGGTTTGTGGATTTCACTAGGAATATAACATACCTAGTGAAATATATCTATTTACTTGCATGTACTTTATTTGATTTAGTAGTGCTTAAAAATCTGTTTTTCGTGCTTAAAATAATTCAATTTGTACCTGTTTGGGTCTACCCTTTGTAGCTCATGCAGGTCATCATTACATGATTATAGTATAGTATATCATTGGGGTCTGTAGAAACCCCCATGGCACAGGGGGTTTAGGTGCCATGGGGATACATAAGGACCAGTGAGGTATAAGGAATATTTTTGTGTGCCTTGGTGGTCCATAACTTCAGTATACCATGGAGATCCAGAGGGACCAATTGTAACAGGGTTAGGTGCCATGGGGAACCATAGGGACCCTTATCATTATGGTCAGAGGCACCATAGGGTTCCATAGGGAGCCCAATGGCATTAATGGACAACTTACCCCACAGCACAATGGGTGCAGGGAAAGGAGCCCAATGCTCATATGGGGTAGTATTGAGGGGGAACCCATTCCACCAAACCTAGAGATCAAATGTTTAGTGATTAATATTTAAATAAAACTTCCCATATTCCCATCATCCCTATGACAATTTGATGACCTTTGTATATTCCTCTTGTTCATCACACTTGACATACACATGCCTCACAGGTATGCTATTAAATGTGTTGTTTCTGTGCTATAAACCCAGCATGATTCACTAGTCTGAAAAAACAGGTTTCAGAAACAATATTATTCTCACTATCCAGGATTTTTGCTGCAATGGAAGCACTTTTACAAGGTCGTTCTGTGAGAAAATAAGTCTCCTGGCACGGTTTTTATGTCATAACTATATGTACAGTCGAGGGTACCTAAGATGCAACAAATCACCTAATTAGTATTCATGCCAGCTGATTTGCATAATAAATGCAGTGTTAATAATACTGAATTTCTCAGGACTGCTTCACTTTGGAAAAGAATGGCTAATACAATATATAGCCAGCTTTCATGTTCTTTAAGAATAACCTAAAAAAATAATGGGCCACGATGATTTAAAAAAAATAAAAAGCTTCATGGGGTTGTAACAAACTAGCAACATTAGCAGCTATATATACTAGAAGCATAAATACATTGCCATTAGCAGACAGCTAGTGTCTAGGGTCTGACATAAATGTAATTGTTGTTCATTTCATGAAAGGACAAGTATTTCTTTAGAAATGACTCAACAAATCCACCTTTCCCCACTGCTAAATAAAAAACAAAATGGCAGAGAGTACAACCACACACTCGTAGCCTGTAAGGTAGTCGCTAGACTTACGGCTATTAAATTGGTGTCTTGCAGCTACCCGCAAACAATCTGCGAGTTACGGCAGAAAAATCCTTCTGGCTGTCGAAATCGGAACTCCATTGCCGCAAAGCCTTTGATCTGTCAAGCCCGTAAATGTTAAGTTTGCAAATCGCTATTAAATTGCTACAAATACACTGGCGTTCAAATCTAAAAACCGCAAATGGAGCCAAAAAGCCTACTGGTACTAGAGAGGACCCACAAGGGGGTTAAAGTCTTATCCGTAGCACTGTAAATGCAAATATCAACACCCTACTGTATTTTAAATTAAAGGGAATGTGATGTTAGGTATTAAAATGAATAGCACAACATTCCCAAGCTTGCAAATCTGGAATATAAAATAAAAAAAAGTTGGTATAATTTCTGTGTTATATCGATCTCGGCAATCAAGGTGTTAATAAATATAATGGAACTTGCATGGACTAGAATATTATATTTATGATTAATATTGCATTATTTCTGGAATGCGGGTCCAATCGTAACTCATAATTCAAAACCGTAAGGGATTAAAATCTAACCTCTATTTTTCAGTGACGTAATGATGACGATATTTTACCATTGGCCCCGTCTAAACCCGTAACTATGGGTTTGACTATTTGATCATATTCACGGCCCCACATGTAATGTGCGCAAGAATAGTTTTCGGATTTGGATGTCGGCCACATCTGTTGCGGGCTTGGCTAATTTAATCGCTCTGTAACTCCGTAACTAATTTAATGTGGCTGTAAGTTAGTAAGTAAGGCTGAAGATGTCCATTATGGAAACCCCCATACACACACAGAGTCTGCTAAAAAGTAAGTTTTTCTCTAAAATCACTGTAATACTCACATAAATGCCAATATTGCCCATTTGTTGCATACTTCACAAACATATGATTTTTTTCTACCACCGCAATGGTCATTAAACATGCATAGAACTTGTAATTACTTTCTGTAAGCGGAGTTGTCTCGTTATCTTGTCCAAGAACAAACATCGCATTAATCAGGAACTACAAAAGACACAAATAAAGGTGCCTAACAAAAAGTAACAGCATAATGAGTAATACTACTTTGATTAATGAAAAGACACATGTCAAATATTTTATACTCTCGAAGTTTTACATTTCGTATCTTGGATATTAGAAATAAAACTCTTGATTGTTTGATCATTCTAAAAAAACTTCATGACCTTAATGCAAGCTCTATTAATTAAAAAAAAACCTTATAAGCACAAGCATAGCATCCTAAAAAAAAAAGATTGAACCAAACTGAACCCTTTAATTTCAATAGTTTGTTAACGGGAAGGGCAGTGAACTGGTTTGCACTGGTATTTTGTATATCCTTTTGATCAGAACACATATAAGATATATTTAATACTAATGCTTCAAGAGTCCTAATGGTACCAGCCTGTTACAGCTAGAGCATGCACAGGAAATGATTGCTATTGGCAGGCTTGTTGAATTTGCCCTCACTTTTACTAAATAGATATTGATTTGATGGGAAAAAAAATGAAAGCAGTTTGAAAAGTGGAAATTAAGACCAAGATTGAATTGATTCATTATCACGCATATGAAAAGGACAGAAAATGAGCAATTCCTGTAAGCTTGCAGGCAGAGATTTAGAAACCTCTTAAGAAATTAGAGCTTATTCATGTCCTGTTATCAAGTGCATGACCTCTAGTCCTCACTAATTGGTTATGGATGAACTTAAGGGAATGTCACACTGAGATGTATATAGGACCAGCAGGAGGATGCATGAGTTATTATGGGTAAAACTGGTTGAATGCATTGAATAATAGGAATCTCTCTTATATTACGCTTTAAAGGCAAGACCGTTTTCACAAAATACGCTCCCCTAGATTCACTAAGGTTTACTAGGGCTGTGAAACAGATCTCTAACTGTTGCAGTGTCTGTATCCCATAGGGAAAATTGCCATCACACCATAAGTGAAGCTCAACACATTTTTGTAGTGGCAATCATCACTCTACCTTAAATACTACTATATATATATATATATATATATATACAGTGCCTTTCAAAAGTATTCACCCCCCTTGGCATTTTTCGTGTTTTGTTGCCTCACAACCAGGAATTAACATGGATTGATTGAGGATCATTTAATTTACAGAACATGCCCACAACTTTGAAGATGTTTTTTTTTATTATTGTGAAGCAAACAACAAATAGGGCAAAATAGCAGAACAAGTCAATGTGCATAACTATTCACCCCCCCTAAAGTCAATACTTTGTAGAACCACCTTTTGCGGCAATCACAGCTCCAAGTCGCTTTGGATAAGTCTCTATGAGCTTGCCACATTTTACCACTGGGAATTTTGCCCATTCCTTCTTGCCAATTTGCTCCAGTTCCTTTAAGTTGGATGGTTTGCGCTTGTGAACAGCAATCTTTAAGTCTGACCACAGATTTTCTATTGGATTGAGGTCTGGGCTTTGACTAGGCCATTCCAACACATTTACATGTTTCCCCTTAAACCACTAAAGTGTTGCTTTAGCAATGTGTTTTGGCTCATTCATTGTCCTGCTGGAAGGTGAACCTCCGTCCTAGCCTCAAATCACGCACAGGGTGGTACAGGTTTTGCTCAAGAATATCCCTGTATTTAGCACCATCCATCTTTCCCTCAACTCTGACCAGTTTCCTAGTCCTGGCTGCCGAAAAACATCTCCACAGCATGATGCTACCACCACCATGTTTCACTGTGGGGACGGTGTTCTTTGGGTGATATGATGTGTTGAGTTTGCGCCAGACATAGCGTTTTCTTTGATGGACGAAAAGTTCAATTTTAGTCCCATCAGACTAGAGCACCTTCCTCCATACATTTTGGGAGTCTCTCACATGCCTTTTCGCAAACTCAAAATGTGTAATTTAGTTTTCTGCTGAAAGTAATGGCTTTCTTCTGGCCACTCTGCCATAAAGCCCAACTCCTATGGAGCGTACGGCTTATTGTCGTCCTATGTACAGATACTCCAGTCTCTACTGTGGAACTCTGCAGCTCCTCCAGGGTTACCTTAGGTCTCTGTGCTGCCTCTCTGATTAATGCCCTCCTTGCCCGGTCCGTGAGTTTTGGTGGGCAGCCGTCTCTTGGCAGGTTTGCTGTTGTGCCATATTCTTTCCCTTTGGTTATGATAGATTTGATGGTGCTCCTGGGGATCATCAAAGATTTGGATATTTTTTTATAACCTAACCCCGAGTTGTACTTCTCAACAACATTGTCCCTTACTTGTTTGGAGAGTTCCTTGATCTTCATGGCAATGTTTTGTTAGTGGTGCCTCTTGCTTAGGTGTTGCAGCCTCTTGGGCCTTTCAAAAAAGGTGTGTATGTGTAATGACAGATCATGTGACACTTAGATTGCACACAGGTGGACATCATTTCACTAATTATGTGACTTCTGAAGGTTGCACCAGAGCTTTTTATGGGCTTCATAACAAAGGGGGTGAATACATACGCACATGCCAATTTTCTGTTTTCTAAAAAATAGTTTTATGTATATATTTTTCTCATTTCACTTCACCAACTTAGACTATTGTGTTCTGATCCATCACATAGAATTCAGATTAACAAAACATTGAACTTAAGGCTGTAATGTAACAAAATTGGTAAAAAGTCAAGGGGGGTTAATACTTTTGCAAGGCACTGTAAATATAAATATATATATATATATATATATATATATATATATATATATATATATATGACTAGATGTTACCTGGAACTGTGGGAGGTGCCCTCTCCCATCCCGCCTTTTCCTGGGGGAGGGGCCCTCTCAACCTTCATAAGCACTTCCGGCTCTCCTCTGCCTTGCACACCTCTAATCATTTTTGAATGTGTGCCTGGAGGGTGTTTTTCAGCTCTTTTCTGTCTTTGGTTTCTCAAAGCCCTACACTTGGAGAGTTATGTCATTTTTGTTGCTTCTGGCCCCTTTTTGCTTATATGTCCATAAGGGCATTTACATTGTTGGAGATCCATAGTTTTGAAATCACACTGTTGATCCAAATTAACAATTGAAAGTCCTTTGGCCCTTTTTATCACCCTCAGGCTTTCCATAAGTCCTACATCAGCCTTCTCTAGATACTACCTGAACATATTTGGCTTGCCGGTTTCCTTGCCCATGTCCAAGGACACTCCTTCTTTATTGTCACATGCCTTTCAACAAGCCCATTGCAATTCCATAAGTCCTAAATCAACCATCGCTAGACACAACCTCGAAAAAAATTTGGCCCATGCCAAGCACACGCCCCTTATCATTGTCAACAAGCAGTCAAAATAGATGTGTCCCATATCTACTAAACAACGTCCTTGCCCATGTTTCAAGGCACTGCTTTCGATAAGCACCTCATTGCTGATTTTCATCATCGTCCTTGCCCATGCCCAAGGACTCATCCGGCACTCATATCAGGCCAGTTGTTCGTAGCACCAGACACAATTCAGCTACCCTTCACCGTAGGAGAGGGACCGACCACAAATATATATATATTATTTTTTTAACTATAGTTTTGAACAATATCCCAGTGAAGTGAAAGTATAACGTACAGTTAATAACAAACACTCCCAAGCACACAATTATACGTAATAAACATTAGATTTATTTAATAAAAACAAGAAACACTTTCAGCAATTTCACAAGTATTTCCTTAAACCAAAGTGCAGGGTAGAACTTTGGCTAGAGTATTTACACCGGCTAATGTGGAAACCCCAGTGCTTGAGTGCCAAACACAGGACAGGATTTTCTACATGTGATACAGTTGAAGTAATTAAGCACTGAGGCAGTGATTGACTTTGTTTAACAAGATATCCTGAAATACTTATCTGTTAATAGCACCACAGAGCATCACTACATGTAATTCAAAGCTTTAGTTCATAGTGTTCATACCTGATAATAACATCTACAGTATATTCCTACGAATCTTAATTATATCACTTCTCTTCACAATCTTTCACGTTCCTACAACATGCACCTCATCAAATATATATCACCATGCTACAGTCATTTAGCAGGTTCCATCAGTATCTGATACATCCTTGATCAACTTCATTCCTCAAAAGATACCAATATATACCAATGGTCAGATAAAGGACTTTGCGTATCTAATTCAAGAAAAATGTGTTTATATAGTTAACAGTAAATAAAATGGTTTTAATATCAATATTACTTGCCTGATGTTCTCATTTTATATTTCTCACGTTGTTTGCCTGGGAGCTACTAAAGTAAGCTACCAGCTGTTTAATTATTCAGGAGATGTGACAAATCTCTGCCATTAATGATATCAATGTTTGGTTGTTTGTTTTTTTTGCATGGGTTTCCTAACAATGGTGCATCATTAATAATGCTCATTAAAAAAGAATACCTAGAGCACAACTAACTGTTTTATTAAATGACTGCCTTCAATGGCTTCAAGATGAGTAATGTGAGTCATGTGACAGGAGCAAGGTGGAGACAGACCAAGCACTCCAGGGAGTCTAACATTCACTTTAAGGACATTTTATTGTTTATAAAACACATTTATTTATTTATACTCTACTTGTGACTTTATAACTACATGTTTCTTGAACTAATTGGTGGTGAACTCAATACTCTCAGCCATTAACCTGCTACTTACACTGGCACTTTAAGATTACTCTGTGCTGATACCACATGGATTCCTTTAAGACCTAGCTCTTGAGTTGACTATCTGTATTCCATGTAGGCTTAGAAGTACCCAAAAATATGGGTGACTGGTTTTCCCACTGTTGGAACAAATTTTCCTGTACGGCACATAGACTCTGTGATCCGTTCTTTCAGTAATATAAAGCCACATGCCGATTTCTTCCATTATCCTGAAGACAGCCAGTTCACATAAAGTCACTGCAGCTCCTAATGATGGCAGGATATGAATACAACAAAACCTTAAACTCCCATCATTATAGGAGCCAAAATCACAGAGATCTGATTCTGTCAAAATGCGTATGAGCCCCGGGTTCTCTTGATGCTTTTAAATAAGGATCACAGGACTCAAAGGCAAAATGATAGAAGTTGTTCAAACAGGAATTTGCTGGTAGAAGACAGGATGAGGCTGTTTTGATGTGTTTGCATCACTGCTCAAATGTCATGCTTTGTATATATATTAAAGTATCACTCTAGTACCAATATAGTAGGGATGAGGGAGAGCGAGAGCCGTCTCCTAGTACAGATCAGTTTGTAATGACATAAATATATAGGTAAACATTAGTACAACACAGTTTATTTTTTAATTAGGAGCACTCTAACCTAGGGAAATATCTTAATATATAACTTTTATTAATTCAAATAAAATACTGAAAATGTACATATGTATCAAAAATGTGTCAACACCACATACATTATATGGAAAATTAAGTACCAATGTTCACATTATCAAATATCCAAATAGGCATCAAAAGTGAATTCTAAAAGTCGATTAATAAGGAAGAAAAAAATACTGGATATAGTTCTTACAAAATATATTTACATATACCTAGAGGATTAAATCCTATTCTAGATGACATCCCCGGGTCAAATGGTCGACTTACCTACTGGGGGTTGGCAGTAAGTCAGCCAATAGAAAATGAGACCGTCATCGTGACGTCAATAAAACATGGAGTTTCAACCAGAAATCATTAGTGTTTAGAAGTACAATTTGTGATCTGACTCGCAATACAGAAATGTTAAAATGTATAAAAATCAATAAATTTACTGGTCTAGTACATGCGGATTCCATGATGTGTATTAACCCATTGATTCCCAGGATCTATACATCACAGAAATAAAACTTTAAAAAAAAATCTGCAGATTTGCAAGCTTGAGATTGTTTTTTTTTTTTAAATACAGCGGTGTGTTTATATTTGCTTTTACAGTGCTACGAACAGTTGTTTAACCTACTTGCAAGTCCTCTCTAGTACTCATAATATTTTTTGCTTCATTTGCCATTTACGGGTTTGAAAGCATTTGCAGGCTTGGGAAATTGTAGCAATTTAAATTGGATTTGTGATTTTAGCACTTGTAACATTTGCAGGCTTGAAAGATCAAAGGCTTTGCTGGGTTGGAGTTACGATTTTTTTTACAAACACACTCCTGACTGTTCCATGATTAACAATATCTGCCAATACTGAGCGGTGAAGGCTCCTTGAACACAAAGATGTATTGTTTTTCACTTAACTTCAGGAATGCAGCAGGACATGTTAACCCCCAAACTGTACTCTTTAGCTGATTCCAGCAGTCCTTTATCTGCACAGATGAATTTGGGAAGGGTTAACTCTTTCAGCTTATGCTCCCTGCACGGAGCTGTTGCTGTGGGTCTGGCTGGGGTCGCTGTCAGTGACTCATGTCTTTTATGATTTTTGTCTGAAAAAGGCACCTATTTCGAAATTTCCAAAAGTATTTCAATATGTTTTTAGGAGAACTTTACAGTGGTCTGCTCCAAGTTGTGCTGAATTAACTGACCCATCCGTTGAACCCCTTATCATGTTTCCAATAGATGGGAGAGGTTCTGCCCAAGCGATTTTCCTGATAGGATTCTTTATATGTCTCCTTGCAGGCAAACCTATATGGTCAGATTTGGGACAGTCTCCTGGGTTATGGTGACAGACATCCTATTTGCCAAAATGTTTGATAAGTGGGGGAATCTAACTTCATAGTAACATTGGGGGGTATTATTTGGCCACTACAGAGGCAGACAAGCAGAATGTGATGCTAATTAGCAAATCAAACCAGCTAATTATCATAAGAGAGCTCACAGCTCAAACTATGCTAAATAATTCTGAAACTGAGCACTTTATGGATAAAATGGCTATTATATATAGCCACTTTTTCTTGCTCTTTAAGAAAAAAACAGCTTAAGGTTAGAGTGACAAGAGTCTCATTATATGGAAAATTAAATCTTATTGTATGAGCACCACATTTGCCCTTTAAATTCATAGCTTCTCGTGTCACCACTAGCTTCTATTGCAGGCGTTAAACAGACAATCTGCCAACTTGTCTTTGTCTTCCCAAGAAACATTTTAAGGAGTATGTATTGGATCACAGATGAAAGTTCTCTCCCCCTGCTTTGCTCGGTGATGTGTGTTACAGAGGAATGACTAACGCAGAGCAGGGACTGTTCTGAGAAAACATTATCCCCTGGGGCACCGTAAAAGCGAACACGAGAAATGGCGGGTTCTGTGTGTCATTTGATTCATGATCCCGTTCCGTTGGATAGATTCATTTTTTTTACAACCGTTGAAAGGCTACATCCTTCATGTGAAAAGCAAAGCTCTAAAAATACTCTCCCCTGTAATTTCTTTTTTTTCGTGATTTTCTGTTTTATTTCTTAGAAACGACTCACTGAATTAATGGCCGGCTATATTCCGTATGTCTAGGATGAAATTGCAACCTTTGTAAATTTCTCATATCTGGATATAGATAGAGCCCTGCAGTATAAATATAAGTCTGTATGAGAGGGTCTGGGTTGCATCATTATTGGGATTCATGGGCTATTAAATTCTTTATATCTTAAGCTGCAGGGTTAGTGTATAGTCAGTCCACGGTCGTGAGGCAGTAATCGTTAATATTCTAGCTGGCCTTAGAGAGAATAAAAAGAACACCATGTCTAATGGCTAACTATTCTACCTCAAGGGCATCAAGTTGTTTTAATATGGTATTATTTAAGAGCATTAACAACTGGCTGTACATTGTATTAGCTGTTGGTTTCTAAATGGGATAATTCCCAAGAAATCGGTTTTATCTCAGCTGCGTTTTAATGCAAACAAGCAGCTGCCAATACTAAATACCTGCTTTGATGTGTGAATTAGAATGACTTGTTTGCACTTATGGTGGCAAAAAACATGTTATCACCCAGTTAGCATCCATCCCCTACCCTTATGAAGTACTCTGAGATGCTAATTAGCATGTTGAGCCGTACGAAAAAGCAATGCTGTATTTCTCAAGAAGGCTTTATTGTAGAGAGAAAAGGCTAGTACAATGTATAGCCAGTTATTCTTGCTCTTTAAGACGATGTATGCCTTTAACCCCAAGCATGTTAAATTAATATGCTGGCCAGACTGGCCTTCCAAGGCCACGGAAGTTAATTTAATGTGCTTGTGTGATGGAGGGTACAGACCCATCACTGGTGTAAAGAGGCAGTCAGGGCAGAGGGTGGGAACCTATCCATCATGAAGGGATGGGTTAGGCCTCTGTGTGTTGTATAGGCATGTGCTGGACGAAAAGGTAAATTGTTTTTCTTTGTTATAATGTGTAACCAGGAAAGTCAGTTATTAGTTGAGAATAAAGAATTATTTGATATTTTATCCCTGAAGAATTTTGTTCATTAGAAATAACAGGAGTTACACTGTTACAGCTTGGGATACCATGCTTATCATCCCATCCCCTACTGCTCTTGGGGGAGTAATCATTATGCTAAGGGGTGTAGGGGAGGATTGAAAATATCCAACTTAAATTTTCTCCTCCTCGTCCCCCTATTTAACCCCTTCCTTCCCTCAAAACTCCCATTCCCCTTGATCACTTCCCATTGTCCCCCTAATCAGCAACTTATTTGATTCCACCAAATCTCTCCTGGATATTTTAGGAGAGATTCACCAGTATGAGGGCCTTTTATCTAAGCCGGGAGTTTCATCTTGTGTGCGCAAGTGTATGATGTCATACATGCACAACATCAGTGAGAGAGGGATGAAGGTATAGAGATGTGAGGGAGAGGAGGATGTGGACAGAATGACGGGGGGAGGACGATAAGGGCATAAGGATGTGCAATGAGGTTGGAGGAAAGGGGATAAGGATATGAGATGGATGAGTGAGAGTTGCAGAAAAGAAGAGGTGGAGAGAGGGGAATGAGGACATAAAAATGCGAGGGATTTATGGGGATGAGAGCTTACATATGAGGGGGAGATGTGGGGTGAGGACATAGAGATGATGAGAAATAGGGCGGTGAGTAAATGTATGGAGAAGAGAGCGAGATGTGAGCATAGAGATGAGGGGAAGGCGAGGGGTATAGGACATAGATGTGGAATGATTAGGGAGAGAGGAGAGGGGGATGTTGGCGATAAGGGGATGGGAATGTGGTGGGAATAGGGATGAGGGGGTAGAGAGGAAGCATGGGGCACAGTAGGATGAGGAAAGAGAGAGGGAGTGGGGGAGAGGGACCCCACTTGATGGGTAACCTTGAGGGGTCCAGAAGAGAGGGAGCAAAAAGGACAATGAATAATGGAGAGAGGGCGGATGGGGAGAGAGGGAGAAGAGAGGAAGGCGCTATGAGTTAGAGGGGGAGAGAAGGAGTAGAAATAGGGGAGAGTGAGAATTGAGGAAGGGAAAGAAGAGGGGAGATAAAAAATGAGGACGGTGAGAGGTAAGATTAGAGGAGAGTGGGAGGAGAGGAGGGATGAGGTGGGACTGAGGGAGAGAGAGAGAGAGAAAGGTGGGTGAAGGAGAGAGGTATATTGGGGGAGATAGGTGGAGGATGAGAGAGGATGATGCACTCTTGTTGCAACACTTTGAATATTATTAGGTGATATTACATATATGTGGCCTGATACATATTTGGTATTTATTTACTCATTAGGTATGGGGCATTTATAATCAGTGTTTTGTATGGATCTTACTATAAACTTGCTTCAGATATTTTGCTGGCATTTTGAATTTTTTATATTTATCTGTTAAATTTATAACCAGGTTTATTTTTAACAGAGACTACTTGATTGGATGTTTTAGGGAATGAAACTTGCTGGGAATTCTTGAATTCTCTAGGGTATGAATTTCTAGACAATATATTGTTTTATAGAATTAATTTGACATACAGGGATTGACTAAACGCTTTTGGCAGAGGGGGTATATACTGTGCTTTTCAAGTCAAGGTCAGAAATAAATATAATGTTTCAAAATGTACTTTGTGTGCTCATGGATTTGATTATCAGCTAAACTTCCACTTATAATTTTACCACAGTGCTCATACATTATTATTTTCATGTTTGTATAATAACTGATTAGCAATAAAATCATCATATCAAAGAAAAAAATCAATGTAGCGTTTTAAAAATTACATTTGATTTATTTATTTATTTTAAATGTTGAGCTTTTGTGAGAAAACTTTATCTCAAAACTTTTGTTTTTCCCTCAGTTTGGAGCTCTTCCTAACCAACGAAAGAAATAGATCTTTCTTGTCTGTCTAGGAAAGATTAAACAGATTTTTAAGTTCTGTTTTCTAACTTGTGCTGTTTGTGGCTCTGATCAATAGACAGATATCGGATCTAATATGAGTCAACAGGCTCAGCTGAGTTTTTACCTCATTGATATCCATGTGCTGCATCAAATCCGTATTTTTAGCTTTATCGCTCCCACCAGTCTGCTCTCTGTCCTCCTACAAGACATGTGCATGTGCTCTCAGATTCTATTTATCCAAAGTACTCTTCCATTAGGAGGAAACTAAATGAGTGCCATTTGTAGCCGGTACATTTCTAGTGAAGTGCACTGTGCTTTCAGAAATGGGCCCGGCAATGCTCCACCATTGTATTTGTCCCTACCCAGAATTTTTTATCTGTTTTCTGTGCATTGTTTGATAAAAAAAAACTTCTCATTTAGAGTTTTTACAGCTTTTTATGTATTCTTTATTTTACTACAGGAACTCTAGCCCAGCAGGTCTCGTCCTTACAGCAGTCGTGGCTCTGTCGTACAAGGTCGCCATTTTGTTTGAAGGGTAGGTTTCAAGGGTACACTGTGTGGCATTTTTTCATCCAGCCTTTTATACCTTTCAATCTTTCAAATAAAGATCTGGCTTCGCTATATTATTTCTCAAGCTATTAGACTAGTCTCTAATGCATTGCTGCTGCAGCATTTTTTATTATTATCATAATCATTATTTAGAAATAAGGCTTCATAACATGGCGCTCCGGCACACCATCTTAAAATGACACTTTAATGTTGGTTCTGAAAGTTGTACCAACGTCTTTTAATGTCACATTTAATGACCAGCAGTGTTTATGTAGCACTTTTCCAAAAACATAAACCCCTTATGTATGTAATTTGTGTTTGAGTGATCCACATCCTTTTTCTCAATACATTTTTTATTAGACAGTAATGCAAGATGAAACATACATAATGTACATGGCAAAAACATAATATTAATTACACCCAGTTAACTTCGCCAGTTATCTCCTTAGGAAAACGCTCCCAAGAAAGGTTTATTGCATAGGTGAAGGCTAAGAAAAATATGCTAGCAGGAGTTTCTACCATGTAGAATTTGGTGTCTAAAAAAAATGTTTTTTTCAAGAAATGTTTTGGGGATTATATCTTAATTTTATGTGTAGGAAAAGGGATGATACCTTAAAAGATCATATAAGAAGTGAAAAGGGGGGAGAGGAGGAAAAACAACCAAAATCGGGGGGGGGGGGGGGGGGGTGTTAGAGTGTCAATCATATATCGCTCCCGGGGAATCCGCCGTACCCGTGCCAATCCTATCCAGCAAGTCTCCATCCAGGGCAGCCCTCTCTCCAAGCGTGTCCTGCTTTGAAGTATAGTTTCAGATTTTTCAGAGACCCTTTTTCGTTCTAGACTAGCAATTCTGGGGCGCTTATTACCCCATTAAAGTTTGATAATCTGCTTCCGGCAAAATTCTAGGTGTTGCATCTGCAAGGTGCGGAACAAAAAAAGTAAGCGAGTTGGTGCGTTCATTTTAACCTGGTTAATGCGGCCTATCCAGGAGATCTTCCATTTTGCCCATGAATTCAAGTCTCTGTGAATGTCTTGGAATAATGGGGGGTACTTTGCTGCATACATGTTGGATATTGATCTTGTAATATTCACTCCTAGGTATCTTATATGTGATTTTGGCCAGGAAAATAAAATCCTGTCGAAGATGACCCTTTTCCCTCTCAGTCAGGGCTATAACTAAGGCTTCTGACTTATCTAGTTTCAGTTTCAGACCTAAAACCCTACTAAAGCTTTCCAGAGTTCTGAGGAGAGCTGGAATTGAAGTAATCAGGTCCGTTAGTAAGCAAAGCATGTCATCTGCAAAAAAAGCAGCATTTCAAATGCTGATGACCCACCTCCACACCTTTTGATATCTATACTGGACCTGATTGTCTGTGCCAGTGGTTCTATTGCCAAAGCAAACAATAAGGGGGAGAAGGGGCAGCCCTGCCTGGTTCTCTTTTCGAAATTAATGTACGGGAGAGCACTCCCTGGGAGCCTCACCCAGGCCTTGGGTGCATTATAATAGGAATGCAAAAGATTCAGAATCTGTTCCGGGGAAACCAAATTTCCCGAGCACAGCCCACAGGTATTCCACTCCACTGAATCAAACGCCTTCTCTATGTCAATCGATAGAAGGCAAACTGGCATGTGGAGTTGCTTAGAGCGGTGTAATATATTTATGATCCTCTGTACATTATCCCCTGCCTGTCTGTACTGGATGAACTCCACCTGGTCTTTATGGATCAGCCTTGATTGAAAAGTGTTAACTCTATTTGCCATAATCTTCGCTAGTACCTTAATATCTCCATCTAGTAGAGATATAGGCCTATAGTTTCCTACGTTTAATGGGTCCTTACCCTCCTTGGGGATGAAAATAAGGTTTGCTTGGTTAAGTTCAGGCGGAACTGGAAGGCCCTTGAACATGTTATTAAATAAACCCTTTAAATGTGGTGCTAAAAGCTCTGTATAGTTTTTGTAATATAGGTTTGAGAATCCATCCCCAGGGGCCTTCCCCCTCTTCATATTTCTAATAGTCTCTAAGATCTCTACATCAGCGATAGGAGCATTAATAATGTCAATTTCCTTCTCTATGTCAAGCGATAGAAGGCAAACTGGGATGTGGAGTTGCTTAGAGCGGTGTAATATATTTATGATCCTCCGTACATTATCCCCTGCCTGTCTGTACGGGATAATATAGATTCGAGAATCCATCCCCAAGGGGCCTTCCCCCTCTTCATATCTCCAACAGTCTCTAAGATCTCCACATCAGCGATCTCCACATCAGCGAATATCTCCAATAGTCTCTAAGATCTCCACATCAGTCATAGGAGCATTAATAAGGTCAATTTCCTTAGGTAAAAGAGTTGGTAGATCGCAGGCATTTAGAAAGGAAGCAATTTGACCATTTTGGGCTGATTGGGGAGAGGAATAAAGTTGCTGGAAAAAGTCCACAAAAACATACAAATTAAGGCTCTGATCTTAAAAATTTTAGATTGATTTGACCTACTCTTCAGTTTCTTTGCCAGCATAGTATCTGGCTTATTTGCTTTCGAGTAATAAAGATGATTAGTCCATCTCAGGGCTTTCTCGGTTTTATCTGAAAGAAGTAGATCAAGCTCTAATCTAGTCAAATCTATCTTTTGTCTCAGAACATCTGAGTGAGATTTTTGTCTCTCTATCTCCAGATCTACGATTTTTTATTGTAATAAATTGTCCTTAGTTTTTGGGGTTGTTTTATGTATCGTCACTTATTTGATTATGGGCTACCCAGACCCAGCCTGGGTCCGAGTCCTTTTGAGGTCTGGGGGGTGGACCGATCAACTGTTGGGGCGGCAACTCCCCCTCTTGCAGGAGACCCAAGTGCTGGAGCACCTCACGCATTTCTCCAGAGAGTGAACGATGTGAGTTGCCGAAGCGTAGTGGAAAGTCAAGCAAAAGGGGAAGCCCCATATGTACTTTATCAGGTGATTGTACAGTATCAGAAAAGCCGGTCTCAACCGTTTACGATTCTGTAGTGTTATTGGAGCCAGATCTGTGTAGATTTGGAGGGTGGCTTCGTCTGGCCCCTTGATAGAGGCCTTTTTCCTCGCCATTTGTAATATCAGATCCCTTGTCTTTTGTTGGAGGAATCGGTTGATTACATCCTTGGGTTGGTTGGATGAGCCGGCACCCCTCCCCCCATGGCCCTGTGAGCCTGCTCTATCTTCCAGGACTCAGGCGGGAGAGATGGTAAAAGCGTTGTTACCACTGCTGATAAATATGAGGCAAGGTCTTGCACCGCTGACGGGACCCCTCTCATCCAGATGTTATGTATCCGCCATCTGTTTTCTAGATCCTTAAGTTTTGACTCAAGACTCATGATGTGTGTCATATTAGCTGAGATCTCTGCTCTATCACCGGATTGCATTTTAATAATCTTATCCGTGATCGTCTCCAGTGCATGGGTCCTTTGGCCTAGATCATTTATTTCTTGTTTCAACTCTTTGACCACCAGCCACCAGTGATGGTCAGGTTTTCAGCATTTGGTCGAACTTTGCAAAGGAAAAGTCTTATACATTTACATTTGGGAAGGATTTTTCAGAGACTCCACAGAATCAGAATGTGAGTCTTGAGGCAAGTCTTGGCTCAGGGTCGAGCTATGAGTTTGCCTTGGGAAGTGGTCCGTGATGCCTTTTGCAGTTGGGTTCTTTTTTGGCTTCCCCATGATTCCTGTAGGAAGATGAGCGGGCCCACAGAACAGGGCAATCTTTATATTGTAGATACTGGCTCTCGGATGCTGTAGTAGATCAAGACCCCTTAGTCATAGATGAAGACTCATAGAGAAGTTCTGCAGAATTCTGACAATAACTCCAGGAGCTACTCCCGCTTACATATTCAGAGCACCCATGGCCTTGGTGGAGAGAGCTCAGGCCACTCCAGGGAAAGCAGTTTCTAAAACCTGGTGCACACAGGGCGGGTTTTTTGGCTGTGGCACTGTATGATATAGGAAGATTCAAAATGGCGACCTCAGGCTACTTGTTAGGCCACGACTAATAACTCCTGTGTGGGGTTAAATTGTATGGCTATTGGGCCGAGCCTTATAAGCCTTGCAGGCTATTGAGAGTGACTGACTGTTGTGTTGGTTATTTGGGGAGTAAGGCCCAATAGTAAGCCAATATGGTGGCAGCGGGGAGATGCTTGTGCTGGTGCAGCGTGGCAGCCCAAAATGGCCTCCACTTGTTTGGCAGGAAATTCCAATGAGAGCCTCCACTGTATGGTCCCCTGCTCTCTTTCCGATCCACATTCTTTTTAACTACATGTTAGAATTTTAAATAAACTAATTTAAATTAAAAGAACTTAATCATCATAAATAAATAAGTCTCCCTGTCCCTCCTCAGTCTCCCTGTCCCTCCTCAGTCTCTCTATCCCTCCTCAGTCTCCCTGTCCCGCCTCAGTCTCCTTGTCCCTAATCAGTTCTCCTGTCCCTCCTCAGTCCCCCTGTCCTTCCTCAGTCCCCCTGTCCCTCCTCAGTCCCCCTGTCCCTCCTCAGTCCCCCTGTCCCTCCTCAGTCCCCATGTCCCTCCTCAGTCCCTATGTCCCTCCTCAGTCTCCCTGTCCCTCCTCAGTCCCCTGTCCTTCCTCAGTCCCCCTGTCCCTCCTCAGTCTCCCTGTTCATCCTCAGTTCCCCTGTCCCTCCCCAGTCCCCCTGTCCCTCCTCAGCCCCCCTGTCCCTCCTCAGCCCCCCTGTCCCTCCTCAGTCTCCCTGTCCCGCCTCAGTCTCCATGTTCATTTTTAGTTCCCCTGTCCCTCCTCAGTCCCCCTGTCCCTCCTCAGTCCCCCTGTCTGTCATCAACGCTGGCTGTGGCCAGCTCTTGCGGTGGTGGGGGGTGCTGGCTCTGACCGGCACTGTGGGGCATGGATAAAAATGTATACAGCCTCTAATAAATTCCTTTTTTATGCAATTATACTGATGTAAAATCTGAGGTATGAGAAGAGTTTCAATGCTGAAAAAGCTTATATCTGCACAGTGGCATCCAGAACTGCCAGTGCATTCAGAATGACTAAAGTCAATCATAAATCAAATTAATTTATAAGGACACACTACCCTGAGAAAGCAGTAAACAGAATCAGATGAGAAGAGAAAATGGAACCACTCAAAGAATAATTGCATATGAAAGTTACAAACGTAAAGATTGTTTTTTTTTATTTTACATTAAAAAATTGGGCTTTTTATTTTAGTTATTCAAAATACCAGATAGAAGAAAAATATTTGACCATAATGGTTCTTTTGGTAGCCACAATCGACATATTTGTATAATTTGTTGTCCTAAGTGTGCCTCCAGTTAATTTGGAAGCTAAGGTGTTAAGCCATGTGCACACTTGCGCTTCCATTGGAGAAAGTGAGTACACGTGAATAATAAAATCTGTCCAAATAAGAGCGCTTCACGTGCAGCAGATATAAACCTGTCTACAGCTGATAAAACTGGAAATATCCCCAACATTAAGACTGATTTAAGGAAGCAATTTCCATCTCCCGGTAATAAAATGCAAAGCCCAAAGTCTGCGGTGCAGAACAGCGCATCCAGTTCATTAGTGGCAGTAAAACAAGGCATCCGAGTACACACTTGGCTGGGGTTTGTCACTGGGCCTGTAAGGTTGCAGATAATCATGCATAATAACCCATACACCTGCGCCCGCCATCCAACGAGGCGAGGGGGGGCATGTTGGGATGTCAACCTGTCCTTACAAATCCTTGTTTGTTTCCTCAGCACGTGGAGGCCGCCCCAGGACAGTATGTCAGTGCTATCTTATTGTGATATATTGAGAAACTATACTAAAGGTGCTTGGCACCAATATCTATTTGTAATTACCACTAAGAGAGTTTGAACAAGAGCCATATAAAACGTAAATCTTTATTTTATCTAAACAGTGCCGCTTTAAAAAACTATATACCGTAGATAGATAATATTCTCACTAATGTTATTGTAATTCCTGAAATAGGATAATATGATTTACTTTAACCATAGTGGAAGGGATAGAATGGAGAGCAGGGCTATGACCCCAGATGGGTCCTCCTCACTGGAAGACTCACTAGTTGATGCCCCAAAGATGGCTAAATCAAGTGATATAAAGAAAATTCCTTTACTAGGAGAGCCTATAATATGTGAAGATCCCAAAAAGGGGGCCAATAGCTCTAAAACACCATTCCTATTGGTACTTGTTGATGTGATCATCAGATAACACATTAACTATAGAGGGTAATTAGTTCTGTTCCCCTCATTTGTAAGCGTGAGCAAGGATAAATATCTATATGTCACTTAAAACAAATATATAGTTAAAAGATGGACATGCTCCTACTGATTTGAATTTTCTAATAGTCCATAATTTCCAAAGTGGTCTTCAATGCCCTATAACTAAAGGACCCTATAGTACGGTACATCTACTATTATTTATCCAGCTGGTCTTGTTCTGCTTCTTTATAACTCATGAATGTGAGCGTTAATTAATGGTCCTAGATAAAGACAGATAGAGAGTAGGAGGTAATTCATAGATTTGATGTTTACAATATCTTTAGTTCAAAGGCCAATTACCTAACAATACCACTTGTTTTTTTTGTTGTTGTTTTTTTTTAAATGACAACCAATTATTACAAACTATATGTATTTATATGTGTACTTTTTATTTCTGGGATAACTTGGACTATGCTGGGTCTTGTTAAAGGACCACTGCAATGCATTAAATAGTAAACCTGTTTTGGGGGTGAGACTGTTAAACTATTATGCAATTTATTATGCAAAGTTTATATTTTTCTTACTTTTGTGCTTGTCAGTTTTCCCTCAAGCAGACCTTGTCTCTTTACTTAACTCTTCCTATTATAGGGTATGGACAGTTTTTGTGTGGGGGCTGGACTAGTAAGAAAGTCTGACAAATCTAGGTTTTGATTCGTGCTGAGCATGTCTGTGCATGTCACTGGGAGGGGCCAAGGGGGAGGCTTTACCTTTAATACTTCTGTATGGGCAGAAGGGACTGACCCAATAACATCAAGGGATGGGCCCAATGATATCATAGCCCTGCCTGCTTCCAAGTTTCATGACAGTCAAGCACTTAAGCAGAACTGGCCATGCCCACTTATAAGGCACACAGAGGTGGAGAAAAGTAACTCTGCTTAAGGGGAAAACAGACAGTATAAAAAGTAAGTACAAATTTAAACTTTTAATTATTTTAAACTATTTCTAATCACCTCTGCACAGCAAATAAACAAGCTTTACTTTTATATGCACTAAAGTTATCCTTTAAAGTGACCCAGCAAAGGTTCAAGTTATTGCAAACATGAAAAGCACATGTATAAATATGTATAATTGTAATTGTTTTTTATTTTAAAAAAAAATGAGTGGAAGTGATAGGTGTTAGGAGCTTGAACATAAGGTATTTTAAACATAACTTATTTACGAAGGACCCCTTTGGCTCGCTACCTTGTCGTGGTGAAGGGGCTTGTCTACTTCAATGAAGCTGTGAGCTAGACCATGTAGGATCACCCAGGATGGGCAGGCCATAGCAGACAGGTCAGACAAATTGCGGTTCACTGGAGAAGGAACTGGCGACCCACTCCAGTATCTTTGCCATAAAAACCATATGGAGCACAACCAGGACAACAGACCAATGTACCTGGCGTGCTGCGTCCATATGATCACCAAGAGTTGGACACCACCACAATCTATGAAGGAACTCCTCTCTGTCTTTATCTCTTTATCTAGGACTATTAATTAACTCTCACATTAGTGGATGATAAAGAAGTAGAGCATTGCCAGTTAGATAAATAATAATGGTCATTGAGACTTCTAATTGGTAATCTCTTATCATTATTCTAATCTATATCAACTGGGCATGCTTTGCTTCTTTATCACCCTTATCTATAAGAGTTAGTTAATAGCCCTATGAAAATGGTGTGCTAGATTGAATGCCTAACTTCAAGCTCCGTTATCTAACATGTCCACCCATGTTACAACCAATTGCATAACTGGACCCTTTGCTATTTCACTTTCACTCTTTCAATTCTTTTAATGTTTATACTAATTATCCCCTTTGTGTACCAATGAACCCTGTACAGCTCAGGGGCGTCTGTTACACCTAAGCATGGTTTCTGCCAGTATGGGCAGCTTATACACATGGTAATTGGTTCTGTAATTCAGTAAAGCCATATGACTTGTCCAGGGGAGATCCTGTTAATATATAGCTACATAGTCTTGTTTTCTAAACCAAAACTATTTACACACACAGCAATTAAATGTGAACTTGTTGCCATTGTGTTTTTTTTATTGCAAAGAATTGATAATTCATTGTTATTCATCAGGATTTTTATCAACCAGCCATCTTTAGCTGTGTGCAAGTCACAACTATATTGGAAAGACAGATTACAATGTTGGTGTCTAGTGAGCGTGTGTGCGCCGTTCAGTCGTGTCCGACTCTCCGTGACCTCATGGGCCGCAACACACCATACTGATCCACTTGGTATTCATGGCAGAGATACTGGAGTGGGTTGTCAGGTACTTCTCCACTGGGCCAAGTATTACAAGGTGGTCTCCCAGCCAAGTACTGACCAGGCCCAACCCTTCATGGTTTCAGGGTGGTGTGACCTCTTGGTTCCCTGACTGGAATCAAACCCATGTAGCAGTGGTGAAAGCATAGAATCCTAGACCACCAGAGAACCCTGTCTAATGAGTACTGGCTACCAAATACAACCTAACTAGCAATGGTGGAGCTAGAGAATAGAGGGCCTGGTGCAGAAAAAGGTTTTTAGGGCTATCCCCCCCCTGTACAACTCAATCAGTGCCCCTCCCTAAGACCCCTTCCCACTACAGTACCCCTCCCCAAGATCCAGAGGGGCTCTACACTAGCGAATAATAAAATAATCAGATAAAAAAACATAATGTATACAGCGAGGAAGGCCCTGGTGCATTGCACCCACTGCAACTTGGGAAGCTCCTCCCCTGTTAATAATGTTTGTGTGTGTGCACAAGTGCTGTTTGTTGATGTGCGCACTTGTATTGTGTTTGGATGTGATAGCTTTTGTCCATGTACATACATTTGTGTTGTACACATGCAAAAAACATCTCATACACCAAGAACTATCATGGCAGCTTCCATGCACTAGCACAGTCTGCTAAAATGAAGTTTTTCTCTAAAAATGCTTGTTGCCCATGATTTACACAGATGTTAATTTTGTTAGTTTATTGTATATTTCACAAATGTGCCATTTTTGCTAATCTACAATTTTGTTCTAAAATTGTACTGGATCTCTCTGAATCCTTGAAACATAAAAAATTCCTAGTTTCTAATTTTGGATATAGGTACAAGCACAAAACAATGTATGATTGCTTAAATTTTTTTCCATGAAAACTATTGTGTTTTGACCAATAAACTCAAATTTGAAATAAATTACATGTTGAATAATGTGCAAATTGATGCAGAAATTAAAATTACACATAAAGAAATATATCATAGTTACATAATATTTGAGGTTGATTTTTTTTTCTAGCTCATCAAGTTCAACCTTTTTACATCTCCTCTAATCCTTATAAAATGTGGATTCATTATTACTTTAATTGTTACTTATTATATGTTAAATAATTAAAATATAATTGTGATTGGTTGTCATTAAACATTTTGAGTGAAAGCTTCAAATAATTGAGCTTAAAACTTTGGCATTTTAAGCATAGATAACCTTAAAAGGCCCTCCATCTCCCCTAATTATGGTATTTTACATGATTAGTTAGGGTGATAAGTATGGAAATATGCCCAGTTGGCATTGATTAGAATAATTATAAGACTTTAACATGGTAAAGTTTGTGTGTCTATATTATTGGGAATGCTCTTGTGGCTTGCGGTCCACACCAATTAATTAAAGGGCTTTTTGTGCACCTTTGCTTAAAATATCCAACTTTCAAACTCCTTTATCTAACACTTTAAGTAAAAATATTTCATAATCACTGATTGCAATTACATATATTTATATATAATTTCTGCAGTCATTGGAATCATAGCATTGCTTTAAACAGTCAACCTAGTCCCTATCGCCCACTAGTTGGTGATTGAAGCTTTCATGGTGGGCGGCAGGGTAATCCCTAGGTGGTGAGTGACGTCACACGCTGGAGTCCCGCGGCACCATGCTTGTGTGGTTGGAGAACTGGTGAGAGAACCTAGGGACAGCAGTCCGGTGCGGATTACTATCTAGTACAGGGTGATACATAGCTAGGGCCATATGATTTATGTAACCAGAAATGAAAGAGGGTAAGTTGAGTTACTGTGGCACCAGTGGGCGGTAAGGAACCTTTACCATCAAAAGTGGACGGTGGGTATTAAAAGGTTGAAGACCTGTGGTTCACACAAGATAATTCATTGAGAAGAGTTTATGTCTTGGGCCTTCCAGTTTAAGAGGAGGTCACATCTGATTGTGGTCACCTAGAATAACTCTTCTCTTTCTTTTTTTTTTAAAGGCCTTTTACTGAGGAAATCTACAGACGAAAAGAAGAATTAAATAAAAGAAAATAGATGTGTCCTATGTGGGACTCCGGTGTGAGATCACATGTGGAAATATCCTGAATTATATTGTACTTTGTATTAAATTGGCCTCCTAAATGGGGGCCTGCTCTGTTTTAAAACTCAACATGTTGCAATATCCGTAGGAGCATCACCTCAATCGCTTGTCTATGGAACATACTGATTAAAAAGCAGACTTTATTTGGATAATTTTGTAGTAATGGCATTTTATTAGAAGGGATAAACCATATGTCTAATGTGTGAAATTCATTATGGGCACTGTGGGATGCTAAATGATTCTTGTCATTGTGCTGGTCCTGACAACCTCTACATGTTACGGTATATGCAAGTGAGAGGTGAATGCATCCGATAAAAAAAATACCATATTAAACATGTAAACAGTTACCCTAAAGTTTGCTGAATTTCTTGCATTTGCAAACTGTTTTCTATCAATGTTAACACCCCTGAAAATCACAGTGAAAATTAGCATACATAATACATTGTATATTTTTGGTCCATCATCTCCCCCAGCCCCAGTGAATTTGTTCCTGTGATCTCTCCCAGCCCCAGTGAATAGCCTCATCAACTCTCCCAGCCCCAGCGAATTGCTCCATTACCTCCCCAGCCCCAGTGAATTGCCCCTGAGATCTTTCCCAGCCCCAGTGAATTGCATGGACTCACTCACACAGAGACATCTGCACTCACAAAGAGACACATGCACATACAACTTTGCAGGTCATTGCAGGACCATAAATCAAGCATAAATGCTCATTCGCCTAAAAGACAAATTAGAATAGGAAGAAGAAGCTGAAATGTTTGGTTTCAATACAATTATAATGTGTAAGAATGTATCAATGAGAGGGTGTATGTCTATAGAACAACCGTGTAACCGCTCAATAATTTTTACTTGAATGTCGATTTATGGTCCTTTAAGGACCCAGTGTAGCAGCCTCATCTAGCTGGCTGCATACAGCATTGCTAAATGTCTGCAAAGCTGAGCATGCTCAAATAGACAAGGTACCCTCTCAGGAGCCTAGCTCAATCCTTGGGGTGTAAACATCACCTGCAACAGTTTTTTAATGCAAAGCTAAAAAAACATAGTAAATGTAATCATACATTACTAATTCCCCTCTATCAGATTAATTCATAACCCACCTCACTTCCATATACCTTTAATATAACTTTATGTATAATGTAAATTGAACATTATACATAAAAAATAAAGAACTGTTATAAAAAAAATATTCTTCCTGTGCAGCCTGTTCTCTGGTCTATGATCAGCCAGGAGGGAAGCTATGTTCCTACCGCTTGATTGTCTAATTTCACATTGAAGCATTCCTGGCTAATTAGACTAATGTTCCCCTACAAGCACATTGTGTTTGATAATTATAAGGCTCGATCTGAAAAACGCTGGGAATGTTTAATTGACCTGTATGATTGCAGCCACACTGCGAGATTCGGCACACGGACTGCGCCCTCCGTTCATCGCTCTCTCTCCAATTAAGAAATGAAAATAACAAAGGCTGTGACCCAGGTTAAGTCTTTCTCATTTTAGACTTTTGATCAATATGTACAAACAGTCTCTTGTCGCAGAGCCGGTAACAACAAACAAACCTACATTAAAGACTTAACCAGCGATTTTGTTTATTTTGCTTTTTCCGTGCAATTTTCTGCCTTTTGTGAAGGCTCCATCCACCAGCCCATGGTCTCTGGTAATGGAAAATGCATCATAATTATACAAGAAGCTCGTTCTGTGGCGAGACGGGTACAGACACTGAATTAAGTATCAGTGACACATTGTGAGTGTAATCAAAGGAGGCCAGTGCCGAAGGAGCTGGGTTCATGATTGAAATTAATGGCCGTATATTTAGTGTCCTGGCTTTGACCTAGTTACTGCATTAAAGGCACACTCCAGTGCTAATTTTTCAATAAAAATATGAAAAGGACTTTTTTTTACATATTACAAAAGTTGGAACATCAATGATATAAAAAGGGTGAATAAACCCAAAGTTGTGGGATGGGCCGTATCTCTGTAAATAAAGCATCCAAAATGAACATACCCAATACATCCAATTTATGAAGAAGAGTAAGGGACAATTGCAGATAAGGATAAAAGACTAATACAGTTAAGAAGGAACACCAATTAACACGATGGTGTACCTTACTCTTCAAAATGTCATAAAAAAATCATTATAATTGTAAATCAGTAAGTGCAATAAGATTAGAGTCAATCTGAGATAATCAAAGCCATGATATCAAACAGGACACCAGAAAGTATTGGGTCGTATCTCACCTAAAACACATAAATGCTTACCTAGGACTTATCTCTTAGCATTCGTTATGTATCTTACCTCCTACTGGCCCTCTAACCAGGCTAAGACATATAGCAAAACATGTCACTCCTCAAGCTACCATCGCTAAGAAGACCCAGACCGCTAAAAAGGTCAAGCTTGCTATCATCCATATGGAAGAGAAATAATTAAATATTCCAAAAATAAGTGTAGCAATAATCACATATATAGTTGTGAGCAGGCGCTCCTTGCCAGCAACTGCGGACCTCGCAAAATGTACAGACTTACGAAACAAAAATACGAGACGCGTTAGGACCCATTACGAACTCGCAAAAAACGCCTGAAACCCTCGCACATGAAAACATGAAAAACACAATAAATACACACAACAAATACATAAAAAGCTTACCTACAGCTAGGGGGGGAACCCAGGACCTCGAAAACTGAAGTTACACCTCAATTTAACTTGAAATAAAAGAGTTTACACACCCGAAAATCCCCTAAGTGAAAGAAAAAATGGCCGCCGAAAAAAACGAAAACGAGGCTACAGCAGTCTAAAGACGCAAAACACCACCAAACATCTACGGATTTTCTGAAAAAGACGTACGAGATCCGAAAACAAGGACGCAACCAGCGCAACCTGAAAAACATTAGAAACACAATAAATACACACAACAAACACAGAAAATGGTTACTCACAGCAAGGGGGGCACCCAGGACTTCTGCAAGTGAAGTTACACCTCGATTTAAGTCCAAATTTCAGAGTTTAGACACCCGAATATCACTTAAGCGAGAGAAAAAATGGCCGCCGAACAAAACAAGGCTAAAGGACCCTAAACATTCAAAACACCACCAAACACATACGGATTTTTAAAAAAAGTCGAACTACATCCGAAAACAAGGACGCAAAATCAGCCACAGCCGCATACCACACATTAGGCTCCATTTTAGAATAATAACTTATACAATGCGGAAGTACACAGCTACCCTAACGGATTTGCGGATTTGTCATTTTTTGACGGGCAAGTCGCTAGTTTAAAAATATATTTTAATCATTTTTTCAACAATGTTAGAAAGGCCTTCTAAGTCATATTTTACCTGTATTGGATGCAACCAGTTGAGGAAGTGGCTGGGCTCCATAACTCAGTTGGTGCAGAGTATCCAGACACACCTTAAGTACAGTTATTCAGAAGGAGATTATAACTTTGTTCTAAAAGCAGCTAATAAGAGGATTCAAATAAACATTTCTACCCTTGCAGCACTTATCTTTCATGTAAATGTATGCAAGCAGTTTGTTATTTTATTGTCACTTGAAGTTAAAAAAAACACTGTGATGCTCGGACAAGAACAAATAGGTATTTTAAAAATCCCTATTTTTTAACTTACCAGTCTTAAAATTAATTTTCAGCAATTAGAGTATCTGCCTCCAGCTGAATATTTGCCTCCTCCCCTATAATGTTATTAAGGGGAATGTGTGGGCTTGGCTGAGACAATTCTAAAGGGTTTGAAGAACAATAGGCTACAATAAAAGAATCATGGATAGGCTGCCCAACAAGAAAAGTGCAATGCCAAGGATAACACAATAAGTCTGCATCTAGTAGAGATCATTCTGTTGGTGGTTCACATCGTGCCTGAAAATTTTACAGTTACCTGTTTTGGTGTTATAGTGGTTAGAAACCAGCAGCAGTGTCTGAATTTTAAAATTAAGTTTAATATTGGGGAAGATACGCTTTTTTAACTATTGAGTATGCATGATATCTATGATCAATACCTAATTAAAGACACAGACAAACATAAAGATTTATTTTATTTAAAAATAAAACTCGTTTTCCACACCACCAGAGCTGCTTACATGTGCACAGTGTCCCTGCCAACAGATACACTGCATTTGGGTACATATTTTAACCCTTTACTAACCGTCAAGCCAGCAGCAGCACAATGTAGAGATCTATTGAGGAGTGTCTGGCTCCTCTTGCTTCCTATCACAGATTGATACAATGTATTAGTGGTCTCTGATTGGCCAAAATAAATTATGATTTTTATGTTAATTTTAGCAGGTATTTCCAGGGGTGTTAACTCACAAAAGCAGCTGCTTGCAAACTCAAGATAATTAGCAAACTTTATGGTAAGTTTAATAATGTTTATTTTGGTATTTTTTCATGCAAAAAAAATGTTTTCAGGCTTTCATGCTTATTCTCCTCTATTAGATACTTTCATAATCCAGGAAACTTAAATATGCCTTTAAACCATCTAGCTCGTGCTGTTGGGGCACTACGTCAAGATGAGAGTATATGATCCGTTTTACCTTGGCTTGGGAGCTCAACCATGCTGAGTAGATGCATTATCAAGTCAGTAAGTCATATATCTTGTACTTACCTATGTTTACAATCATAAGGATGTAATAAATTACAGCATTGTGAACATAACTAGATTGCCAAGGTTTACTGCCATTCTCTATCACATAGCATCAAGTGGAGGAACCCATCCAGTTGCTGCCCCCTGTGATTAAACATTGTTTAGACATCTAAAACACATGAAATAAGGATTTATATGATTTTAATGTGATCACCTACCTCTCTGTTATATCTCTCTTATAAATCAATTTGCTTTGCACATGCTCTGATTCTCAGTAATATATCATCTATGACCTATAAGACACTGCTCTCATAAAGAAAGTCACCAATATAAAAAAGCTGGTATATTGCTAAGGGCAGGGTTCCCTGGTGGTCCATTGGTTAGGTTTCAGTGCTTTCACCGCTGTGACCTGGGTTCGATTCCAGTCAGGAAACCAATCAGTCACACCACCCTGAAGCCATGCAGTGTCCAACCTGGTCAGTACATGGATGGGAGACCACCTTGGAATACCAGGAGCTGTATGCTGTGGAAAAGAAACTGGCAATCCACTCCAGTATCTCTGTCATGAAAATCAAGTAGATCAGCATGACCATGGACATAAAGATGTGCATGTTGTGTTATGGTTCATGAGGTCACAGAGAGTCGGAATTGACTGAACAATGCAAAAATATATATATACGGTATATATTGCTGAGGAACAGAAAACCAGCCTTTTCATCAGAAACCCAGCCTTCCTCTTCCAGCCAGGCCTCTGCTATCCCAAACAGACATATACATTTTGGCCATCCATTGATGGGCCCACCCATGACTCCAATGCCATCAAGGCCCTCCTAACCCCTAACACCAGCAGAGTAATTAGCATAGAAAGGGTAATTTGAAATGTTATGACACCGGGCCTCATCTTATGTCAACCTTTAAATTCCTACAGGGCCATAGTGGTTAATTATTTATGTTGTATATGCAGTTAACCCATTGTTCCATTTTCTTCTCTCAGCTCATTCTGCAGCTACTTTCTCAGAAAGATATGTCCTAGTAAACTAATGAGCCTTCCATTCGTTTAGCTGAAACATTCCCATTTGTGTTGATAAAAATGTCCTGTGATTTAATATCAGAAAATTAGTCAACAGAAACCAAAATGGCAGTGCTGCTTATAAAATGTAACAAACAAGAGGCTGTATTATTTTTTTGGCAATCTAAAACAATTACCTGTTTTCAACTGTAGTTTTGCAATGGTAATTTAAATAGACTCCATGTACATAAACTGATTCTCTGTTGATGTTTATGACCAGAGCCTGTAATTTATTACTTGTACCTATGGGTGAAGAGCAGCTCTGAATTTATTAGTTTACATTCCAGAGTAAAAATGTGTTGTGAATCAGGAACTGTTTGCTGTAAGCAGTAGGTGAGGACATTCGAGGTAAATAGGACGATAAAACTCTATTATTGCATGAGGGTTGTGTAACATGTAGTGGAGCGAAGCAGAAGATACCTGCTCCGGAGACCTATGCACAACATGGGCTGAGAGACCAGAGAGATCCTGTTGTGACAAGGAATATAGATTGTGATGGCAGATAATGACCAATAGGCCAATCTCTCTACCTTAAAAGACAGCTGAACTCTGTAAACAAACAAAAAAAAAAAAGATCTGTAATTTTTATGAACATTTTAGTGAAATATTTTTTTTAATTTCTTGTGCAACTTATATTGCGCAGTATAGGGGGCTGCCATTTTCTCCTCACAGATATCCTCCTTCATCTTGTTTAGCTGGAGCACAGGATGGAGGGACAAGGCAGCGTCGGCACAAACATTTGTTGGCATGCTATGGAGATACATGGCATAGGCAGATGGCAGACAGAAAGCAGGACTGGCCAAAAATAAACAGTACAACAGGGAGTGTGAACCAGCCCAGGGAACACTAAAAAGGATATGTGTAGGTGATGAGTTTAAATGGGGAGAGTTGTAGGTCAAGCTAGCTGAACATGTCCATTCTAGCAGCTTCAGGGGGACATCTTTCTGTATATTCAAGGTATTTTAACTGTAGAAGCAGATAAACAGAAAAGAAACGGTGGATCCCACTTCAGCATAATTACAAAAAGCTGTTTCCCCTTCTGGATTGCTACCTTGTCGTGGTGAAGGGGCTTGGGTACCTCAATAAAGCTGTGAGCTATACCATGTAGGGTCACCCAAGATGGGCAGAGAGTTCAGATAAATCATGGTCCAATGCAGAAGGAACTGGCAACCCACTCCGGTATCATTGCCAAGAAAACCATGTGGCATTAGCACAACCAGAAACACAGATGTCCCTGCTGTGTTGCGGTCCATATGGTCACCAAGAGTCGGAAGGACCGAACAACAACAAAGAACAGTTTGCCCATTGTCATGTATTTCATGAAAAGAGTATATTGTATATATGGGACCAGGATGAAAATTTTGTAAAATAACCCAATCCACTTGTTTTTATACATTTAATTTGTATTTATTTTTTTGGCTTTGTTCAGGTGTTTCCAACTCTCTGTGACCTCATGAACAGTAACACGCCAGGCACATCTGTCCATGGTCATGCTGATCCACTTGGTTTTCCTTTGCCGATGTACTAGACTGGGTTGCCAGTTCCTTCTCCAGTGGGTCACAGCATACACCTGGTATTCCTAGGTTGCAGCGGTGAAAGCATTGAATCCTAAACACTGGCCCACCAGGGAACATTTCATAAAAACCCAAATCCACTTGTTTTTTTTTATATAAAACATGTAAATTAAAAAGTATTGTCCCATAGCCTGATGCGCAGCCATAGAAGAGCTACTGCGTGATTGATGAACTCACCGTCACTTCCTGAGATTCTGTGAAGTTTTTGCTCAAAACAAACTTAGGATGAGTTTATAATGATTCCAGACAAGTCCTTGCAGGTTTTCCTTTCTTCTTTACACTAATGATTAATTTGCCCATGGAAAAAAACAATGGTTAGAAAGACTCTGCTGTCACATATCACATTAGATATAATAAATGTTGCAAAGGGTGTTTGTTGTATAATAGTATTTAAAATAAATTTAGAAAATACGCTACAGGCATGTAAATATCACTTCAAAGCAAGGTGTTTATCCTCATCTATCCTGAACGGTTAAATGATATTTGAGAAATGCCTGTAGTGGTCATACAAGAGGATATCAATTATTTTGTTACTAGGTAATTTGCAAGTCATAAATCATATAATTTTATCTTCACTTATGCTGTCTCTCTCTCTGCGCTGTCTCTCTGTCTGTGCTATCTCTTTTTTGGAGCTGTCTCTGCGTTCTCTCTGTCCAGTGTGTGTGTCTCTCTCTCTGTCCTACGTGACTGTCTCTCTCCTGTCTCTCTCTCCTGTCTCTCTGTTTCTCCTCTCTCTATCCGGTCTTTGTCTCTATCTCTCTATCTCTCTCTCTCTCTCTCTCTCTCTCTCTCTCTCTCTCTCTCTCTATATATATATATATATATATATATATATATATATATATGTCCTTTCTCTGTGTGTGTCTCTCTCTCTCCTATCTCTCTCTATCCTGTCTTTGTCTCTCTCTCTCTCTCTCTCTCTCTCTCTCTCTATATATATATATATATATATATACATATATATATATATATATATATATATATATACATATATATATATATGTCCTTTTTCTGTGTGTGTGTGTCTCTCTCTCCTATCTCTCTCTATCCGGTCTTTGTCTCTCTCTCTCTCTCTATATATATATATATATATATATATATATATGTTCTTTTTCTGTGTGTGTCTCTCTCTGACCTATCTCTCTCTCTCTCTCCTATCTCTCTCTCCTATCTCTCTCTATCCTGTCTTTGTCTCTCTCTCTCTTCAATGCTCGGCGTAATTTCAATGCCGGGACACGCGCATTCGCACGTCCCAGCATCGTAATCACGCCGAGAGTCAGAGAGCTCATCACTATATATTTAACAACAACATCTGACGCCTGCGCACTGAGCTCTGCGCAAACATTACAGACCTTGTGTTAAATATTATAGTCCATTGACCAGCAATACAATCAGTATTTGGAGAAAAAAAAGCATTAAACATAGCTTTTAAAATAGACATCTGAAATTAGCATTGTAGCTTCTAGATCTGCCTCTCTCCACCATTTGTTAGGTTTTCCAGAGGATCTGCCCAGGAGGCTGTCCTAATTTTTCTGACTGCTGCTGGTTTGCCTTCAGTAGCAACTGCAGGGATGGAGGCAGATAAACAATGTTATTAAGACAACAGATAAGGTCTTCTTCCAGTACAGCCCCAGTGTGTCCTCCTGGACACCTAATGGGGTGGAGAGTAGCTTATCTGTCTAAAATGCTAAAAATCAACTGTACGAATTAAAAGCTGCATTGATTTTTTTTTTTTTTTTTAGAATACTAATTTTAATTAGTAGCTAAATAAACTATATTGTATCAGCACTACCGTGGCACTTTAACCTCATTAGCTGGCTTTGTTTAGCTAGTTGTGCAAACAAAAAGCTGGTAATGATAATTAGGAGTAGCATATTTTCCAAGGCAACTTCAGGAAAGTTTCTTGTAGACTTGACATTACAAGAACATTGTAGTTCAAGAAAAACAGCACTTGTTTGCAAAGTATGTAAAAAAACAATGTCAGAATTTTTTAAGACTCTACTTATTGATAGAGGAATTTGTCTTCTTAGAGTCTGTCTGTTCAGTCCCATTTTTTCAAGACGGTAAAAAATAGTACAAGTCTGATGAATAAGACGACAAATCACTTGATTATCAGGCTTTCTCCTCGATACAAAGTAGCAAAAAATGAAATGTCACATCAGCGTTGCTATCATCTCATCCTACTCAACATGACTTTGTTCAACTTTATTAGCAAGTTTAGATTTACCAGTGGATCTAGCAGCTTATGTCCAGCCGCCATGGAGTTCACAAACATTCAATAGGGATGGGGCCTAGGGCTGTAATGAAAACACATTTGAACCCACAATATACACCCCACTCTCTTTTGTGCCATGACGAAAACTGGAAACCCCTAGCAATATGGCCAGGTCACTTGGAGATCATGGAAAATGCCGGCAAAACAGATCAATATTGTATCAAGTTATGGCAGTATTTTAGCACAAACAATTGTATAAAACAAATCCAACAAATGTAACAAATATATAAATGCATCACACGAGGAAGGTGGTATTCAGGTCCTATCTGCCAGTTTGGTTTATTTAGCCGAAATCTGAATGGTTGAAATGTTATCTGTCACTGTCCTTTTAATGAGCATTAATATGAGATCTCGGCTTTCCGTAAGTCCTATGGAATATTCTAGTGCAGAGCTCTCACTGCTGACATATTCTGATTTGCACGTACAGTTGACTTATTAGAAGGTCCTGCCTCTTCCTAGAAATATGAATATTAATATGCCAGCAACTGCTACAGAACTGGTTTTACTGTCATTGAATCTATTTTGCATTTCGCTGTCTGTATGTTGGTAAATGATACTTGGCACATGATTCCTAGGATTTGGTTGGTTGGTAATATTTATTATGTGATTTGTTTTAAACTTCCCAGCATTAGCTTGGCAAGAAAGTACCAGTAAGGAGAAAGACTGTTCCAAGTTATTAAATATATAAAATAAAAGTCCTCAAATATGAAGAGTTGTAAGGATCAGATAGCAGAAACAATCTTACCAAACATTGCTTTGTTATTATATATCCTTGCCAGTATTAGATGGCGAAATGCGCGCAAACTAAACTTCCAGTTTTCTATTGTGAAGTTTTAAAGCATAATATTTATGGTGAATATTGATGTTCTTTTAGGTTTCAATTGTTTATTTGGTATGAGGTACAGGGTTTAGGTGATTCCTAGGATATGTCTGGTTGGTAATGTTTATTATGTGATTTGTTTTAAACTTCCCAGCATTAACTTGGCAAGAAAGCATCAGTAAGGAAAAAGACTGTTCCAAGTTATAAAAATTTCTCAAAAATTTAAACTTGCAGAGATCAAAGGCTCACCAAAAGTTATGTTTTGTCATTATTATTATTATTATTATTATCATTTATTTGTAATGCGCCGACATATTCCGTAGCGCTATACATACAGTAAGTTGTGATCAAGGAAAAACAATATTAACACATTGCAAAAAATGCAGGGCCCTGTCTTTGAGCTAAGAATCCAGTGTCCATAGTGCTTTCCCCAAAGCACCTTGCAAGGTTGGAAACTCGCAGACTTATACATCCTTGCAATTATTAGAGGGGCGAAATGTGCGCAAACTAAACCTCCAGGTTTTTTTGTGTGATGAAAATTGATGTTCTACAGTGTATTACAGTTTAGTTGAAGCTATGTTATGAGATACAGGGGTCAAGTGACGTTTTCTTGATATTAGTGATTCTCAACAGCTGGTCTGGAGATATGTGCCTGTAACTAAGACCTTAGTAGCCTCCAGGGAGAGGAAAAGTGTTTTCCTTTTTAAAATCGCTGGTAACTTAACTGCAATGAGCTTTTGAAGTTAATAATTTTAGGCTGCATTAAACCTTCACCAGTATTGGCAAAATACAGAATAAGCTGCACTGACTGGTGGCCCTAATTATATCACTAATCAGAGTAATCTTCATAATCTGCTCCTCATTATCCATGTAGTTTCATGTAGGAAGGTTATGTGTGCTATACAGGCATTAACTAAAATGATAAACTCAAAGTCAGTTCATGATCAATTTAATAAAATATCAAACATCTTTTCCAGTGGCAGAACTAATGCATGGAGGGCCCCGGTGCAAAAAAAAAAATAGGCTTCAGTTTGGCACTTACAGGCACAGGCTGCAGATTGGCACAGACAGGCTGCACTTGGGGTCTTACAGACACAGGATGCACATTGGCTCTTACAGGCACAGGATGAAGATTGGCTAGTTATTAAGAGCTTATTTACATAAGGTAAGCTAGTTTTAATAATTAAAGGGAAATTTCCACTTTTAAATATGTTTCTTTCTATTAAACATTACAATTATCTATGTAAAACTGATGGAGGTTGCCTAGTTTGACAGTTACTCCTCCATGTTGGTGCACAGAGGAAGCTGCCAATCTGACACTGAGCACCATGAGCTGATTGATCAAAAAGTTGAAGATCCAGTTAAAAAAATCAGACCACAGCTAAGTTCTAAGCTGTGACAGATACGCTCATGTATTGGGTCGCTCAACAGCTCAAACCACCAAACACACAGAGGTCTTCTTTAAGTGAACTTTTCCATATAGTAGCAACTTGTCTTTATGTGACATTTCCGCTTTAATGTATTTATTAGAATTGTTGCTTCTATTTTACTCACAGGTTACAAATGTTGTACCACACCGTCATCAGCTACACAATTTTTCTACTCATATCTTTTTCAGCTGAGTGCTTAACGGAACTTGGTAATACAGTGAAAAAGTCAATGTGCATAACTATTCACCCCCCTAAAGTCAATACTTTGTAGAGACACCTTTTGCGGTAATCAAAGCTCCAAGTCGCTTGGGATAAGTCTCTATGAGCTTGCCACATCTTACCACTGGGATTTTTGTCCATTCCTCCTTGCAAAACTGCTCCAGCTCCTTCAAGTTGGATGGTTCGCGCTTGTGAACAGCAATCTTTAAGTCTGACCACAGATTTTCTATTGGATTGAGGTCTGGGCTTTGACTAGGCCATTCCAACACATTACATGTTTCCCCTTAAACCACTCAAGTGTTGCTTTAGCAGTGTGTTTGGGGTCATTGTCCTGCTGGAAGGTGAACCTCCGTCCTAGCCTCAAATCACGCACAGAGTTGTACAGGTTTTGCTCACGAATATCCCTGTATTTAGCACCATCCATCTTTCCCTCAACTCTGACCAGTTTCCCATTCCCGGCTGCTGAAAAACATCCCCACAGCATGATGCTGTCACAACAATTTTCCTATGTGGGGATGGTGTTCTTTGGGTGATGTGATGTGTTGGGTTTGCGCCAGACATAGCGTTTTCTTTGATATCCAAAAAGTTCAATTTTAGACTCATCAGACCAGAGCACCCTCCTCCATACATTTTAAGAGTCTCTCTCCTGCCTTTTCCTTTTTTTTTGCTGAAAGTAATGGCTTTCTTCTAGCCACTAAGCCCAACTCTATGGAGCGTACGGCTTATTGTCGTCCTATGTACAGATACTCCAGTCTCTGCTGTGGAACTCTGCAGCTCCTCCAGGGTTACCTTAGGTCTCTGTGCTGCCTCTCTGATTAATGCCATCCTTGCCCGGTCCGTGAGTTTTGGTTGGCGGCCGTCTCTTGGCAGGTTTGCTTTTGTGCCATGTTCTTTCCATTTGGTTATGATAGATTTGATGGTGCTCCTGGGGATCATCAAAGATTTGGATATTTTTTTATAACCTAACCCTGACTTGTACTTCTCAACAACATTGTCCCTTACTTGTTTGGAGAGTTCCTTGGTCTTCATGGCAGTGTTTGGTTAGTGCTGCCTCTTGCTTAGGTGTTGCAGCCTCTGAGGCCTTTCAAAAAAGGTGTGTATATGTAATGACAGATCATGTGACATTTAGATTGCACACAGGTGGACATCATTTCACTAATTATGTGACTTCTGAAGGTAATTGGTTGCACCAGAGCTTTTTATGGGCTTCATAACAAAGGGGGTGAATACATACGCACATGCCAATTTTCTGTTTTCTATTTAGAAAAGAAAACTAGTTTTATGTATATATTTTTCTCATTTCACTTCACCAACTTAGACTATTGTGTTCTGATCCATCACATAAAATTCAGATAAACAAAACATTGAAGTTAAGGCTGTAATGTAACAAAAAAGGTAAAAAGTCAAGGGGGTGAATACTTTTGCAAGGCACTGTGTTTTCTTTCCTTGTTCCATCAGTAAGCAGGTATTTGATAATGTGTCACAGTGTGTTTTCTTTTTTTTACAAAAAAAAAAAAAAAGGGTTTCAGCATAAAAACTTACTCAGACATTTAACCTCTTGGGTGCTTTACCTCTTTCAGCCAATGAGATCTACCAACAATAGTAAACTCTGCATTTCCCTTCTTTTTTTTCTATGAAGTTTAAACAGGTATTACATAACAGATGTGTTTTATATCATTACAATTGAAAATAAGCACGATATGTATTGTAAAAAAAAAAAAAAAGTTTCCAGTTTATTATTTTTTAAATGCAATTATACTGCTTTATTGCTCTTTAGTTTCCACTAAATGGTGGAAGGAAACTTTGAATGTGCAGGAAGCTTTTGTGTGAGCAATGAAAATGTGTCAGCTAAAACTACCAGTGCTTTCATTGGTAATAGGTGAAGGAAGCAGCCCAGAAAGAAAAATGGAACCCTGCAGTAAAAAAATATGAAGAAGAATTCAAGTGAAAAATGTAAAGGCTGTTTTTATTTGTTTACTTTCTAAAAAAAACATTTTGCCCACTATCCATTTAGTTATTCAAAGAGCTATGTATAAAAATGTGACCTTTAAATGATTTGCTCTCATAAGACTCTTTTATGAGCACCCCCAGGACTGCTGTGAATGTTCGTACCAGAAGTGTCAGCATAACATGCAAGTGGGTGGGGGCTGCTCTGTCATGGGTAGCCCCCTATAGGGTTCTAGATAGAGAAAAAGTACAAATATCATCTGCAGGAAAAAAGACGGTGCCAGTCAGTTCTAGCCTCTAATAAATCATAAATAAATACAAAGAAATTAAACATCTAATTTTTAATATTTTTTTTAATTAAAAACAATGATTTCTAATGTCTTCAGTCATGCATTTCAAAGACGTAGTTAATACAGCAGGCATTCCTAACTAATATATGGGTTAATATATAGACTACATTTATATGGGTTGGTGCTCATGCATGAGTAATAAGTAACTAATACCACACACATGAAGTTAGCAAACATGAATTAGCAGTAAATCAGGATTAAAAACAAAACTTAACTTTAATCAATGTAAATTACCAATAGTAGTCTGGGATTAAGAATAAAACATAACTTTTTATTGAATTTCCTTTTTAAAAAATATAACAATTAATAATTTGCTATATTTTTTTTGAATGGAAATTCAATAAAATTTATTTTTTTAATCCCTGGATTACTGTTGATACCTGACTTGTGGTAACTTGCTTTTAAAAGATAGATTTTTAAATATTCTATTCTTTGATCTAATATAAGTGATCTAAAGATTATTGGTCATTATCTTTCTAACTAAATAGATAGATAGATAACCACAGACATATATATCTCAATTATCCGGCACCCATGGGGATTGGTAGATGCCGGATAATTGTAGTTCCTGTTTGCTTGAGAGAGGCCTAGATTAGCTGCACATAGGATGCTCTGCTAAGTATATTTGGCAGTGACGACCGTTCTAGCAGCAGCAGCTTTCACTCCTCACTTACACACAGGTACGTTCGGCTGGAGGGTGCGGTGCTGAACCCCGGGAATATAACGCCAACACTGCACTGGCTCAGTCACTCATGCCTGTCTGCTTCCAGGTAAAACTGAATAGCAGAGGCATACAGTGGATGAAATCTAGGTGCCTGTAAGCATTTTGTGGCATGACAACCTGGCATATATATGTGTGTGTACATATATATTATATATTACCTTCATTATTTTCCAGAATCTAGACTGAACACTATAGTGCCGGAAAAAAAAAGCTAACATTGATGTGTGAGGCACAAAATTGCAAAGATTCAGATTAGTTTTTGCACTCGGATCACTACAAGCCCTTCAGGAAAATATATTTATTTTTCCACTTGCATCAGAGCTCAGACCTTCCCAAGTGAAGTCTCCGCTCTCCTACACAACCGACCTGAAAACACCAAGCATTACACAGTAACTATGTGAAGTTCATTTGGTTCAAAGAGGTGCAAGACAAGGAGGAGTCTTTAGGATGACCCTTTGGCATCTACATTACACTGATCCAGTTCATGGTAGTATTTGCCTGCAGAGTCTTTCACATGACATCAAATACAAAGATCAAACTGGGCTGCAATGTTGCAAGGACCTGCTAAGTGACTCTCGGAGTCTGAGCATTCACATCAAGAGAACAGGGGAACATGTTGGATGAGCAATTTCTCAAAGAGCAATGGCGTCCATCAAGATGGCTGCATGAGGCATGTTAACATGTCAATGGCATTTTTTTGTTTAAATTCATAGTGCCCGGGTAGGCAGTATGCCAACGAATGGGAAATAAACATATTATAAAAATAATTAAACTTACTTATTCTTAAAATATTTTGTTTCATGTGACTCTGTTTGCAGCTCTGATCAAGCACTAAATTCTTCCTTTGAGTGTTCCTCCAAGATCTGTGAGTGATCTCAGAAGCAGCTCCATGCACATCTGTGCGCCCACTCCTATAATTTACATGGAAGCCTTTATAGAGTGACACAACAACAAAGAACACATGTACTGCTTGATCAGAGCTGAAGATTGATACACATGGAATACATTTTTTTTTTTAAATAAGTGCATTTTTAAAAATATTATGCTTAATTCTCATTCTCATATTTTACACGGGCAGTATTCCTTAAAAAAAATGGTCACACAGTGTTCCTTTAAAGCAAAAAACAAATAAACAAGGCCGGGGATAGACCTTTAGAGGCACTAAGCACTTAAAATATGTTGATGCCTCCATATATATATAATTCCAACTCTGAACAATAATAAGCCGTTACAATGCATATCATTAACCTCTTTGATTACTATTCTATTATTTTTTTTAATATACTGTATATACTCGAGAATAAGCCGACCCGAGTATAAGCCGAGGCACCCATTTTACCACAAAATACTGGGTAAAATGAGTGACTCGAGTATAAGCCGAGGGTGGGAAATGTGCTGCCCCCTGTGTCCCTCTTGTGCCCTCTGTGTCCCCCCTCTCTCTCTGTGTCTCTTCTCCCCTTTCCCTTCCCTGTGTCTCTTCTCCCCTCTCCCTTCTCTGTGTCTCTTCCAACCTCTCCCTTCCCTGTGTCTCTTCTCCCCTCTCCCTTCTCTGTGTCTCTTCCAACCTCTCCCTTCCCTGTGTCTCTTCCCCCCTCCCTTATCACCCTCCTCAACCCCACTCCTCAACCTCCCTCCTCATCCTCAACCCCCTCCTCATCCTCAGCCTCCCTCCTTATCCTCAATCCCCTCCTCAACCTCCCCATCCTCATCCTCTCTCCTCAACCCCCCATCCTCAACCCCCCTCCTCAACCTCAACCCCCCTCCTCAACCCCTCCTCCTCATCCTCAACTTTCCTCCTCATCCTCAACCCCTTCCTCAACCTCCCTCCTCAACCCCCCCATCCTCAACCCCCCCATCCTCATCCTCAACCCCCTCCTCAGCCTCAACCCTCCTCAACCTCAACCCTCCTCAACCTCAACCCCCCCCTCAACCCCAACCCCCCCTCCTCAACCCCCCATCCTCATCCTCTCTCAACCCCCCTCGTCAACCCTTCCTCCTCATCCTCAACACCCTCCTCAACCTCCCTCTTCATCCTCAACCCCCCCTCAACCTTCCTCCTCAACCCCCCCATCCTCATCCTCAACCCCCCATCCTCAACCTCCCTCCTCAACCTCAACCCCCTCCTCAACCCCAACCCACCTCCTCAACCTCAACCCCCCTCAACCTCCCTCAACCCCAACCCCCCTCCTCAACCTAAACCCGCCTCAACCCCCCTCCTCCACCTAAACCCCCCTAAATACCTCCCCCCTCTCCCCTCACTTACCTGCTTGTGCTCCGACCTCCGCTCCTTGACCCGGCGCGCATGTGACGTCACATGCGCGCTGCGTCATTAGCATATACCAGGTGCCGGCACCCGGTATATGCTAATGACGCGGCACGCATGTGACGTCACATGCGCGCCGGCGCCGGGTCAAGGAGCGGAGGCCGGAGGACAATCAGGTAAGAGAGGGGGGAGGTATTTAGGGGGGTTTAGGTGGAGGAGGGGGGTTTATGCTGAGGAGGGGGGTTTAGGTTGAGGAGGGGGGAAGGAAAGAGACACAGGGGGTAGAGAGACACACGGGGGGGTTAGAGACACACGGGGGGTAGAGACACACGGGGGGGTTTAGAGACACACGTGGGGGGTTAGAGACACACGGGGGGGTTTAGAGACACACGGGGGGGTAGAGAGACACGGGGGGGGGGGAAGTGACTCGAGTATAAGCCGAGGGGGCCCTTTTTTGCCTTAAAAAAGGGCTGAAAAACTCGGCTTATACTCGAGTATATACGGTATATATATTTATATGTATGTATTTTTTCATTTCTTGTGGGACCCTCTTTTTGTGGAACCTGGTTCAGCTGTACCATTGTCAGTTTTGCACCATATGGTCCATCGTAAATTATTCACTGCTGTATTCCATTTTCTTTTCTGTCCTGATTCTGTCTATTACTTTCTCCTGAGGGTATGTCCTTGTAAACCAAAAGCTAATCATTAGTAGTATTGAAAGCATTGGCATTTTTAGCTGCTACATTATGAACATGATTTTGTATATAAACAGTAATAACTCATATTTATATATAAATACGTACAATATAAATATATTTAATAATGTATGGGTCGGGGGGGGGGGGTATTTATTTCTGCAGTTTCATGGGGGGCTGGATTGTGGCTCAATATAAATAATAAACTATTTTAATTATTTTGAACTCATTTTACCATGTTCATCTCTACATACTCATTGTTCATCTTTATTATAAAGGTATGTGTGAATTAATCCAGAATGTATATCTTTATTCAATTTTGAATCAAATATCTTGAGCACCTCCCTATCTTACCTCCACTGATAGATAAGATGCACGAAGCCCCCATTGTCCTATCTTTGACTGTTTTTTATAATTAAGCAGTGTTACTGTATATTAAAATTGTAAAACTGGTTACAAAACAAAATATGTATATTTTCCCAACCCCGTTGTTTGACTAGTTGAAAAATGTCCAATTTTAGCTTTACAAAAATGGCAAAATTCACTATCTAACCTCAAACAGAACATTACATTTTCCTATCATCCTCTAATTACTGTAAATGAAATAACTTGATTAGGAAAATCCTTGTTTTAGAAATTGAATTATGTAAGGATGTTAAGAAAAATGAATTAAAGGAAAAACAAAGGAATCTTTCTCAACAAATGTAAGGGAGAGTTTAAAGAAAATGTTTATGAAGGATATGATATGTTAATAAGGATATGAAAACCATCTTATTAGAGCATTACCTTACTTGTATCAATGCTGCTCACTGACATGGCAGATACTATAAAAGTCTCTATTTGCTCTTCCTTGGATTCATTTTGAGAGAATAGACCAATATACTGTATGTAAAATGAGGAAGACGAAATTCAAAATATGGTATAATTTAAAACTATATGGAGCAACTACACCGGTTAGATAAACTATACCCTGGGGTCTGAGTATTCTAACTTTTTCTTTTTCCATTTACACTGTTATTTTACTATAGGAAAATAATTTTTTTAAAGGACCACTGTACGATGAAAAGTAATATACATTTGAAAACAGCATAATTAAGCAGGGAAAAAGTCATAAAGCTAGTTTTTAATTAAAAAAAAATATATATTGATGCTTTCATGATACTTTTGTGGAAGTTGCTTTTGTGAGAGGGAATGTGGAGGACTGTGGGTGAGGGGTGTGGTGCCAGTATTAATCTAATCCAGTTATCTAGCAAATACCACTGAGCTCTCACTGTTCCCATGGCCAGATTACCCATTAGCCCTACTAGGCAGCTGCCCAGTAGGCACTTCCGTGTGAGGGGTGCCAATTCTTAAGAAAAATACTTCCTGGCTTAAAATAATTTAAATGTTGCAGTTAATAGACTGGCTACTAGGGGGTAACCACCTAGAACAAGACAGTTACAACAAGAAAGGGAACTTACACGTACAGAAAAGGCAAAAATTGGTCCGTGCATACCTTGCATACTCACTTGCAGAGGCTCCACCACTTCACTTCCTAGGGGCTCCAAAAAGGTAGATACGGCCCTGCCTGTTCCCTCCCCATCTACTCCTTCTGGATTTTTCCTATTATCTGCCTGTCACTGGCGTGACACTTGCTGGTTATGGCTAGGGGTTAGGTTTAGGGTTTAAGGTTAGGGATTAGGGCTAGGGTAGTGGCAGATAGCACATAGTAAAATAGTGACCGTACCCTAACCATAATCCATAATCCCATATCCAAACCCAAACCTTAAACCATAAACCTAACCCTAAGAACAAATTCAACAGCTATGTCAACAAAGTCTGCAGTGCACGCGCCACCTGCCGCTCTGGTGGAGTGATATTTAGGCACATCCTCATGTTCCTCATGTGCATCTGAGGAACTGGATTCTGATATTTATAAAGTGAGTCTTTAAACAATCGGATTTTCTTTGAAAATAAAAGCCCATGGCTTACACAGCTGCTAATGTTTTTACTTTAATATGTACTTCACAAACAAGTGCCCTTTTTCTTGCACTTTAGTGGCCCATTAAGTAACATTTGAGTGATAAAGAACCACAAAGCAGTGAGTGGGTATGAAGGGTGGGGGATTGATAATGAGTTAGTACAGAGTGTAATGTAAAAGTCTGAATGCTGGAAATCAAAGTAGTATGGAGTATAAGGGTTGGTATAAAAGACAAGCATTAAGATGTGATTAGAAATCTCGAGAGGCAGTCGTTTTTAAGCTACAGAAAAAGATATTTGCTAAAGATTAATAAAACATTTCATGGCATGAATACTACTGCATGGAGAGCTTTGTGGGAGAAGTGAATATGTGGCATCTTATCGTAGGAAAAGGTTGTAACAGGAAGTAGGATCAGAGGTTTATGTGTAGCACAGGAAGTGGTCTGAGTTTGGAAGTGGTCTCAATGGGACTATTGTCTTGAGTGTAGAATTATATTTTTACCGATATGGCTTCCAGTTTATTGGTATGATGGCATATATGTACTTCAGTAAAGCTATGAGCGATATCCATGTAGGGTCACCCAAGATAGGCAGGTCATAGCAGAGAGGTCAAATCGCGGTCCACTGGAGAAGAAACTGGCAACCCACTCCAGTATCTTTGCTAAGAAAATCTTATGGATAAGCACAACCTGACACAAGATGTGCCTGGCGTGCTGTGGTCCATAGGGTGACAGAGAGTCGAACATGACTGAATCACCAAACAATATATACAATTTAACATAAGTTGAAAAATAAAGGTTAAATGTGTAGGAATAAACATCAAGTTGGTGAAGTAAAGTTAAGGTAATGAGAGTGAACAAGTTATCATGTATGAAACCTGGAGTCAAGTATACAATAGCAAGAAAGCCTCTACTGTATAAGGCCTGATACATCATTATTATAATAATTATTATTACAATTAAACCTAAAATCCCAAAATACACAAACAAAAAATATTCATAATAATGTCTATAGAAAATACACTAAAGACTCAATATATATATACCAATATTGCCCCCCCCCCCAAAAAAAAAAATATATATATATATATATATATATATATATCTTAAAAACTCTATATATCGTCACTATAAATATTTAAAAGCACCAAAAATTTCCTTAAATATAGAGATACATAGGCTTACACTTTATAAAAATAATAAAAACATTATAAAATGATTGAAAAGGATTATAAAAAGGCCACTAAATCTATATCAATGTTAAGTCCCTCCGGTGCAAGTGTACCTAATTTGTGGATCACTTGGTCTCCGCTTTCCTCACTATGATAAGTTTATCCCCACCTCTGGATCCTAATTCAATATGATCAATTGCTTGCACTTGTATCCCTTTAGGATCCTGTTGATGGCATTTAGTTACATGTGCCGAGAACCCATTTGTCAGCACTCCCTTCTTAACTTTGTTCAGATGTTCTCTGATCCTAGTTTTTAGAGATCTCTTAGTGCTGCCCACATATTGTTTATTACAATGACATGTAATCATATATACTATATACTCAGAATTTGTAATGTGTTTTATTCTGAATTCACGCTTTCTACTTGTAGACATAACACAATTTTTATTTTGGGATTTCAAAAGGCTACATGTCGTACATCCCTTTATCCCACATTTCAAAGTCCCCGTCATACACTTGGGCCATTGCTTCTTTGTTTTTGGGTGTTTCAGTTCACTAGGGACAAGCTTGATCACCTTCCGGCTGGCGAGCCATCAGTTTAAGTCATCATGGGTGCCTACAAGTACATGCAGGAGTTGAATCTGTAACCAGCGTTGTCCTCACCTGATAACGTCATATGCCTTTTCCATGTTGGTGCAAGCAGATGTCTGCGTCACGCCACTTCTGGTGCGTCCGTGACGTCACTTCCGAAGCACCCAATACGTCACTTCCAGTGCGCCATATACGTCATTTCCGGTCCCGACTTTAACCAGGGAAGCCACAAATTTTTCAGCTCCATAAAAAAAATATTTTATGCTAAATAAAAAATTACTTTAGCTACAAAAAGTGAAAATATCTAACACAATATACATAACTAGAAAATCATATATAAGAAAACATATAAATACATGAATACATCTCAAAAATACACATACATATATCCAAATATACAAACAAAACATGTTGCATATACTAAAAGAAAAGAAAAATACTTCAATTAGGTCATTATATCCCCTGAGCCTGATATGTTCAGCATATACTGGCTAGAATTGATAATATTAAAAATATATATTAAAATATTCAAAAACATTATATATCGAACACAATGAAATCACAATAGATATAGTAAAATATAAATAAACTAGCGAATTGCCCGTCAAAAAATTACGGCAATGAAATTGTAAGGTAGCTAATGGTGTTTTGTGTGTACTACTGAAATATATAATACAATTAATAAATGAATATACTTTACCTATTTTGATGCATTGTGTTGAAGAGCTGGCAATCTGTGTTGATGTTGCTGCAGCATTAGTGGTGTGGAGCTGCTGTGTAAGCGTGATGAATGTGTGCAGTGAAATAGTGTGCGTGCGCGAGACGAAACCATTAGCGTAGTTGTGTACCGCATTGGCGTAAAATGGCGGGTAATGTGTGGTATACGTCTTAGCGGAATATCTGTAGGTCGTTTGTGGTATTTTGCGAGTTTCTTGTGGTGTTTTGCGTGTTTAGAGTGCTGTAGCCTCGTTTTCGTTTTGTTCGGCTGCCATTTTTTCTCTTGCTTAGCGAATTTTTTAGTGTCTAAACTCTTTTATTTTTAGTTAAATGAAGGTGTAAGTTGCTTTTTTGAGGTCCTGGATGCTCCCTCTTGCTGAAGGTAAGCTTTTTATGCATGTGCTGTGTGTATTTAATGTGTTTTGAATTTTATCATGTTCGCGACTTGCGTCCGATTTTTGCGAGGTCGTAATGTGTGGTAACGTGTCTCGTATGTTTTTTTGCGTTGCGAGGTCAAGTTTGCAAGGGTCGTAGTTGGTGTGTCGTGTTGTTTGCGTAGCGACGTAAAATTTGCGAGGGTCGCAATTGCTGGCAAGGAGCACCTTTGGCTTTGCGAGGGCCGCAGCTCGCTGCGCGAGCCCGCAAGCGTGAGCAACGGCTCTGGCTGGCTCCCCTGCTCACAACTATATATGTGATATATATATATATATATATATATATATATATATATATTGGACCAGGAGTGTAAATCTAACAAAATTGTGAAACAAAACATATGTATTTACAACATATATGTATCTATAAAAGAACATATACAAACATGAGGACCAGGCATTCACATAAAAAAAATAATATATATATATACCGTATATATATTATATATGTATATAAATATATAAATATATATATATATATATATATATATATATATATATATATATATATATATAATAATACCCATAAATATAATAAATTAATACTATGTTTCTAATGTGACACAGCTAAGTTACACCTCATTATAAATATATAGACTCACATAGGACATACCAAACTATAAAGATGGTTAATTATAAGCCTGGGAAAAACTCCACACTATATAAGGCCTGATACATCATTATTATAATAATTATTATTACAATTAAACCTAAAATCCCAAAATACACAAACAAAAAATATTCATAATAATGTCTATAGAAAATATACTAAAGACTCAATATATATACACCAATATTGCCCAAAAATCTAACAAAACAAACAAAAAAAAACAAAAAATATATATATATATATATATATATATATCTTAAAAACTCCATATATCGTCACTATAAATATTTAAAAGCACCAAAAATGTCCATAAATATATAGATACATAGGCTTACACTTTATAAAAATAATAAAAACATTATAAAATGATTGAAAAGGATTATAAAAAGGCCACTAAATCTATATCAATGTTAAGTCCCTCCAGTGCAAGTGTACCTAATTTGTGGATCACTTGGTCTCCGCTTTCCTCACTATGATAAGTTTATCCCCACCTCTGGATCCTAATTCAATATGATCAATTGCTTGCACTTGTATCCCTTTAGGAGCCTGTTGATGGCATTTAGTTACATGTGCCGAGAACCCATTTGTCAGCACTCCCTTCTTAACTTTGTTCAGATGTTCTCTGATCCTAGTTTTTAGAGGTCTCTTAGTGCGGCCCACATATTGTTTATTACAATGACATGTAATCATATATACTATATACTCAGAATTTGTAATGTGTTTTATTCTGAATTCACGCTTTCTACTTGTAGACATAACACAATTTTTATTTTGGGATTTCAAAAGGCTACATGTCGTACATCCCTTTATCCCACATTTCAAAGTCCCTGTCATACACTTGCGCCATTGCTTCTTTGTTTTTGGGTGTTTCAGTTCACTAGGGACAAGCAAACTCTTTAGATTGTTGCTCTTTCTGAAAGTAATCAAAGGTTTTTCTGGTAAGACCTCTTTTAAAACGTCATCTTCTAGCAGAACTGGCCACAATTTGGTAATACTGTTGGAGATGTGTCTCGCTGCCTGATTGAATTTCGTAAAAAAATCTACATCCTCCAATATTTCCTTTACTCTGGTCCATCTTTTTCTTTTCTATGTTACTTAGAAGTTCCAGTCTATCTAGAGCTAATAATGGATTATAAACCTTGTCTAAAAACTTCCTTTGTAATTTTTCACTTTCTAATTTGAAATCTGACAGTCTGGTGCAGTTCCTCCGTACCCTCTGAAATTGCCCATTAGGAATATTCTTTATCCATTTTGGATCGTGATTGCTGGTGCCATTAAGATAACTATTTGTATCCGTGGGTTTCGTAATAATAACTTTAAAACAATATCCCTCCCCTCTCCTATAAGAACCACATCCAGAAATGGAAGCGATACCTTGTCAGTGTGCATCGTAAACCTTAAATTTACATAATTATCGTTAACATAAATAAGAAAATCTTCCACTAACACATTGTTGCCATCTTTCCAGATGAGAACAATGTCATCAATGTGTCGTTACCATCTTATAATGTTCTCAGAGAATGGATTGTTATCCCATATCACCCGATCCTCCCAACAACCCATGAACAAATTCACAAAACTCGGGGCGAATTTTGTCCCCATGGCATCACCCTTACATTGTAAATAACATTTTCCTTCTAATAAAAAGTAATTGTTCCTGAGAATAAAATCAATGCATTTTAAAATAAACTTTCACTCTAATACGTTTATATGGTCATATTCATCTAAAACATTTTTAATGGCTAAAATTCCCTGTTCCTGTGGGATCGAGGAATATAAAGCTGAGACATCTAAGGTTACCCATCTGAATGTCTCTAACCATTATTGGTCCTGCAAAATTCTTAGAAGGTCCGGAGTATCTCTGACATAAAATGTAAGCGTACGTACCATAGGTTGTAAGAATAGCTCTATGTATTCTGACAACCTCTCAGTTAAAAACCCTATCCCTGAGATTATAGGTCTTCCAGGAGGATTGATACTATTTTTGTGTATTTTGGGGAGGTGATAAAAAATCACCCTCCTTGGATACATGATGTCTAGATATTTGAACTCTTTTGTAGATAAGACTCCCTCATTCACTGCTTCTAAGAGCCTTAATCTGTAAGAGTCCAGATACATATCAGTGAGGTCTCGTTCCAATAATTCAAATGTAGTCCCATCATTGATAAGTTTAAGTGCCTCTTTCAAATATTGTTCCCTATCCTTGACAACTACTCCCCTTGCCTTATTAGCCTGTCTTATTACAACAGATACATTGAATAGTACATTTATGATACCTTATTGATAACTGTTAACATTTCAACCAGGATCTTTCCTGAGACCGGTGATACTGTATAGTGTAGAAATCTGATATTTATCACTATTACAGTGTATTCATACTTATTACTAAAACTCAACATATTGCACATATTGACAATTGTTAAGTTGACATTTCAACCAAGATCTCTTTTGAGACCAGTGATATTGTACAGTATACTAACCAGGTATTGGTCACGATTGCATTGTATACTTATTGCTAAAACGATATATATTGTATAGATTGTAAATGTTGTGGGACAGCTTTTTCCTTTATCAGTACATGTTTTGACCTGTTTCTATAATGTTTTGACAACCAATAAAAGTAAAATTTTATTTTTATCTAAAATTTGTTTGGTCCTCATTCTGGATTTAGTCATTTTTGGATTGTTTAAGGTTGTCAGGTCATGGTCAGATCTAAAGGTGTCTAGTCTCTTTTCTCTCTTTTTTGCCCAATCATATATTTTACACTGCTGACCACAAGACCATCTTCTGGATAAATAACAATAATTAATTATATATTTTTTTCTTACAATTAGATTATCCAAACAAAGCAACCTCTGCCTAATAATCACACCATTTTTCTATAAAATCTATTTTGGATCAGTACCTTGTGGTGAATGCAGCTGTGAGAAAAGCCATGTAGGGTCAGCCAAGATGGGCGGGCCATTGCACAGAGGTCAGACACATCACGGTACACTGGAGAAGGAACTGGAAACCCACTCCAATATATATGCCAAGAAAACCATATGGATAGGCACAAGCAGAAACACAGGCACATGTGCCTAAAATGCTGCATCAATATGGTCACCGAGAGTGGGACACGATGGAAGGACTGAATAACAACAACAAATAGCTAGAAGAGGAGTGGGGGGTCAACGTGGGTAAGAATATCACAGGGTGGGAGAATGAATGATCACGCAGTCAGTTCCATGAGTGAATACTTGCTTAATACCGTCCACCGGAATGGCCGACCTAGGATTAATAAATAGGAGAATTATCATGGACATGCATAGCCATTTTTCATCCATGCATAGTTATTGTACATCCATGCATAGTCATTGTACACCCATGCATAGTCATTGTACATCCATGCATAGTCATTGTACTTCCATGCATAGTCATTGTACATCCATACATAGTAATTGTACATCCATGCATAGTAATTGTACATCCATGCATAGTCATTGTACATCCATGCATAGTCATTGTACATCCATGCATAGTCATTGTACATCCATACATAGTAATTGTACATCCATGCATAGTCATTGTACACCCATGCATAGTCATTGTACACCCATGCATAGTCATTGTACATCCATGCATAGTCATTGTACATCCATGCATAGTCATTGTACATCCATGCATAGTCATTGTACATCCATACATAGTAATTGTACATCCATGCATAGTCATTGTACACCCATGCATAGTCATTGTACACCCATGCATAGTCATTGTACATCCATGCATAATCATTGTACAATGCCTTGCAAAAGTATTCAACCCCCTTGACTTTTTACCTATTTTGTGACATAGTCATTGTACATCCATGCATAGTCATTGTACACCCGAGCATAGTCATTGTACACCCATGCATAGTCATTGTACATCCATACATAGTCATTGTACATCCATGCATAGTCATTGTACACCCATGCATAGTCATTGTACACCCATGCATAGTTAGTGTACACCCATGCATAGTCATTGTACATCCATGCATGATCATTGGACAATGCCTTGCAAAAGTATTCACCACCCTTGACTTTTTACCTATTTTGTTACATTACAGCCTTAAATTCAATGTTTTGTTAATCTGCATTTTATGTGATGGATCAGAACACAATAGTCTGAGTTAGTGAAGTGAAATGAGAAAAATATAGTGATAAAACTATATTTTAGAAATAGAAAACAGAAAATAGGCATGTGCGTATGTATTAGCCCCCTTTGTTATGAAGCCCATAAAAAGCTCTGGTGCAACCAATTATCTTCAGAAGTCACATAATTAGTGAAACAATGTCCACCTGTGTGCAATCAAACTGTGACATGATCTGTCATTACATATACACACCTTTTTTGAAAGGCCCCAGAGGCTGCAACACCTAAGCAAAAGGCACCACTAACCAAACACTGCCATGAAGACCAAGGAACTCTCCAAACAAGTAAAGGACAATGTTGTTGAAAAGTACAAGTCAGGGTTAGGTGATAAACAAAACATCCAAATCTTTGATGATCCCCAGGGGCACCATCAAATCTATCATAACCAAATGGAAAGAACATGGCACAACAGCAAACCTGCCAAGAGACAGCCGGACCGGGCAAGGAAGGCATTAATCAGAGAAGCAGCACAGAGACCTAAGGTAACCCTGGAGGAGCTGCTGAGTTCCCCAGCAGAGACTGGAGTATCTGTACATAGGACGACAATAAGCCGTACGATCCACAGAGTTGGGCTTTATGGCAGAGTGGCCAGAAGAAAGCCATTACTTTGCGAAAAGGCATGTGGGAAACTCCCAAAATGTATGGAGGAAGGTGCTCTGGTCTGATGAGACTCAAATTTAACTTTTCGGCCATCAAAGAAAACGCTATATCTGGCGCAAACCCAACACATCACATTACCCAAAGAACACCATCCCCACAGTGAAACATGGTGGTGGCAGCATCATGCTGTGGGGATGTTTTTTTGCAGCCGGGACTTAGAGACTGGTCGTAGTTGAGGGAAAGATGGCTGATGCTAAATACAGGGATATTCTTGAGCAAAACCTGTACCACTCTGTGCGTGATTTGAGGACAGGACGGAGGTTCACCTTCCAGCAGGACAATGACCCCAAACACACTGCTAAAGCAACACTTGAGTGGTTTAAGGGGAAACATGTAAATGTGTTGGAATGGCCTAGTCAAAGCCCAGACCTCAATCCAATAGAAAATCTGTGGTCAGACTTAAAGATTGCTGTCCACAAGCGCAAACCATCCAACGTGAAGGAGCTGGAGCAGTTTTGCAAGGAGGAATGGGCAAAAATCCCAGTGGTAAGATGTGGCAAGCTCATAGAGACTTATCCAAAGCGACTTGGAGCTGTGATTGCAGCAAAAGGTGGCTCTACAAAGTATTGACTTTAGGGGGGTGAATAGTTATGCACATTGACTTTGTCTGTTATTTTGTCCTATTTGTTGTTTGCTTCACACAAAAAAAACATCTTCAAAGTTGTGGGCATGTTCTGTAAATTAAATGATGCAAATCCTCAAGCAATACATGTTAATTCCAGGTTGTGAGGCAACAAAACACAAAAAATGCCAAGGGGGGTGAATACTTTTGCAAGGTACTGTGTATTCATAAATAGTCATTGTACACCCATGCATAGTGATTGTATATCTATACATAGTCATTGTGCTACTTTATCATGCATCTATTTTGGAACAAATCTACATTTATTCTAAAACTTTATTCTGTTTTGAACCCAAATATCGAGTGCATGCCGGGCAAAGGGTTCACATACTTTACGAATTGTCTCTAATATGAGCTGTACTGATATTTAATCTGGAAATATTTCTTGATAATCACCATGTTTAAACTATAATTACCTAGGTTGGGAACAGTTTGAGGCTCTTATGTTTGAGGCTGAGCTGCGAGCTAAGATTTGAACTCATTGCCCTGTTGGGTGAAATGAACCAGGCACAGAAATGTAAACCTGAACATATTGTCAGACGTTAGTGCAGTAGTATATTAACAGCCCCCATGTGCTCATGTTGTGACAGGGGTCACACATCAGTGGACTGTCGAAGCATAATTCAGATAAGGGACAATGGGTTTCTCTTTCAGACACCTTAGAATTAGATCTGGTTTAGAAAACTCCTCCATGTGAAACCACCATATCAATCTAATATGGAAATACTTGGAATACAGACTGTGCTCAGTTCTTCGAAACCTATGTAGTGTTGTCATGGTCAACAACCTTTGCTTGAAAAGCATATTAAAAGGTCAAAGAAAAAAAACAATTTATTTTACAAAAAAGACTTCCCCATGCATGTAGTAAAGCAGCTGATGGGGCCAACGCTGTGTAATTCTTTGGGGGTATATTTTTTTCTGAATAGGAGAAAAGGGGAGCAAAGGAAAAAGGTATGGGTGCTAAGTGAGCTGGGCGCTGAGAGGGGCTGGATGCTATGTAGGGATGGATTCTGAGAGGGGATGGCTGCTGACAAGTTTAGGGTAGGCCCCCACCCTGCCTGGGATAGTGACAGAGGACCCCGTAGAGGATGTCACGAAAAGGTGAAGCAAGCGCATCCTGGAGCCGTAATGAAGGCAGAGGAGCTTTGCGCAGGTAGGAGATAAGGGGAGGGGAGCAGCTATGGGAAGGGGAGCAGCTATGGAAGGGGTGTAGCTATGGAAAGGGGACTTGGGGTAGCATCTATGGTGAGGAGTGTTGTTATGGGAAGGGGTATTAGGGAGGGATGCTGTTATGGGAGGGAGCCCTAGGGGCACTGAGTAAGTTTGTACCTGGGGGGCCTCAAGGTGGGTGGGGGAATCTGTTTTTTTTTTCACTGGGGCCCTCCATTCTCTAGCTCTACCACTGATATATGTACAGTATATATATATATGATTTGTATACAAGCTATTAATGTATTTTCTATCACAACATATTTAACAGAGTTGACTAACTCTCTTTCTCTGACATGGCAGTGTGTCCTGGAAAACCATTTCAGCCCTCACCTGTGATAAGGAAAACCTTATCAATTCACAAAACTTTGAATTATAACCTTACTTCTCAATGCACAATTGTCTAAGCATACATAGCTATAATTAATTGATAACGAATGTTTAAGACTTACTCCAAACTTTGCTTTTAACACAGTGTTGGGGAACTTGGTCCTATAAGGGCCACAAACATCAGGTTCTCTCTTTGCTTTAGCACATGTGTGTCTCCATGTCAGTTGTTCTGCATGGTCCAATAAAGAGATACCGAAATCTTGGACCATTGGCTGCCCTGGTATGACCTGGTGTGACAGAGTATCTTACCATTCATTTAACAGGTGCAGCATTAGGGAAGTAGCATACACATTCCTTATATTATCTAAAAAAAAGAAAAAAAGATTTTTATTTTTTTATGTGACACTTTTTTGGCACATAATGACTTGGACCCCTTTTGGATCGCTGCCTTGTCATGGTGAAAGGACAGTGTATTTCAATGAATCTGTGAGCTAAAACATGTAGGGTCATCCAAGATGCGCAGGTCATAACAGAGAGGTCTGACAAATCACAGTCCACTAGAGAAGGAACTGGCAACCTACTTCAGCATCTTTGCCAAGAAAACCTTATGGACATGCACAACCAGACACAATATGTGCCTGGCATGTTGCGATCCATCAGGTCGTGGAGAATCGGACACGACTGAACGAATAAACAACTACAAATGACTTGGCGCTTTGTATCAATCATATATCAAGCTTGCAGGTGACACACTGGAGCTTGATATTGACAATAATATCAGTGTAATATTACCACCCCCTTCTAGATGGCTACCTTGTCATGGCGAAGGGGCTTGTGTACGTCAAGGAAGCTGTGGGGTATATCATGTATAGTCACTTAAGATGGGCAGGTCATAGTAGAGAGGTCAAACAAATTGTGATCCACTGGAGAAGGAATTGGCAACCCACTCCAGTATCTTTGCAAAGAAAACCATATAAATAAGCACAAGCAGAAACACAGATAGAAATGCCTGGCATGCTGCGTCCATATGGTCACTGAAAGGCAGACATGGCTAATAGATACAAAAACACACCTCCATCATCCAGCACTCGGGATGTGATGTAACAAACACAAAATGGAAAATTTAGATATTCTTAAAAATTGTTTTATGTTGGTGCACACTTGACAAACAAGTGTCTTTTTTCTTCAACTGCAGTGGTCTATTAAGTTAGTGAGTTTACCGATGTGCCATTGTGTCCCCAGCAGTGACTAATAAAGGTAATATTCTTAATGGGTTTCAACAGCTATAATTGTTTGTTAGCTCTCTAGGCTGGTCTCCAAGAAAAATAACCCAACTTCCTCATATTACTGACACGGGCATCACTTTTGGGCACCACAGAATCTCAGAGTCACTGTGATCAGTATCCAGAGACCTACATGCACCTCTAATGTGAGTCAGATCCGGGCCTTATATTATTTTCACAACTTTCCAGTTATATATAAAACCACCAAATTATAACTAAAATATATAATATACCAGAAACACAAATCAGTTTGCTGATATAAATCATTCTTATATTCCGTATATCCGACCCAGTCTGGGGGGAGCACAGTCACGAGCCGAAGGGTCAGATGAGAGCTTTCCCTCTGACCTCAACTTATTCTCACTTATGCTCACTTTTGATTTTGGGACCTGATCACGGCACTATTTGTGGTCCATGAGCACATTATTTTGATTAGGGCACTTTTGCACTCCACACTAGCTGGAAGGACATGGGCGGAGTAGGTGGCAGCTGGTCCCCCAGGAGTCTGAGCTAGCATGGAGTGGTGGCAGCAGTCCACCTAGAGTAGATCCTGTCCTCATCGAAGGGCTCTGGCCTGAAGATGGAGGAAAGATCTGCCCCCATTTCTAGGGTGGGGGAGTTTCAGAGTCTTCTGGATTCTCTGGACCTTATGGCTAGAGCCCAGAAGATCAAATGGTTCTTCAAGCCCTCAAGGCTGGGCGACCCAAAGGCTTCACTGAGGCACAAGGATGAGCACGCCCCGGGCATTCTTAAAAAAAAATACCCAACCCAGTCTGCAGCCTGGGTTGTGCTTTTAAAAAAGGCATTATTATTATATTTTATTTGTAACCAGGGGCGTAGGAACTGGGGGGGGGGGGGGGACAAATCCCCCCAGATTAAATGAATAGGGGACACACAAAAAATAAACTTAATCATGCATTACCAGATTTGATTACTAGAGTGTATATGTTTGAAAACTTTGAGTGTAAATAAAGTCATAATTAAGCTTGGAATAAAAGTAATTAAGATTGTGTAATTAGAATATAATACATTTTGAACCTGGGAAGCATCTATGATGCATTAGTGAACATTTATGCTTCTGATCCTAAGAGATGGAAGGGGTGTTGTGTCAATATCAGTCCAATTTAATTATCTAACAAAACCCTCTGATATTTCCCTGCTTTTCCACACCTCTTTCCATTGATAGATAAAAAAACACATCCCCATGACCCAGCTCTCAGGCCATGATGCAACAAACACAAAATGGATTACTATGCTCATAAACAGTCCTCAAAATTTTCCCAATGTTTTAAGCACATGGCTTACATAGACGTTAATATATACTTCACAAACAAGTGCATTTTTTTTTAAATACAGTGATCCCAATGATAAAGTAATCAAATGCTTAATTAAAACAACTACCTCCTCTCATTGGGGCATTACAGTGATCATGAAAAGGAGCTGACCACCAAATCTTGCGGTCTGGTGTACAAGAGCTGTGCAAGAAACCGAATCCAAGAAAGAAAAGAAAAATAGAAAAAGGAATGAAAGGCAGCTTTTAAAATAATTGCAGGTATTTCATCTATAATGGCATTTCTATAGCACATTATTATCTTATTATATCCCTTTCCTGTACCTTAGGAAAAGGGCACACAAGGTGTCTCGGACGGGAGTTTTACTGCAATATCATATGTTTTTGTGTCTGAACCATCCAACGTACAAAGCTGAAAATTGCTTCTTTCCTGCATGAGAAACTAAAAAAAAAAACATAAACATATTATCCTTGATCCAAAGCACGACTCAAAGACAGATCGAGGGTAAAATGTAACCTTGATGTCAGAACAAATGATGTATGAGAAGAGAAAATTGTCTTGTGTAAATTGTGCATGAGCTCCATGTACAGTGGTTACAAAAATACTACTATCTGTTTGTATACAAAAATGTTGAAGGAAGTCAGTGATTGTGAGATTTTCACTTGGTTTTACATCAGAAACCACAATTCTGTACGTAGACATACTTTCTATTTTTTTTTTTTTTTGACTGACTACAGTATATCTAATTTATTTATCAAAGCAAACATAAATATAGTAATATTCTCTAATATTTTAACATTTATTTAAAAAGTTATTTAGAAAAAGAAGACAGCCTAGCAAGCTGTTGGCTTCAAGCCCTGCCCACTGTTCGTACAGGTGAGCTGAGCCAGCCAATCAGTGTCTTTTGTATCTGTAATACAGCACGGCTCCCATGTGTGATGGCATCGTGTATGCAAAAAAACAGGAATCTAGTAGGTTAAACTTGAAACCAACAGCTTCCCAGTCTGTCAGATTCTAAACATTTCCATTTTTAAATTACATATAAAAAGGTGTTAAAACATATTAATTTAAACCCATTAGGCTCCTTTCCTTTCTAAGTACACAGTAACATTCCATTTAGATTCACATGGGATTTTATTTATTCTTGAATAAATATAATTTCTTCTAATAATAGTATATAAGCACTTTAAAATTGTATTTATATTCTGTATGACTATGGGATGTGAACATCCGGTATTATAACCTATGAGTAATATGTTACTTCTACAAGCTTTTATTTATCCCAGGGGATAGAGAGGGATCCTTTCCTGAAGACTTACGTTTATTGTGTATTTATGGACCTTTTTAAGGAGCAAAACGAAATTAGGAGGAAAAACAAGTAAAATAACTTAGAACTTAGAATAAATAAGTGGATTTCTGTTAATTTATGAGGCCTAATCAATAATATAATAATATATAGATGTGGTTTTATATGACTTCAAGAAAAGTCATTCTAGAATATCCATAATAAAGTTTACTTTTAATTGGGGACATCACTTAAGTTATAGATCAACAACAATTAGGTGTCTACTAGCGTAGGTGTAGGAACTGGGGGGATGAGGGGGACAAATCCCCTCCAGATTTCTCGTTGTGTGTATGTATGCGTATAGAAGCTGTCATGTGTATAAAGTGAGCTTTATCCCCCAGAATTATTTTGGTTCCTACACCCCTGTTTACTAGACACAACATGGTGGCCATGAGACCTGTCTATAAAGCAGGAAACATAAAGGGTGAGAGAGAAAGTGCAAATACAGCTTAATGGAAGCATTGATGGCATATAAAAACTAACAACCCTGTCTAGTCTGTCCTTAAGCTAGTTTTTAATTAGAAAAAAATAAATGTTATACCTCCGTTGTATCCTATAGGCATCCATGATATTTTGGTAAAAGTATGAGCGAGAGAGTGTTTATATTTCTGGGCAGCAATACTTTCTTGATGCAAACAGTCTGCTTCTAGACTGCTTAGGTGAAGTGAGTGGTGTCAGGTTTTTTTTGCGTCGTTCAGTCCTTTTCGACTCTCTGTGACCCCATAGACCATAGCACAACAACACAACAGGCACATGTTTTATCCATGGTCATGCTGATCCAATTGGCTTTCATGGAAGAGATACTGGAGTGGGTTACCAATATCCTTTCCAGTGGGTATTCCTACGTGTTCTCCCATCCCAGTACTGACCAGGCCCAAACCTGCTTGGTGATGTGACCTCTTAGTTGCCTGACTGGTGAAATCACTGAATCCTAACCACTTGACCACCAGGGAACCCTGGTGTCAGTTTTAGTCAGATCCAAAAACAAAGCCATCAGAGTTCTCTTTCTTCCCTCCTCCCCTGCTACCATCTCCACTGATAAATAAATAAGCACACCCTCATGATCAAGCTCTCAGGAAGTGATGTAACAAACATAAATTGTATTTCTTTACGAGTACGGAAGTCTTCAAAAATTTTGATTTTCCCCAAAATGTTTTATGTCCTTGGCTCACACAGCTGCTATTGTTTATTATATACTTCACAAACAAGTGATTTTTTTCTTGAAGTACAGTGGCCCTTTAACCTAAATGTCCTGGCTCAATAAATCCTCAGTATGGTCATTACTGTATTTTTCACAATCCCTGACATTGGAAAGCTGTCCCGCTTATTTACTAACCTTTTCTGTAAAGTAGTAAATGTGTGCATTGCCTCTTAGCCATGAACTAAAATTCTTGGATTTTTCCTTTTTCTAAATTATTCTTCCCTTCTTAACCTTATAAATGTTATCAGGTTTCTGTAATGTCAGTACTCGCCCTTATGTCCTCTAAGCCAGTGACTCTCAGACCTTTTAATCTGGAAAATAACCGCAGATAAGCTCCTCCATGATATATCTATACCTATGACTAATCGTAACGGTATATTTAAATTGTTGGGTTATCCCCATCGGCGTAGGAACCCAAAAAAATCCGGGGGAGATGGGGGCATTGCTGCAATGCTACTCGTAAACTTTTTTTTTTCTATTTCTTTGCTTAAATTCTCAATGCCCATAACCCCCCCCCCCCCCCCCAATATACAGTATCTCACAAAAGTGAAGAAATGACACTCTGCTACAATGTAAAGTAGTAAGTGTATAGCCTGTATAACAGTGTAAATTTGCTGTCACCTCAAATAACTCAACACACAGCCATTAATGTCTAAACCGTTGGCAACAAAAGTGAGTACATCCCTAAGGGGAAATGGCCAAATTGGGCCCAAAGTGTCCAAATTTTGTGTGGCCACCATTAGTTTCCAGCACTGGCATAACCCTTACCATAGCTTCACAGGTTGCCACTGGAGTCCTCTTCGTCACGGAGCTGGTGGATGTCAGACCTTGCACTTCCCTACCTTCTGTTTGAGGATGCCCCACAGATGCTCAATAGGGGTTAGGTCTGGAGACATGCTTGGCCAGTACATCACCTTTACGTTCTGATTCTATAGCAAGGCAGTGGTCATCTTGGAGGAGTGTTTGGGGTTGTTATGTTGAAATACTGCCCTGCGGCCCAATCCAGAAGGGATCATGCTCTGCTTCAGTATGTCACAGTACTCAATGAACTGTAGCTCCCCAGTGCCGGTAGCACTCATGCAGGCCCAGACCATGACACTCCCACCCCCATGCTTGACTGTACGCAAGATACACTTGTTTTAGTACTCCTCACCTGGTTGCTGCCACACACGCTTGACACCATCTGAACCAAATAAGTTTCCTTCTGGGACCAATTTGATGCAGTGTGCGGCATATGGTCTGAGCACTGACAGTCTGACCCCCCACCCCTTTAACCTCTGCAGCAATGCTGGCAGCATTCATACATCTATTTCCCAAAGACAACTGTTACATATTGAAGCAGAGCATGATCCCCTCCCTTCGGAGACTGGGCCGCAGGGCAGTATTCCAACATGATAATGACCCCAAACACACCTAGAAAGACGACCACTGCCTTGCTAAGGAAGCTGAAGGTAAAGGTGATGGACTGGCCAAGCATGTGTCCAGACCTAACCCCTATTGAGCATCTGTGGGGCATCCTCAAATGGAAGGTGGGGGAGTGCAAGGTAACACCCACCAGCTCTGTGATGTCATCATGGAGGAGTGGAAGAGGACTCCAGTGGCAAACTGTGAAGCTCTGGTGAACTCCATGCCCATAAGGGTTAAGGCAGTGCTGGAAAATAATGGTGGCAACACAAAATATTTCCACTTTGGGCCCAATCTGGACATTTGTACTTAGGGGTGTACTCACTTTTGTTGCCAACGGTTTAGACATTAATGGCTGTGTGTTGAGTTATTTTGTGGGGACAGCAAATTTACACTGTTATACAGGCTGTACACTTACTAATTTACATTGTAGCAGAGTGTAATTTCTTTGGTGTTGTCACATGAAAATATATAATATTACATTTACAAAAATGTGAGGGATGTACTCACTTTTGTGAAATACTGTATATGTAATGTATTTCTATATGCCAACTTATATATATATATATATATATATATATATATATATATATATATATATATTTATATATATATATATATCTATCTATATATATATATATATATATATATATATATATATATATATATATATATAAATATATATATATATAGAAATAACATGAAGAAGAAAGCGGCAACTAGTAATATACATGTGAGAAACACAGTAATTCCAAAGTTAGAGAGATGGTAAAGAAGGAGAACCCACAGCTCATACGGTTTGACCACAAGATTGTAAAAATATAACAATCAAGAGAAAAGTTCAAGGACATACCAAATCATCGCTGGACAGGTGTAATGTGAACACAAAGGGTAAAACTTAACCTTTAATTGATACGTTAAAAAAAAGGATATACAAAAAGAGAAGAACATTAAAAAGATATATATATATATATATTTAATATAAATTATGGGTCAAAGCTTTTATGGGAAAGAAAAACTGCTCCTCTAGTGGCCAAATCTGATAATGTATGATTAAGTTTAATTTTGTTATTTTTTTTATCCCCTATTCATTTAATTTGGGAGGGAGTTGTCCCATCCCACTCAGTTCCTGCGTCCCTGGTTATCCCCATCCCTTTTTTCCAATTAGAACCAGAAAATATGGTATCAAGAACCTCTAAGATAAACATATATTAATGTCATGAAATCTTCTGTTGTAAGTTGTATTTTTTAAAGCAAGTACCATACCACAAAAATATCCAAATATTTTATGATCCCCAGGAGCACCATCAAATATATCATAACCAAATGGAAAGAACATGGCACAACAGCAAACCTACCAAAAGACGGCCGCCCACCAAAACTCACGGACCGGGCAAGGAGGGCATTAATCAGAGAGGCAGCACAGAGACCTAAGGTAACCCTTGAGGAGCTGCAGAGCTCCACAGCAGAGACTGGAGTATCCATACATAGGACGACAATAAGCCGTAAGCTCCATAGAGTTGGGCTTTATGGCAGAGTGGCCAGAAGAAAGCCATTACTTTCAGCAAAAAACAAAATGGCACATTTTGAGTTTGCGAAAAGGCATGTGGGAGACTCCCAAAATGTATGGAGGAAGGTGCTCTGGTCTGATGTTTTTCAGCAGCCGGGACTGGGAAACTGGTCAGAGTTGAGGGAAAGATGGATGGTGCTAAATACAGGGATATTCTTGTGCAAACCCTTTACCATTCTGTGCGTGATTTGAGGTTCACCTTCCAGCAGGAAAATGACCCCAAACACACTGCTAAAGCAACACTTGAGTTGTTTAAGGGGAAAAATGTAAATGAGTTGGAATGGCCTAGTCAAAGCCCAGACCTCAATCCAATAGAAAATCTGTGGTCAGACATAAAGATTGCTGTTCACAAGCGCAAACCATCCAACTTGAAGGAGCTGGAGCAGTTTTGCAAGGAGGAATGGGCAAAAATCCCAGTGGTAAGATGTGGCAAGCTAATAGAGACTTATCCAAAGCGACTTGGAGCTGTGATTGATGCAAAAGGTGGCTCTACAAAGTATTGATTTTAGGGGGGTGAATAGTTATGCACATTGACTTTTTCTGTTATTTTGTCCTATTTGTTGTTTGCCTCACAATAAAAAAAAAAAAATCTTCAAAGTTGTGGGCATGTTCTGTAAATTAAATGATGCAAATCCTCAAACAATCCATGTTAATTCCAGGTTGTGAGACAACAAAACCCGAAAAATGCCAAGGGGGGTGAATACTTTTGCAAGGCACTGTAAGTCTTTTAGTCTTCTTACATTATGAAGTTTGAGAATTAATTACAGTGTCAAAAGATCTAATTTAATGTAGTTACCCAGTGAAATTAAATAAAACTAAACTAAAAAGGCAATAATCTTGCGATTTGAGTAAAACATGTTTAAATATGTTTGCACCTTTTGAGAAATGTGCCATCCATCCCACTCTATATTATATCATTGGCTGAAGGTCATGACTCACAGTCTATTTCTTCTCCCACTCCGACATGCTCCAACCCTGAATGCAAATAGGCACTCAAAGCTTTCCATGTCTCTTTAATAATATGACTCGGATGAGTGATGGTATATTATTGTTTCTATTAAACCCACGCAAGAAAGTCTCCTCTTAAAAAAACATGACCAATGCACCGACCATTGGATTCAGATTGGTAATATCTGGATAACTTTCATTCCAACAGGGGAATATTAACCTGCTCCACTACAAGAAATGCAAGTCATAGCTGGACATGACCTTGCCATTTTATCTACTGATTTTACACATTACCCCATTTTATAACATAACCATCATAACCATCATTGAAAGCTATAGGAAGCGCTCTGATTAATCTATTTGGAAAATATAAAAAAGTCGATGAATACAGAAACGTCTCGTGTTTTTTTTACAAGTCTCATTCTATGCACCTGTAATCACATTACCTGGCCATATCCCATGAGTATATAAAAATGTAATAATAAGGTGACATCATGAAAACTTTCCTGGCATCTCTGTCAGGTTTTACTGTAAATCCTGACACAGGAACTTAACTGTTTCCAGAATCTCCAGACATTGAGCCAGAAATTTGGCACGAAAATTAATCTCAGGAGGAACTGAAACAACAGCCTCACGTGGGATTTGTATATACAAGACAGTGTCAAATAGTGACTTTACTGTAAGTGTGCAGGGCCCCATGCCCAAAGCTGAGGACCCACACAGAGAGGTGCCAACGTATTTTCGGAAGTGGCAAAGCATTATTGGCCAGAGGTCACCTAAGCACCTTCTTCCACAGCAATTTCTTCTGTCTTTTTTGAAAAGCTCATAGATTTGGGGAATTTTTGAACATTGTTTAGCATTGTAGTATACTTTACAATGGTGTTTCTCAACAGCTGGTCCTGACTCTGATGCCAGTCCTTGAGATCTATCTGTGGATAGGAAAGGAAGTGAGGGGTGAGGAAGGGAAGTGAGGGGTGAGGAAGGGAAGTGAGGGGCGAGGAAGGGAAGTGAAGGGTGAGGAAGGGAAGTGAGGGTGGGTTGAGAAAGATGCATGGATGGGGTGACAGAAAACTATAAAGCTGAGAGACTTACACCTTGAGCATGTCCCCAACTCACCTGGGAATATTTTATAGAAGAACTGTCCTGGTAACATATTTTGGATCTTAGATGACCACTGTAATGTCCTAACAATTGGATATAGATTTTTTTAATTAGGAGCTGACCATTAATACAATTTCATATTCAATAATTTAACATTAATATTCCATACTAAACTTCAGTTTAAAGATCTGCTGCTGGTCTCTTCCCATTATATGGTCAATTAGGAAAGGAGTCTAGTAACTAGTACCAACATCATATTCTCCATAGCTGAAGACCCGCTGTGTTAAAGTGGTTTCCTTTGGCAACAAGCTTTCACTGTAGTGCAGCCTGTAAATGTTCTTTATACATTGTTCTCCTTTTGGATATTCTTATGAAGGAGTTGCCAATCAGCTCAACTGGAAATTGATAACCTAATCTTTGAAAGTGAAGCTAATATTGAATTTTACTATTGTAACATATTAAATAAGAATATTTGATCCATGTAAAATACCACTGTATTTCAAGAATAAAGGCACCCATTTGAGTAGTATGTAATAAGCTGTGTAAATCATGAAAAAAATCTGAATGAGCCATAATATAGCATTACTATAGAAAGCTCTTATAAAAAATTACTTGAAAATTGGCACAAAGTATTTTTTGAAAACATAAGACAAAAAAATGCATACTTTTGAACTATTATATTCAATCTTGACACATGGCAGAAGATATTTGCTTTTGATTCTAACAAGACTCAAGTAGACAAATAAGCTCTATATATAGTTCTATTGAAAAACTGCTTCTATAATGTGCCACTGGACAAAATAACTAAATAAAAAAACAAGTCCCAGTAGGATAACGCCTCAGAGTCCAGGTCAATTACATGTCCAAGATGGAAGCTTCCATGACACAGTTTGTATAATGTGAAATGTTCTCCAAAAAAATAAATGCTCATGGCTTATAGGGATATACAATATAAATGAATAGTGCACATTGCCCATTGGTTTCCCAAACATCAGCGTTACCAAAAAGCTGCTAATGTTATTAGTTTATTATATACCCCAAAGAACAATGTAGTTTGGGAAATTCTTCACATATCCATAATGTCTTTTCAGCACTAATATAGATGGTCCCAATGCTACTTCTATTCTGTGTGTATTTGTATTGAACAGGTTTGTCCTACACTAGTTCTTTAGGGCCTGTGCCAAGGCAGAAGTTTAGAATATTCCTTTGGGAGCCTAGGTAAGTATGTCAAAATAATCAAGCCACGTACTGACCCACCTGTTCTCAATACAGATATTCTAAAAACCTGGCATAATTCTGGCACTCGTATACCAGGGCTGGCATAGCACATGTTTCAATGACTATACTCCCATTTGTATTGATGGAAAGAAGCAAACCTTAAACGAATACGTGATAAGAACAGGGCTATGAAGTTCTATTTAAACTAATAATGAATCACTGAAATAAAAGGGTACACGACTCATTTTTCAGGTGCAGATTAAAGATCAAGGAGTAAGTAGCAGCTGCTGAAACTGGAAATGATAGCTCTTAAAAAGACTGAAGATATTACATACTTGCGACTTGCCCGTCAAAAATGATGGCATGATATATTGTTATACATTGTGTTTTCTGTCTGTTTATGTACTGTCAGTTGTTTGTCTGTTTCCCCCCTCTCCCTCCCCTGTGTCTATTTGCCCCCATCTCCCTCCCCTGTGTCTCTTTGCCCCCCATCTCCCTCCCCTGTGTTTCTTTCCCCCTCTGCCACCCCTTGTCTCTTTCCCTCTCTCCTTTCCCTGTGTCTCTTTCCCCCCTTTCCCTTCCCTGTGTCTCTTCCCTCCCTCTACCTCCCCTGTGTTTCTCCCCACATGTCTCTTTCCCTCTCTCCCTACCGTGTGTCTTCCACCTCTCACCCTCTCCTGTGTCTCTTTGCCCCCCTCCCTCTCCTGTGTCTCTTCCCTCACTCACTCCACTGTGTCACTTTGCCCCACTCTCCCTCCCCTGTCTCTTTTCTCCCCTCTCCCCCATTCCCCTCCCCTGTGTCTCTTCCCTCCCCTGTGTCTTTTTCCACCCTCTCCCTCCCCTGTGTCTCCCCCCACACTCCCTCCCCTTTGTCTTTCTACCGCTTCTCTCCCTTCCCTGTGCTCCTTTTGCCATTTACCGATGTGAAAACCGTTCAGAGCCTCTCCCCCCTCTAACTTGCGAGCCTCGCAATGATCACATTTGGCTTCTCCGCTCATTTTGCAAGCCCGTTACTTTGTGAGCGTTACCAACAAAACTCGCAATTATGACTATATATATGATGTGTTTTATTTTTCAACGTCCTTGAGTCTCCTCAGATAACATGGTCAGAACTGAAATGTTTTCCTCAAAGTTTTATTTAAACTTTTCAAAATTATAGGCTAATTTTGATGCATAAAATATATATCTCAAAAGCCACTGTGAGAAATCAAAATACCATATTCATCCCATCCATGACTGATTTGCATTTTAGTAGTATAAATTTATTAAAGTGGTGGACCTTGAGAAAATGAGATATGACGAAATGCATTGGTGGGGGAAGTGGTTTGGAGATGCACAACCCTGTCCTTAATTGTCCCAAGGAGATGTACAGGTGAGAGAGGGTTCTGTTGTCCATGAGTGCCCCTTAACATAGTAATAATCCAGTTCATTTATTTTGATGCCCATCCTCCTGTCCAGTTTACCCACTCAGTCCCATCACCAAGTGTAAACACAAAACATACATTTTATCAATTTAGGTTCGTGAAGTCAATACTTGCCCTCTATTTAGTTTTTATGTCAGTGTCTGGTTGGTCTATGCCTAAGTAACTCTGTCTGGCCATATGTGTATTTTTGTGAGTTCTGGGCTACTTGTAATGAGCCATTACGCAAACATGGTTGACTATAATCCATGTTTTATGGAACAATGAGGAGCCATTTTGTGTGACCAGGGATTCCATTGAAAACTACTCCAGGGTGCAAGGGGGAGCGATCATTGGTGCAGGAGGTCCCAGTGCTGTGTATTTTTTGTTTTCACATTTCATTTTTTTCAGTACTATTGGGCCCACCCAGGGATTCCCCAACCCTGCCCCAGCCTACCAGAGCCCCTCTGGGCCTCCTTGGCCGAACACACTCCCTGATCGAAAAATCGGTCCATGCCTTTTTCAGAACACTGGGGTGTGTATCAGGGAAGGGGTGAGAGAGCGAGCAAGGATTGGATTTCAGCAAAGTATAGTAAAGGGTCTTAAGGAGGGGAGCTGTTATCTGAAGGGGTGTGGGGAGGGGCACAAAATCAGTTGATACTCGATGGGGCCCAGAAAAAAATCTTTTTACAACCCCCTCCCCTTTCGGCAGTAAGACCCAATTTTTTTTTGCTCCAGGGACCTCCATCATCTAACTCCGCCACTGCTAGGAGGTTTATTTGTCTGTAAAGCTGTGTACTGTCTGTGATGGGGCTCTGGGAGGGTTTGTGAGGTATTGGATGACATTTGAAGTCTTGAAATCCATTTGGGAGTCCTGGTAACTGGTCACAGACAGGAGCCATTTTGGATGTCTGTCAGCCACACATCTTCTTATCTGTATATATTTAATATGTATTTGCCATTGTTTTTTAATTAATCTTAGCAAGAGACATGTTTTAACAAGTTTTACGCTCAGTTAATAATAAAAAAAAAAGTAAAAATTTATAAAAATGATCAACTGGAATCCATATTAATAGGATTGAATTAACGTCCTGCTTCATTAAATGAACGTAGTGAGATTCCCTGGTGTTTCTTTTTTTTCTATTATTCTAAAACTAAACAAAAAACAACACTTTAGAAAGTACCTTCCTTACAAGATTACTTTAACTAATTTAAATGTTATATTTTATCATTTTGGTCTTTTTTTCTTTAAATACATTACTTGAGGGATTAAAATAAAATTTTCCAGGATTAGGACATTAATTAGTTCCTTGTCCGATGCATTTTCTCCCTTTATGTCTTTATTGCAGGGAAACTTCTAGACGAAAGTAAAATTCATTCCTGACATACCATAGTTTGTTTGCGTTTCTTTAATTAAAACAGATTTCAGGTGACTCAAGGAGAAAAACATTGTCTTTAGAGGAAGATGACAACATGCTTATTGTCAGAGATTAATTAAACTGCATCCCTCAGGTAGGAGGCTGGACTGCCATGAAGTGGGTTGGGATTCTGGCCAGGAAATAGACATGTAATGTTGCCCCACCGCCTCCCACATCCAGATTAATCCCTCCACATAATGAGATCATTTGTTTTTATTGGTACAGGTCCCACTGTCACCTTGCAACGGCCTCTGGCAGTAACCGATGCAGACAGAGGAAGCTTTATGACAAAGAGCATTGATTTATTCACTAATGATATCTGACTTTGGTTGTTTTGACTTGCCAGTAATTCAGAATAATCTTTCCTATTTCAGTTTGCTGCTTTAGTGGTTTACTAAAATATGGCTACTAACATAATTAAATTACTAATTAAGCTCATATGTTTGTTTGTTGGACTATTAAAAACAGTATGCAGTTTAAAATAAATAAAAGTAATCATTTTGTCTTAGCTTTTAAACTGTCTGCTTTCTCCTCAAGCAGATATACGTATCTCCTCCTACCTGTGCTTATCAGTGGCGTGGACAGTTCTGTCTGGGTGCTGAAGTATCATGGAGTTTGGAAGCAGGCTGGGCTGATGTTTTGGCCCTGCCCAATGGCACAATTAGCTCTGCCCCTTCTACACAGAGGTAACAGCTCTATTGTAACCATCTCGCAGCTGCTCCACAGACCCTGCATGAACCATCATAGCGCTGCCCCATTTACTGAGCATGCAGTCTGAAGTCAGACTGGTCAGACTTTATTTTTATTCCTATAGGAGCTGGCCACACCCCTGATAGACACAGTTAGGAGATGTGCAGCTTTATTGGAAGAGAAAACAGCTTAAAATCTAAGACAACATTTTACTTTTATTTATCTTAAACTGCATATTGATTATAATAGTCTATTCGCAGCAAAAAAACATATGAGCTTTAATGGGAGGTACGTCTTTTGCGTGCTGGAGAGCAGCGTGCCGTCATCAAGGCGCCGAGAACTGCGATCCAGCCTGCATCCCATCTGCCCCATCTCATATTTACTGGACCTGCATGCTGGAGGCTGCCAAGGCTAAGGTAAGGGGCTGACAGTGTGCCATGTGGGACTGGCATGTGTCACTAGGAGCATATTGTATGTAATATCAATTGTATGTAATGTAACATGCTCCTAGTGACACATGCACACAGTGACATTACATACAATATGCTCCTGGTGACACATGCCAGTCCCACATGGCACACTGTCAGCCCCTTACCTTAGCCTTCACAGCCTCCAGCATGCAGGTCCAGTAAATATGAGATGTGGCAGATGGGATGCAGGCTGGAGCGCAGAGCGTCATCAGGGAGCCGTTCTCGGCGCCCTGATGATGGCGCGCTTTTTTGCAGCGCGCGAAGGCCGGCGTGTCGCTTTAATGATAAATGCATTGCAGTGGTCCTTTAAACATTACAACAAAAATAGTAATTGGTCTGTGATACAATCAGTATCTGAAAAAAATAATTTCATTGTAGCTTTTATAAACCCTACATTTGAGCTTTAGTGTTTCAGCCACTAGCAGAGCTGCTTTTCTCCATCCCATATTAGATGTCCAAAGGATGGGGGGATCTGCCCAGGTATTTGTCTTATTTTTCCTAGTCTAGAGAAGGAGGAAGATTCCTGCCCTCTCCCACCTCCCCGACATGTATATGGGGTGGAGAGAAGCATATCATTAATATTATTATTATTATTATTATTATCAATGTTTGCTTAGCTACTTTTATAATGAAATAGATGGTAATAAACCACTGGATCCATAAACTCATGTCAGTAAAAGAGATTTCACGATCTCCCTGCACTTCAGTATAATGTAAGATGTCAGGAAAGAGGAGGCATAAACAGTGCCAGATCCTGACTCTCTTTTTATATACTATATTTTATTTAGAAGTGGTTACATGCTCTGTTTTTCTACCTAAAATCAATTTTTACCTATTTGGGTCAGCCCTCATGCAACTCATGAACATACAGAGTGGGAAGTGTGATGTTTTAAATTATCCTGTCATTGACCTCTCTCGTGTAGCATGTCCAGTCCAGCTGACCACACTGGCTACTTTAATACATATACACTCAGGATAACTCTCCATCAGCTATTACCTAATGGTATACCCCGCCTGCCTATCCTGACATACAGTGACATTTCAAGTGACAATATATCTAGTCACCCTACTCTGTCATACAGAAAACCTGTTGGTGCGCTATTAAAAGACAATCATTTCAATAAACACTATAAGATTTGGGATTATAGTGTTATTTTAAGCCCAAATATAATTGCTGTGGGTGTATTTGTGCCAATTTTCCACAATAAATATTTGTAAAAGTCTATTACTAGGATAAAGAACTGTATATCAATGTACTATAGGATGGGATCTTGCCATTGGACCTCTTAATTATGATTATACAATAACAAGTGTTATCTCATGTTATATATTTGAAGATACAGTGAGTTGACAGTAAATAATTATGGGCATTGTGTTACAGGATCTCTGCTTGACACTATTCATTTTGCTCTATGCAAAATAATGCATTTACTCAAGTAACATAATGTATTTGTTGGGTTCTTCTGGCCAGTCACGTCTGTCTGTGTTTCTGGTTATGCCTATCCTTATGGTTTTCTTGACAAATATACTGGAGTGGGTTGCCAGCTCCTTGTCCAGTAGACCGTGATTTGACTGACCTCTCTGCCCATCTTGGCTGGCCCTACATGGTATTGTTCACAGCTTCATTAAGGTACACAAGTCCCATCACCACGACATGGTAGTGACCCATTGACTAGTATAGAATGGGTAGGGGTAAAAACCTTTATTGCACAAAAACCACACCAATATTAAAAAATATTTCGTATCCACATGGCATAGCAACCATAGGTAGATCAAAGTGCAGACAAAAAAATAAAATATAAAGGGGAAAGTATTGTGATGAAATAAGTATGGACAAGACCTCCACACCACGGGTAAGAGTATTAGAACCCTATAATCTCAAAGGATGCCTCCTACCTGGAAGGCACAACCTATGTTGATGCCCCACTTTCTGGCTAATCACCCTATAACTCAGATAGAGAGAAAGCATATTGTCACTTACTATGTGGGGTAGTATTATTGGTATTATTGGTGTCCACAGTCACAATATTAAGGGACCACTGTGCATGTTTTTATTACGCTCTTTTGAAGAACTTGCCTCCATAATGGCAAATTAGAAATTAAAAAGAATAACATTATACCCAACTGGGCTTGACAGGGACATTTGATTCTGTTTCCTAACCCAATCGATCCCCTAGAAGGGAAACTGGATGCAAATATCTGTATTCAGTTATATTGAAAAGCTGCTACAATGTTGTGAAACGTTACAACAGTATTAAATGGAAGTGCACCTAACAAGAGAATATCCATCCCATATTAAAATAAAGGAAAAGACATAAAGCAATTGATGTCCCTAACTGAGGAAAATTGTGAATAACAATTAATAAATTCAATATATTTTTTTTACATTCTTAAAACATCATTCTCTGAATCCCGACTAGATCTTCAAAACAGCATATTATAAATATGGGGCTTCCGTGTCTCTTTAATAAAGTAATGCAGGGTGACAATAAATAACTGAAAGACCATTTCTTCAAAGTCTTCTAAATTGCTGCTTGCCAAGGAGGATGTGTTCAGTTTTTTTATAAATAAATACATTCCTGAAGAAAATAAAATGCAAAAAAAAAAAAGGAAAAATCTGTTAAAAGTACATGTAAAACCATGTAAATAAAATAATAATAATATACAGTACAAATTAAATAGACATGGGAGGTTTCTGGATTTCACTAGGAATATATTAAACCGATTTACTATTATATACTTTATTTTATAAAAAATAATATTATACAATTTGTATCTGTTTGGGTCTGCCCTCTGTCGCTAATGCAACTAATGAATACACAGAGTGTGAAGTGTGATGTTTCAAACTAGCCTGTCAGTGACCGTTCTCAAGTAGCATGTTGCAGAATGTTGCCACTGATTGGTTGTTATAAGGTGGGGCAATCCCTGTACTTTGCAGTGCACTGTCTTCATGAGCTGCATAGGGGAGAAATCAGTTAGGAACTATTTATAGGATTTTAGGCAGAAAACCAGAGCTTTTAAGCATTTTTTAAAGTACACAAAAGTAAGGACGTACACAGGTACATTATATTGAAATCCAGAAACCTTCCATGCCTAACTAGCCTACACGTTTCATACCATAGGAATCTTCTTCAGGGGCGTCTTATATACTCACTGTACTAAATTCATAGTTAATGTGACTCATTCAAAGTGTAAGCAATTCAATATTGGCCAGTCTTATAGAATTGGCATATCCAGAGTTAGTCTTTGTAAGCCGGATTTCGGCATATTCAGGATGTCTTGTTTTAGTACAGGTGGATGAGTCAGTGGCTCAGTCATTTTGATTTACTGATCTGTATTGGAAATGTGGCCTGGATCTGGCCCTCTAGGACTGGACAGGCCTTCTATAGATCCATTATGAGCTGTAATAACAATATGGATACCAATAAGTTGGTTGAATTGGATGAGTAAAAGAGACATTTATAGATGAAACCTCACGCAGCTATTTGTTCTTGAACTACATTGGTTCTACAATTTTAAGATTTTAGATAAATATTCCTCACATAATAAAGAAAAACATACTATTTTTAGCTATACTTTCTAATAATTAACTTTTTATTACTTACCCTTTTTAACAACTTTCCAAAAAATAGCACCTAAAGGAGAGCTACAAAACAACTTGATGAACAGCTTGATGAAGTCACTTAGCACATAGGCGCAAAATTGCATTGCATATTTGTAAATTTTAGAGCCATGTTGTTAGCAGTTTTCAAAGTAGCTACAGATCTACGCTAACCCTATGGTGCTGAAATATGGTAAATTATCAAAATTCATAGTAAATATATCAAAACAGATTTGACAGCAGAAAATAACCAATAGCATATTTAGCCTGTCCATTTTCTGTGTCCTTCAGTCGTTTTGGACGCTCCTTGACTTCATGGCCCGCAGTGAGCCATAGCATACAGCTCCTGGTATTCCTAGGTGGTCTCCCATCCAAGTACAGTCCTGCCCAGCTTCAGGTTACAATGTGGGAGTACTCTAACACCATGAAATCCCCTAACCCTAAGACCCCACCCCTAAGACCCCCTAAGCCTAACCCTAAGCCTAACCATAATCCTAAAACCCCTAATCCTAACCCTCAGACCCCTAAGCCTAGCCCTAACACGCCTAAGTCTAGTCCTAACCCTAAGACCCCTAAGCCTAACCCTAAAACTGCTAAAACTAAGCCTAACCCTAAGACCCCTAAGCCCACCTTACCGGAGTCCGGCGAGCAGTTGTCAGGCGCGCAGTTGTCAGGGTGCGCATTTGTCGACCCGTTTATGATTACATATATATATATGTAATTACGAGAATTCAGTTATTCCACTGCATTCTGGGAAGACTTTGCTCTTGTGATCCAATACCATTTTAAATATGTATGTGGGTAGGATTCCCAGCTTGTGTATAATCCATCCTGAGCTTTGCTCATGGCTGTGTAGTACAGCATATGCTTAAAGGAAGCCATGTTTAAAATGATAATGGATTACAAGAACGAAGCCTTTGTGGGCACATTTGCATGTCCCTGCCCAGGTTCCCAGAATGCAGTGGAATAACTGTATTTCTTGGTAATTGTGAAAAGAGGAAACAAGTTATTTGACTTGTTTTAGACGTTGAAATGTGAACACAAATGTACTATTTATATATATATATATATATATATATATATATATATATATATACACTGAGTTAATATTCTGACATGTTAGCAATTAGTTTTAAGTATTGTTGCCCCAGTAATGCCTCATTCTCTGTATGTCCTGTCTGTATATACATTCTCGCTGGTTCATGCTCCGGACAAAGCCGGGATTGTTCCGTGAAAGAGTCACCTCCATGAACCTGGATTCTTTTACAAATTACACAGTATTTTTACATGATTCACCCCTCCTTCAGGCCTGGTGAATAACAGAGCAGAAGGTTTGTTTTTAAACCCTTAAAGCATAAATAGGTTACAAAAACAAGAAGACGCATTGTGCGATATTGAGGCAATGCGTTCCTTAATGGGTTGCTATAAACGATTACAGCTGCTTGACTCATCTAGGCTGGCGATTTCCTGCCGATATCTTATTTATGTTTAATTGGAACAAATATCCTATTTTATATCCATTGTAGTATTATGCCAATCCAATTTTTCGTTCGCTTTTCCCTCACAAAGGAAGGCTGTTGTGTGCATATGTCTCTTGAAAAGCTTTTCATGAGGCTCCTCATTCCTCAAAATGGCCTCACAATACATTTAACCTTTTTGTTGGACCCAAACAAAATGGCCGACATCCACTGTTGTTTGTGTATAGTGGACTGAGGGGTGAATGGGGGAACCGAGGGTCAATTAGTTATTTTGTGAGGTAAAAAAGAGTAAATTATGTGTTTTGAGAAAAACTGTCACATTTAAAGGACCACTAACGTCAGAAAGTGTCAGTTTAGTCATAAATAGATAACACAACATGCTTTTAACATTCTGTTTTCCACTGTACAAAACCATTTTGCTATTAACTTTCCTCTATTTATAGCAAGACCTATATGCAACATGGGTCAACAGACATTTTATTCTTTGTGTTTCACTTGGTCGTACAATGGACTGGACTTTTACCAATGGCATAACACAAAATACACTAGATAACATATAACTGTGCAGGGTCACTATATTTCTAAATTTAAAATGCACTATTCTGAAGAACTACACATGTAAATAGGTATCATTTTAGTTTCTTATGATCAGCTTCCTGAGATGGGAGGATACTTTGAATGGAGAGAATGTTTATTTTTTTCAAAATTGGATTGTGGCATCTAACAAAGCCAGTGGTATCATCAGGACTAACAGAAAGCTCATTAGTTTCAAGAACACTATATAATAACAATGGAGTTACAATGTCATTACTAATAGTTTTTGCCCATTATCAACATTATTTCTCGATGAGGTCCCTTTAAACTGTTTGCCTATAGGTTAACTTTTGTCTGGTTGATGAATATATCATCCAAATATCTAAGGCTGTATTTCCCAAACTATCTGAGCCATGGAATCCTATTTGATCTCCAAAATTATTGATGGAACCAGAGAACTCCGTATTGGTTCCAGTGAAACCCCATATGGTCCAGGAATTTACAGTAGTTGGCAAAGCCAACATTATTATCGACCACAGCCTAACGGAGAATTTTCCAATTCTTCTCCTGGAAGACACAATAAGAGCTTTGATCTAATACCATTCATTGGATACAGTCACGTTGGTGTCTGGCCTACAAATATACATTATACTAGACAACATTTTTTGAATATCTATAATAAACCTTAACATGGAAATGACTTCCATACTGAATACCAATTAATGATTGACTCGACTGTCTATACTGTGAAAAAGACCCTCACACGTGGACCTCTGCTAAGAGGTCATGCTTTGCATATAAGCCATCTGCTAAGAGGTCATGCTTTGCATATAAGCCATCTGCTAAGAGGTCAACCCAGATGGACCTGGAAGACTTGTAAAGTTTACGTTTCTATGACACAAAGTGTTCTATTTGATTTGCTAACACCAATCCTACTTTCACCCATCCACAGCTTACATTTTAGGCTCACTATCTACCCCCATTCTCCACATTATACCCCATACCCTTCCCACCTTAACCCCAACCCAAACAATGTGGATAATTGAGGAGCTAGTTACTCTAGCAATGAGTAGGATCGATAGTTGATTCTCCTATAAGTATTAATGAACCATATATTTTGTTGGTATGTCTTTTATAATATCCAATACAAATATGTAATATGACCCTTGCACGTCTCCAAAATGCATGATGGAAAATGTAGGAACACATTGTGCAGGAGGCTAATAGCCATGAATATGAATGTGTGCTGATCGGTCTCTCAGTTGTTTTCCGGCACAATTCATCCTCAGTATTTTTCTAGGTATGTACCAGATCTTGGCTCTGTATATAGGAATGAAGCAGCACACACGTATCACAATACCCCCTCGTTTGGTACATTTTACAAAATGTTCTCTTATAAGGCATCAGGGACAGTCGTTGTAGCTGATGTTATTACAATGCTTTGGCCTCAGAGATACTTTGATAAATAATAGCTATGATTTTCAGTATTCAAAGCTCCTTTGGGCTCAGCTCAATCATTTAAATTCTATTTTAGGCTTATTCATCAGTTTAGCTCGTGTACCGCAGTCAGAGCAAGATGACACCATAGTAATATATTCAGAATTTATCCTGAAAGCTACACCTTGAAACTTTGCTAAGTAACAATTGAAAATCTTAATCAGAGGAACTCAGAGACAGTTTGGGTATATCTGTCAAATTTTATTATACAACGTGTTACACCTACGCTCTGTTTTAAGAATTAACTACAGCAGTAATGTCACGATCACTTATGATGGTGCATGCATATCCCATATCTCAAGTTTCTTTTTAATGCATTTAAAAGATTGTTTTAAACATTATAACATTTTTTAAATAAAAATAGTCATTTAAATTTAGGAAAAACATTAAATGGATGCACACAAAAACAAAGAGGCGTGTATGCTCCTCCCCTTGTTCTAACCTGTAAAATTATACAACTGGGAGGAGCTATTGTAAATTCAAACTGTTACAAATTAGTGGCATCATGGTAATTGCAAAGTTGACTAATCGATAACTATGCTTGTATTCGATTTATGTAATATCTCAAGCTAGGAGAGGAGCAAACACATTATTGCCTCTTTTATTGCTCATATTCATGGTTTTCTTTTGAAAAACTGAACATTTAAAAAAAAAAAATTAATCTATATAAAGAAAATAAAGGTTTTCATTTATAAATTATATATACTGTACTGGGAAAACCAAACTCTGATTTAGTTTACTTGCCCTGATTTAGGAGACACTGGGTATTAATGGGGTTTTCATTACTTCTATTGAGATCTAGAGGGTGATCTGCAAGCTATTAATTGAAACCTTATCAGTATCCAACCTGGATGTAAGTCAGCAATGTCACGACGCAAATCTCAGCTCCCAATATAGAATGCATGTGCAATTGCAGACCAAAGTGGGCATAGCGAGGGAGTCGACCACAAATTGACTTCAGCATTGACCTGCCCATCTCAGGTCAACCAAGTATGGTATAGTTCACAGATTCATTGAAGTACACAAGCCCCTTCACCATTACAAGGTAGCGATCCAGAAGGGGATATATATATATATATATACCGTATTGGTCCAAATATAAGCCTCACCCGTAAAATTGGAGAGAAAAAGACTCTCAAAGTGATCAGCCATTGCAAGAAACAGGCTTTCTAATTAGCACTGTAGCTTTTTTTTGCAGGTTACAGGCTTTACAGGACGTTAGAATCACTAAAACCGTAAATCGCTATTCAATACCGCAGTCTAAAGCACGAAAATTGGCACCCTTAACTCGCAATCACGCAAATCGGCAGTAATTTTGCATTCGCAAATAGAAGTCGCACGCGTTACAAGCAAAGTTTGCAAATCGGCAATGATTTTTTGACGGTCGCGAATATAAGCCGCACGCGTAACTCGCAAGCTCAAAAATCGGAAAAAAGGTGACCAATACGGTATACAAAAGGTATCATAATATACTGCAGTACTCATTATTAATCTATATATATATATATATATATGGATTCATAATGACTAAATTACCATATATATATATATATATATATATATATATATATATATATTATTATATTATTATATATATATAAGATTCTTCAAGAACTGAAGAATATTGTACAGTATATAACACAGTGTAGGTATGTACTGAAATAACATCTCTAAAGGGTAAATTGACAGCCTTGACATTTCCTTCCCTTGCTATAAAATAAACAGTATTTATGAGCACATTCACATTTCTCAGACACGTCTAAAAACAAAACCCACATACTAAACATAACACGGTATATATTTGGCAGACCCTACTCGTCCTCTCATGGGCGAACAATCCTAAAAGAGAAACAGAAAAGTTTTTTAAAAAGTATAGAACTGTTAATTGGTGCTTTCTTGAAATTGATGTATGAATAATCTGCAAACGTTGGCACAAAGATCAGATAAAATGCTGCTGTTTGGAATAAGGAACTCCTTTCCTACCTCTGCCTATATTGGATGGGGTTTTAATCAGGATATAAGGCATATCCTAGTTAGGTAGATAAAATGGACAAGTTAGATGGTTCTATTTTTAGTATGGTCAGTTCCATGTAAGTATTGAAACATCTCACAACACCACCACCATATTTGCAGACCAGAAGAAGAACACTGAGCTTCTTGTGCTGAGCAGCTAGATGTATTCAATCTTGAGATTTCTAGTTTATTCATCTGTTTCTTGATACAGATCTGCACTTTCTAAAGCTACTTCTGTGGTCTATTAAAGAGCTAAATTTATAATAAAAGTGGATTTTATACGTTTTAATATACTATCATAATGTATTATTAAACAACGACACTACTATGATGAGAACCTAAAGCCATTTTGCTTTTTCATGGCAACTCCTTTTCCCATCTCATTGGCAGCTTCATTGTACTGAAAAAGAAATCAATTTTCTACATTCAAAGAATATGTCAACAAGTGTTTCATATATAATGACTGCGGTTGTATTATTTTAAAACACAGCTAATATCCTTCAATCAGATGCAATTACAGTGAAGCAGCCCAGAGGGTAGAGGCAATTTAAAATAGACAAAAACAAGATGAATATTAAAATGCTAGTCCTAAGAGTAAAACAATCTTATTTTTAAATACAGAGATATACACACACACAAATATACAGTATGTGTATTGTTGTATAGATAGATAAATAGTTCACAAATCATATGTTTATGTATATATATACAGTATATCACAAAAGTGAGTACACCCCTCACATTTTTGTAAATATTTTATTATATATTTCCATGTGATAACACTGAAGAAATGCCTCTCTGCTACAATGTAAAGTAGTAAGTGTACAGCCTGTATAACAGTGTGAATTTGTTGTCCCCTCAAAATAACTCAACACACACCCCTAAGTGGAAATGTCCAAATTGGGCCCAAAGTGTCAATATTTTGTGTGGCCACCATTATTTTCAGCACTTCCTTATCCCTCATGGGCATGGAGTTCACCAGAGCTTCACAGGTTGCCACTGGAGTCCTCTTCCACTCCTCCATAATGACATCACTGAGCTGGTGGATGTTAGAGACCTTGTGCTCCCCCACCTTACATTTGAGGATGCCCCGCAGGTGCTCAATAGGGTTTAGGTTTGGTGACGTGTTTGGCCAGTCCATTACCTTTACCTTCAGCTTCTTTAGCAAGGCAGTGGTTGTCTTGGAGGTGTGTTTGGGGTCGTTATCAGTCTCCAAAGGTAGGGGATGATGTTCTGCTTCAGTATGTCACAGTACATGTTGGCATTCATGGTTCCCTCAATTAACTGTAGCTCCCAAGTGCCGGCAGCACTCATGCAGGCCCAGACCAAACATATATACACATATGTCTATATGTGTATATATTTTTTCTATAATATGTGTTGATTCCCCCTATATGTATTTGCCTGCTGAACTCAGATTCTGCCTCCACTCTCTCTGAGGGTTTCATCTCATATCAGTGTTTTTGTGCTCTTTGTGCCTTATGCGTTTATCTGTCATTTAGGGATTATTTCAACTACCTTTCTTACGTATTGATGTATACTTTTGGTGGTGGGAGTGTCATGGTCTGGGCCTGCATGAGTGCTGCCGGCACTGGGGAGCTACAGCTCATTGAGAGAACCATGAATGCCAACATGTGCTGTGACATACTGAAGCTAAGCATGATCCTCTCCCTTCAGAGACTGGGCCTCAGTGCAGTATTCCAACAACCCCAACACACACCTCTAAGATGACCACTGCCTTGCTAAAGAAGCCGAAGGTAAACGTGATGGACTGGCCAAGAGTGTCACCAGACCTAAACCCTATTGAGCATCTGTGGGGAATACTGAAACGGAAAGTGGGGGAGTGCAAGGTCTCTAACATCCACCAGCTCCTTGATGTCTCCTGGGTGTATTCACTTTTGTTGCCAATGATTTAGACATTAATGGCTGTGTGTTGAGTTATTTTGAGGGGACAGCAGTTATACGGGCTGTACACTTTCTACTTTACATTGTAGCAGAGAGGCATTTATTCAGTGTTGTCGCATGAAAAGATATAATAAAATATTTACAAAAATGTGAGGGGTGTACTCACTTTTGTGAGATGCTATATATATATATATATATATATATATATAGTAAATAAATAGCACATTTGTGTTCACATTTGGACGTTTTAAAATAAGGGAAACTAGGCAGGGACATGCAAATGGGTCCACAATGCATTTTTACTCTTTAATCCAACACCACTTTAAACATGACCCCTTTTATCATATACCTGCTGAATAACAAAGCTTTATACCATATTATAAGATGGATTATGCATAAACCATTTTTAATATACCGTTTCCATAACCCACCGGACAAGGTCATTAACATTTATATTTTGTTATAAAAACATCTAACTTCACACTAAATGAAGGAGGAAGAAGTGCTTTGCCGTGAGCCTATTCTGGCACTAATGAGCGATGGTTCGGCCCTCTTCGTTCCTTCTTGTTCTAAAAAGGGAAACAGAGCGAATTAGCAGCTCTGTAACTGCAGGCTGGGGATTGAAGTTGGTATTTTCATAGCACCGGCCATCAAAGGCCTTCAACTGATAACTGCCGACATGGAAGTGATTCTCTGGTTGGCTTGGAGATGGAGAGCTGAGCCTTGGAAACTACACAACTTGAAACAGAAACCTGAGGAGATTCGAAAGCTCTGCATTTCTTTGACTTGCAATGTCTTTACCCAGAATCCTTTGCTATATTAGAAGCCCTTTAGAAATTATCTCTTTTTGCAGCTATACAAATTCTTTAATGTTTAATGTTCGTACAGTTAGACCTTTAGTCATCGATCTAATAAGCTTTTAATTTACATAATGAAAAAAATATGTTGGAAAACGTAAAGTCTAAGAGTACAATTAATCTTGGAAAAAAAATCCTACAGCCAGTTTTTAATTAGAAAAAAAAAAATGTTAATGCCTCTGCAGATCCCTGGAGGGATCCATGATGTATTGGTGGAAGTTGTGTGTGTGAGCTATGGTTGCTTTTAATGATACAAGTTGCCTGCTTCAGGAAGGTTATGGTATCAATTCCAGTCTGTGCCCTCCATCCCCACATCTCACTCCACTGATAACTACAAGCCCACACCCCCATCATGTTGGGATGTAACAAACATAAAATGGATTCCTGTACTCATAAACAGAGTATTTAAAAAATTCATATTTTCACAATTTTTTTTTTTTATATCCACGGATTGCACAGCTGCTAATATTGTTAGTTTGGTACATGTTTGACAAACAATTGTCTTTGTTCCTGATTTGCAGTGATCCTCTAAACAGCAGCTTTTTTCCCCCAAATGTTCCCTCCCTCTTTCCTTAATTAAGCCATTTAATTTATGGTGGGCAGAAGAGCAATAGAAGTACTCCACCATACAGTAGTGCAGTAAATAAATAGTACAAACGTCTAAAACAAGTTAATCTCCCAAAATGCAGTGTAATAACTGTATTTCTCTGAATTCTGGGCATGAAACAAGTGTTTTAAACTTGTTTTAGACATTCAAATGTGAACACAAATGTACTATGTATTTACTTAAGCCCAAATCCACACCATTTAAAGGAGCACTGAAAATGTGATCTCTTCTGTACTTTTTATAAACATTTTGGTGAAATGTATGTGCTATTTCGTGCTTACTTGCTTTATTTTGCCACTCACATTCTCCCTCACTGATATCCTTCTTAATCTTTCTGAGTTGCAACTAGCCACAGAATATGCAACTGTGATGTCACTGTTAGGGGTGGAGCCATCCACACAGCTTGGCAGGCTCCTCTTACAACATCAAAAGGGGACCTTTTTAACAGCTGCAGAAATGGAACACTTTATTAAACAAATAATGTGTAAAGCATAGTATTGTACAGCTCAGAAAATTCTTCCATTACTAAAATCTAATTATACTTCCATAATTTCAATGAATATAGATGGCTGGATTCAAAGTGGTATAATATATATATTTGTGCTCAGACTCGCAATCCAGCAATGTAGAAATCAATAAAATGAATTAACTGTTCTTGTCCTTGCGAGTTCCATGATATGTATTAACCCCTTAGGTCCCAGGATCCATTTCATACCAAAAAAAACATTTAAAAAAAATAGTATTGCATAATTGCGGGTTTGAGACTGTTCTACAATTAATTCTAGTGTATTTCTATGCTTTCCCATATTTTTTAAGTACAGTATTGTATGTTTAATAGCTTTCCAGGCTCTAATAATTGATTGAAAAAGGCCTTGCAAGTCTTCTTGGGTACTCGTAATAATTTTTACAGAAATGTGATAATTTTTTCATTTGCACGTTTGAAAATATTTGCGAATTAGAGCTGCGAGTCTAAAAGAATATCGATTTTGTGTTACTTTAATTGGTTAGCACGCGTAAATCTTGAGCTGTGCTAAAATCGATGGAGTTTTCAGCAAGAATTTGCGAGTTTGGCTCGTCAGTAGTGATTGCGGGTGGTCCACTTGTAATCAGCTAGCGAGTAGCTAATAGAATATGTGGCAATTGTGCCGTCCCTCTCCTTCTCACTCTCTCTCTCCTTCTCTCTCTCTCTCCTCTCGATTTCCTTCTCTCTCTCTTTTTCCTTCTCTCTCACACTCTCCTTCTTTCTTCTTCCCTCCTCTCTCCCTCCCTTCCTCCCTCCTTCTCTCTCTCTCTCCCTTTCCTTCTCTCTCTCTCCACCCTTTCCTTCTCTCTCTCTCCCTCTCCCCTCTTTCCTTCTCTCTCCTTCCCTCATTCTCTCTCCTTCCCCCCTTCTCTCCCTCCCTCTCATTCCCTCTCTCCCTCCATCCTCTTCCTCCCCCTTCAGCGCCCATTGAAAGCCTCAAAATGGCGTTCTTTGGCACTCTCTCTCCCTCTCCCCTCTTTCCTTCTCTCTCCTTCCCTCCTTCTCTCTCCTTCCCTTCTTTCTCTCACTCCCTCTCATTCCCTCTCTCCCTCCTTTCTCTTCCTCCCCCTTCAGAGCCCATTGCAAGCGTCAAAATGGCGTCTTTTGGCGGTCTCCCAGCGGCTTCCAGGTTACGGGCTTGAAAAAAATGTCAGCTGTTAAACACGTAATTTTTTTGAAGCCTGTAACTTGTAAGCTGTTCGGAGCCCCTCCCCGTTGCAGGCCTTGCGATGAGCACCTTCAGTGATCATTGCAGCCCTGTCACGCCAGTCACGTATGGGCTTCGTGATGAGCGCGTTCGCCGCCATCGCAAGGCCCGCAATGAGCACCTTTGGCACTCATCGCTCATGCGCAACTTGTAACTTTTACATAGCGTTACAGACAAACTCGCAATTACGACAACTATTATATGTGGTCCCTTTAGTTTGTAAGTTTGCGAGTTTTCCTTCTTATAAGGTGCTTTGAAAAAAGAAAACCTTTACTTTGTGCAATGTGCAATGTGTTTAATATTGTATTCATTTATTTTTCTTTGTATTTAACCCCTGTACAGCTCTACGGAAAATGATTGTGCTTTACAAACAATGTAATAATGAAAATTATAATAATAACAATAATAGAAAACAAATCAATACCTTACATTTAATACAGTACCATTGGTTATTTTTCACGTATACCATAATGCACTGTGTAACATAAATGGCTCATGCACACAGTAAATGATGGTGAGAAGGACAGTCTTATAGAGCATGATGGCAGCAGGGTGGACATCTCCGACTCCCATGATCAGTGAAACGGATCAACACTCCGAGTTCCTGGCTGTCAAACAAACAACTGATTAAAGGAGGTTTAATGGTTTTTCAATCACCTGAACAAGCTACAGGAAAAGGCGTCTCCCCACTAGCTATATTTAGATAGCCTAAGAGTTATTAATAAGTAGGCTGTGTCTGATAAAGAGCATTTAATTGAACATTAGTCCTCCTATTGAGCAGGTTACATCCCGTTCCTTATTTTTGATTTTACCAGTTGGTTGAAAATTGAAGCCATTTATTCTGCTTCCTAAAAGGTGGGGTGATCTGGTACACGTGCCGGAGAAATGATAAGTCTGGCCAGAGTAAAAGTGAAGTGATTTTTTTGCATATCTACATAGAAGCCATAACAATATTGTAATGTTCAAAGTTTATTTGGGTAAAGTGATTTTGAATCCTTCATATTTCATATTTCCAGGTATACTAGGATGGGGAGGTGGTGGTTCTGTTTGGAACATTATAATACAGCATACTCTGTAAGTGGCACCAAAACTGCCCAAAATCCATGAGAATTATGTGATGTTCATGACATTTTCACTTGTGTCTTGGAAAGATGCTCATAGTTGGGCTGACGCCTGCCATAAGTAACAGTGTTGCAAGGGATCCTCTAGGAAGGCAGTAGCATGAACTAGCTTTTTCCTTAAATATTCTCCTTGTTTTTGTGCACAAAGGTAAGGAACATTATCTGGATCAAAGATTGTGTGTGTAAATCGTGAATTGCATATATATATATATATATATATATATATATATATATATATATATATATATATAACTGTTTTTCTCGGAATTCTGAGCTGGAAGCAGGTTTTTTAACTTGTTTATTTACTATATATATATATATATATATATATATATAATGGGGACCCTCTCCCTTGTAGGTGGTGTGGCCAAAGCTACGGCTTCTTGACCTGGATTGGAGAGCCAAGGGATGAAGTAGAATTGATTTAAATAAAGGGAGAGGTGGGTGGGGTAATTAGCGGGGTGCGCAATGTTGGGCAGGTGAGGGGAGGCTATATAGTGACGTGGGAGAGAAACCCTCCCCCAATTTCAGGTACTCACTGGATATATATATAAATATATATACAGTGCCTTGCAAAAGTATTCACCCCCCTTGGCATTTTTTGTGTTTTGTTGGCTCACAACCTGGAATTAACACTGCTTGTTTAAGCATTTGCATCATTTAATTTACAGAACATGCCCACAACTTTGAAGATGTTTTTTTGTTTTTTTTATTGTGAAGCAAACAACAAATAGCCGAAAAAGTCAATGTGCATAACTATTCACCCCCCTAAAGTCAATATTTTGTAGAGCCACCTTTTGTGGCAATCACAGCTCCAAGTCGCTTTGGATAAGTCTCTATGAGCTTGCCACATCTTACCACTGGGATTTTAGCCCATTCCTCCGTGCAAAACTGCTCCCGCTCCTTCAAGTTGGATGGTTTGCGCTTGTGAACAGCAATCTTTAAGTCTGACAACAGGGGATCATCAAAGATTTGGATATTTTTTATAACCTAACCCTGACTTGTACTTCTCAACAACATTGTCCCTTACTTGTTTGGAGAGTTCCTTGGTCTTCATGGCAGTGTTTGGTTAATGGTCCCTCTTGCTTAGGTGTTGTAGCCTCTGGGGCCTTTTAAAAAAGGTGTGTATATGTAATGACAGATCATGTGACACTTAGATTGCACAAAGGTGGACATCATTTTACTAATTATGTGACTTCTGAAGGTTGCACCAGAGCTTTTTATGGGCTTCATAACAAAGGGGGTGAATACATATGCACATGCCAATTTTCTGTTTTCTATTTCTAAACAATAGTTTTATGTATATATTTTTCTCATTTCACATCACCAACTTAGACAGTGCAAGGCACTGCGTATATATATAAATATATATAAATATATAAATATGTTTGAGAGTTTTCAATCTTGTAATGTGCTTTGGGATAACATGGGCTATACAATGTATAGAGTGGATTAGGCACAAAAGATACCTTCAAACATATTACAGGATTTAATAAAGTTCAGGATGGAAGTATCTAGAAGACAAAAAATGGGTACAAGAGGTATAATTTAACGTTGGAAGGTGACAGATTTGGGGTACAAAAGTGTTTCTGTACAGAGAGGATAGCTGGAAATATAACAGCCTTCCAGCAGGTGTGGCAGACTAAACCATATCTGGCATATTTTTGTGATGCATATGGCCACAGTGAATAACAGCTGAGAAAAATCAATCCAGGTAGATGAAATGTGCTGATTACATGGACCTATTTGATTTGATTTAGTTTTCTTGCAACTTTGTTTATATGTTGCATGTCCCTCTACCAGTGTAAGGGTTAATATTTATTAGTTTATATAATTCCACCTACATTATTTTCTATAATGTTGCATTATAGCTAATCTTTCTTTTATATTAATGAGTGGATCTTATGATAGTTTTCTATGAATTTGTAATTATTTTTCCACCTAAACAGATGATTACCTGCAGTCACCTGTGTATGTTACCATCCATGTGATCACATAACATCTGGGATGGGCACTGGCAGAACTTGCTGACCTTGGGATAAGAACTAATAGGTCCATTGTAAGAACTCAAAAGGGACACTGCCCTCTAGTGGTAGCATGTGGCAATGAACTCTTTAAATAAAAACATGTATGGACAAACTTGCAGTACTGTGTAACATTATTTATTCTTATTATTCTTTATTTGTAATGCGCCAACACTTTTATATATATATATATATATATATATATATATATATATATATATATATATATATATATAATATATATATATATATATATATATATATATATATATATATATATATTAATATATATATATATATATATATATATATATATATATATATATATAAATATATATATATATATATATATATATATAAATATATATATATATATATATATATATATATATATATATATATATGTTAGTGAATTACACATTTAAATACAGCACAATGTATATAATGCTAGTTAAATTGAGCAGACCTGTAATTGTACACAGTACATAATTTTTTTTTTTAAAGAAATACTTGAATTTTCTGTTAATACTTTTAAAGACAAAATCAATAAAAATACAGACATTTCCAGAAATAAAAGATAGCTATTGTTATATTATCCACACTTATTAAATAAGCAATGAGATGAGCAAGGGGAATGATGAGACAAATGTTATTTTATTATATATAGTGAGAGTCAGAAATAGAGACATTTATAGTGAGGGCTAAGAACACAGAGCAGAGTAATAGGGGAGCTAGAGAGAACAGATACGAGATAGAGATGGAGAGAGAGAGAGAGAGAGAGAGAGAGAGAGAGAGAGATACTACAGATAGGAGATAGAGATGGAGAGAGTGTGATACTACAGATAGGAGATAGAGATGGAGAGAGAGTCATACTACAGATAGGAGATTGAGATGGAGAGAGAGTCATACTACAGATAGGAGATAGAGATGGAGAGAGAGTCATACTACAGATAGGAGATAGAGATGGAGAGAGAGTCATACTACAGATAGGAGATAGAGATGGAGAGAGAGTCATACTACAGATAGGCGATAGAGATGGAGAGAGAGTCATACTACAGATAGGAGATAGAGATGGTGAGAGTGAGATACTACAGATAGGAGATAGAGATGGAGAGAGAGTCATACTACAGATAGGAGATAGAGATGGAGAGAGAGTCATACTACAGATAGGAGATAGAGATGGTGAGAGTGAGATACTACAGATAGGAGATAGAGATGGAGAGAGAGTCATACTACAGATAGGAGATAGAGATGGAGAGAGAGTCATACTACAGATAGGAGATAGAGATGGAGAGAGTGAGATACTACAGATAGGAGATAGAGATCGAGAGAGTGAGATACTACAGATAGGAGATTGAGATGGAGAGAGCGTCATACTACAGATAGGAGATAGAGATGGAGAGAGAGTCATACTACAGATAGGAGATAGAGATGGAGAGAGAGTCATTCTACAGATAGGAGATAGAGATGGAGAGAGTGAGATACTACAGATAGGAGATAGAGATGGAGTGAGATACTACAGATAGGAGATAGAGATGGAGTGAGATACTACAGATAGGAGATAGAGATGGAGTGAGTGAGATACTACAGATAGGAGATAGAGATGGAGAGAGAGTCATACTACAGATAGGAGATAGAGATGGAGAGAGAGAGTCATACTACAGATAGGAGATAGAGATGGAGTGAGATACTACAGATAGGAGATAGAGATGGAGTGAAATACTACAGATAGGCGATAGAGATGGAGAGAGATACTACAGATAGGAGATAGAGATGGAGTGAGATACTACAGATAGGAGATAGAGATGGAGTGAGATACTACAGATAGGAGATAGAGATGGAGTGAGATACTACAGATAGGAGATAGAGATGGAGAGAGTGAGATACTACAGATAGGAGATAGAGATGGAGTGAGATACTACAGATAGGAGATAGAGATGGAGTGAGATACTACAGATAGGAGATAGAGATGGAGAGAGTGAGATACTACAGATAGGAGATAGAGATGGAGAGAGTGAGATACTACAGATAGGAGATAGAGATGGAGAGAGAGTCATACTACAGATTGGAGATAGAGCTGGAGTGGAATACTACAGATAGGAGATAAAGATGGAGAGAGAGTCATACTACAGATAGGAGATAGAGATGGAGAGAGATACTACAGATAGGAGATAGAGATGGAGTGAGATACTACAGATAGGAGATAGAGATGGAGTGAGATACTACAGATAGGAGATAGAGATGGAGAGAGAGAGTCATACTACAGATAGGAGATAGAGATGGAGTGAGATACTACAGATAGGAGATAGAGATGGAGTGAAATACTACAGATAGGAGATAAAGATGGAGAGAGTGAGATACTACAGATAGGAGATAGAGATGGAGAGAGTGAGATACTACAGATAGGAGATAGAGATGGAGAGAGTGAGATACTACAGATAGGAGATAGAGATGGAGAGAGTGAGATACTACAGATAGGAGATAGAGATGGAGTGAGATACTACAGATAGGAGATAGAGATGGAGAGAGTGAGATACTACAGATAGGAGATAGAGATGGAGAGAGTGAGATACTACAGATAGGAGATAGAGATGGAGAGAGTGAGATAAAGAGATTGGAGATAGAAGCATGAGATATATGAGTGAATAGGGAAAGATATGAAAATAAGTGACAAGGAGAATGGGTGGAAATTAAATAAAAGAAGGAAGAGTTAGAGAGAGGGGTTAGTATGGAGAGGAGATAGGGATAGAACAGAAAAGGGGAAGTGAAGAGAGAGGGAGCAAGAGACTGACATAAAACAGAGGATCTTAAATGGAGAGTATAGAATAAAAGAGAGAGTGGAGATCTTATGTCTGCCAAGCAGTCACTACTAGTCGCTTGTACTTTTTTGGATTGCTAGCTCTTTGGACAAGCTTCTATTTATAACTGCACTGCTGATACTATAGTCTGTGGTCCCCCTATCCCTGTGAGATAAGTAATTAATAACACATCCTATGCAATTAACACGACCAGTAATACAGCCACTAATTATCATATCACAGCCCTTAACCATTATAAGTAACAACAATGAGCATTGTGTATATACTGTGACAGGCATGTGCCTGATACTTGTAAGAGGTCTGCCCCCAGGCGTCTGGCACCACAGCAACTTCATTAACCCTTTAATATGACAATGTGTTCCTTTAACCAGCTCCACTCTATAACATCTGAGTATAATGTAAATTTATTTAGGTATAATTATTGGAATGAATTGAACATTCATATTGCCCCAGCACTGGAATACTGTTAGTATACTCTGTGATCTCCTGTTAGTATACTCTGTGCCTTCTGAGTTATGTAAACCAATATATCCATATAACTTCATTGTGCTGGCTCTGATCCATCCCCAGGCTGTATATTATGTACCTGCTGTTATACTCTGACTGACAGTGTACTCTCTGGTGGTTGTTTTAATGACAGGATATGGTTCCCTGCCCATATACTCTGTGCTGGTTGTGTCTGACCTCCATCCAGTATATTTTCCATTTATATACAGTACTAGTTGGCTGTGACCTTCTAGTATACTCTGCACTGTCCAGCTCTGATGTCCTGACTCCCTAATCCCAGTATAATGTCTCCCCCTAATCCCCAGACAGTATGTACACCTGATAATGTGCACCATTTCCCTGTCCCTAGTGTATACTACACCTGACCGACACTATACAGATCACTAGCCATATTATATACACCTAAACATCAGTATATTCCACTCTGTATATTCCAGATCTTCATTTCCACTTCATCCTCGTTATATGTTCAGTTTCTCATCAGTAGATGTCCAGTTGCCATTAAATCCTTTATGTCTTGTGTCCCCTATTATAGCTAAATGCCCCCCCCCCCCCCCTCGCATGACTTAATCTCTCAGTATATATCTATATTCTAGTCCCCTCCCTGTGTTTGTATGTTCCCAATCTGGCTCCTCTCTATGCCCCATCAGTATATGTATCCAGTATATGTATCTGTATATATTAGCATGTGTATACGGTATATGTATCTTTATATATCAGTAAATGTATCTATTAGTATATGTATCCAGTATATTTATGTAATAGTACATGTATCAGTATATGTATCTGTAAATATTAGTATATGTATATATATGTATTAGTACATGTATCAATTATGTGGCTCCTTCCTATGTCCCATCAGTATATGTATCAATTATCTATATTATATTGTAACTGTTGTTTCTGTCTCTTTCCCCTCAGTATCTCTGGGCTGTCAGTACATGTCCCTCAGTATATCTGTATATTCCCTTTTGGTGTATAGCTCTATTGCAAGCCTGGCTCTGCTCACTATCCCCTCAGTATATCCCCAGCCTTTCTCCTCTCTACCGTCTGGCTCCCTCAGTACATGGCTCCTCAGTACACCTCTCTCCTGGCTCCTCAGTACATGGCTGGCTCCTCAGTACACCTCTCTCCTGGCTCCTCAGTACATGACTCCTCAGTATACCTCTCTCCTGGCTCCCCAATACACCTATCGCCTGGCTCCTCAGTACACCTCTCTCCTGGCTCCTCAGTACATGGCTGGCTCCTCAGTACACCTCTCTCCTGGCTCCTCAGTACATGACTCCTCAGTATACCTCTCTCCTGGCTCCCCAATACACCTATCGCCTGGCTCCTCAGTACACCTCTCTCTTGGCTCCTCAGTAAATGGCTCCTCAGTACACCTCTCTCCTGGCTCCCCAATACACCTATCTCCTGGCTCCTCAGTACACCTCTCTCCTGGCTCCCCAATACACCTATCTCCTGGCTCCTCAGTACACCTCTCTCCTGGCTCCCCAATACACCTATCGCCTGGCTCCTCAGTACACCTCTCTCTTGGCTCCTCAGTAAATGGCTCCTCAGTACACCTCTCTCTTGGCTCCTCTGTACATGACTCCTCAGTATACCTCTCTCCTGGCTCCTCAGTACACCTCTCTCCTGGCTCCTCAGTACACCTCTCTCTTGGCTCCTCAGTAAATGGCTCCTCAGTACACCTCTCTCCTGGCTCCCCAATACACCTATCTCCTGGCTCCTCAGTACACCTCTCTCTTGGCTCCTCAGTACATGGCTCCTCAGTACACCTCTCTCTTGGCTCCTCAATACACCTCTCTCCTGGCTCCTCAGTACACCTCTCTCTTGGCTCCTCAGTAGACCAATCTCCTGGCTCCTCAGTACATGGCTCCTCCGTACACCTCTCTCTTGGCTCCTCAATAAACCTATCTCCTGGCTCCTCAGTATACCTCTCTCCTGGCTCCTCAGTACACCTTTCTCTTGGCTCCTCTGTACATGGCTCCTCAGTACACTTCTCTCCTGGCTCCTGTATATCTCTCTATCCCCAGCCTTGCTCTGTATATCTCCCTCAGTATATCTCTCTATCCCAGCCTTGCTCTGTATATCTCCCTCAGTATATCTCTCTATCCCAGCCTTGCTCTGTATATCTCCCTCAGTATATCCCTCTATCCCAGCCTTGCTCTGGATATCTCCCTCAGTATATCTCTCTATCCCAGCCTTGCTCTGTATATCTCCCTCAGTATATCTCTCTATCTCCCTCAGTATATCTCTCTATCCCAGCCTTGCTCTGGATATCTCCCTCAGTATATCTCTCTATCCCAGCCTTGCTCTGTATATCTCCCTCAGTATATCTCTCTATCCCAGCCTTGCTCTGTATATCTCCCTCAGTATATCCGTCTATCCCAGCCTTGCTCTGTATATCTCCCTCAGTATATCCCTCTATCCCAGCCTTGCTCTGGATATCTCCCTCAGTATATCTCTCTATCTCCCTCAGTATATCTCTCTATCCCAGCCTTGCTCTGTATATCTCCCTCAGTATATCTCTCTATCTCCCTCAGTATATCTCTCTATCCCAGCCTTGCTCTGGATATCTCCCTCAGTATATCTCTCTATCCCAGCCTTGCTCTGGATATCTCCCTCAGTATATCTCTCTATCCCAGCCTTGCTCTGGATATCTCCCTCAGTATATCTCTCTATCCCAGCCTTGCTCTGGATATCTCCCTCAGTATATCTCTCTATCTCCCTCAGTATATCTCTCTATCTCCCTCAGTATATCTCTCTATCTCCCTCAGTATATCTCTCTATCCCAGCCTTGCTCTGTATATCTCCCTCAGTATATCTCTCTATCCCAGCCTTGCTCTGGATATCTCCCTCAGTATATCTCTCTATCCCAGCCTTGCTCTGTATATCTCCCTCAGTATATCTCTCTATCCCAGCCTTGCTCTGGATATCTCCCTCAGTATATCTCTCTATCCCAGCCTTGCTCTGGATATCTCCCTCAGTATATCTCTCTATCCCAGCCTTGCTCTGGATATCTCCCTCAGTATATCTCTCTACCTCCCTCAGTATATCTCTTTATCTCCCTCAGTATATCTCTCTATCCCAGCCTTGCTCTGGATATCTCCCTCAGTATATCCCTCTATACCAGCCTTGCTCTGTATATCTCCCTCAGTATATCTCTCTATCCCAGCCTTGCTCTGTATATCTCCCTCAGTATATCTCTCTATCCCCCTCAGTATATCTCTCTATCTCCCTCAGTATATCTCTCTATCTCCCTCAGTATATCTCTCTATCCCCCTCAGTATATCTCTCTATCTCCCTCAGTATATCTCTCTATCTCCCTCAGTATATCTCTCTATCTCCCTCAGTATATCTCTCTATCCCAGCCTTGCTCTGTATATCTCCCTCAGTATATCTCTCTATCTCCCTCAGTATATCTCTCTATCTCCCTCAGTATATCTCTCTATCCCAGCCTTGCTCTGGATATCTCCCTCAGTATATCTCTCTATCTCCCTCAGTATATCTCTCTATCTCCCTCAGTATATCTCTCTATCTCCCTCAGTATATCTCTCTATCTCCCTCAGTATATCCCTCTATCCCAGCCTTGCTCTGGATATCTCCCTCAGTATATCTCTCTATCTCCCTCAGTATATCTCTCTATCCCAGCCTTGCTCTGGATATCTCCCTCAGTATATCTCTCTATCTCCCTCAGTATATCTCTCTATCCCACCCTTGCTCTGGATATCTCCCTCAGTATATCTCTCTATCTCCCTCAGTATATCTCTCTATCCCAGCCTTGCTCTGGATATCTACCTCAGTATATCTCTCTATCCCACCCTTGCTCTGGATATCTCCCTCAGTATATCTCTCTATCCCAGCCTTGCTCTGCTCTTCTGCTGATTCTCTATTCCCAGCTCAGTCCAGCTCTGTGTTGCTGGTGACGTTTCAGTGGGCGTGTCCCTGGCCTCTATATAAGGAGGCTCCCCTTGCTCAGTTCCTCAGATTCTCCTCAGCCTCTCACTGTCTCTAATGCTGCTCAGTAATAAGGACGTGCTCACAGTGCGAGGGAAGGTGACCGATATGATCAAGAAAATGTGTCCCAGCGAGACTGAGCTCAACATCCCAGCCAAGAACTGCTACCGCATGGTCATCCTGGGCTCCTCCAAGGTGGGCAAGACCTCCATCGTGTCCCGCTTCCTGAGTGGGCGCTTTGAGGAGCAATACACCCCAACTATTGAGGATTTCCACAGGAAGTTTTACAGTATCCGTGGGGAGGTGTACCAGCTGGATATCTTGGACACCTCGGGCAATCACCCCTTCCCAGCAATGAGGAGACTATCCATCCTGACAGGTAAATACCTTTTTATATGTCTTATGGGGTCTTACCACTCCTTGGGAGAGAAGGTCTCCATATAGCTGTAGTTTATCTTATCTTGGGTTACCTAAACATGTCTACTAATATAATGTACAATTAAGATATTCATTGTAGTCTTCTGTATTTGTACCTAGGTCATATCCATATTATAAAGTGTGATATGCCCCATATTATATATTAAACACTATGATCTTCTATAATATATATATATTAGTCTGTAAGGTATATTAATCCTGTAGACCCAATGACTTGATATCATGCTTGATAGTTGTTTGTAGATCTTTCTGCAGAAGATAAAATACTGACCTGTCTTCTTCTTCTTCTCCTCTCCAGGTGATGTTTTCATCCTTGTCTTCAGCCTTGATAACAGAGACTCCTTCGAGGAGGTGCAACGCCTGAAACAGCAGATCATGGAGACCAAGTCATGCTTGAAGAACAAGACCAAGGAAAATGTGGACGTGCCCTTGGTTATCTGTGGCAATAAGGGCGACAGGGACTTCTACAGAGAAGTGCAAGCTCATGAGATAGAGCAGTTGGTCGGTGTGGACAATAAGTGTGCTTACTTTGAGGTGTCAGCCAAGAAGAACTCCAAGTTGGATGAGATGTTCCAAGGACTGTTCACAATGGCCAAGCTGCCTAGTGAGATGAGCCCAGATCTGCACCGCAAGGTGTCTGTCCAGTACTGTGAGATCTTGCACAAGAAGTCTTTCAAAGGCAAGAAAGTAAAGGAGGATGGAGATGCCTATGGTGTTGTGGCTCCATTTGCTCGTAGACCCAGCATCCATAGTGATCTGATGTATATCAGAGAGAAGGCAATAGGTGGAGGACAGAGTAAGGATAAGGAAAGATGTGTCATAAGCTAGGGATGGAGTTCCTTACAAGACGGCTTCAAATATAAATATATACATAGAAAAAAACACAAAAGATCGTTGTTTTGGTAAAGCCTAAGGAGGCATGTCCGAGGAGGGGATCCACTTGCCCCCCATGCCTTCTGAGAGGTGGTCGGGCCACCAAGGCTGCTGTGGCAAGGAGAGGCCAGCCTTGCAGTGTATATGTTGGACAGTGTGATCCAGGAAACATCCCATCTGTCTAACTGGAAACTAAGAAGTTAGGATGGTTTGAGACTTAAGAACCTGATTATTGTGACTTAACCTCCCAAGAGGGGTACAATCTGAATGCTGTGGAGGGGTATATCTGAGCACATTGCTCTAAGGACTGAAAAGTGACTTGTTTACATAGTACCTGATGGTGCTTTATAGAGTATTGTATGTGAACATGAACAAACACAAATGGTTATACTTTGTGCTACATTTCAATGTGATGTCTATTTTTCTACTAAATAAAAACCATGAAAATTATATTTTTTTGTCTCTGTATTACTATATAAATACTATGGTACCTTCACAATAGGTCATATATGACTTTAATAATATGGGAATTAAAATACTATGGGTGGTATTCATGCAGCTATAGGGTTAATAATCTGGTAAACAATCACTAATTGGGAAGAAATCAACAAGAATGACATGGCCAGTTGTGGTTTCTATTATATTTCTAAATATAATATTTATTTAGTATCCCTAAACCAGCTCAACAGGTTTCACGGTCTTATGAGGGGTGGAAAGGGTTACAGAACTGTAAACTACACTGTTTGGGTTTCAGTTAATGATTCTCTGAAGCTGATCATACAGCGCCACCTTCAGGTCATCTAGTGCAATATCAAAACAAGAATCTTAAGGAATCACAAATATCCTCTGCCCATATTGCCATCAAGTCAAAGTGGCCAGTCCAATATCTGCCCCTCAATACTGCTAAAATGATCATGTACCCCTATAAATACACCTATAGCACCCACAGATTGACTATAATTTCCTAACTTTTCAGGACAATATACAGAATAAATAAGTGTGTGTGTATATATATATATATATATATATATATATATATATATATATATATAAAATCTCTGAACAGAGTACTTCAGTTACTTTCTGCTCCTGGAAGTGTCTGGATGTATAAAGAAGAAGAAAAAAAAAAAAAACTCCAATAATAACATAGGATTGGGAAATCTACAACACCCCTAGTATAGTTGTCTACATTATAACATTGGATGGAATTATATATTGGTTCTCTCACATCCTGAAAAAATAAATGATCCCCATATATTCATTTTTTTTTTATTTTTTTTTACAAGCTGCAAAATCGTTAAAGGCCTACAGCCTTATTAAATTGCGATTCACTAAATTTAAAAGGGCTCTATGTAAGCACACAGCATTTTTTTTTTTTTTTTTACAGATGTTTTAGTCAGTGAACTTCTATCTAAAAGCAAGGTCTTCACTAACTAAAAACTTCTGTAAAAAAAATATGCTCTGTGCTTATATAGAGCCCTTTTAAATTTACCGAATTGCAATTTAATAAGGCTTTAAATCTTCACAGATTGCTCTTTAGAAGAACTTGACTTAATGGACAAAGTGTGTTTACACAATTTAAGTCATTACAGCCTATATAATTTGAATTTAGGCCGATTTGCTTTAGTTATTAAGGACATTTTTATGTATTTGTTGTAAAACGATTGGTTACCCAGGAGGAATGATGGATGCAGATAAGATTCTGTATTCACTTCTGTTACAAAAAAACATCTTCAAATAGTCAATGGCAGAATAAGACTCCCTAGGATAACCTGCCCCATTCAGTCTGAGAGGAATCCACACTATTAGTGTCCAAGTTCGGTGTAGGTGGGCCGCACACAGGCCTGGATTTGAGGATTTCCTTTCTGTGAGTCAATCGGCAGAACTGGGTGCAGCAGGGATATCCTTAAATCCAGGCCTTTATGTACAGAACATAAACACCCCTAATCTATATAACCCGTTGTGTGGGTGCTGATATTATTTTGTTACGTTCTTCACAAGCATGTGACGATTTAATCAAACTACAGTGGTCCTGATTCTGATCATTGCTCTACAAAAGCACCAGTATGCTGAAGTCCGACCATAAACATTGGTGGCTCCGTCCAGTCATACAACTTGGATATATTGAAGCCAATGGTATTTTTGGTTTAGTACACTTAGTTATGTCCTTGCATCAGGTGTACTAAGGCTTGTAAAAAAACAACAACAAAACAAATGATACTCAGCGCTATTGTACCTGCCACACTGTAAGGTGTGGGCCATGTAAACACAAAGTCCTGAAAACACTAATCCCTTCCACGCCCTGTATTTACCCATCACGCCCACCACATGATGACATAACATGGCACCCACTGGAATGAATGTACCGTCTTATTTACTTTCATAAGTGGGTGTAACATTCCCAATTAAACATGTGCCTTTACAGAGATTAGATAGACTCATGGGCCACGTGGTGGAAGTTGCCACCCTGGGCTGGGCCTTGTTATTAGTCTGAGTCTTCCTAATAAATTACAGGCTTTACAACATTTTCATTGGTTTTTCACCCTTTTAATTTCCATGTGTGGGATAATATGCTCTTTATAATGGATTGCTGTATGGTATACTTATATAGGGTGGCAGTGTCATTGGTCAGTCATTTTTAGTGACACTTGTACCTGTAACCTACCAGCTTTGTTGCTCTGTTTGTTTGCCATGCCTGGTGACCCTGGAGACTCTAAGGGGGGTTGTGCTCAAGGAGACAATGGCATCAATAACGTGTTACATGTATGTTCTGTGTGTGTTTGTCCTTGTGGGATAAGGAGAATTGTCTCTACTAGGATTGTCTAAAAAAATGCTGTTCAGGTGTAGGGTCACCCAAGATGGGCAGGTTACAGCAGAGGGGTCAGACAAATCACAGTCTGGAGAAGGAACTGGCAACCCACTTCAGTATCTTTGCCATGAAAACCTTATGGATGAGCACAACCAGACGCAAGATGTGCCTGGCGTGCTGTGTTCCATAGGGTCATGGAGAGTCGGACACAATTGAGCACACATGTAGGGGAGGAGGGAGGTGTCAAATTCAAAGCCTCCAATCATTTAACAAGTCTTCACTTCCCCCCTTTCCACTGTTCAGTAACAGAAAATGCTCATGTCAGACAAGATGCAAACTTTCTATACACAACCAGACTCTTCTCTTAAAGTGGTATCATGTCCATGGTTTGCACAGTTGCTAGTTTGATATATAATACAAAAATTGGCCATTTTCCACTAAAATACAGGTCTGGAGGGGGGTCAGTGAATGTTCTACACCCCACACTCCATAGCCGGATGCCGACACACATCTGGCACTGAACGGAAACATCTTCTAAGAATATTTATGGATTAACAGCATATTAATATCCATGTCAACGACTCAAGACGTCGCAGGGTCCTCCAGCAGCTTCCATCACTGAACATGAGCCACTCAGGCTTACGACAATGGCTTGTGAGTAATGCAGGGAGCGTTAGACAACATCTACTAGATCACATTACTCATGCCTGCATGGCAGCTGTGCCAGAGGTAACACAACTACGTTGGCACACAGGTCATTGCAATCAACCTGTCCAATAATTTGCAGGTTTCATTTTCTAATCAGCATATTCCCAGAATTACAGGGTTCGGCCTCTAGTATTAATGGAAGAAAACATAATTATAGCATCCATAGCACACATCTATAGAAAAAAAACACAAAAGCGCATCCATGGTCAGTGTAAAGATTTGCTGGTGGTGATCACTTGCCAATTATGAAATTATTGCCAAAAAGTTCATAATTGACAAGAGGTCACCACCGGACGTTAAAAATGAAAAACAAATTCATCTTTAAAATGCAAATTACTGCTTCTAATGTATTACGTTTTATATGAAATAATGCTTTTGTGGACTTTGACCAATATCATGTTGTTATTTAAAGTACCATATATGTTGATCCACTTGGTATTCATGCTTGAGTGGGTTGCCAGTTCCTTCTCCAGTGGGCCACAGCATACAGCTCCTAGTATTCCTAGGTAGTCTCCAATCCAAGTACTGACCAGGCCCAACCCTGCTTGATTCAGGGTGGTGTGATCGCTTGGTTCCCTGACTGGATTCGAACCCAGGTCACAGAGGTGAAAGCACCGAATCCTAACCACTGGACCATTTGGAAACCTAAACTAGAATAGATAGGATATTATACAGAGAATAATCTGATTACCAGTATTTGGGATCAGGAAGGAGTTTTTCCCTTTAAAAAAGGATTTTCTTTGTCTTCCACTGGATCAATTCACATAAAAACAAAAATAAAAGATCTAAAAGGGTTGAATGTGATGGAATAACGCTAACAATGTATTTAAACATAAAAAACCCCATAGTAAATAATCTCAAAACTCAAATTAAGTCAGAAAATAATTGCTAATTATATTTATTATGGGTACAAAATTATTATTCGTCTGTTCTTTTCTGCAGGAACATACTAAATATACAAAAAGAACTTTATGTACAGTCTGGTGTCCCAACACTGCCCACTACTGGGCAACTCAAAAACTGCAGCCCTGGTGGGAAAGTTGTTAATTTTAGATCAAAATGCTTAATTTTCTTGAAGTTTTATTAAGGTAGAAAAGTAAGAACAGCAATTAAATGACTACTGGGGAATAATACAGTGCACACAGTTACTGCCAGAAGTTGTACAGGTTTCAGGTTGGAGGCCACATCCCCATTAGGACTGTATGTACAGTACAAATAAAACAAATATTTAATGAAGGGCCTTAAGTGAATCTTTTAACAAAAGCTTAAATTCTGGAAGTACATTGAACAGTGCTTTTTTTCTTAAAAAGGGCACAGCAGAGGTTCCAGGTATGAAACAATTTAAAATATAGGTAATACGTATTTTAATTGATTGGATTTTATGCATTGTTTGTCAAATATAGTTGCTATTTCTACCAGTCACCCATCAAACACAACGATTAATTACAATAATTACCAGACAGATGTCATAAACATAGAAAAGCTGATTGATAAGTAAACGTGGCAAACGTTCATGTAAAATATCTATTCCGAAAATGCAACTTTTTAAAATATTATTAAATTGGGTCCATATAAGGCTTTTAATTAGAGAAAGAAAGGTATTGATCCCGGGAGGAATCTGATTCCTGGTATCTGGGGTCAGGAAGGAATTTTATTTCTTTCCTCTTATAAGACGTTTCAATGGGGGGTTTTCTTTTTGCTTCCTCTGGATCAATTAACAATCCAAATATTATAAGGATTAGAAGATATCTAAAAAGATTGAACTTGATGGAGTAAACTACTTTTTTCAACCTCGATTACTATATATATGAGAAGTTGTTATCATTATCTTCTATTTGGAACTAGTCATTTACCCGTCATTAATGGCGGTATAAAATTACATGTGTCTCTCTCCCTTCCGTGTCTCTTACCCCCCTTCTCTGTGGCCCTTTCCCCTCCCCAGTGTCTTTCCCTTTCCCCGTGTCCCTTTCCCTTTCCCTAGTGTCCCTTTCCCCATTGTCTTGCCCTTTTCCCAGTGTCTTTCCCTATCCCCCTCCCCCGTGTCCACTTTCCCCCTCCCCCGTGTCTCTTTCCCCCTTTGTCCCTCCTCTGTGTCTCTTTCCCCCTTTGTCCCTCCTCCGTGTCTCTCTCCCCCTCCTCCCTCCTGTGTCTCTCTCCCTTTCCCTTCTGTGTCTCTCTCCCTTTCCCTTCTGTGTCTCTCAGCGTGTCTCTCTTTCTCCCCCCCTCCCCCGTGTCTCTCTTTCTCCCCCCTCCCCCGTGTCTCTCTTTCTCCCCCCCTCCCCCGTGTCTCTCTTTCTCCCCCCTCCTCCCTCCCCCGTGTCTCTCTTTCTCCCCCCTCCTCCCTCCCCCGTGTCTCTCTTTCTCCCCCCTCCTCCCTTTCTCCCCCCTCCTCCCTCCCCCGTGTCTCTCTTTCTCCCCCCTCCTCCCTCCCCCGTGTCTGTCTCTCTCCCCCCTCCCTCCCCCGTGTCTCTCTTTCTCCCCCCCCTCCCCCGTGTCTCTCTTTCTCCCCCCCCTCCCCCGTATCTCTCTTTCTCCCCCCTCCTCCCTCTCCCGTGTCTCTCCCCGCCGCTGCTACAGGGGTTAAGTACAAGGCAAAAACTATTTTAAACCAATGCAAAGAATAGAGGGCGCTGTCTTTAAGCTCAAAATGGAGCAAAGTGTTTTGCATAAAGCACCGACAAGATTAAAAACTTGCAAACTTACAATCTAAAGGGCTTGGTACGGGAGGGCGATAAGTTACTTGGTTCTAACCACCATTGTGCCACTTGAGCAAGATAACTTTATATTTATTTACTCCTATATGTGCATGGATTGGTATTTTGAGGAGGGGGTTGGACACTATGATCGTATCTATTACAGCAAAAATGTATTTACTGCAGCCATTGGTATTAAGTATTTGCTCATTCCAGAGCAACACATAGCTGCTATATAAAGCAAATTATATTGTGGGGACAGGTGCACTTCAATATGTATGATTTGCAGTAAAAGGAGGACGGCATGATCTGTAATATATAAAAATTAGAAAAGTAGATCCAATGTAAATATATTTACTAAAGAATGAATTCAAACTAAGAAATTAAAGAGAACTAAGGCAATCACATGCGAGACACACTAATTTACTGAAAGCATTGTACATACAAGGGGCCTCATTCAAATGTGATTTGGCAATTGAATAGGGCTCTCACAGTGCATAATTTTTTACAGAAGTTTTTAGTTAGTGAACATCTATCCAAAAGCAAGGTCTCCACTAATTAAAAACTTCTGTAAAAAAAAATGCTTATATAGAGCCCTATTCAATTAGCCAAATCACATTTGAATGAGGCCCAAGGAGTGGCATTATGACTGATGTGGGAGTAACTGCCAGGACCTAGTCATTACATGCTTACTTTGAAGGCAATCCTCATTATATAGATAAAAATATACTAAAAGATGCAAAACACAATTATTTACAACACACAGCTATTACATGGGCCCAGTACTAATTTTCCGTTGCGAAATGCAGTTTCCAATTCTTACGATCCTTACTAAGTGAAAATAACAATAATACTAATTATATCAATTTGTTCATTATATATGGTATTTTCCTTTTTCTCTTTTTCTAATGTAACACATGTTGCTTATATTAGACACACACATCACATTGATTCATTCTATGAGCATACAGATTTATTTAAAGAAGACAGATTGTTTTCCACACCCCCAGAGATGCTCACATATGCACACTGTACCTACCAATAGAAATACTGCATTTGAGTACATATTGTAATAATTTCTAATCTTCAAGCCAACAGCAGCACAATGCAGAGATCTACACAGCAATGTCTGACTCCCCCTTGCTTCCTTGGGCGGGGAACTACACGTCACATGATGCCTTCCTGCCCAAACTGACTCACAGATTGATATTAGCTGCCGAATACCTGAATTTTATGCTAATTTGGGGATGTTAACTCTGCAATCAAATGCTTGGAAACTCAAGATATTGAGCAAACTTTATGGTAAGATCAATAATGTTAATTTTGGTATTTTTCCATAAAAATAAAAAAAAAGAAAATTATTTCATACATTACTGTTTTTCCTCTATCAGATGCATTTATACTCCATAAAACCAAAATATGCCTTTAAAGAAATGTTTTTAACTGCAACTTCACATTAAATCTTTGTTAAAATTCACCCAGCAGGGCTTTGTAAAATTAGCATTTCCATCTACATCTTGTTAATGGGAAAATAAATTGAACAAGGCACAAGCCAGTAAGAAAAGGCAGGCTGCTCCATCTCCATACCATGAAGTATGGTCAGTTAAAGCATGCATCCATAGGTTACCAGACATTTTGTAGGGATAAGGGCAGGTATAGGGAATGTATCCAGGAGTGTCAGGACCCCACTAGCCGAATAATTTAATATTATCACAGCAGCTTACTAAATCAAAGGGAGAACTGATCAGCAGAGCAATGTTTAATGTTCAAACTCTGCTCCTAGATTTTGCATTGATCTGACAGTGTTAGAGCTTTTCAAGTTGTATCTAAATTTGAGTTCATCATTAATTAACCCAAAGATACATGTCCAAAAAGCAGCAAAGAAAGGCCTTCATTGTCATAGTACGCACACAATCAACATTATACAGAACAGTTTACCTTGAGCATGCTTATGGAATTGTAACCTCCATGCTATCTGGCCTGCATAACTAATTATGTCTGAGTTGATTGTCTGCATACTGCTGTCCAGATGACAATGAGGGAGGCAGCAGCCACAATGGAGGGGGAGAGATGTTCTTTTTAAAAGAAATGTATCCCTAAAGCCTTTCTTTGTTACTGTTTGCACATTTATTTTATTGTTAATGGTGACTTGTCCCACTCAGCTTTTAGCTAACCCTAGTTGTCCATAACTTGCCATGGAGAGAACAAAAAGAACACACAATCTTACATTGAAATGAACCATTTTATAATATGGATGGCACTACAAATAAAAAGGTAGCATCAATGATAGTGTCTTGTGCACATGTTGATTTAACTCTTTTTCTTTTCACCCATAAGATTCACCCTTGCAAGGGTATCCCTCTCCCGGAACCAATCACTTTACAAAAAATATGTCCAAACATATGGGCATCATGCAGATGTAAGTTTTGCCACAAAGTTAATTGTTAAGAAGTGTGTGTGTGTAATATATATATATATATATAAATAATAGTACATTTGTGTTCACAAAATATATATTGTCATGGCATCACTGCTAATTAGTGTACTACCCACTTATTACGGCAATGTCCTAAATGTTAATGTTATTCCTCTGTAATTATGACCCATATAAATTAAGCATGTGGGTCAAGATTCATACTCGAACTTTCATAAACATTTTTTGGACACCATTTTGTGGTTTTATGTGCGACTCAAAAACAAACAACAAAATACAGCTAAAAAAATGTTTTTTTTTTATAAAAAAAAAATAGTATAAACACAAAATGGTCAATAATTCCTTTTTTGAGGCAGGTCTCCTTCACAGTCCAGCAGTGGCAGGAGCACACAAGAAAATCGATTCTCAGATTCCTAAATAATTATTTGCAGGTCTTAAAAATCATGAAAAGGTGTAGATATTCTCCAAGTTTAATATATTTATCCTTTGTTGTTATCAGTATGCTTAGTCCTCAAGTAATAAACTTTAATATTGTCGTTTTCTGGGCCAGCACATTGTGGCTATGGTGTAGAAAGGCTAGGCAGCTCTCAATGATTACTTAGACAATGATGGAATCTCCCGACTACTCCTTGGGAATTTCGAACATACAGAGAGTCTTGTACTTCTGCAGCAGCGCATTCTTGGTCTGGACTTGCTCCCGCAGGTTCTCTACATGCTGCTGTTGCTGCTCTGGGCTCAGGTCAATGCCAGGCATGTTGCTCACCAGTTTTCTCATGGCCTGGAACTTGTTCTTCAGCTCGTTCAGTTCTTGGTAAACATCTTGGCTGTCTTTGTCCATGCTATGCAAACAGAGACAAATAGGTTAATATCAATTGTTTGGCATTACCCGGACACAAAGCAATGGATGATACATTTAGATATAAAAGTGCAAAGTTACACCAGGAAAAAGGACCCTAGAATGCTGTTGCTGCACTCCAGCTAAGTATATAAAATATCCCAGGGCTTAATAAATACTGGGAGCCATAGCTCCTAAAACAGTACTTCTGGCTCCTAACTTTGCCAATTCTGCACCAGAGGAACCAGTCCAGCTTTATTTATGAGCCAGGTAAAAAATTAAACAAAAAGATTGGAGTTCTTTTTAATACCATCAACTTTCATACCCATGCAAAAATATTTTGCAATGCAGACCTAAACTCCTCTTCTGGATCACTACCATGTTGTGGTGAAGGGGCTTGTGTACATCAATGGATCTGTGAGCTATACCACATAGGGCCACTCAAGATGGGCAGGTCATAGCAGAGAGGTCAGACAAATTGAGATCCACTGGACAAGGAACTAGCATCCCATTCCAGCATATTTGCCATGAAAACCATATGGATAAGCGCAACCAGAAACACAGACAGATGTGCCTAGAGTGCTGCATCCATATTGTCTCCAAGAAACAACAACTAAAAAATAATAATCTGCATATGCATTGTTTGCCATTTTGGCTCCATACAGCTTTTTAATATGTATATGAGATCAGAAAATGGTCCTTTTGTTTTTATATATTGCTTTCTGAATAGCTAAAATTGATAACAACCAAAATGTTTTTAGAAGGAAAAAAAAAGAAAAGTAAATAAAAGAAGTGCAGCTTTTAAATGTTTAACTTACATATGAATGGATTTAAGGCTGAGACCTATATCAGATTCTCCTACTACCACCCCCGAAAGGAGTATCCTTGTCCTTTCATTGAAAGTTTTAGTTGCCAAATTTCGATTTATTATTAAAAATTTACAAGTGTAGTGCCTCAAAATCCTTTGAGTTTTATTTCAACTTTATGCAAAAGTACGGTATATTGCATGAGAAAATAGAAGACATTTTTATACATCACGCCGAGGACTTAATCTGAGAGTCACTTAATCTGATAGCAAACGGAAAAATAAGATCTCACCTCAGTCTAACGACTAAACAAGTGCACTGAACGATACACCTATGTAAGACTAACTGATACCGCTGTTGTTGTTGTAGTTTAATCTTATCATATGCAGACTGAGCACATGGTCCAGGTATAAAGCTGCTGCCAGATGGAAGCTATTGCTTTTCATATGCATTTTCTGGAGGCCTACGCAAAGGAGACTTATTAGGAGCTTCAACACACTCATATTTATTTTGTCGCCTATAAATATATTTTCAGTCACCTGCTTTCGCCCAGCAGTCAACGTGCTGGATCTGTTGTCAGGAGCAGCTCAGTAATAAACAGGAAAATTGGGATTTTAGTAAAATGGCGTGTAGCCCAGTGGAGAGGGTAAATGGGTCCTTTCTAGGATCTAGTGTAGTGGTGGTCACTGGGACTCCAAACCCCTTTCTAACAAACCTGCACTACATTATTAAAAGGCAATTTATCTCACTGTAAGTGCTCTTCATGGTGCGAAAGAGCACAAAATTCTATGTTAAAATGATCTATTTTTTTTTTATAACACAAATAACAGCTAAAATCTGCAGTCTTAGGTCTGTTTACAAACACACTGCTGACTGTTCCATGATTAACAACACATGCCAACACCGGCCGGTGCAAGCCACATGAACAAAATATTTATCAGCCATCAGTTAGTCCACAAGTAACATATTTAGGAGATTTCAGCACTAATTTCCCTGCAGGTTGGGAAGGGAGGTCTTGCTGTCAGTCTGCTTGTGGGACTTGTCGGAGTCTCATGTAAACAGACACTTCATTTATGATTTTTTTTCTGTTAAAGGCACCTATTTCAAACATTCAAAAAGTATTTCAATCTGTTTTTAGGAGAACTTTACAGTTGTGTGCTCCAAGTTGTACTGAATTAACTGGCCCTTTAACTCAAACATATGTCAACTGAAGCTTTAAAATACTTACTTATATGGATGTTTCACATACTGCTTATATCAAAAACACATATTACATTGATTTATAATATTTATATTATACAAATGGTTTTCACAGCCCCAGCGGTGCCTACATAAGCACCTTGTACTAACCAATAGAAACACTGCATTCCTACATGTTTTTAACCCTATACTAACCTTCAAGCCAACAGCAGCACAATGCAGAGATCCAGAGCAGTACTGCTTGAGATGCTTATTTGTAGTGGGAAAAGACTAAACATCTCATGATGCTTTGCTGCAGGGACTAAATCCCCAAACATTGCAAACATATAGGCCACCACAAATTATACAGGTTATGCTAATTTATCTTGGATTTTCAGGGGCATTCCTTGTCAAAAAAGGAATGCCAGAAAACGGAGCACATTTTGCAAACTTTAGGGTAAGTTTATTAATGTTTATTTTGTAATATTGGTCATGCAAAAAAAAAAAAGAGCATGCCCAGTTGTAAATATAATAGTCACAGAGACTTTTAATTATTTGTCTTATTATTCAAATTTATACAAACCTCTAGGTGCTCAGGAGCAAAAGCCTCACAGTGTGTGGCAAATAGCATTGCCAGCCTTACAATTTTATTCCTGTCATTTTTGACGGGCAAGTTTCTAGTATAATACATCATTTTCTACTAATCAGTGGCTGTTTGTCAGGGGATATTTAAAACCCAGGAAACTTCTATATACCTTAGTAAAATCTGTTTAAACTTCATCAAAAACCAACAGGAAATGCAGACCGCATACTTTAGTCTGTAGATCTCATTGAATGACAGAGGGGGTACTATAAAATTACCCTCTTTAGGATGAAACAAAGAATACAATTTCCATGTTTAAAATACCATCTAGACGAAATTGGACAGCACTGGTCCTTCAACCTAAGCATGGCTAAAATCCTGTTCTGCTTATCTGCATTAGTCACCACAATTTTGCCATCTTATATTCGCCTCCCCTTCTCATTTTACCACTTTAACAAAAGCATAGATTGATAGCTATAAATACTTGAGTGCCACCAGCTGGATTCTCTGCATCTCCAAGTCTTATAGGATCTAAATTTTTAAAACATGCAGTAAAATGTCAGGCTATGTGGGCCAAGTGCTTATTTTATGCCATGAAATTATAATGCTATGTTTTATCCTATGCCTGCCCTATGTTCTCAACATTCATCAGCTGCTCCCATTAAACAGATTAATGACACAGCGGGGAAGATGCTCTCAAGATGATATTTATAATAGACGTGTCGAAACCATATGACGTCTATATTGTGAGTCTTCCAGCCTGGTGAACTGCCAAGGTGGCATCATGGCCAGTGCTTGTACTTTTCCTAATGACATTATGCTGCTAGCCTTCTCATTTGCATCAGGAATTTCCCAAATAAATATTGATAACGTTGTAATTATATATATATCTCAATGCAGTTATGATTGGGGTTTCTCATCTAAGTCATTAGTCAAATAGAAAAGATTCCATTTATTGCAAAACTTAAAAAGTACATATAAAAAAAATATAACTGCAACTAGTTGCAATTAAAACTTCTAAGTGTAAGTGCCTTAAAAATAATTAAAAATGGAAGTTATGTATACATTTACTAAATGAGCCACCCTCGGATTAGTATTTTTTAAAGTGGGTACACACTCTTCTATATAACTGCACACATGCACAGTCACAAGCACTTCTAATTATTAATGAACTAGCGAATTGCCCGTCAAAAAATGACGACAATGAAATTGTAAGGTAGCTAATGCTGTTTGGTGTGTAATAATGAAATATGTAATACATTAATAAATGAATATACTTTACCTATTTTGAAGCATTGTGTTGAAGAGCTGGCAATCTGTTTTGATGTTGCTGCAGCATTAGTGGTGTGGAGCTGCTGTGTAAGCGTGATGAACGTGTGCAGTGTAATAGTGTGCGTGCGCGAGACAAAACCGTTAGCGTAGTGGTGTACTTCCGCATTGGCGTAAAATGGCGGGTAATCTGTGGTATGAGTCTTCGCGGATTATCCGTAAGTGTTTTGTGGTGTTTTGCGAGTTTCTTGTGGTGTTCTGTGAGTGTGTTGTGGTGTTTTGCGTGTTTAGAGTGCTGTAGCCTCGTTTTCGTTTTGTTCGTCGGCCATTTTTTCTCTCGCTTAGCGATTTTATTAGTGTCTAAACTCTTTTATTTTGATTTTAATGAAAGTGTAACTTGCTTTTTTGAGGTCCTGGATGGTTCCTCTTGCTGTAGGTAAGCTTTTTATGTGTGTTGTGTGTATTTATTGTGTTTTAAATGTTTTTATGTTCGCGTGTTGCGTCCGATTTTCGCGAGGTCGTAATGTGTGCTAACATGTCTCGTATGGTGTTTGCGTGTGTAGCCTCGTTTTCGTTTTGTTCGGCAGCCATTTTTTCTGTCGCTTAAGACATTTTTTAGTGTGTAAACTCTTTTTTTTGAGTGAAATCAAGGTGTAAGTTGTTTTTTTGAGGTCCTGGATGCTCCCTGTTGCTGTAGGTAAGTTTTTTATGTATGTGCTGTGTGTATGTATTGTGTTTTGAATTTTGTAATGTTCGCGAGTTGTGTCCGAGTGTTGCGAGGCCGTAATGTGTGTTAACGTGTGTCGTATGTTGTTCGCGTTGCGAGGTAAAGTTTGCGAGGGTCGTAATTGTTGTGTCGCGTTGTTTGCGTTGCGGCGTAAAGTTTGCGAGGGTCGCAGTTGCTGGCATGGAGCGCCTCTGGCGCTCCATGCCAGCAACTGAGGCCCTCGCCCGCTGCCCTCGCTACGCGAGCCCGCAAGCATGAGCAACGGCCCACATGCTCACAACTATATATGTGATTGCTAATGATAAATGGTAGGTTATTGCTGTGCAGTCATTTTATTTATTTTTTGCTGATCAGCATCCCGAGGTGGGAGGAGATCTTGATTGCTCAGGAAGTTTATCTGCACAGTGGGAATGCTGCATCTAAGACTGCCAGCGCTTTCAACAGAAATAATGGAAAGCTCAGTTTACAAGCACACATCCTCCTGAGAGGTAACAGACTGAACACGCTGATAGAAGAAAATGGATCTTGGCAGTAAAGAATGATTTTGTAAAGGCTAAAAACATTTTGTCCATTATCAAGTTTAGTTATTCAAAAGACAATGTAGAAATAATTGAGTGCAGTGGAGCTTTAAAAAAAAAAAAAAAAGAAAAAAAGAAAAGAAAAATGTAACATTTTTTTTTTATATTTCTGGATTTGACCATGAGCATACTGGCTATGTTATCTATGATCAGGGCTATTCTGAACAGATAATAACATATGTACACAAAGTGCTAGTCAATAGTAAATACTCATTATCCATTTACTACAAACGCACTTGCACTATGGATTGATCTGATCCACAAGCGGAAGTACAAATACTCATCAAGAAAAGAAGACACAGTGTACTCCGTGATAAGTGGATGCTGCATTTCCTGCCTATTTTACTCACTTGAGAAATCATAATCTGCTTTCCTGCCTCTGAATAGATGTCCACACATTTGGCCCACACAGACTCTAGAGGCTGGTCAAGTGGAACAAAACATAACCCATTACATTGGCTATCAGTGATACTTGGAAATGCTCATTAACAGGATCCAACAGGCAAAACATGGACACATTAAATAGTCATTTTATTTTTTATAAATGTTTTATATAACCCAGTTATTCTCCAGATGCTCTTACTTGCTGCTGCGTGCAGTTAGCTTGATTCTGCAGACCTGAAAGGACCAAACATCAGAAGCTCCTAATAAATGTCCGAGCAATCTACTTGCTGCAGCACAAATGTCACCTTTTTCTATTTGGCTTCACCAGACAAGAATCAGTCAACCAATGAAATAATGCACATCCAGAAATACGGGAGAACTTCTTACCCAAGACTGTTTGCTTCAACCTACTCATTGGTAAAGTGCCGCTGACCACCAACAGGTCACCAATTGTCATTTTCCAGTGTATGTGCATATGAGCTATTTATGTTTAAACTAAATATATGAGTTAATCACCCCTTTTGCCTTATTTAATTAGCTAAACATTTGTTATTATTCACTTTAACAATTAGTTAAATTTCCCCAACACCAAATAAGTACAGTCTTCCATTATTTACTATACTACGCCACTGAGAGGAAAGTATATACCGGTACTTCATTATAAATTAAATTAGAAAATAAATGACTATTACAATGTATAGTCAGTTTGTATTTTTTTTATTTTTTAAAAGAACTCCACATTTATATCCAAGGTCATTTTAACAGATATATTGCTCAACATAACCTGGTAAAAACTGTCATCCTTGCCTTGACATGGGCTATAAACACAGGTTAATGTAATTAATGATACAGACCAAAAAACAACAAATATGAAGTGAGGAGCAACACAATTACAAGTCTGTCCTGCATACAAGGAGGGAAAAAGTTCACACAGGCTTTTTGTATAGATATACCAATCTTACACCAATGGACTTCTGGCTTCCAGAAAGTCCTACATAAATAATGTTTTATTAAATTATATATATATATATATATATATATATATATATATATATATATATATATATATATAAATAAATAAATATAAAGTGTTCACATGCTTTTTTCACTTGTTCATCTGGAGATTCATTTTATTTCATATAGAATTGTGAAAGTTTCCAAGTTAGTTATGAGTGTTCACCTTCATGGGGGACCAGGCAATGCTCCACGTACGCCATTGTCCTATTTTTGGAGCATGATGTGACAAAGAATGTTTTGATAATCAACCAGAGCAACTCAGGAACCAGACACAAAAACACCCAATAGCAGGCACCCTCACAGCATGGCCATCTACCTTCACATAATGATTGGCTGAAGATACTTATGCATGAAAGAAACATCTTGATGCCAAGTTTCTGAATAAATAAATCCAGTGGAAGAATGCTTGGTAGAATCTCACTTCCGCCTTCAAACCAATTCTGGTTATGATAGCATTCTGGTCCCTCCTCATTCAATGGGTTTGTACCACACATATATCCCTCAATGACATGCAATCGACAAAAGACAAGATTCCCTGCCCTCCCATGTTGTCCTCTGCAATAAAGCTGACCTTACTATCCATGCACTCAGGTCACTCCAATAAATATAAAATATTTTCACCAAACTACAGTGGCTTTGTATCTACTACTCTTGGTTCTCCATACCCACATAGATTATTCAATGCTGCTTAAAAAAACAATCTCCCTGAACCCTCACATTTCAATTCCTTACCACTTTGCTACTCCTACCCACCTGTCACACAGCACCAATCTAGGAAAAGGTCAGTTATACAGTTTCTGAACAGGTTTAAGCTCACTTTATACTATTTTGTGCTCCTCTACTCTCCACGTCTACAACTGTACGTACCACTTTTGTAATGCATTGGATAATTTAATTATATAAATAAGTAATAATCTGTTTGGCATCAAATGATTTTGGCCCTTTAGATGAGCAACACAGATATAGGATTTTAAGATGTCTGCTCAGGAATAGTTGACTCTCTCCAAAATATACTGATCTGACAGTATCAACTGTGCGACTACAGAGAGATCCTAGAATCCTGTAATAGAGGAATACTAGAACAAGAGATCATGATTTGAAAATGGTAGATAGTTTACTGTTATTCTGCACAAGTACTACTATACAACCCCTTCTGGATCGCTACCTTGTCATGGTGAAAGGGCTTGTGAACCTCGATGAAGGTGTGAGCTAAACCATGTAGGGTCATCCAAGATGGGCAGGTCATAGCAGAGAGGCCAGACACATTGTGGGCCACTGCAGAAGGAGCTGGAAACCCACTCCAGTATCTTTGCCAGGAAAACCTTATGGATTGGCACAACCAAACACAAGATGTGCTTAGCATGCTGAGGCCCTGCACCCCGTCCTTAGCGCGCAGTCCAAATGCACTTTGAGAAAAGAGCGCAGACAATAGCGTGCCTTCAATTGCACACTGTTAAAAATAGCCAGACAGATGCGCAATGTTGTAATGTGCCCTAACCTTAACACCCCTACCACCTCACGTGAGTCTGGTGCGCAGTTATCAGCGTGAATTAGTCCTGCTCGCACAAAAAAAAGGTATCAGATAAGTGGGACAGCCTTCTAATGAAGTGATCAGGACAAACACAATAAAGGATTTCAAGCATGCCTGTACAAACACAACCCTATACTGTTGCACACCCAAATCACACTCTCCAGATTGTAAGCTTTTTGCAGTACTGACCTAAACTCTGTTGTTCTAATTTGCTTTATTTTCCTCATTTGTATTGTATTTCTGTATCCTCATCATTTTATTTACCCTTTTGTAGCTTCAATTTACTTCAGGTGTTGACCATCTTATACCAAAGTTAGGAGCCAGCCAGTCATCTGAGGAGCCAGTAAAATACAGTTTATCTTAGGAGCCAGATTATGAAGCATGTACATAGATATGTAAAATTTCCAAAGTTATTGAAGCTTAAAAACAGGGTTACAGAAAATGTAGGTAATTTATCAATAATATATATATATATATATATATATATATATATATAATGTACAGTCTTTTTGGGCCTGCAGGTTCTTCCTGTTATATTTATGTTTGGATGTGTGGCCCTCTGGCACTGGTGTATGATAACCTAAAACAAGGTTATCTAGGATTCTAAGTAATTGATTTTTTTTTTTCAACGATTAAAATGGATAAGATTATAGGTGAAAGGTAAATTGGTGCCTGATGATGAAATCTCTGCATATCTCAGATCACAATATCCTGTATTATGTACCATAACATACTATCCACAGTCTGTACAGGGGACCAGTTATCTAAGACTGGCCATGAATCACAAGATGGAGCCTGCTGACACCTCTATATAATTACCATTTAATGATGTCATGCACGAGCGGCAAGAAAGTGTACTCTTCCTCCTCCTCTTCCACCACCTCATCCTCTTCTTCCTCCTCCTCAGGTTCTTCTGCCGGTCTCGGTGGTCCAGCAGCCGCCATTTTTCTTTGAACAAGCAATAAAGCGTCGTCACACGACCTGCGCCAAAGCTAGTAGCGGCTACTACTAGAGCGTATTCACATTGACGTGTGAAGCTGTGCGACGTCGCGCGATGTGACGTCACGAACTGTCTATGGCGCACATTGGAAAGTCATTCCCTGTGCAACTCAGTCCTGTGTGAGAGCTTAAAGCTTTGCATATGGATTGCAGTGTGTGCACCTTCCAGTCAAGTTCTGTAAAATTTAGAGATTTTTATGTGTATTATATATATGTTTATACATTAAATATGTATAATATGTTTATATATATATATATATATATATATATATATATATATATGTATGTTTATACAGTATATGTTTAAAATATATACGTAAATACAGTATATATATATATATATATATATATATATATATATATATATTAGGAAATTGCCCGTCAAAATTGACGGGATTAAAATTGTAAGGCTGGCAGTGTTTTGCCACACAATGTGAGGCTTTTGCTCCTCTGAGCACATTTGAAGCGCATCGCAAGCCTCTCTTCCCGTGTACTTCAGCTTTCCTGCCTTGCACTGATTACCATCGGCACTCATCGCGAGCGCCACGCTGAGCGCCTTCGGCGTTCATCTCGGAGCTCTCAATGAGCGCCAAAGGCGCTCATTGTAAGCCTCTCCCGCTCGCGGTGTTCATCGCGAGCCCCGCGATGAGCGCCTTCGGTATTGTACTAACCTTTCGTTGACCTGCAAGTTTAGTGCTTGGGAATGCCATGTGTCTCTTGTCACCATCTCCCCCCGTCCCTTCCCTGTGTCTTTCTCCTCTGTGTGTCTGCTGAATGTTTGCGTGCCGTGCGCTGTCTGCTGTTGGTTTTATTTTCAAAGTCCCACATGCCTGGCGTTGTTGGTGTAAGTGTTACTGTCTTTGCCATCGTTTATTTTCTAAGTCCTGCGTGCCTGGCTTTGCTCAGCCTCCTTTTCAGTTTCAGAATTTTTCAGTTTTTTGTCCGCCATTTTTCCCCCCCTTGCTTAGCTGATTCTGTATTGAGTAAACCCCCCAAATATAGCTCAAATTCGCTTGCAACCTCACTCCCTGGCTTCCTGGCTCTCCCCCTATGCTGTGTGTGAGTGTGCAATTATTTTTGTTAAATTCATTTGTTTTTCGTGTTTTTAGAGTTACGTGCTTGGGTCGCATTTGTGACCCCCTCGCAGTCGCATGCCTCAACTGCTCACCTTGCTTTGCGTAGAACTGCTTGCCGCCTAAGTCCCCCGTGCCTCAACTGCTCGCCTCGCTTTGTGAGCCTCATTGCAGATTAAGTCTCGCGTGCCTCAACTGCTCGCCCTTGCTTCGCGAGGCTAGCAGTGCAATGAGCGCATTTGGCGCTCATTGCAGCCTAAGCTCCGCGTCGTCGACGGCTTGCCTTGCTTTGCGATGCTTCCAAAGTGTGACCCACATTTTAAGTGTTCCCCACACTGGCAACTATATACTGTAAAATCCCGGTTATCCGGCACCTAACTAACCGGGACTCTCAGGCAACCGGCATCAATTTCCTATTTTCAAAAAACTCCTGCTAAACCGGCACTATCCAGCACTATTCGGCAGTTCAAGACTGCACTAAAAAACCCTAACTTTTTTCCTATTTTTTTTTTCTGGGCCAAAATGGCCTTGATTAGGTGCTAATGCCTTTTTAAAGGCATTTTGAGGGGGTTTAAGGGTTGTTTAGACCTGTGGGTGCCGGATAACGGGGACTTTACTGTATGTGATATATACCTGAGATAAAGATAGCTATATGCAAATATATATATATACCTGAGATAAAGATAGCTATTATATGCAAATATATATGGAAATGAATGTTATAAAGTGTTCATGCAAGATAATACTGTAGCGGCGCCAGATAACAGGAAAGGTCCCCACTGTAGTTTAGGAAAAACTTCACACTTGTAAAGTATGTAACAAACCAACAACATCAGCAGCTATATAAGCCATGTCGATACCGTTTACAAATTTGCATAGTCCATTTGTGAATAGAAAGTTTGGAGGGTCTGGCTTCAGCACTTCCCTTTAGATTGCAGCAGGTGGGCATGGGCTTCCAAGAAACAGGCGTCTCATTTGTTTTAATGTATAAACTAGCATGATGACATTTTAGGACAGCATAACTATGCTCTTAAATTCAAACATATACTTCTCTGTTATCAGATAAGCAAGATTACATTCTATCTGGCTCACAGGCACCAGCAGTTAGATATTTATAAGGATATGTTAAATGGCTCTGGCTACACAAGTACAAGGTCAATCCAACCATGGTTGCCAGATTGCATACATATTGCTAAATTTATATTTTAGTTACAAGAAAATCATTTTCGGGAGGTCATCATTGGGGTCCTAGCTCATTTCGACCAATATAACATTTGTTGGGGATTTACATATATTAAATTTGATTGCAGTTTAGCTGGAGCATGCTCAGTTTAGAGAGGCCATATTATATGGGATTGCAGACATACAGTGCACCCCCTTGACTTTTTATCTATTTTGTTAAATTACAACCTTAAGTTCAAATATGGATCAGAACGCAATTATCTAAGTTGGTGAAGTGAAATTAGAAAAATATATACATACAACTATTTTTTAGAAATAGAAAAATTGGCATGTGCGTATGTATTCACCCCCTTTGTTATGAAGCCCATAAAAAGCTCTGGTGCAACCCATTACCTTCAGAAGTCACATAATTAGTGAAATGATGTCCACCTGTGTGCAATCTAAGTGTCACATGATCTGTCATTACATATACACACCTTTTTTGCAAGGCCCCAGAGGCTGCAACACCTAAGCAAGAAGCACCACTAACCAAACACTGCCATGAAGACCAAGGAACTCTCCAAACAAATAAGGGACAATGTTGTTGAGAAGTACAAGTCAGGGTTCGGTTATACAAAAATATCCAAATCTTTGATGATCCCCAGGAGCACCATCAAATGTATCATAACCAAATGGAAAGAACATGGCACAACAGCAAACCTGCCAAGAGACGGCCACCCACCAAAACTCACGAACCGGGCAAGGAGGGCATTAATCAGAGAGGCAGCACAGAGACCTAAGGTAACCCTGGGGGAGCTGTAGAATTCCACAGCAGAGATTGGAGTATCTGTACATAGGACGACAATAAGCCGTACGCTCCATAGAGTTGGGCTTTATGGCAGAGTGGCCAGAAGAAAGCCATTACTTTCAGCAAAAAACAAAATGGCACGTTTTGAGTTTGCAAAAAGGCATGTGGGAGACTCCCAAAATGTATGGAGGAAGGTGCTCCGGTCTGATAAGACTAAAATTAAACTTTTCGGCCATCATAGAAAATGCAATGTCTGGAGCAAACACAACACATCTCATCACCAAAAGAACACCATCCCCACAGTGAAACATGGCGGTGGCAGCATCATGCTGTGGGGATGTTTTTCAGTAGCCGGGACTGGGAAACTGGTCAGAGTTGAGGGAACGATGGATGGTTCTAAATACAGGGATATTCTGGAGCAAAACCTGTACCACTCTGTGCGTGATTTGAGGCTAGGACGGAGGTTCACCTTCCGGCAGGACAATGACCCCAAACACACCTCTAAAGCAACACTTGAGTGATTTAAGGGGAAACATGTAATGTGTCGGAATGGCCTAGTCAAAGCCCAGACCTCAATCCAATAGAAAATCTGTGGTCATAATTAAGGATTGCTGTTCACAAGCGCAAACCATCCAACTTGAAGGAGATGGAGCAGTTTTGCAAAGAGGAATGGGCAAAAATCCCAGTGGTAAGATGTGGCAAGCTCATCGAGACATCCAAAGAGACTTGTGAATATTTATGCACATTGCCTTTTTCTGTTATTTTGTCCTATTTGTTGTTTGCTTCACAATAATAATAAAACAAACATCTTCAAAGTTGTGGGCATGTTCTGTAAATTAAATGATGCAAATCCTTAAACAAGCAGTGTTAATTCCAGGTTGTGAGGCAACAAAACTCAAAAAATGCCAAGGGGGTGAATACTTTTGCAAGGCACTGTACCTCCATCTTCTTTTTATAGAGCTTTCTCAAGGTAAACTGGCATGCAATATAAATCCAGCCTGTGGTGACTGAGATTATTTAGTAAACTAAAATACTGATTGGACTTGAAGACATTTCTTAAACTTTAAGTGGGCTAGAAGCAACAATGCATTACTTTTTAGCCTCAGTTGTATATTTATAACTATAAGGTGGAGTAGAAACAATGAGTTTTAGTGTGTGGGAAAAACAGTCCTTCTTGTGGCATGTAGGGGTGCCTTTTTCGGTTTAGTACTGAAATACGCAAATTGCTGTAGTCTTTACAAGTATTATAGATAATCCGAGTCTTTCCAAATGAATGAGTACTGTCATTTTATATATTAGATGTTGTATTGAAGATTTCTAAATAACAATTTACATTTTCATTACTACCTCATTGCAATACTCATGATAGTGTTAATTTATTATTCATCCCTTCAACATTTCTTAATAATGTTTTTGTGCAACTTTGACGTCATGTAAAACACTTTCATACCTTTTGCTCCAGGTATCACAAAATGATTCATACATACTCACTAAAAACTACAATAACTTTTTTTGCTAATTATTGTTTATGTAATGTCATGCCTCTTTCATTTATAATATGTTCCTCAACCTGTTCATGACACAACAAGCCAATTGGGTGTTTACTTTCTTATTGACTGGATTTTATTCCTCCGCCATGCTTTATTCAGCCCATTTACCCTATCCCATGTCTTTATACTGACATCCCTACTAATTGTTTCTGTTTCCATCATAACTTCTCTCTTCACCTCCATCTTCCTTCTCTTTCATATCTTTTTACCCTTCATTTCGTTTACAATCTTTTCCTTTCTTGCCATTTCTCTTCCCTCATCCCCATACCAACAAAGACTTAGGTGCTGCATATGAGGCCCTTCGAGTAAAATTGGTTGCCCATCATAAACCTAACCATAAAGCTTGACTAGCAGGTGATGCAAACTCTTCCATACTCACCTTAGGTATTGTTTTAACAAATATGAACAATTCAATCCAGCCCTGAAGGCAGTGATGTACAGTGGCACACAGCCAAGGTTGAAGGAGGACACAGTAGCAAAAGTTGACAGTGTCTCAACCCAGATGTTAATAAAGCTCTTTTTAAAAAAAATATGTGTTCAACGTTTAAGGAAGGGAAAATATAAAGGACTCTATTCAAAACAGATCCACTAGTTCAGACTTGTCCAATGTCCTTTTACTTCAAACTGGTGCTGCTTTATTATTATAATTGTTTATTGCTCATTAACCTTCTATATTCTTGAATAACATAAAAATTAAAAGATGGCCTTGTTCTGTTAAATAATCAGGCAAACTATGCCCCCACATCTGATCCCTACATATGTTTTGTTTTTATATTTCTAAGTTGCGTATTACCATTTAGACCCAAATATCTTTACAGCTTAGCCTTTTCCCTCTCTCCACTTACATCTTTTATAAAACAGTGTGTCACGGCCCAGAGATGAGGGGCCAAATACACCCCAAGACCCTCATGCTTTAGCTTACAGGAGCAATCTCCAGGTTGTGACTTTGTATTCATCTCAGTGTCCAGCATGCCAATTCAGATCAGAACATCATTCTTGGAGAAGCAGGAAAATCAGATCCCTACAAGAAATACACATGCATCCTTTGCTTAGCGCAGACAGACTGTGACTTTATTCTTCTTACACAGATATTTTAAAATAGCACAAAATAATCTACCCACATGCCCCCCCATAATTCCCCTCCCTGTATGAGGGGTCTGGTTTCCTACTTTGACCTCTCCATCCTATTATTAGGGTCATCAACCCTCCTCCTGGTCTCCAGATGAGGTCCTGGAAAGTTTCATTTTGTTAGGTAATTTCAGATTTTATGGCTGTACTTTGATCACACATGAGGTTTGCAAGGTATATGGCATTCCTATTTCTAGGTCAGTGTCCAGGTGTCTGGTAAATTGGTCTATATGGTTTTTACAATATTATTGTTTATATGTGCCATTAGGGGAGGGAAACATCCAACACATTTCACACGACAACGATGTAAAATAAATGCACAAATTAAATAACCAACAAGATATTCACATTAGTCAAGTTTAAAATAACATTGAATGCCCATTTTTATAGCCTTAATGTTAGCACTCAGATGAGTTAGAGTCCCAAATAACAGGGTTGCTTGTGAGGTTCACCAACAGGCCAGGATTTGATTATAACCCCACATGAGGCTCCATCAGTATGAGTGACTGATTAGCATGTATGTTTCAAGCATTAATATCCTCAAATCCTGGCATGTTGTTTTTCATTTAACACAAGGGTTTGGAACCCCTTAGTATAAACACACCATTTGCATTTTCCTGTGCAGCCTCCATCATTTTCCCTTTATCAACTGCTTATTAATAACTGGGTAGTATCTAGTATCCCCTTCTGGCTACCTTGTTGTGGTGAAAGGGCTTGTGTACTTCAATTAAGCTGTGAGCTATGCCATGTAGGGTCACCCAAGATGGACAAGTCATAGTAGAGAGGTCACACAAATTGCTGTCCATTGGAGAAGGAACTTGCAACCCACTCCAGTACCCACTCCAGTATTTGCCAAGATAATTGGGCCTGGTATGCTGCAGTCCATTGGGTCTTGGAGAGTCAGACACGACTGAACAACAAAGTGTCTAGTATAAGTCTTGTGTGTTTAAATAGTGTTTGAAGGAAAAGGTGACATAAAAATGCTGATATTTCCCAAAGTAGGTATCTTTCTTAAAAGTAGGAACACAAGAACAAGAGGTCATGGACTGAGGATGGTAGCTTTAGGGAAATATGTAAGTACTCCTTTAAATAAATGGTAAACATAAATACAGGGAGGACAAAAATATTTATAAACTTAGGAGCCAGGGAGATTTGACCCTTTATGTATAATAGTACTTCTGCCTAATACTCCTAGATCATTTGCTGTCTTCAGTTAATGACCTCTTGTTTTTGTACACATCTCCTCTTGAATTTCAGGATTTTAGGATAGTTGCATGCGCACAGGTAATATTATTCTATCTCTGACCCACTTAGATATGTTCCATTTAGATGATAAATTGCTTGTTTATTTTTCATTCTCAAATGCATAACTTTATATTTATTTTTGTTAAATCTCATCTGCCACTTAGCTGCCCATTCTTCAAGTTTATATTAGTCCTTTTGCAGAAAAAGTACATCATATTCTGATTTAATTACCTTGCACAACTTAGTGTCCTACTTCTAAGTCATTAATAAATATGTTAAAAAGAAGAGGACCTACTATTTAACCATGAGGAACCCCACTTACCCACTTACCACATTAGTCTAATGTGAGTATGTGCCAGTGAGCTAAAAGAGGCTGCTCTCTGAGTAGGTAACCAGACCTACAGAACAAACCTACTTGGGTATTGTTCGTTCTCAGATGAGCACCTCTTTTTGTTTAGTTTTTCCTCACCTTAAGGGTGATAGGGGGACCCAGACATGGACTCCTTGCTCACTGTGCCTTAGCGAATACAACTGCACCTCACTGACGAGGCCCATGAGAGGCCGAAACGTGTCTGGAATTTGCTGTTTCTCCTATTCAGGGTAGAACTACCTGGTATTTCGGGGCTGGATCATTCTTTTGAGTGAGACCAGACTGATATACTATAGGATATTTCTCCCTGTAAAGGGCACAAATGAGCTAAAAGAGGTTGCTCTCTGTGTAGGGAACCAGACCTATAGCACAAACCTACTTCAGGTATTGTCTGTTCTCAGATGAGTTCCTCTGACTCTTTTTTTATGTGCCATTTACAACAACCCTTTTCTTCCTGTCTTTTAGCCAGCTCTCAATCCATGATATTTACTGTAATTACTTTGCCCCTTATGGTTTATTATAGCCTCCTATGTGGCAACATATTGAAAGCTTTAACAAAATCCCAAAAAGAATGCATCTACCGAGAGACCTTGGTCTGAGCTCAGATTTACCTCTTCAGAGAAACTAATTAGATTTGTTTGAGATTACATATTTATTCTACTTATTATATTATTCATATGTTTATCTATGTATACTATTCCTTAGCAACTCTTCTAAAAGCTTCCCCACTTACAGATCTATAGCTCCCTATATTACCTTCTTAAATATAGGTATCACATCTGCTTTACTCCAGTCATCTGGTAGCAACCCTATGTTGAGCGAATCTTAAAAAATGAGATATAATGGTTTGGCTATTACAGAACCCAGTTACCTCAGTACCCTTGGATGTATTCCAACATTTATTTTTTCCAACCTCTTCTGGATTTCTTCCTGCGTTATCCAATTATTTGGTGATGGTCGTGTAGCCCCATTATGTTGCAGTGACCCAACCACTAGTACCTCCCTTGTGTATACAGAAGAAAATAACCTATTTAACTCATCTGCCTTTTTTTGGTCCTTATTTATCAAACAGTCTGTTTGACATGTTAATTTTGCTGTAGTTTATTTCCTAGCCTTCTTCCCAGTAATATATTAAGAAAGCTTTTAGGGTTAGTCTTACTCTCCTTTGCAATTGACTTTTCTATTTGAGCTAGTCTAATAGCTTTTTTGAAAGTGTTGTTATATTCCTTGTACACAAGTAAAGCTGCCTCTGTTCCCTCTTTCTTATATAATTGAAATACCTGCTTTTTATTAAATAATTGTTAAGCCACATGTGTTGTGATTTACATCTTTTATTTTTATTTACACATGGTATGTGCTGATATGTATGTATCTTTTGTAAAGCCTTTTGAATTTGTCCCAGTCAGCAGCCTAACTTGCAGGGCTCAGCCAACTGAATAGCACCATAAGTTGCGGAGGGTGCGTGCCCGCAGCAGGCCCACAGACTTACGGACTGCATACCGCGACTTGCGGACCTGTAATTGAATGAGGCTCTATGTTATGATCACTGTTCACTTGATATTGTATCAATATCATTTGTGGGGACTAGATACAAGATAGGCTCATTTCAAGTACCGTAGTTTCTTGTATAACTTCTGATTGATATTGATCTCAGAGTGGACTAAAAACTGTTCCTCTTGCCTGAACTGCTGTTCTCATTCATCCAGTTTATGTCAGGATATTTAAAATCTCCCATTATTAGAATTTGACGACGCTTAGCTGCTATAGGCTTTAAATCATAAATATATACAGTACTCCTCATTTACTTCTACCATTACCCCTAAATCTCATAATTAGGTTATAGCCCTACAAATTAACTGTCCCGTCATGAGAATCATCCCACCATGTTTCAGTAATGCCTATGAAATCACATTTCTCATTTACAGTTAACAATTCTAGTTCTCCTGTTTTCCCTGGAAAGCTTCTTGCATTAGCAAGCATACAACTTAGGTTGCTCTGTCTCTAAAGGCTTGAAGTACTTGCTACTGTATTTCAGTCACCTACTATGAACTCCCTTTTGACTATACTAACTTCCCCCTTTTTGCTTTCACACAAATAGTTAACTCATTGCCATACCCTGTTTACACATTCCACCCTGTTAATTAAATCTAGTCCCCCACCACTTACTAGTTTAAAAACTACCCAAGCCTTTCTACCATCATCTCCCCCAGACCCCAAGCCCACTCTTCATTAATGTGCAATCCATCACTGCTATAGAGATTGTATCCAATAGAGAAGTCAGCCCAGTGCTCTAAACACCCCCAACCCTCCATCCTGCATGCTCATTTTTTAGGCACACAATAAATAATAATTAATAAATAATTATAAATAATTAAAATACTACTTTGAAGGTCCTTGCACTGAGCATGTTTCCTAGATCCATAAAATCCTTTATAGGAAAATCCATCTTGTACTAACTTTTTCAGTGCTTCCAATATGTACCAAGACCATTGGGTCATGTTCAGCCTCTCCCAATAATGTATCAACTGATCCACAACATGTTAAACTTGAGCACTAAGGAGAAAGCAAACTGTTCTACCTCACTATTAATAGATTCCTCTACCACCAAAACCTGCCTGTTATACTCTGCCTAATCTTCCATCCCTCTCCTCCAGAAGAACTGTTCTTCATATACCATATTTTTCCGTGTATAAGACGCCCACATGTATAAGACAACCTCCACTTTTTCAAACCCAAAAATAAGAAACCAATATTTTAAACATGAAACGGAAGACACTTTTTTAAATGTTCAACGTACCTGTGTATTTAGTACAGTAACATGAAAAAGAATTTTTTTTTAAATGTTCAAAGAACCTGTACGTCCTGAGTAGTTTTTCTTCCTGCTTTCTCCACTGTCTGAGGTCCAAACTGTCTCTCTGAAGCTTTATTTCCATATTCTTTTGCTTGTTTGATGACTTTTAACTGGAATTTTGAAGAATATGACCATCATTTTTTTTTCAGACATATTGACCACGCACATTGAGCGTTGGTGCTATAAAATATTAACGTTAGCATTGACACAAGGACTGTTCCATTCATCCAGCGCAATAACGCCACAACCTCCGCCTAGGAGTTGCATGTCGTTAATGACGTAAATTAACAGAGTTAACAGGCTAGTGATTGTGGGAAGCCTGTTCATGGAGACAAGGAACCGGAAGTCACGCTACAGCAAGCGCTACTGCAAGCGAAGGGTCCCTTAACTGGTTACCTCCGTGTATGAGACAACCCCCAATTTTTTGCATTTAAAATTTAAGGAAAAATTGTAGTCTTATACATGGAAAAATATGATTCTTTTCTCAATGAGTGAATAAAAATATATAACACTTAGGGGGCCAGGAAGATTTTATAGGAGCGAGACAGACTTCTTTGAGAGATATATAATACATTGCAAAATATTTAGAAGTCAGAAGTACAAGTTTTAGCAGTCCTGGCTCCCAGGCTCCTGGGAAGTTTCCACACCTCTGTATATATACGCACAATGCTAAAGTCCACCAAAGAAGGTACATTGCAATACCTGCAAACAGAGTACATTCCATTCTGTTTTCTTAGGTAATATCTGCACCTCCTAATACATGTACAAAGATCTTTAAACATTCCAACAAACCGGAATAAGTGACAAGAATATTGATTTGACTTCAATTAAATACATTTCACTTTGCCTAGTAATATATGTGTTTGTGCACAGTTTATAATACTGTTAACAATACTAAAATGTATTTAATAGAAGGAAAACCAGAATGACATTGTTGCCACCTAGTCCTGTTTGCTGGAATTTTTATAGATCTTTTGTATATGTATTGGGAGGTGCAGATAATACCTGAAGTGAATGTATTCTAATGTAATGTGGTTTCTTTGGTGGACTTTAGCATTATTGACACAGGAAACATACAGGAAGAGTTGCTGAAATAACACTTCACACTCTTTATTGATTTGTTGTACTACTGTCCAGCCAAAGAGTATATAAGGAAGTCGATCAAGGAAATAATAGTTATAGGGTCAGATAAAAGGACCACCACGCTGTTTTCCCATAATAAACATACTGTAACATAACAGGCAATGTAGATATAGTTCTATATATGTAGAAAGTACATTTCAGTAACTTTCTTTGGTGTTCTCTGCAACTAATATCCATCTTCCTCCTCTAAGCATCGCTAGATTTATTACTAGGCAAACAAGGCAGGGGTGCCTCACTTCCATATCAAGAAATGTAAATGTCAGTTTGTTTATATTACACACATAGACCATGCCTTATATAGCCAGGTGCCATGAGCATGTCTTAATCCAGCACTGCTGCTCCTTCATGCACATTGACATGCAGTAGGCAAAATTTATTGCTCTGCCTCACTGTCTGCCTACCACAAAGCTCTCCTCCTACCTCAGGTCCTAAAAGCACCATAATCAGTTCACTAACTGGCTTCCCTCCAAAATAAAGCTCCTTCATCTCTCCCCACAATAGCCAACTAGGATTCCAACTTCTCACAACTGGGTATTAAGTGTTTGTATGTGTGATGTATTTGCCAAATATATATATATATATATATATATATATATATATACTCTATATATATATATATATATATATATATATATATATATATATATATATAGTATATAAATAGTACATTTGTGCTCACATTTGAACATCTGAAATAAGTTAAAAGACTTATTTCCTGCTCTGAATTCCACAAAATACAGTTATTGCACTGCATTCTGGGAACCTGGGCAGGGGCATGCAAATCTGCCCACTAAGGCTTCACTCTTGTAATCCAATAACAATTTAAACATGCCTTCCTTTCAGCATATGCCTGCTGTATTACAAAGCTTTTAGCAAGGCGCAGGATGGATTATGCACAAGCCAGGAAACCTACCCACATACAGCTGTTTCAAAGTTATTGCCTCTGGCCAGTTCCAAGCTTGTGAAGTAGACTTTTTTAGGGGGTAGTTTACCACTGCAATCATTTATTTTATGGTGGGCAAAAGAGCGATAAAAGCCCTCTGCCATAAAGAAGTACAGTAAATAAATAGTATATTTATGCTCACATTTGAATGTCTAAAACATGTTAAAATACTTATTTCCTGCTCAAAATTCCAAGAAATACAGTTATTGCACTGCATTCTGGGAACCTAGGCAGGGATATGCAGTGGCGTAGCTAGAGTAAACGTCACCCGGGGCGGTCCGTTTAAATGTCACCCCAGTGACCTGCGACTGCGAGGCTAGCGGCACTTAGACTGCAATGTGCGCCGCAGGCGCTCATCGCAAGGCTTATGGGAGAGGCTTCAATGCCTCCCATGTCTGTCCCTTTCCTCCTCCTTTCAAAGGCCCACACTGCTCCCCCTGCCCCACTGATGCTCCCCCTGCCCCACTGCTCTGCCCCACTGATGCTCCCTCTGCCCCACTGATGCTCCCTCGGCCCCACACTGCTCCCCCTGCCCCACTGATGCTCCCCCTGCCCCACTGATGCTCCCCCTGCCCCACTGATGCTCTCTCTGCCCCACTGATGCTCCCCCTGCCCCACACTGCTCCCCCTGCCCCACTGATGCTCCCCCTGCCCCACTGATGCTCCCTCTGCCCCACTGATGCTCCCCCTGCCCCACTGATGCCCCCCTGCCCCACTAATGCTCCCCCTGCCCCACTGATGCTGCCCCACTGCTCTGCCCCACTGATACTCCCCCTGCCCCACTGATGTTCCTCCTGCCCCACTGATGCTCCCCCTGCCCCACTGATGCTCCCCCTTCCCCACTGATGCTCCCTCTGCCCCACTGATGCTCCCCCTGCCCCACTGATGCTCCCCCTGCCCCACTGCTCTGCCCCACTGATGCTCCCCCTGCCCCACTGATGCTCCCCCTGCCCCACTGATGCTCCCTCTGCCCCACACTGCTCCCCCTGCCCCACTGATGCTCCCCCTGCCCCACTGATCCTCCCTCTGCCCCACTGATGCCCCCCCTGCCCCACTGATGCTCCCCCTGCCCCACTGATGCTCCCCCTGCCCCACTGATGCTCCCTCTGTCCCACTGATGCTCCCCCTGCCCCACTGATGCTCCCTCTGCCCCACTGATGCTCCCCCTGCCCCACACTGCTCCCCCTGCCCCACTGATGCTCCCCCTGCCCACTGATGCTCCCTCTGCCCCACTGATGCTCCCCCTGCCCCACTGATGCTCCCCCTGCCTCACTGATGCTCCCCCTGCCCCACTGATGTTCCCCCTGCCCCACTGATGCTCCCCCTGCCCCACTGATGCTCCCTCTGCCCCACTGATGCTCCCCCTGCCCCACTGATGCTCCCCCTGCCCCACTGCTCTGCCCCACTGATGCTCCCTCTGCCCCACTGATGCTCCCCCTGCCCCACTGATGCTCCCCCTGCCCCACACTGCTCCCCCTGCCTCACTGATGCTCCCCCTGCCCCACTGATGCTCCCCCTGCCCCACACTGTTCACCCTGCCCCACTGATGCTTGTACCTGGTTCCAATCCTGCCAGCATCGCTGCACTCACCGTCTTCTCCTCTGTGCAGACCGTCTTCCAGCCAGAACTACTTCTTGGATCAAGCCGCGAATCGCACAGGCGGGATGCGCATGCGCAATGCAAGGCTTGATCCAGAAAGTAGTTGGAGCTTACATTACCAAGTACACACAGGAAAGACAGCCAGATACAGAGTTCGACCTTTTCTGGTAGAGACCAAAGGAAGTACTGCTGCAGGATGGAATCACATGGTTGGGCAGGGTCTGAGCTCACAGCTGAATTGGAGCACAAGGAGAGAGCACAAACAGAAAACTCAGAGCTTGATACAAATGTATCAGCTGCCTGAGCCTCCTCTCTATTGTCCAAAACAAATTATGAATTTTATGCGAATTTAGGTTTCAAGGGGTTGTTAACTCTAATTTTCAACTGTCTGACATTTTGCTAACTTCAAGGTAAGTGTTTAAATGTTTATTCTGGTATTTTGTTATGCAAAAAAAAAATGTTTTCATACACTACTGACTCTCCTCTATCAGATGCACCATAATCCAGGAAACTTACATATGCCTTTAAGCTATCAGAAGGGTTTCAAAGTGTTTTGAAGGCTACAATGGCAATTTTCCTTTTAGAAGTAGAACATCTCACACCGTCTGCTCTTAAAAGGAATAGTTATAGATAATCTCATTATTTTTGCATTGTATTTTGCATGGTTATACAATGTAAGTATTATACTCCATTGTATTCCTGCTTTGATTGAGACGTTGGAACATGCCAAGTGTCCCCAAAGTACAGAATGTTCAGGTGTGTTTTGGCTGCAGTTATCATTCTTCAGAAAAGGTTTGTACCCGGGGCCCCTGGGGGCTATTGACTGAGGCTTCTGTTCAACATTTACTACTTGCAGATTCTCTGTAAGAGTGGAGGAAGTTTGTTTATTTACATTGAAGGCTGGGACTGCATTTGGACTTCTTTCAGATTTCATTTGTCTGCTTATATTAGAGAATTATATAATATCATTACTCATTCTCATCTATATAACAGGTCAAAGCAGCATCCATCATGCTTTTGAAACCTGCATTATAGGGTCACTATGACACTATATTCAACATTTTTCTTTTAAAGCGATATGTAAGTGAGCTGGATTATAAATGCATTTGATAGAGGAGAATTAGTAGTGTATGACAAAACATTTTGCATGAAAATATCCCAACGTAAACATTATTCAGCTTATCTTAAAGTTAGCAAAATGTCCTATATCTTTTGGCATTTGCATTTGATCATGTACTCCCCTAGAAAACTCCACCTAAATTAGCATAACTTTCAAATTCAGAATCAGGCTAATACATTGTATCATTCTTCCCCTTGGTGGCTTCTTCCATGCTCAGTACAAAAACAGCAATAGTTACTTCCTGTGCCCTGTACCAGAAAGGTCAAACTATGTATCTTGCTGTATTTTCTGTGGGTTCACTTATGTGTGTACCCGGATTATGTAAGCGTTCTGTTGGTGTGAACAGCTGGATTTGATTTTGTGCAAATAACTTTGTAAGTAAACTGAACTTTTCTATATAACACATGTTGTCATACACTACTAATGCTCCTCTATCAGATGCATTCATAATCCAGCTCACTTACATATCCCTTTAAGGAATTATACTTGAAAATAGAAAAAAGCAACATTTTTAATGTGTAAAACAAGCAATAATACAGTTTCTTATTTATAAACTTTTATATGTAATTATTCTGCTGTGGAATCTGCCATTATGGATTCTCCTGATTCATTTTATTGTTAAACATATCTGTCACATAGGAATGATCTTCACCTTTATTAAGCTTCGCTTTATTAATTGCTGCTGATAAAGCCATTAAAGCCAATTTATACATAACATAATTCTGCTATATACTATAATTGCTATTATTTCTACATTTTTTTGCATTGTTCAATCGTTTTCGACTCTCCATGACCTCATGGACTCTAACACACCAGGCACATCTTTATATCCATGGTCGTGCTGGTCCACTTGGTATTCATGGCAGAGATACTGGAGTGGGTTGCCAGTTCCTTCTCCAGTGGGCCACAGCACACAGCTCCTGGTATTCCCAGGGTCTCCCATCCAAGTACTGACCAGGCCCAACCCTGCTTGGCTTCAGGGTGGTGTGACCTCTTGGTTCCCTGACTGGAATCGAACCCATATCACATCGGTTACATACTTACATAGTTACATAGTAATTTAGGTTGAAAAAAACTTTAGTCCATTAGGTTCAACATTTTTAGATCTCCTCTGATCTGCAATACCCGGATTTATTGTTAATTGAAAACAAAACAAACAAAAAACTGTGAAACATTGCCAATTGTCGCAACAGGGAAAAAAAATTCCTTCCTGACCCCAGATACTGGCGATTGGATTCATCCCTGGATGAATACTCCCTCTCTATTTATCCAGGATAGCCCTTAATGCCCTTTTTATTTAAAAATATATCCAATCCCTATTTAAAGTTATCTATCGAATTAGCTGTCACCACCTACTTTGGTAGAGAATTCCACAGTTTAACCACGCTTACTGTGAAGAACCGTTTTCTTTCTTTAATGTGAAATCTTTTTACTCCTAACCTCAAGGGATGTCCTCTTGTCAGTTGAAAACCTCTTGGCACAAAAAGTTCCCTTGGCAAAGCCTTGTATTGACCCTGGATGTATTTACATAAGGTAATCATATCCCCTCTTAGATGCCTTTTTTCTAGAGTAAATACGTTTAATTTGGTTAGTCTTTCTTCATAACTTAGCCCCTCCATTCCCTTTATTAGCTTTGTTGCTCTTCTCTGTACTTTTTCCAGCTCTAAAATGTCATTTTTATGTAGTGGTGCCCAAAATTGTACTTCATATTCCAAATGAGGATGTACTAGGGATTTGTATAGGGGTAGAATTATGTTTGCTTCTATACCCTTCTTAATACATGCTAATGTTTTACTTGCCTTTGCAGCTGCTGCTTGGCATTGAGCACTGTTACCTAAGCGGATGTCCACAAGTACTCCCAAATCCCTTTCAATATCCTATACACCTAGATTTGCTCCATTAAGATTATAAATTGCACGGCTATTTTTCCTTCCCAGATGCATAACCTTACATTTATTCGTATTAAATCTCATCTGCCACTTAGATGCCAATTCCTCTGATTTATGCAAATTACCTAAACCCTATTGAGCATCTGTGGGGCATCCTCAAACGGAAGGTGGGGGAGTGCAAGCTCCATGATGTCATCATGGAGGAGTGGAAGAGGACTCCAGTGGCAACCTGTGAAGCTCTGGTGAACTCCATGTCCATGAGGGTTAAGGCAGTGCTGGAAAATAATGGTGGCCACACAAAATATTGACACTTTGGGCCCAATCTGGACATTTCCACTTAGGGGTGTACTCACTTTTGTTGCCAACGGTTTAGACATTAATGGCTGTGTGTTGAGTTATTTTGAGGGGACATACAGGCTGTACGCTTACTACTTTACATTGTAGCAGAGGGTCATTTCTTCAGTGTTGTCACATGAAAAGATATAATAACATATATACATAAATGTGAGGGGTGTACTCACTTTTGTGAGATACTGTAACTTCATTAATAAACATATTTTAAATTTGTGAAAATTAAAAAGAGTTGAACTTATCGTTAAAGCTAAGAGAGTTAATGTAACATAACACTGCAGGCCATGAGACAAACGTAATGGATCAACATATCAATCACTCAAATTCTCTACTGTGAAAAGATTTAATAATTTATGATGTGCTCAGAAAGCTTTTGTGTATGTTTCATACAGTGTATATTTTATTTCACAGAAACGTATGACACCCTACATCAGTGACAGGCAGCATATTTCACTTGAGGGCCTCATGTGTGGCACCTGAGTCCAAAATTGTAAAATTGATGTAGAAAAGGAATCAATTGATAATAGTATTATAGATAATGACAAGAAGTATATAGAAGTAAAAATAGGCATTATTTACTAGTTTTTAAAGAGGTATAACTGATTGTGTATTGTTGAAGAGTGGCTGTTGCCCACCATTGCTCTACAGTTTACCTTGAAGGGATCATTTAGTTCTTTATTATTTACTAATAGTATTTTTTGCAAGCTGATATAGAGTTATTAATACAAAATAAGTTAGATAAATTTGATATAGTCAGTCACAATTCAGCCTGTGAGATCAGCTTAGTTGCTTTTGATTAAAACAGCCTGCACAGCAACAGCGTCTATGTCTACGTTGCGGCAGCTTCTTTAGGCTTTTTGCCAGACAGAATGAATCGTATGGGCAATTTTTAGTATTAAAATATAATCATTAAATCGAGGATCGAGGGTTATGGCGAATAGCTTATTTATATAAAAAAAAAAACTATTATTAAATAGTCAAATATGCATCAATTAAAGAAAAATGCTAAAAAGATTTGTTACTGATATTATGTACTGAGATAATACTGAACTGGATGTGCCTTTATGCTATTGCAAACTAACCCTAAAACTGATTTACAGGCAAGTCATGCCCAAATGCTTCCTCCATCCCCCTGACATTTATTTTATACAGTGAGAATTCCATGCTGACTTCTCAACCAATCATAGAACATATCCTATGATGCAACTGGCAGAGGATGGAGCGAAGATTGGATATGACCCCCTTATGAGTCCGATTTTGCATATCCTTATTTAGTATACTGTTTCCTATTTTGCATGCATGTTTTTGAGAAAAACTTGCTTTGTATAAAATACACATTTTCACAATAAATGTTTACAGCTCTGAGGAATGTATTTTAGGGAAAACCTTACATGTTTGTGATGTATAGAACCAACTAACAATGTTAGTATAGAAGTTTCCATCTTGTCTGACTTGAGCACTTGCTGCTAAGCCTGAATCCTGTGTAAGTATGATTATATTATTTATCTATGGGTGCAGGGGTGGGGAGGAGGGGAAAGAGATGGTTATCTAATAAATTATTGGATCTTTTGCAAATTGACACATCCACCCTTCCCCTACACATGCTCAGATGTCAGCAGCTTGAAACTAAAACTGTAAGCCTGCTCATTTCTCAAAATATCACTAATGCCCCCAGCGTGAAGCAGAGACATCAGATTTTTTTTTTCTAATTAGAAACTAGCTTTATGACAGTTTTTCTGCCCAACTGTTCTTTTAGTCAGAAATATGTATACAGTACTTTTTCAAATATTGTGGAACGATAATGTGGGTTGTATCTAAATGAGGAAATTTGGAAATGAGACAAAGTTTTTTTGAACATATGTGCAAATAAAATTATTTTTAATTTCCAATATTGTTATATGTACTGTATACAAATAAGTTTTAGTAAATGTTGCTAAAAGTACTAAATAAATCCCTTTTTTTGTTCCAGTTGAAAGAGGGTAAATGTAAATATTTTGCAATGTCTTTTTTTGAATTTCAGTGAAGATCCTAGAGTTAAATAAACATCACTGATTACCTAAATACAAGGGGCTTGCTCTTATTAGCCTGTGAGGACTAATGCAATACACCCCTAAGTCTCCTGCTTTCGCTTACAGGAACAATCATCAGGTAATGACTGTGTTATCTCAGTGTCCAGCATGCCAGTTCACGTACATCACTCATGGAGAAGCAGGAAAATGAGATCCTTTAATTAGGATTGCACATCACACTAGAATTAGAGTCCACCCACATGACTTCCTCCCCCCTCTGAGATATAATTGATCTGGTATGATTCGGTTATCAATAGGTTTGGGGGGATCTTCCTGTCCCTCTTAGCCTCCAAAATATTTTTTTTTTTTAAGGAAAGTCCCTGTCTTAAACAATAAGTTCAACCTAAATTAAGTTACTTTTATATTGAAAGACCACTCTTATTGAAGATTAACTATCTATGTAAAAGTACTTACAGTAGCTCTGTGAGCTGATTGGGTCTAAGGTTTAAATCCAGATGGACTACAGCTAATTTCTTAGCTTTTAATGTTCTATGTTCCTCAGCATCTCACATCACCTAACGTGCTAAAACATTTACACATATAATTGAAGATCTATAAGTGAAGTAGCTTGTGCTTATGGGATACTTCCCCTTTAAAGGACAACCATTATCAAGTGTTTTCTATGGGCTCTTTTCAGTTTTTTTAAGCTTTTTTTGCATCTTTTCTTTCCGGTGCATAATTATTTTGTGTTCTTGCCTGCTGCTGCCTGCTACTTTCTGAGATGGGGTGTCTTTGTAAACTAGTGAGCTTCACACTAGTTCTGCTGAGTACTGGCAGTTTTTAGGGCTATATTTCAATTGTGTAAACATAAACTTTCTGTACATTCCAACTCAGCAAGTGATCTGCTAAAAGCAATATGGCAGATAGCACAACAACAACAACAACATAAATACATATAAAAAAATAACAAATTAGATACTGTGTTATTTTGTAATTTACATTCTAAAAACACCTTGCATATTTTAAGTGTAATTCTTCAAAGCATTAAATGCATATTTAAATTTCATGGATTATAATTATGTATCTGATAGTGGAGAATTTGTAGTGTATAAAAATATTGTTTTGCATAAAACCTCCTAAAATAAACATTAATAAACTTACCCTGATGTTTGAAAATTACCCCAGGTTTCTGCCATTTGATTTTGAAAAGTCATGCCTCTTCAAAGCCTTAGCTAAATTAGCATAAAATTCATAATTCGCTTTGGTCAATCACAGGCAGCTGCAACATTGTTTCAAGTGATCGGAAAGTCAGTTTGTACAGCAAAGCATCATGGGGTGTGTAATCTAGTTTTCCACTGAACAAGGGAGCAATGAGAAGCTCATTGCTTTGTGGATCTCAGCATATACTGAAGATTAGTATAAAGTTAAAAACCATACCCGAATGCAGCGTTTCTATTGGTAGGTACACTGTGCCAATGTAGGCAGCTCTAGGGTTGTGGAAACATTTACTTTAAATAAAATGAATCAGTATGTGTACAGAATAACTCAATGTAATGTTTGTTTCTGACATAAGCAGCATGTGGTAGATTAAAAAAAAGTTACAAACCCGGAAACTTAGATCCACCTTTTTTAAAAAAAAATATAGACCTAAAAGTGCAAAACCCCAAGTCCCACATTCTCTGGTTGCTTCTTTTGTTTTCTTTTTGTCTAGAAGATTAAAGATGGAAACCTAGGCTCCCATTCAATTGAGCAATTGTGGTTTACTAGAGCCCGTAATGTAGCCCGTAAACTAATTTGCTATTCAATTCCTCAAGCCTACAAATGTTTTCACACCCGTAAATGGCAAATGTACGTGTGTGTATAACGTAATCTGCAGGCTTACAGTTGAATAAGGCTCCTAGAATACCAGTTTGACAGAATATATGTGCACATATTAAGTATATGTTTCTTCAAAACTTACTTTGCACAAAATGATGTTAAAGCTCCCTAATAGTGCATAATTTTTTAAGAATCTTAATGTCCATGTTGAGATGTATGGTGTACAGTTTATTTTTTTCCCTGCAGCACAGCTCTACTCACCCTGAATCTAAAAAAAATGTCACTGGAGGTTGGTTTAATTTAGTTTAGCCAGCATCTTATTCATCTTTTTAAGTCTGCTATTTTGTGTACAGAGAGACTCTTTTTTTTACTTTTTTTTACTTTTTGACAATAAGACTCATCTCTTTTAGTGACTCAAGAGTGGGGCATTTTTTGCTCATGTCATACCATTTATACAAGTTAAAAATACAATATGATTACTGGATTTCAGATCATGGATTAAGTCAGCAATGATTTAAAAAAATAAAAATAAATATTAAACATTAAAATCGTATATTTTTTCGTGATTAAAGCACAGTCTTAAAATATATGTCTCACTGTGCTCTGTTAAAAGTTCATGTAATTATCCTCCCATTCAGTCCTGTTTTTACTGCACACTATGTACTAAATAGAGCAAAAACAAGAGTGTTGTTAATTATTCTCCAGCGTCTAATTACTTATTTGTGTATGTACGCATTCTCCTTACTGCATTCTGTACCCTTACTGTTCTATAAATGGAAATTGTGCTATTTTCACTGTCCCTCCATCCTTCGTCACCTTGTTAAACTGAGCAGACCCATTGTCCCTTTTTTCCATCCTATATTTAGTATGTTGATTTAATCTCATAGCTATAAATTCCAGTTGATCCAATTTAGATTCCATGAGCCAGTTCTGTTGCTTCTTTGAATATGAGTAATATTTCTTACAGATCTTGGAAAATTTAACATCGTAATACATATGAAATGAACAGCCAGCATTATAAAATGGACTGACCCCAAGAACTAACAATCTAGGGACAAACTTACTGCTAAATAGCAATTTAACAAGTAAAGTTCATGAGGATTTATTGTGTACATCCTTATGTTTCTTCTTAGACTCACATTATGCTATTTGAAGTGTTATACTGATAATAGGTACAATATAGCCTTTAAAGGACCACTGAAGCATCATATTTATAGGAGGTTCCTATGAAGAACTTGACATGATAATGTTCAAAATCTTTCTAGTTTAGTTTTTAAATTAATAAATAGTTTCACTTTTAAATATTAATTTTGTTTTAATTGTGGCAGACATGTTTTTGTTCCTAACACCTGATAGGTGGACTCAGATAAAGCCTCTATTCAGTTATATTGAAATATTTTTATTTATTTTTATTTTATTTTTTTATATTGAAATATTACAACTTTGAACGGCCACTAAGCAAAAGGGCTTAAAGCTACCAGTGTGTCATGCATCTGCTGCAGACAATGAGTCTGTGATGTGTGTCTTAGGTCACAGCTGTGAAACATGGCAGCCTAAATGAAAGAGAAGCCGAAAAAAAGGTGCAGGTTCCAGAAAGTGAGATTCTGTTTCTTCAGATTTTCTTAAGAGTTAGTGACTGTCTGACTTTATATGACAATTACATTGTTTCTTGTGAAATTCAATATTGTTTGTTCAGTATTGTTATGCAAATGAATGGTTCCATATATTAACTTGCTGCTTTCATGTGTTAATTAGAATCACATAGCCGAAGCACTGTATATTTAAAGTGATACTGCGGAGGTTCATGCTGAGAACAAAACATACTAATGGCAGTGCACAGTTATTGGGGCAATGCTTCATAGGACCATAGTGTACCAATGGCAGTGACAGTCTCTATTATTGTTCTTTTTTATGCCTGGGTACTGGTAGATAACCTGACCAATTATCGAGAACCACTGGAATCTCATGATTTATATTATGTATGCAGAATAATTTCCCATCACACTGTATATTACTAGTATAGAATCCTAGGATATGTCCTGTGATTGGCTGAGAAGTTAGCATGAAATTCTCACTGTAAAGGCGAACTGGATGGGGAGGCGAAAACGTGATTCCTTATGGGGTAACTTTAGGGTAAATTAATATCTTAATAGCATTATTTTTACTACATTGATTCATCTATTATTTTATATGCTTTTACTAATTCCACAAAAGCAATAAAAGTATTACATCCACTTTACAGAGCCGCTCGTTTGCTGCCGGTGACCCCCTCCCTGTAACCTCATGAGCTGACCTCATGTCACTTTTAAGCTTCCACTGACCATAGATATTTATGTTTTACTGCTGTGAGTTTCTAATTTTTCTGGGGACCTTCTTAGAGATCTGTGCATGGCTAGTTATGAAGTGGAATGTTAATAAGTTTTCCAAAAATAGCAGGATTTCTTCTCTTTTTCTTGGTAGTCTTAAAGGAACATCGCTCCCACTTTGGTTGGGAAAGCAAGTTGAGTTAATAAAAAAAGGTGAACCCTTTTTTTGTTTGTCTAGACTCGAAAAACAAAACATGAGACAGAGAAGAACAGATTAGATTTAGAATAGATTAGACTTGATGGACACCTTCTCCTACATACTAAAGGGTGAAGTGTTGGAGAACTTTTGCATTTCTTTATTTTCCAATGGGTCATAAGGTATCAAGATTTACAACATTTTACCCTTTAATATCCCCTTCTGGATAGCAACCTTGTTGTGGTCAAGGGGCTTGTTTACCACAATGAAGCTCTGGGCTACATCATGTAGGGTTAACAAAGATGGGCAGGTCATGAAAGAGAGGTCAGACAAATTGCAGTCCACTGGAGAAGCAACTGGCAATTCACTTCAATATCTATGCCAAGAAAACCATATGCACAAGCACAACCAGAAACACAGATAGATGTGCCTGGGATGATGCGTCCATTCACCAAGAGTCAGACATGACTGAAGGACTGAATAACAACACTTAAGTATACATTGCTCTTAATCTTATTGGTTTATATTAATTATGAATAGATACCAGAGATTGTGATTTTTTAAAATGTTATTACATCCAACCAATTTCTGCATTGGTAAAAAAATTACATCTTTCTCAGAAATCCCCAGGTGAGGCATCCTTGGGGTTATATTTACCCTGTTTTCCACTGGTATAAATAATAGATATTTTTGTTTCTTTACAGAATTTCCCATTCTTTTATACATTTTACACTATAACTTTTTAAATCTTAGCTTTCTTTCTAGAATTATTATCAAGAAGTTTGATTATGGAAGTGTGTGCATGGCTGCGAATGGGTCTGCTTCTGAGCTCACTAACAGAGCCTGGAGCAACAGAGTACACTAACACATACCCTCTTATAGTGATATAGCAGCAAAGGAGGATATGTGCTGCTTGATCAGAGCTGCAAATGGAGTCACTCAGAACAAAAATAAACCATTTTAAAATGAAATATATTTATTTTTCTGTTATAATAATATGCTTCATTCTCATTCTTTGTCATACTGCCTACATGGGCAGTATGCTTTTAAAAAACAAAACAAGATAGTGGTCCTTTAAATGCGGACACAAAATCTGCTATTTAATCTGCTACTTATGAGTATATCTGTACCATGAATACAACCGAGCATCCTCTGTGTAGCAGGTCACTGTTACATAGCCTCTATCTCCGCTAACCTATTTATCTCAAGTGCTGTGTATATATTGATCAACGAGAGCTTTTTCTGAGTCTTTAGAGATTTCAATATGTAGGTCAGGGTGAAAGAAAAAAACATAATTATGCACCTGCTTCCATGCAGAGAGCATCATATACTGTATCTTCTCTCAGTCTTGTACTCCTGTTCAGAAGATTGTAAGCTCTGGGCTTTGTTGAACCAGGTCTAAATGTTCCCATCTAATATATTGGTTCTATTGTTCAACTGTTCTCTGTACATTGGGATCAGGATATGCATCTTTTAGAAATCAGGCTAATGAGATGCCGATTAATTTAACGAGGTTGAAATGAGGCATTTTGAAAGCAAAGAGCAATTTCTAGTTACCAGTGTTGTAAATAATTAAGACTGATCTAAAACACAAGAATATGTTGCAAGCTCAAACTTCATGATTTTTTCTTCGAAGAGCAAGAAATTCTGTATTATACTAGCGACTAGACCGTCAAAAATGGCAGCATAAACATTTGAAGCCTCGCAATGCTGTTTGCCACACAATGCGAGGCTCTCCCCCCCATCTAATTACAGCCCTGCTCATTGCAGGCCACGGCACAAGCCCGTAACTTTAAGAGCGCCACAGACAAACTCTTTCTCCCCTGTGTATCTTTCTCTCCTCTCCCTCCCGTGTCTCTTTCCTCCCCAGTGTCTCTTTCCCTCCTCTTCCTCCCGTGTCTCTTTGCCCCCCCTTCTCCCTGCCCTGTATTTTTTCTCCTTATCTCTTCCCCTGAGTCTCTTCCCCCCCAACCCTCCCCTTTGTCTCTTCCCCCTCTCTTCCTCCCCTGTGTCTCCCCCCCCCTCTCCCTCCCCTGTCTCTTTGGCCCCCTCTCCCTCTGTCTCTCATTTGCCTTTTAAAGGTTTGCAAACATTTGTGGTCTTGACTGTGGTTAAACCCGTACATTTTTTCAAGCCTGCTATTGCTCAAAGCCTTGCCTAAAAAAAGTTACACGTTTAACCAACGCTATTTTTTTCAAGCCTGTAACTCGGAAGCCAAAAGACGCCAATTAAATAGCAAATTAGCTTTCAACTTCACTTCCCGTAAGTAAGGTTTCAAGCTAATTTGCTATTCAATTGGCGTCTTTTCGCAGCCTCCAAACGGCGTTTGTGTGTATGTATGCGTATAGAAGCTGTTGAGTGTTCTGTGGATCAAGTGAGCTGTATCCCACAGAATGATTTTGGTTCCTACACCCCTGCCATGTATACTTGTATATAAGGACGAATATAAACGATTTTCACGTAAAACCTATGTTTTAGCCCACAATTAATTAACCTACATGTGCAAACAGTAGCAAAGCAAATCATTGTCACAAAAATATAAATTAAAAATACAGTTTACCTTTTAATGGTTGCTGTTATACCAGCTCTTTCCTGGATGACTGAAAGGAAGTAGCAGGTTTTAACAGTGATAACATTACTCAAGCCTTATCAAGAAAGCCTTACTAATGTTGCAGCTGAAATCTTCCACTTCAATTCAGTAGTTCTCAGGACAATGAAAGAGATAGGGAGGAAGACAACAGTGGCCATTAACAAGGTAAACTGTTTTTTTTTATTTTTTATTATATTTTCTGGTTATTTTCTGCTTTTTTGCTGTTTGCTCATTTATTTTTAAAGTTAGAAAATGGTAAATAAAAAAGTAGGTTTAAGTGTGTACACTGGCCTTTTTAAATTTCTCCTTGCCAAAGCAGCCTTCAATAAACAGCTGCACTTAAGGTCAGTATTAGCGCTGGGATACACACCTTCTCATCTTGATTCTGGACTGGCTCAGGCTGGCTGTATCCAGAACGGAGACAAAAACCATCAAGATGTTAAGCCACCACCACTATATACACAGAAATAATAATACAGTAGTACCTCTGCACTCGTCTACCTTAAAACTCGTCTTATTTGTCATTCAACACATTTTGACAAAGAAAAATGCCTCAGCACTCGTTGTTTACCTTGGTACTTGTCGCTCTCTTATGAGTCAATTTACATTAATCCTTATGGGGATTTGGTATTAGTCTTTGTTGCCACTCATGTGCATTCTGGAACCAAATAACGACAAATAACATTTAAAGAGGCACTGTAGTCCTATATTTTTAGTGTTCTATTGTAAAGGATTAGAATTAATAATTGGCGAAATAAACAACGTTTTAATTTTCAACCTATTATATACGATTATACGTAGTTATGGCCATTTCCGAGACTTTCTTATAATGACCTCCCTATTATGTCTAAAATTCCAAGGCAACTCCTTGCTCGAAAGGCAGATAAGCCACGTTAGTTGTCTCACTTATTCAATATCAAAAATTGGACAACTTTATTGAATTAACTATGCCGCAAACATTGAAAAATATGAGCCTCATTCAATTCGGGGCTCGCAACTCGATTGCAGACAGCCAAATGTCTGTGATTGAGTTGCCTGCTCCTGTTGCTCTACTTTTGCGATGCTATTCAATTGTCCGGGCCCGCAAGTTAGGCGCCGGTTGCGAAAATCGGAAACCATGCTATCGACAGTAGCATTTGTGGGCTTGAACATGATCGCAGACGCAAGGCTGTATCTCGTAGTTCAAGCCCATATGACTTTGAAATCCAACCTCCATATTTCAATGAAGTTATACGGGCTTGAACCACGAGTTACGGCCTTGCGTCAGCGATCATGTTCAAGCACTTAGGACCTTAATGAAAAATGGAGGTTGGATTTCAATGTCCTACGGGCTTGGAAGTTGAAACCCGTAGGACCTTACATTGATTGCCGTGATCGATATAACACGTGAATTGAACATGAAATAAAGTGTTGGAGACTGTTGTGCTATTAATTCTAAGACCTAACATCACTTTCACTCTTAATAAAAGTACAGTATTGCTTTTTTATTTGCTTTTAAAGTGCTCCGATGTGTCATTAAGCCCCTTGCGAGACCTCCTTGTTACCATTAATTTGTGGTTAGATATTTGCCATTTGCGAGTTTGAGTGATTAACGAGTGGGAATCTGAGCAATTGAATAACGATTTGCGATTTTAGCCTTGCGAATTTGAAAAATCAAAGGTTTGGAAGGCAGTAACTTTAAAAAATCTCTATGAATTCCAACTTTGAGCCAGTAACTTGATCGGAGCCCGCAAGAAGATGCCAATTGAACAGCAAAATAACTTGCGACATCCACTTGAAAGCCCGAACGGCTCAATTGAATGAGGGTCAAAGTGCCTAATAGGGACTTAATGTCCAAATATTAAAACAAAAAAAAAATCACTCAAAGTGTACTTTTTTTTGCGTTGTTCAGTCGTTTCCAACTCTCTGTGACCTCATGCACTGTAACACACCATGCACAACTTTGTGTCCATGGTCACGCAGATCCACTTAGTTTAGAGATACTAGAGTGAGTTGCCAGCTTCTTTGCCACAGCATACTACTCTTGATATTCCTAGGTGGTCTCCCACACAAGTACTAACCAGGCCCAACACTGCTCGGCTTCAGGTTGGTGTGACCCCTTAGTTCCCTGACTGGAATCAAACCCAGGTCACAGCACCAAACCACTGGACCACCAGGGATCCCCAAGACAATATTTTATTGTGCGGTGGTCCTTTAATAGAGTGGCTGCCCCTCCAAAATAGGTACAATTGGAGGTAATGCATCAATGACACTTTTTAGGTTGATACAATTATTTTGTTTCTTATTAGAGACCATACCCCCAAGGTGTTGGCTCCCATTGTGTAACATCTAGATTGTAAACTCCTTAAGAGAGTGTCTCCATCCACCTCATGCTGTCATCCCCTGGCTCCTCTCATGTTTGTTACCGTATTATAATTTCCCTGTAGTATAATCTGCTGCTGATATATAAATAAATTGATAACACAGGCATCTGTCAGTTGTTTTTCTTTACTATCCGGCCTTAATAAATGTCTCTTCTGCCGGTCTATAAGTTGGAGCCATGGTAACCCACCCCACATCCCTCTCATTAGAAGGCCACATGAATCCGGAGCCTGGCAGGGAGATTATACTGGATCCCCACTGGCCTGAGCCAGTTTCACCGGGGGACAGCGAGAAAGGCAATTTGTAGAGGTTAATTGCTTATTTTCCTTGTAATGAAGAATAAATCTTTTCCTGAACACATGACAGACCACATTTGTGCTACTTCAAGGATATCTTCTTAAGTCTGGCTGCAATAAAGAAATTAGAACACAAACAGGAAAATATGTACAATATTTTCCAAATACTTACAAGAAAAACCAGCACATATTTCAAAATGTTCATGAATATTCTAGTTCTGAATGTTTTAAAGTGTCTGCTGTATTTATATTGTCAAACTTAAATGAGGAATTGCATGCAAAATGTAATAATCAACTTAAAGGGATATGTACATTTCCTGGATTATGAATACATCTGATAGAGGAGAATTAATAGTATATGAAAAACAATGTTTGCACGGAAAAATACCAAAATAAACATTTAAACAGTTACCTTGAAGTTAGCAAAATCTATTGTAATTTCTGATAGTTTAAAATTAAGGTTAACACCCCCCCCCTATAATTTATTTTGGCCAATCGGTTAGATGAAAGATTTGAGCCATAGCACTGTTATAATAGTCTGGCTATCTGGAAGGAATTTCCTTATACGGTCTTGGGACTTGCTCTATCCCTGGTGGGCTGAGGAGACTTGTTGAAAAGACACAGTCTGCGTTGCCAGCCTTCTCCTGATTGGCCCCACACAAGCCCACCAGCAACCTACCTACCTATGGACTTGTGTTAATATTCAGGCAGGTGGGGAATTGAAATGTTGTGATTTTCCCAATAAAGGGTGCTCTGTTTTAATACACATAAACAATGTGTGTGTTCGTTCTTAAATGATCCTCTATCCTAAGAATAAGGGGCAGAGCAAAATCCTTTTATTATTTTTCAAAAGCCTGTAACCCTTGGTATCCTGATTCCTGAGTAGTGGTATGCTGGGTACCAGGAGACCCTAATCCTGTATGTTCCTGTAACAGAAAGGTGGGAGTTATTGGGGGTGAATGTAGTCCCTTCCCTCTGGGTTGTGACAGGGATGATGACGATGGGGAGTTATACTGAGAAATGAGGAGAGGGAAATGAGGGAATAGTGAGGAGGGGGAAATAAATGCGGATGAAGAGAGGAAATATGAGGAGGTGGTCAAATAAGGAGGGATGATGCTTGGCCTTGGAACCCAGCCAGCCAAGCAAGCTAACTCTGAGGGTTAAAGGGAATAGGTAATTGATAGAATGGACTGGTTTTCCTTATATTTGCTTGATTTGATCAGGCAGTCTAAATTGGTAAGGGTGACAGATATGGGAGACCCCATTTCCAAAGGCTAATTCTAAGTTAGCTTTTCAATTGCATTGAATTGTTTAGCCATAGTATGAATGTAATGGAGGAGTGTAGCAGAAAGACATTTTAAATTTGGGTTCTTATCTTTTTATCAGATTAGGCAGGTCTAAGTCCTGTTGTACCAGGATGGTGCTTCTTTGTCACATTTTAATTTTGGGGTCTTATGAAGTCTTGTTTATCAAGTTTGGGTTTAGATCCTGAACACATTTGAATAAATTATTTTAGTATTGGTATAGCAAAAGAGGTAGCCAGTTTAGGGTTGTGTGGTGATTGTTGAATAATGTTTTACCATTTGCTTATTGTTATAGTTGGCTTATTATTTCTTTTCGTTTTGCTTTCATCCATTTTAGCTATGGGTTGTGGGTACTGTATTTCCTTAATATTCTGGTTAATGATATATGACAATAGTTTGTAGTTGGGGTTTTCAGCAGATCGAGTAATACTGAGTTGGTTGGGTCTTAAAAGGCTTTAATGGGAACAGGATTTTGGTAAATGTTATTAGTTACTAGCGAATTGCCCGTCAAAAAATGACGGCAATGAAATTGTAAGTGAGCTAATGCTGTTTAGTGTGTAATAATGAAATATATAATACATTAATAAATGAATATACTTTACCTATTTTAAAGCATTGTGTGGAAGAGCTGTGAATTTGTTTTGATGTTGCTGCAGTATTAGTGGTGTGGATCTGCTGTGTAAGCGTGCTGAATGTGTGCAGTGTAACACTGTGCGTGCGCGAGCCCAAACCGTTGTCGTGTACTTCCGCATTGGCGTAAAATGGCGAGTAATGTGTGTTATACGTTTGTATCGGAATATCCGTAGGTGTTTTGTGGTGTTTTGCGAGTTTCTTGTGGTGTTTTGCGAGTTTAGAGTGCTGTAGCCTCGTTTTCGTTTTGTTCGGCGGCCATTTTTTCTCTCGCTTCGTTTTTTTTTTTAGTCTCTAAACTGTTTTATTTGAAGTAAAATCGAGGTGTAAGTTGTATTTTTGAGGTGCTGGGTGCTCCCTCTTGGTGTAGGTAAGTTTTTATGTATGTGGTGTGTGTATGTATTGTGTTTTACATTTTGTAATGTTCGCGAGTTGCGTCCGAGTGTTGCGAGTCCGTAATGTGTGTGAACGTGTGTCGTATGTTGTTTGCGAGTGTCGTAATGTGTGTGTCGTACTGTTTGGGTTGCGACGTGAAGTTTGCGAGGGTCGCAGTTGCTGGCAAGGAGCGCCTTCGGCGCTCCATGCCAGCAACTGCGGCCCTCGCTTTGCGAGGTCCTCAGGTGCTGGCATGGAGCGCCTACGACGCTCCATGCCAGCAACTGAGGCCCTTGCTTCGCGAGGGTCCTCAGTTGCTGGCATGGAGCGCCTTTGGCGCTCCATGCCAGCAACTGAGACCCTCGGGCAGTGCCCTCGCTTAGCGAGGGCCTCGGCTCGCGTAGCGAGCCCGCAGCGTTAGCAACAACTCGTACGCTCACAACTATATATGTGATACCAGAATTCATTATCCTCCTTAGGTTTTATCTATCACTGAATGAGTTCGTTTTTGAAAGATATGGAGCCCCATTAAATTGCTACGATTTTAGAAATCGTAGCTCATAATGGAGCCCGCAAGAGTTACAGCTATTAAATTACGCATCTAAGTAATAACACCCAGGCCTAATAAACAAACTAAGATCATTTTTTGAGCATTATAATAAATTGGCCTCTTTCAGCTACCCACAAATGATCTGCGGGTTAGAGGTGGAAAAACCCTATGGGCCGCCAAAATCTGAACACTGTCAAAGCTAAGCCTTTCATCTGTCAAGCCCGTAAATGTTACTAATGCAAATCGCTATTAAATTGCTACGAATCCCCAAGGACGCACTGGTGTTCAAACCCATAAACGGCAAATGGAGCCAAAAATCCTACGAGTACTAATGAGGATGCACCATGGGGTTAAAGTCCTGTCTGTAGTACTGCAAAAGCACTGTGAAATACAATATTGTATTTTAAATTAAAGGGAAATTGATGTATGGTATTAAATTAATAGCACATTATTCTCAAGCCCGCAAATCGGGAATAAAAAATAATTTATTTTATGTTTCGGTTATATCGATTCCGGCAATTAATGTGTGAAAATCATATTTACTGATTTATTAATATTGCATTATTTCTGGAATGCGGGTCCGATCGTAACTCGTACTTCAAACCCGTAAGAGATTGAAATCTAACCTCCATTTTTCAGTGACATAATGATGACAATCTCTTTTACTATTGGCTTTGTTTAAACCCGTAACTATGGGTTTGACTAATTGATCATGTTCATGGCCGCAAATGCAACGTGTGCAAGAACGGTTTATGGGTTTCGATGTCGGCCTCGTATGTTGCGGGCTTGTTTAATGTAATAGCTCCGTAACTCTTCCAGATTTCAAGCCCTATACTAAGGCCGCTGTGGGCTTCAAATTTAATAGGTTCCATGGTATACCTTTTTTGAATTAGGCCATAGAATTTTAAATTTTTGCCTTATTAAAGGTATTCAGAAGGTCATGGCTTCATTATTGGGTGGAGCACACTCTTCTTCAAGCGTTGGCACTTTCATACAGGTTATTTAAGTCCCTCGTGTGGGATTTGTTTGTTAATATTTTTATTGTTTTCCTGTTTAGGTACATGATCCCTAAGAGATTACACTAAATAGGTTGTTGTTTGTTTTCGTTTTTTTTTTTTTGCATAATTGTCTTAATCATAAAATTGTGGCCACTTTTAGTCCCAATATGGTGTCCAAGTTTGTATTTGTTTATTTGTTCTGTGTTAGTGGATGAATCCAATAGTTGGCACAGCAAGGGTCAAGGGGACCCACACTGGAACAGGTTGGAAGGGAATGGGGTTTCACCTAGGTATGTCACATTGATGACTTGGATATTGACAATTTAGTTGCCCAGTCTTAGCAGAAGAGAGAGCTTGTCATCAACACAAAATAAAAGTATAGGCAGCCCCTGTAAACAGCATGGGGCAGGGGGCTTTTGAATGGGCAAGTGCTGGGGAGTGATGGGTGGATCTTAATCAGGGGTGGAGTCCATAGGGAGGAAAACTAACCCTTCCCGCCCTTTTGCTCACTTTGGGGCCCATTCTGTGTTTCCCTCTTTCCCTATGTAAAGAAATGATGTCACAGCTATGTGGGGTGGAGGTGATTTATCTTGGTAAGGGGGGAGCAGATGTTCATGTTGGTATACACCAGGTGTGGTTATGAGGTCTCCTGGGCCTCTGGAGACTTCGACTGGTTGGGCTACCTCCCTTGATAGTGCGAGCAATCACCTCTGTCTTGATATTATCTTGTTTATTGTTATTCAAATAAAGCTGTGGCCTGTTTTATCCCATATTAGTGTCTATCAATTTATTGGGTCAAGATGGGTTGTCTTATTATATGTATACATACTAAGTCACTAATGCTTAGGTCAACTGCTCCATAGAGCAAAGTTTGGGAAACCAGGGTTTGAACAAGAGGTGGACAATATCCTGCATGTAAGACCATCATTTTCGACTTTAGCCTCAACGGTGAGTCATTTGAAATAACTGATCACTAGGGTGTGAGGATCTGTTCAGAGGTACTGAGTGTATTTGAATAGTTTAGAGAAGCCAAGCAGGTTTGTTTGGCCTGCAGGGCAAATAGCAAGATTAATAATCTTTAGATTGCTAATTGTACCAGCCAGAAGAGTAGCTGTGCTGATGTCTAAAATATTACATTTTATATATATGAAAGAACGATTGGGAACTCTGTGTCCAATTAAGTAGGACATTAATACGACACTATCTATTATTTCACAAGGCATTGCTTAAATGTATCTTGTTTAATATCCTTATCACAGCCAGCTATTGCCAAACAAGAAGCTGGCACAATGTGACACAACACAGTAATTAATAAAGTGCTGATCTATTATATTGGACATGTTGTGTCATTTTGGTAAAAGGACTATCTTGTTCTCTTTCTATATTTCCTTTGAAAAAGACGATTGGCCCATAGTCTTATGAATGGATCCAGTTATTAAAATCAGATATTGTAAATAGAACCAGTGATTAAAATGCTTCATTCGTGTGAATATTTATTTGAGCTTGCATGACATTTTTAATAGCTTAGGCTAAACATGCATTATGAATTTTTCATTTAAGTCACTACCTGTTATCAATTCAAGGGCTATAGGTAATATTTAAGTATTATTCATTAGTCTAAATGATATTTCAGTTTATTGTGATTTTTAATAATTACCGTTTGTGAAAATCTATATTGAAGCCATTTTTTTTTTTTTCTGATCTTAGATATTTTATGCATAAATTACATGAAAAGCAACAAGAGCATGCCTAGTTGGTATAAATAAGACTAATCATGAGATTTATCACTTAAAATATTATTTTTACAACTGGGCATACTCAGGTAGAGGGAGGATTATTTCATGCTGGTGTAGGGAAAGCACTGAAAGCACTGTTTCAAGGTTACTGCCTCTCATCAGTGTGGGGCCGGTTCCTAGCTTATGTAGTACATTTTGTGGGGAGACAGTTTGCCACAACAATCGTTTAATTTATGCTGAGCAAAAGAGAGATAGAAGCCTCCACTGTACTTTAAATAAATAGTACATTTGTGTTCACATTTGAACGTCTAAAACAAATGAAAAAAAAATGTTCTGCTCAGAATTCTGAGAAATATAGTTATTGCACTGCATTCTGGGAATCTTGACAGGCACATGCAAATGTGCCCACAAAGGCTTTGCTCTTTAATCCCAATACCATTTCAAACATGGCTCCTTTTAAGCAAATAGCTGCTGTATTACACAGCTATGGCAATGCCCTGGATGGATTATGTACAAGCCAGGAAACCTACCCACAGACTACCCCTCATCAGCGTGGGCCCGTTTCTAGCTTGTGTAGTAGATTTTGTGGGGAGGTAGTTTACCACAAAAATAATTTAATTTATGGTGGGTAAAAGACCAACCTTGGCTTTGCATTAAAGCTGTGTAATAATACAGCATGCATAAGCTTAAAGGAAGCCATGTTTGATGATGGCTACGGAATGAAGAGCGAGGCATTTGTGGACATATTTGTATGTCCCAGCTCAACTTCCCAGAATGCAGTGTAATAACTGTTTTTTCTCGGAACTCTGAGCTGGAAGTAGGTTTTTTAACTTGCTTTAGACATTCAAATGTGAACACAGATGTACTTTTTATTTACTATATATATATATATATATATTAAAGACGTATGTCTCTCTCTCTCTCTCTCTCTCTCTCTCTCTCTCTCTCTATATATATATATATATATATATATATATATATATATAATTTACTACACTTCTGTACGGTGGAGGGCTTCTATCTCTCTTTTGCCCACCGTATATTAAATGAATATATATATATATATATATATATATATATATATAAATATATATACATGTATATTTCAGAATAAAACAGCAGCAACACTTGCATGGAAGAACTCTCTTGCTGCATCGCTGTGCAAGAATCCTTAGTTGCAATGGAAACACTGATGAATTATTCACATGAACATAGAGCCCGATTCAATTCCAACCTGCGGGCTCGCGGTCGTCTCCGATTCTGGTGCTATTTTATTGAACAAGCCGGCAAGTTATGGGTCGAACGCTTAAGCCGTAAACCATGCACTCGTGCGTAGCAGTTCAGGGCGGGTACATGATCAATTAAGCAACCACCCATTTAGAAACAGCCAAAAGAAAATTAGACCGTCATCATTACGGCAGTAAAACATGGAGGTTACATGTCAATCAATTAGGTTTGGGGGTCCGATATGCGATGGGACTCACAAAACCACAAAATACAAAATAATAAAAATGAATGCCGATACTGCTCTAGTCCATGTGGGTGGCCTGATATGTATTAACTCATTGATTCCCAAGATTGACATAACCCTGAAATGACACATCAAAAAAATATTTTTTATTGCTGATTTGCAAGCTTGTTGTGCAATGAATTCTAATGTCTTTTATCGCTTTCCTCGTCATTTACAGTGCTACGGACAGGGGTTAAACCCCCTTGCGGGTTCTTTCTAACACTCGTAGGATTTTCTCCTACATTTGCAGTTTACATTGAGAAAACATTTGCGGGCTTGGGGAATTATAGTAATTGAATAGCGATTTGTGATTTTAGCAATTATAACTCTTGTGGAAGGGAAAGATTAAAGGCTTCGGGAGGCTGCATGTTCCAGGTTTAACCATCGCAAAGTTTTCATGGTTGTAACCCGTAACCCATTCAGAGCCTGCAAAATGACGCCAATTGAATAGCAAATTAACTTATGGCCTCACTTACGGGCTCCAGTAACTTGTGATTGCTCAGTTGAATTGGGCTCATATACACTACTTAACCAATTTCACTGATATAGAATTATAAAGTTGTTTTGCATTGTGGAAGGGCCCTGAGTTTTAATTTATCCTTCATCAGTAACTGAACATACTATTTTATGTAGATAACCTAATTGTATTTACTGCTGCAATTTATGTAGATAATGTAATTTTATTTTGTGCTGCAATCACAATATGTTGGAAGTGTGAGGGTCATAATGTGTGCTATCTCTAAGTGATGGAGGTCAGCATAGATAGTTTCATAGTTATGAATGCATACATGGGTTATCAACTATTCAGTGTCAGTATAAGAGATTTTCAAGTTAAATCTATGTTTTAGTTCACCATAAATAAACAATAAAAATGCATGTGCGAATAACAGCAAGGTCCGCTAATACTGGCCCTTTATTTCATGCTTCGCTGGATATAAGTTTGACTGCAAAGCAATAAACAAAATCTGCCTAAACCTTTCATCCCTGTGCAGAGTACATTTTTTACACATTTTTCACATTTAATCATTAATTTCAGTGATTTTTTTTTTGTAAAGTTATTACTGAAGTGATGTGTTATACTTTGTCATTATCCCAGTTGTTGAAGGTTATGCATTAGTATGGGATAAAACATTGGCTATTTACTAAACCTCACCATCTAAGGTTTTATGATTCCAGACTTACAGCCCCATTGAATTCCATGCCCGTAACGGCTACTGGACACCCGCAGTGGGCTTGAAATTCGGCTGCGTTACAGAGCTATTAAATTAGACCATGCCGCAAGCTACGGGCCAGAGACGCAAGCCCATAAACAATTCTTGAGCACGTTGAATGTGCGGCCTGAACATGATCAATTAGTCAAACCCGTAGTTACGGGTTTAGAGGGAGCCAATGGCAAAAGAAAAATGGAGGTTGGATTTCAAAGACCCGCATTCCTGAAATAATGCAATATTAATATATCAGTAAATTTGATATTCAAGTCAATGCGAGTTCAATTATATGTATTAACACATTGATTGCCAGGATCGATATAACACGGAAATGACACATTAAAAAAGTATTTTATATTGCGAATTTGCGAGTTTGAGAATGTTGTGCTATTCATTTTAATACCTAACATCACTTTCCCTTTATCATTAAGTACAGTAGTGTGTTTATATTTGCATTCACAGTGCTACGGATAGGACTTTAGCCCGCTAGCGGGTACTCTCTACTCTCTACTCTTGGGCTTTTTGGCTCCATTTGCTGCGGGTTACGGGTTTGAACACCAGTGAGTTAGTTGCAATATAATAGCGATTTTCGAACATAACAGTTAAAGGCTTGACAGATCAAAGGATTTGCGTCCGCGCAGTTCTAATTTCCACGTCCCGTAGGTTTTTTTCACTCTTAAACCGCAGATCGTCAGTGGATTGCTTTACGGCCATCTTAATAGCCTTAAGTCTTGCAGGCTATGTTACGGGCTACGGCTTTACAGGTTCAGGGAATTTAATAGGGGTGTTAGTATCATTTCACCTTTTCAAAACACCAACATTTAAAAGTACACATATACATTGTTCATTAAAAAATCAGGCTTTGATAAACAGAACTTAAAAGTATATATTTTAATAGATACATGCATGATTTTTTTCAGCATGTTACCCACAGCCTTATTTTTCTTCACTAGAACCTGTAGATACCAAATGGTCCTAACCCTGTATCTGGCCACTCCTTAGCCTTTACCTTCTCCTGCTGTGTAATGATACACCTGTAAAAAGTTTCAAGTTGCTCCCACTTCCATAAATGCTTCTAATCCCCTAAGCTTGCTGCCGTTATGGGTGACACTGCATGAGTGTGAACTATGGTGCCTATTTAGTCTGCCTGTTGCTGAGCTTAAGTGCTCAGCAGTTTTGCCCAAATGCTGCATCTTAGTGTTATCATCACAGTATTTCTATATACCTGTTGTGATCTTGGCTTTGCTTGACTTCTCTATTCTCAGGCATCCAGACCTTTGATTTGTTTATTGGATTATTCTATTCTATATATCATTCTATTCTATCCACTAAGCTCCTGGGTTCTTGAACTACTTTACCTTCTGGCACGCACCCCTAGAATCTGTATTTTTGATTCTTCCTTACCTTGGTTTCCATTTGGCCTTCGCTATTGTAAACTGTTTCTCCTTTCTTGCTACTTGCATCCACTATTGGAGTGTAGCTTGACCCTGATTCCAGACACCAATGAATGAGAATACATTGGTGCAGTTTAATTGTGATGTACTGTATATCCCTTATAAATGTGTCTTTATGTAATCACATACATAGTTGTCATAATACTTGTAAAGTTGTGGGTTGCGCATGCGCATAGCGCATGCCGAGGCCCGCAATAGGCTCCAAATGCGATCATTGCAAAGCCTGCAATGCTGAGAGCCGCAAAGTTGTGGGTTGCACATGCGCATAGCGCATGCAGAGGCTTGCAGGTTTCGCAAATGGGTGCCAAAAATAGAGAGTTGCGTATGCCGAAGGCGCTCATTGTAGGGCTCAAATATTATCCCGTCATTGAGAGGAGAGAGAGGGAGAGCGGAGAAGAGGGAGGGAGAGAACACAGAAGGAGGGAAGGAGAGAGAGAGAAGCCATGCATAGTGAGGCTCACATTGTGTGGCAAACAACAGCACTGCGAGGCTTGCAAATACGGTATTATGCCATCATTTCTAAAGGGCAATTGTCTAGTATACATATATATATACATATACAAATACTAATGTTTGCATTTGTGCCTTCTTATGCTTTGTGAAAAAAGTATAAAAGTGTACTATAATATATAAGAATAAATTGAAGTATTTAGGAACATTGCTGGGTGTAAGAGTATGATTGATTTGATGTATATATATATATATATATATATATATATATATATATATATATATATATATATATAAAAATATAAGGGTTTAAATGTTTATTTTGGTATATTTTTCATGCAAACATTTTTTTTCATACACTTCTGATTCTCCTCCATCAGATGCATTCATAATCCAGGAAACTTAGATATCCCTTTAACTTTTGGAACTCCATGTCGTGTTTCCCCAGTGTTGCATCAACCTGGAGTAGACCCAGAAGATTTATGGGAGTTAGCCTCTATATCATAGACAAGCTGAGAAGGATTACTCTTTACCCTCTGTATACAAGGGGTTAAATAGGCAAATAAATGTCATAGTTTTAAAATGTAAAAATAATGCAGTCTTTTAATTATGTTTAATGTTTTTCTGAGTAGTTCCATTCACTTATATCTCACTCTCTACCAGTCATTAGGATAATATCGGCTCAAGGTTTTTTTTTTCTAACTGATTAATAAAACATAATCTCTTCCTCTCAATATGTCTTCTTGGGACAGTCCTTATGGGAACATGCTGAAAGTTAGCCCATCACCAAGTTGATTGGTTAAACATCTTAGGAAATACACACAAATTGAACAGACTACTAAACAAATGATTAGAGGGGGAGATACACTCTAATGACATTGTCATAAATGCTTAATAAATAATGAATAACTATTTCTTCAATTCATTATTATTATGATTATTATTACTCAATCATACTTTAAATAAAATGTTACCATTGCCTACGCTAGCTCTTCAAGAAAGCCTAGCACAATTATTGCATTTGCCTTTAACAATAAACATTTATTAAATAACACACAGCAATAAGCTATACCGAAATATGTGAGTTTCTGAAAATGTTTTCTTCTTTTTGTTAAATAAAACTCAGATGTCATATCTGTCATTTTAATTGTTGGTGGCAATTTTTTAGTTCTGGTACTCTTGCAGAGACAATATGCCCCATTGTGGTATCACTAAACAATGCATTGATTTAAATGGGGAAAATTAAGCCAACTTGCTTACAGCTACTGAGAAAGAATCCCACTCAGTCTGTGGGAAACTATCAGTAGAATTGCTGAGATAACATTAAAGTTCAGGGCCTGAGGAGGGACAGTGATTATGCATCTCTTAATCATCCAGTTTGAAGGGCGCACACTACTTTTTTGCCATTAGATAGTTCCTAAAGCAAATGTGACTTTACTGCAAAGTGTAGATTACGACAACATGTGGTTATTAAAACATAAAATAAAGTGCAAATTGTGCCACAATACACATGTGAATACTATTGTTGTGGAATGCAAGTTTGGTTTAGCTCAATCTGCTCTTATGTTTCAATCATACACCCAGGCAAGTATTGTGTCGGGAGTGGAGCCAACAACTACAGTATGAAAGTGGTGGTGTCTAGAACGTGTTTATATACATTATTAGCAGTTCAGATTACACTGCTACCTTGTACTAATGTGTGTTTCAGAATGTGGTTTTCAATTTGACATTCCCTTGGGTGGGTCCACTCCAGTTCCAATACTTCATTCACGGGTAGAGAAACTGGAGCATATACAGCCTGCGGCATCACTGAAAAAAAGTAAGTATTTTTTTTAAAGTTTAATATTTTTAAAAGTTTTCTTACCTAACTATTCTTTAAAGACCCCTTTATAAGACCACCAAAGTAGTGCTTTAATGGGAAGCAGGCCCATGATACAGAGGGGTCTATAGCAGACCTTGCCTTGCAAAGGGGCACAGAACCATAGTCCAGATCTGTTCCTTGGGCATGGCGGGCTCGCTATCAGGGCCATGGTCAGGTTCAAGAGCCAACTTAAATACTTGGAAATCCCATCAAATAAATCCTTGCTCAGGCAAGGTAGCTGCAGACTGATGAGCTTTCATGCCTGTTTCCATGTCACCTCTTACACCGGCGGTGTCATCTTCCTCCATCCTGGGATATAACCCAATGGACAAAGTGACATGGCCAGTATGAGAACAAGAGTCCCAGATGTACATAATTACATATCTTTGTCTACATATTTTGAGGTTTTATCTAATTCTAATATATAGACCAAACTATTATGTAAATTCTTTATTAAAATATTACAATTCTCTCATTTCCATTATGTTTATTTATTTTTCCATTACCAAGACTGATTTATACATCTTTATTATTTTTGTAAAAAGATATTTGGTGCAATTCGTCCTTTTTCTTTTCTTTATATTGTATTCATATGGTCTTTGCTTTAAGTGTGTCATCTTGTTGCAGAAGCGCCTGACCGATCGTAATCCTACACAAATATGATGCCTGTGCCATTTTGACTCCTCCTGCAAAGGAAAGATACTCAATTAATCAATCAATTACTTACCGACTTAAGCCTCCTCTTCAGTCTCCAATACACTGTCAAGGAGGAAACAATACGCGAAACGCACGTGTCGACCACCTTCTGCAGTCCCTCCTGAATGACGTCACCAAAGCTTGACAATACCCTGTGCTATTTTGTATCATGCTCTTGTTTCACTATAAGTTATATATTTTATTGACAACTATTAAATATTTATATGTATGAGAGTTTGAAGGTACTTTTTCTATCTTGAATCATATAATACCCATATCTTACTGACTATTAAGATTTAATTAATTTTCTCACTATATTCATACATACTATATAAATGACAGATTCTGTATTGTCAGATATTACATCTATATGATAATTCTTTGATTATACATTGTACTAAACACTACTGTTTAACTCTTGACTGTGCTATACGCAATTGCCTATGTATCTTTGAGACCCCATTATAAGAACTAGGCATTCTAATTGCTTACACATTAAGGCTACCTTAGCCTAGAATAGTTAGATCATACTTTTGTATAATTAGAGGGCACGTAGTGAGTCCTGGTTCAAACTTCACTACAGTGGAATTAGGGACTCTAAAGGTTGCCTTTTTTCTCTCTCTTTCACCTATTTGTTGATATATTTTTGAGTCTCATTGAATGTCTATATAATAACATATCAGAAAGGGACTGCCTATTTATTTTATATTTTTAATCGACGTAATTTACATATATTTAATATGGAATATATTTATTTTTTGATTTTATAAAAGCTAATTTTTAGTTATCTTGACTCCTACGCTCTAATTGGTACAGTGTTTCCTATGGCTAGACTGTCCTTACTAGTCTAAATGAATCATTTTCTTTCCCTACCTTTTGTTCAAATGTTAATTCATTACATTACTAGACTTTACTATTTATATTTTTAAAATACATGCCTACCTCAGATATTAGGGATAGCCTTCAGTCTTTTAAACCAGTGTGGTTTATTGACTTCCCATGAGTGCGATATTTTCTGATCTTTACCATAAACACTCCTTCCAGATGTCTACCTTGTCATGGTGAAGCAGTGTGTGTACCTCAATGAAGCTGGGAGCTAAACCCTGTAGGGTCACCCAAGATGAGTAGGTCATAGCAGAGAGGTCAGACAAATTGCGGTCCACTGGAGGAGCACCTGGCAATCTTGTATCTTTGAAATGAAAAATATATGTATTGGTACAACCAGACACAAGGTGTGCCTGGGCGCTGCAGTCCATAGGGTCACGGATAGTCAGACTTGACTGAATGACTAAACTACAACAACAACAACCATATACAGTATAATGTAGCTTTGTTTGTGTGCACAAGTATGTAACTTGAATGCCACTTTGTATTGAATATCTGGCCCTTCTGGATACAAGCTCCACACAGTAAAATCTTCAAAAGCCATATGATACAGGTGTTGCAAAATGGTGGGATATTTTAAAAATGTTGTTTTTTTTATTGTATTGTGATTTTTAGAAAATATGACTGATATTTGAGAACTTAACATAATACTTATGGACATTGTATTGCTAAAATTTCCATTGGCCTATAAAATGACTAGCTCTTCATATAATAATTAGAGGGAATTACTTAAGACTTTTGACGTACCAAGTGAATCAAAAAGAATCTGTGTATAAAGCAGTCTTGGGAAAGTCACTAATTAGGAGAGATGTAATTGAGCTGTGACTCTGGTTAATTGTTTAATGGCAAATTAGCCTACCTAGTTATTATTGTAACCTCACTAGCAATTATGGAATTCTACTGGTAAATGACAGATACAGCGGAGATCCATAAATATGATTCACACAAAATGTAATTTGCCACTTCCTCAGTGTAAATAATATGATACATACTAGGGGATCTGTGCTAGCGTCCTTCTGCCACAAATACACTTATTATTATCTGCATTTGTTGTGTGTAGGACTGTGCACATGGTAAATCTTCTTAACAAAAGATTGTTCAGACATTTATGTTTGGATTAGACTTTACAAGATCCCTGGGGCCTGACACCAACATATATAATAATGGAATAGCTTATTTGAGGGATTCGAATTAAAATTGAAAAATATGCTGTGATAATCAATTAAGAACTGGGTACAGTACTGGAGTCAGTCTTACAAGATACTAAAGGGCAAAGTTAAAAAAGCAAACAAACAAAAAAAAGAACAAACTTAAAAACAGGAAAAAAGAAGGCTCTTTCCAGGACTAATGAGCACAAATGAATTATATGAGGAAAATATATACATAGATAAAGCTACTAAATGGAACAGGTGAGTTATACATATGCAAATAAGCACAAGCCTGTCACACACTTGAACCTCTGCTAGTCCATTTATAATGTCAATATCGCATTACTTGTGGTTCACATGATCCATAAGAAGTAGTGTAGCTGATAATTGATTCCTCTTTAGATGGGTCCTGGTTAGTAGCCCTCTAGAAGGCCCAACGGTCCCGTTTCGCCTATTCACTGGGCTTCCTCATGAGCTGTTCAGTCATTTAGTTGTGTCTGACTCTCTGTGACCCTATGAATCAAGCCACATCTTGGTTTTGCTTATCCTTAAGGTTTTCTTGGCAAAGATACTGGAGTAGGCTCCCAGTTCCTCCAGTCGATTCCGATTTGTCTAACCTCTGTGCTCTGACCTGCCCATCTTGGGTGACTCTACATGGTATAGCTCACAGCTTCATTGAGGAACACAAGCCCCTTCACCACAACAAGGTATCGATCCAGAAGGGGATTTACTATATTACTATATTTACTGATTGTGACAAACCTCTGCACATGTACTTATAGTCTTTCTTTCTCTTTTTATTATTATATACTAGCGAATTGCCCGTCAAAAAATGACGGCAATGAAATTGTAAGTGAGCTAATGCTGTTTGGTGTGTAATAATGAAATATATAATACATTAATAAATGAATTAGTTTGCGAGGTTCGTAATTGGTGTGTCGTATTGTTTGCGTTGCGACGTAAAGTTTGCGAGGGTCGCAGTTGCTGGCATGGAGCGCCGCCTGCAACTGAGGCCCTCGCCCGCTGTCCTCGCTTTGCGCGAGCCCGCAAGCGTTAACAACAACTCGCATGCTCAACTATATATGTGATATTTTTTTTCTTTCTCAAAAATATTTATTTTTCTCTTTTTTTGTTTATTACTTTTATTACTTTCTTTTTGGGTTTTCTTCCTTTTTTTCCCTTTTTCTTTCTGAGTTTTCTTTCTTTTTTTCTTTTCACTTTTTTGGTTTATATGGTTAGTGATGAACAACAAAAGCAGCATTTGAAGAATATAAATTCAATGTACCTTTTAAAACGTATTCATGAAATTAGCATTTTTTATTTTGGCCGATATGATTCTGTCCACCAGGTGGTCAAATAGGAGCGGTCCAGAATGATTTCTTATTTGTTTCTGACCAGTATTGGTTGTCTTGAATAGCCACTGCTGGGGAGGAGGCAGATACTGGGTGTTATCTGTCAATATAAAAAGGCCCCTCTCAGGACAGTCCTCCTGGACCGATCCTCTCACCCCCTGCACACCTAATGGGGTGGAGAGTAGCATATCTGCTAAAGCCTAAAACAGTAAAATTAAAATTAAAATTTTAAAAGCTACATTGACTTTGTTCTTGAAATACTGACTGTTATTCCTTGTTGTGGTGAAGGGGCTTGTGTACCTCAATGAACTGTGAGCTAAACCATGAAGGGTCATCCAAGATGGGCAAGTCATAGCAGATATGTCAGACAAATGTAACTGGCAACTCACTCCTGTATCTTTGCCATAAAATCCTTATGTATTGACACAACCAGACACACAATGTGCCTGGCGTGCTGCAGTCCACAGGGTCACGGAGAGTAGGTCTCAAATGACTAAACAACAACCATATACAGTATAATGTAACTCTGCTTAGCTTTGTTTGTGTGCCAAGAAAACCATATGAATAAAGCCAACCAGAAACACAGACAGATGTGACTGGAGTGCCGCATCCATATGGTCACCAAGAGTTGGAGCTGAATGAAGAAGTGAACAACAACAGCTAAATAAACAATCAAAACCCTGTTTTGTCCTTTTTGGATTTTCTGCACTGCCCTACTGCCCGCTCTGTGAGAAAATGGGTTAATCTCTTTAATCTGCAGGCTAAAATATTCCAGGAGTTTATGAATAGTGCACTATTACCTGTGTGCTATATTACAATGACTTCTTGTGTATGAGCGTATGAGTACTGATAGTGACTGTGTGCATTGTGCTAAGGGAAGATCTGACATTTCATGTTACATGGCTAGGACAGAAATGATCAGAACATCATATGAATGATGCGTACCTGAGCTGGACAGCATGTACTGCTTGCTTCATCACACTGCATCATAGTATATAGACAATCCAGTATTCAAGTTCTCTCTGCACAATACTGTATGTACTGTAAAGTATTTACATCGCTTCAAGCTATAAACACTCAATATTATTCATAAAGATTTCATCCCCAGAACTTTTCCAAGTCCAAATAAAAAGACAGCTGTAGCCTGTATAAATTCATATCTAATGATATATTTTCTGTGCATGCTTAATCAAATAATATGCAATAGGCAGCATTGATACAAGCTATTTAACTATATGATTTATGAGGAGGTCACTGTGGAGAACTAAAGGAAAAAGAACAATACAAAGAAGAGCCAAACCTTACAATTCTTGAATCCTTACTTAAAGGAGTACCATATTAGTCCAAATGTCTGTAGCCACAAATTGTGAATACTCTGTAGAAAAAGAAAAAAGAAAGAGAGGTGCAAAATGGCTCCAATGGTCAGTGCTGGATTTACCTTTTTGGAGCCCCTGGGCAGTGAAGTGGAGGAGCCCCTGCAAGTGCATGAGCAAGGTATGCACACACCCAAACATATAAATAGCCATTCAGACAGAGTACCTATAATCAAGTAAATAATCTACCTCCAAGAATAAATATTATTGAGGAGCTACTTTATACCAATATTTCCTTAAAAACATTTTTTGTGAAAAAACATTATAAAAACGTAATAATGCTGCCTCTGTTTAGTTGGTGTACATTATCCCCAGGACGATTGCAATAAAATCATGTTGGAGGGAGGGAACAGTGAGCCCTCTACACTCTAATTTCTAGTCTATGAGCTGCAGTATTTCATTTTTAAGCCAAAAAAGTATTTTTAGGGAGTTTAAGCACTCACAGGGAAGCGCCCCTAGGCAGCTGCCTAGTTTGCCTAATGGGTAATCCGGCAGTGCACATGGTGGTTGTTTCCAGTGACCAAGAGAATATGGAAAAACTTTCAAAAACTTATCTCTGAAATGGGTAAATGAGGAAATAATAAACTTACCCTAGGGTTTGCAAATGTCTTCAGGTTTTATGGCAGCTGATTTTGACAAGGAATTTCACTGATAAACCTGAATTAGCATAAAGTAACATTGCTGCAATCTCTGGGAAGTCAGTTTCTGCATGGGATGTGTAGTCCCCACCACAAGGAAGCAAGCATGAACCAAGAAATTGCTATGTGGATTTCTGTATTGTTCTGCTAGAAGATTAGTACAGAGTTAAAAATCATACTTGAATGCAGTGTTTTTATTGGCTAGTACCAGGTGCCTATGTAGGCAGTCTGGGGTGTGTAGGCAGTCTGGATTTTTCTTTAAATAAAATAAAGCTGTCTCTACATAGATTTAATCAGTGTAATGTACTGTATGTTTCTGATACAAGCAGCAGGTGTTAGATTAGAAAAAGTTAAAAACAGGTCAACTTTCATAAATCTTTTAGGATATTCCTTGAAAAAACCTTGGTCTACTAAATTGTGCTTAAGGTGGATACACCCACGACAGACCAATATCACATGTTGGAGGACCTGTACTGTGTTTTCTAACCATAAGCCTGCTAACCATGAGCCTGGTGGATGCTCTTTATGGTATAATAGGGATATGCCATATTTTACACCCACCACTTTTGTGAGGCGTTAGCCAGAAGTTGTTTTTATTGTTTTTGGCAATGTATTAAAATGTATTTCATCAGAGGACCCCTTTTGGGCACTTTTTCTTTTTTCCTTTTTTGTTTTTCGATACTGAAAGAAATTCTATTGAGGAAATTCAATTGAGGAAGAGAGGTGAATAAAGAAAATTTGGAATAAATATATGAAACGAGGGCTGTTTGTATGGTTAGGAGGGAATTTGACATCAAAAGAAACAGAGCAATACAGTAAAACTTTTGATTTCTTTTTAGATTTGTGCACAATTTTTTATGATTTATTGGAAGAATGACTGAATGTTTTGGATTAAATACATTATGGATTTCTGATTACTCATTTCTCTTGCAGAAAATATAATTAGTTAATGTTTAGGATATTTCCATAACAGGCAATGCGAGATTTCAGTGTCGCTTTAAATGTAATTAATATGGTAACATTGTCGTCACTATAATTGAGCTTCTCAGGGCCCTGTATTTTATCTCGGATAGTTTATGAAATCAGTCCCTTATTGTATTGTACGTCACGTTCCATATTCATGAAAGAACCAGTCTTTGCTCACCCAGTTTCTCACTGTGAGATCTGGCTTCTTCATTCAGCATGTAAGATAAGATGCATCTTTATCTCTAATGTTCCTGATTTATGTAAATATGCATACACCATATTTCCTAACATGTAATTAGCTCAGCAGGGTGTCCTTGGCATAAAGACATAATAACAGTTCCCAAATCCAAGAGGCTCATAGGGTGTTCAGTGAAATGTTAGAAAAGGCAAGTTGTACAACACACCCACGGTATTTCCCTGATAACAATATGATGCATTAAAAGCATAATGCTTCAATGTGAAGCAAATGTGTGAAACACCCTCCCCATCACTATCCCCTCTGAAAATCTTATTTTTCAAAAACAGATTCTGTCACAGATCTATCACTTTTATCACCACATTTTTTATATCTTTGTTTCCTAAACCTTCGCCTCTCATTATTCCCTTTTTACATCACTTTATCATCTAAGGTAATTGAGTGGATATGGTATTGTCTGATAGGCAATAAAAACATAGTTAGGGGAAGGGATGGTTACCAGCAGAGTGCCTCAGGAAATTGTGATGGGGCCTGTTGTGTTTAATACGTTTATTAGTGATATTACTAATGTCTACATTCAGGGAGGGGAAACTTGAAACAAACTAGAGGAATGGTCAAGTATGTTCGATCTAAAATGTAATGGTTATAAATGCAAAATTATGCACTTTTATGATTTAAAAGTAGATAAATATAGTTGCATGAAAAGCAAGTAGGATGTGTGGATGTTTTGGAAGAGGAATTATCAGCAGAAAATGGGGTGCTATTTGCACTTTGTATATTCTTGGTTAGACAAGGCCTGCAGGCACTATCCACAAAAGAGTCACAATCTGCTTCTTCAATGGGCTTGATAAGAACCTAGTCCAAACCTACCCAGCAGGATCGTGAGGTCTGTTTACACTTCTGTTAGCAGAAGATGGACCAGAACCAAGGAAAACACTTTGGAGGCCTTCCAGCAGATCACTCCCCAACACATAATACTCAACAGGAACAATGGAACTATTCCCTCACACATCCAATTATGTAAGTCCCAACTTTCACCTCATTATTTTGATTTACATATATATTTATACAGTTTTCTGGCTATAGGCTGGTCAACCATTACTAACCCCATCCTTGGGTACACAGAAGGGGGACCAATTGGCAGTGACCAGGGAGGCCATGTACATCCAGTGATGTATGCCCTTTAGCAACCCTGGTAGTGCATTAACCCAATTATTAGAGTGAATGATCCTATATGGTGTCCTGACCTTCCTGCGGCACTTCATCTATTTGCCTGTGACTTTCTTAGCTTTCTAGCCCTATTTCCTGTGTCCCACAGCCCAGTAATGCTCCCATGTTACATACCATGCCAGCATAAGCATAACCATAATACATACACTATTTTCATCATACTTAACATATAGCCAGCATAACACACAAACCACAGTGACAATCAGTGTAACCCTTGTCATCCCAGGCCCAGGCCATAGCCACAACAGTCCAGTAAGGCCCTGGGATGACAGAGTATTAATACACAAAATCTTCAAAAGAGTTTGACTAAAATGACACATGGTCTAAAGACTTCATGACTTTAATAAGTGTCGCTTTGGTGACATAATGGAAACCTTGAAATATATTCAAGGATTTCATAAAGTTCAGGATAGAAGCATCTTTCAGATATAGAGAAATATAAGAACAAGGTTGTGGTCATGATTTGAAATTAGAGGATTGGAGACAGGTTGATATGTATAATTACTAATTTACAAAACATGTAGTTAATAAGTGGAAAATCCTTCCAATGGAAGTGGTAAGTACAAGTATACTAAAGGATTTTTTTTTAAATCTAGTAATTATGCAATTTTGTATGCTTAGAAGGCTATAGAAGTACCATTTTTGAGCTGCACACTGTTAGTTCATATCCCACACCATAAATTATTTAAAATAAACAGTGAAAGTGATGGCAGATAAGAAACACCAACAGCCCTATTAAGTTGCCCCAACGTGAAAACCATAGCGCGTAACAGAGCCGTTAGACTTATGGCTATTAAATTGTCCATTTACAGCTACCTTCAAACGATCTGCGGGTTACAGGCGGAAAAACCCTATGGGCTGTCGAAATCGGAGCTCCGTTGCCGGAAAGCCTTTGATCTGTCAAGTTCGTAAATGTTACTTTCGCAAATCGTTATTAAATTGCTATGAATCCCTTGCGTTTAAACCCGTAAACTGCAAATGGAGCCAAAAAGCTTAGGGGAACTAGAGAGGACTCGCAAGGGGGTAAAAGTCCTATGCGTAGCACTGTAAATGCAAATATCAACACACTACTGTATTTTAAATTAAAGGGAAAGTGATGTTAGGTATTACAATTAATAGCACAACATTCTCAAGTTCACAAAACTGCAATATAAAATACTTTTTTTATGTTTAATTTCCGTGTTATATCGATCCCGGCAATCAATGTGTTAATACATATAATGGGACTCGCATGGACTAGAATATAATATTTACGGATTTATTAATATTGCATTATGCCCGGAATGTGGGTCTGATCGTAACTCGTAAGTCAAACCCATAAGGGATGGAAATCTAACCTCCATTTTTTAGTGACGTAATGATGACGATCTCTTTTACCATCGGCTCCATCTAAACCTGTAACTATGGGTTTGACTAATTGATCATGTTCCCATCTGCTCATGCAACGTGCGCAAGAATGGTTTACGGGTTTGGATGTCGGACACGTGTGTTACAGGCTTGGCTAATGTAATAGCTCTGTAACTCCGCTGAAATTCAAGACTGAAGAGACTGCCAATTTTCCTCTTCCTAAAATCAAGAACTCTTATTTTATCTCTGGCATAGCTCTGCATTTTAGACAGGCCTTAAGTTGTACCTATGAATGTTTGAAATCCCCTTACTGCTGGGTATTTTAAATGAAAGAGCCCAAATACTACAAATACAGAACAAGAGACAGCATGTAAGAATGATAAATTCCATAACTGATAATATACAGATTTAAGGGACTGTTTAAGCATTTTTAGTTTTATATATAATTGTTTTATATATAAGCTGTCTGAAAGAATTGGCATATAAGATAAACTTTATTTACTTAAAAGAAGCATTCAAGGTAAAAGAATCTCACTTTCTGGAACTGTCCCCTTACTTCCTGCTCAGCTGGGACCTAAGGCCACATTCATAGGGAAGGCTTAATTCTGCCAGTGCAGCATGACGCCAGTAGTGGGAAGCTCAATCTTGTTGGTGTGGCCATAGGTAAAACTTGGCACCTTTATGAGAGAGTAGAGGGAGAAAGGAGGCATTCTGAGAATGTGCAAATCTGTCTCTCTGGTTGGGGAACATACTGAAATGTAAATCTACAAAGACAATTACAATGAGGAGTACAATATTTGTTAAAAAAAAATCTATATCAAGCAAAGAAAAAGGCTGGAACAATCCCTTTATCCTCCACATAAGTCTGCATTTTAGAAAAAACAAGGGACATAGCTTGTAGAGAATGCAGATGCAAATAAGAAAACTGCCACTAATGTGAATTTACAGCTGTAATCTAAATCAAATGTCCAACAGGCATTTTCCCTGATGGTGGTTGTCCTGTTGGCCAAGTTCCTCAGGGCCTCATGTAAATCCCTGGAAAAGCACTTGTGAGTGCCCTATCAAATGAAACAACCCTATCTAGCTAGGTTAACCCCCCCCCCCCTTAAAAGATTGAGAGCAAACGGTTATGGATCACTGCTACTAGTGAACTTCACTACATTGCCAAAAATCAAGCATAGATCTCCATTCAACTGACTTCTACTCTTTCTGTGAAGTAGTACTTTCTCACATTACCTCTAAATCTACCTCCTTTTAATGTCAAATCATAGGGACATTTGAAACACTTGGATGATGGATTTTCTTAGGTTAGATTTACATGTGTGATGTGATAGCTCGGTAGGGATTTAAGAGTGAACTTCCCTAGGTTCTTTTCCCACATGAGCTATTAAATAGAGGCCTAAATTCCCCTATTAGTACATATTTAGTGCAACTATAAACCACCTGTGACCTTATGTAATTATAATTGGCATGTTGCCTCTGACATCTATGTCCAACTCAGGTCCTCAAGGGCTGATTCTAATCTAGATTTCCGGGTTTACACCTGTTTGAGCACTAATAAGTAAAAATGCCGCTGTAGCTTTGGAGAAACATTGCATGTTTATGAATGTGTACAACACTAATAACATTAGCAGTTGAGAAAGCCATGAGCATAAATCCATAACTAAAGAAGTCCTTTCAATTAGCTAATTTTTCCATCAAGCACTGGAATGGATCAGTGGATCTGTAACATGAAGGATGGGTTACTGGCTACTGGGGCTTCCTCTTCTATTTAGTTTTATTGTCAAGCTGCTATATAAATTTTGTTTCAATGGATTTGAATATAATTCCTATCTCACTACATGCCTGCTCTTGAGTTTGTAATCCTGTTAGGAACAGAAACAAATGCTGTTAAAGCAAAACTGAATACACTAACTACAAAAATAAAAAAAAAGTTTACTATACTTGTGACAATCCAAGTGTAGAGGGCTATACAAGCACAGGACCGAGTGCTATAGAATACAGGTTATCTATCCACAAGGACCGTTCATTTGTTTGAAATCTCGGCACCAGCACACTGATATTTGGCTTCTGTATCAGTCAGAGTCTCTCCATGAGGAATCAGCGTTTCCAGCAGTTCCAGTAACCTTCCTGTGGTAGTGAACAGGACAGGTTACTTTGACGTGAAGATGGGTTCAGTATCGTAGCCACCAGGAGCATAATCAGAGATACACAATTTCTATATATCTCCAAGTGAACTGAATTATTTTAGAAAATGACAGCAGCATTTATAGGGGATAGATACAGAGGAGTTGTACACAGCACAGCAATGATATAGACAAACACAAAAGATAAACTCCAGATTCCTGAGATCACTAGGATTAATCTTCAATACACATCCTGCTGTCTATGTGTCTGAGAGGTCCAGACCTTAGATAGAGTACATGGCAAAAGGCATTAACTTAAATTGCTACCAATGGGGCAGCGCGGATTATAACTAGAATGGAGGTGTTTACGTACATAATCCAGTGGCTGGAGCCAACCTGTCTGTCCATTAATGAGCTCAATGGGCCAACACCCAGGCCAGGAAAAAAGGTGACATTACTTCCCCCTTCCAGACAGCAGTTCTGGGGCTATGATCCTGATGGATGATAGGTTTGAACTGCAGCCCATTTCCTAAGTCCAAGCCCCCATCCAAAGTAGCCACGTAGCCACGTGGCCACTGCAAAAGTCCCATTGTATGTCGTCTTCCTGGAGTGGGTAGGAGGTTTGCCCAGTCTGGCGGTGGTTGCTCATTCTTCAGGAAAGTGTAGACAGTCCCTAACCCCAATTTCTGTAGGGTCCTGGGCACATAGTCCATTTCTCAGCCATCCTCCCTCCTTTTCCTGAACAACATCTGGGATCCCAATCCTCAGGTCCGAGGTAGCAACATAGCCCAACCCCAGCTCCTCTTCCTTCAATAACCTACCCCAAATTGCAGGCATAAATCTTGGGGACACAGCCCGGGTCTCAGAAAGTAGGATATCATCCAGGGGCATCCTGCTACCCCCTTGGCCACAGGCAAAAGGTGGCTCGGGTGTATCCCAACTAGGGAGCAGCTCAGGTAAGGGTAAAAAACTCTTGCCCAGATCAACAACTAGATAGGAAATTAAGTAAAAACTCTAAAACAGATCATCAAGCTAGGTGAAATTTTAAACGTTTGCAGGAGGGAATTGCAAGATTTTATCTTTTTGATGCCCGGAGAGTATACCATCCAGTTGAAAGAGATTATACACACTATTCCCACAGGCATCAATGATATTCTAGGCTGGACTTCTTCTTGGTAGATATAAAAACTTTGGGGAACAAAAGTGAAAAAGAAATAGGACCATAAGCAGACTTTGGTATGGTCAAAATTAATCTTAAAACTGGCCAAATTAATAGGCACAAGAAAACTTGGAAGTTAGACTCAGTTTTGAAAATAATAACGGATTAATTAATCCATTTTTTTTAAATAAAAGAAAATTCTGTAGTTTCAAAATTTACACTGTGGAATAGCCATAAGGCATATATAAGAGGAATTATCATTAAACTTCAAGCACAAAAGGACAGGGGTAAAAATATAAGAGATCTATATATTGAATTGAGTAAGATTGTAAGGATAAACAAAAAATCTCTGTTAAAAGAAAATATTGTTAAAATTGAAGGTTTACAAAATCAAATAAAAAAGATGCAAAAAGAGAAAGCGGATAAATCAATTTGGATCTTACAAAAAAATTCCCGAAATAAAATTGGTAAAACGTTAGCAAAGAAGCTAAAAAAAAAACCTTGTTGAATCGAATAAAAGATGAATATGGAAATATTTGTTAAAAACCAAAAGATATAGGAGAGGTTTTTGCTAACTATTATAGTACTCTTTATAACCTGTAAAAAGAGAAAAACTTCTTTAAACCTTCAACTCAAGAAATTAGCAACTTTTTAGATCAAATTACCTAAATTATCGTTAGTCGAAATGAATACCTTAAATCAAGAATTGACGGCAGATGAAATTACATCAGCTATATCAAAATTGAAAATCCATACTGCCCCTGGCCCGGAGGGATTTAACAATTTTGATTATAAAAACTTTCAATTTATATTAATAAAATATCTGAGCAATACCTTCAACAAAATAAAACATAAGGGAAAATCCCCACGTGAAATGCTAGAGGTATCAATTGTAAATATTCCTAAACATGACAAAGACCTGAGCGATAACAAAAACTTTCGCCCCATATCCCTCTTAAACACCGATATAAAGCTTTATGGTAAAATCCTGGCTCAAAGATTAAATTCAGTAATTAATTAATTAATTGCAGTAGATCAAGACAGCTTTGTAGTAGGTAGGCAGAGGATACACAATACAAGGAAGTTAATTGACCTTTTGGCATTTGCACAGAGTAACAAGACCTAAATGGTCCCAATGTCTCTTGATGCTGAAAAGGCCATTTGACAGAGTCGGATGGGAGTTCATGGAACTAACGCTATTAAAATTTGTGTTAGGCAAATTCACCACCAAATCAATAAAGGCTCTATATGATCTCCCATCCTCCTCTGTCGTCGGGTTTGGGTATAAATCAGATAGATTTAATATATTAAACGGCACTAGGCAGGGCTGTCCCCTGTCTCCGATAATTTTTGCTCTGGTCATCGAGCCGTTAGCAGATATGATAAGGTCTACTGTGGACATTAAAATAATCAAAATCGGGGAAAAGGAACACAAAATCATCCTCTTCGCCGATAATGTAATATTGACTCTAACAGACCCAATAAAATCAATAACTAATCTACAAAAAATAATAGATAAATACAGTGCTGTCTCGTACTGCAAGTTAAACATGTCAAAAACAGATGTAATGCTAAATAATCTACAAAGTCGGAAGAATTAAAAAGGAAATTTCAAATGAACTGGCAAAAAAAATGTAACACATTTAGGAATTGAATTTAATAATAATATAGACCAAATTGTTACAGTAAATTATAAAAAAATTATATGTCATATGTTATAGAGTTACTTCTATTTTGGAAAAAAGATACACTTTCTTTCTCCGTTAGAATAGCAGCCATCAGGATGACTATACTCTATTAATTATCTGGTAAGAAGTATTAAAATTCCAATAACCAACTTATGGATAAAACAATTTCAAGATTTGATTAATAAATACATATACAATGGAAGAAAATCACAAATAAATTTTTTAATAATCTCTAGACGTTTTCATAGGGGCGGACTATCGTTCCCAGATATTAAAATGTATTACAATGCTGTTATGTTATCCCATATAATGGACTGTTCTCACGGCCTCCCTATTCTGGCAAGTTCCCAGAAGTCCCTCTGATCTCGCCTGTTCTGTAGCTTTCAGATCTCCAGGTACCTTCTGGTTTCCTTCCTCCACCTGATAGAGATGTAGCCAACAGTACATTTTCTTTGGCAGTGTATCCTCTGTTTGCTCAGCAGGGGAAGCATGTGGTAACTCCTCATACTTGAGCCAGGTCCCACCTGGGTCCACCTCCTTGTCGGTGGCAATCAGTTGCCTTCGCCGCTCCAGCATACTGGTTATCAGGCTCATTTTCTCCCTGATCACCTCCGCTCTGCAGGCCCCCATGTGGTCCATGACCCCCTCTATCCAGGGCTAGCTTTCCTTAGAATTGGACCTGGATTTAAAGATTTAGAAAAATTGCTGATCGTTTTTTACATCCCCGCCAAGCCACTAAAAGTACTGGACTTCCAAACTGCTTAGATCACCATATCCCATACTTGCTGCTGGTTCTTGCATTGAGATCCCACCACTGCCACCAGTTGTGATGATCCGAGAGTAGGGGCTGTACAAGCTCAGGGCCACATGCTATAGACTACAGATGTTTACATACATAATCCAGTGGCTGGAATCAAGTTGTATGTCCATTAATGAGCTCAATGGGCCAACACCCAGGCCAGGAAAAAGGGGTCTGTGGCAATACTAAACTACACTATACTATATTATACAATACTATATTATACTATAAAATACTATATTATACTATACTATATTATACAATACTATATTATATTATACTATACTACTAGTCAAAAATGATGGTATAATATTGTGTGTTCTGTCTCTTTGTGGGCCCTCTCTCTGTATACCCTGTCTCTCTCTCTGTGTGCCACCTCTCTCTCTGCACCCTCTCCCTCTCTGTGTGCTCACTCTCTCTCTGTGCCCTCTCTGTCTCCTCTCTCTCTTTCACCCTCCTTCTATCACTTCCTCCCTTCTCTCTCTCTCATTCTCTCACCCTCCTTCTCTTTCTCCCTCCTTCTCTGTCCCTTCCCCTTTCTCTCTCTCTCTCTCTCTCTCCCCTCCTTCCTTCTCTCTCCCTTCTTCTCTCTCTCCTCTCCCTCCTTCTCAGTCTCCCTCTCTCCATTCTCCTCTTTCTCTCCCCCCTCATCCTCTCTCTCCCTCTCCTTCTCTCTCTTTCCCCTTCCTTCCCTCTCCCTCCCTCTCCTTCTCTCTCCCTTTCCTTCTCTCCCTCTCTCTCCTTCTCTCTCCCTCCCTCTCCCTTTGCTGCACAATGCCAGGCTCTCAATGCAAGCATTACACACAAACTCACATTACCAGCACTATATTAGTTATACTATAATATACAATACTATATAACACTATACTATACTATATTATACAATACTATATTATGCTATACTTTATAATATTATACAATAGTATGAATAGGATACTTAAGGGATGCTTTGATCCAAATGAGTCACTATACTCAAACAAGATATCCTCTAGTACTGAGGCTTGATAACACTATACGATCATGGAGACTTGTTATGTACAGTTGGAGGTACAAAGTTCTGTATATAACACAAAATATATAGAGTGTAATAATTTATATAGCTGGAATATTATTTCGGTAGCTCCAAGCTCCCTTTTCTCATGTGTGGATATCATAGTGTTAACCAGTCCAGCCTCATCACATAACACCTCACTTGATACTGCCTGTGCCAGAACACTGTGTTTATCCCCAGCCTGGTGCTGATGCCAGGGGCAGTGGGGATGGTCACAGACAGAGCGCATCCGCAGCAGATGCTGTTCTGTGACATGTGAGTTTGTTTTATATACAAACACTGAGCAAAATGTTCCTTGATAACCACAGACATCCGTTAAATGAAACATAGTGGTCCCTAGCCGCACGGGAAATACAGTGTCCTCAGAACACAGACACAATGATTGTTTGGATCCCCAGGAATGGATCAGAAGCTACTTACTGTAATAACATGTGTTTCGAAGTTGGCCATCACTCCTGTAAACATAGGATTATTTATTATGAAAACTGTTGTTTTTTTTAATACCATACCTCTGTTTATAGGTACACAAACACACGCTGATGTTTTTTTGCAAGAAAAACAAGAGATTTTAAATGTAGAAAACAACCATTAAATCAACAAAAATATTGCAAGATATACAGAAATTAGTGATCTATTAGATGAATGGAGCAAATGCGGGAATAAGCCTGTACTCATGGATACTGCTTTACACGATCATATGTTGTTGTTGAGCTGTTCAGTTGTGTCCGACTCTCAGCAACCCTATGGACCGCAGCACACCAGGTACATCTCATGTCAGGTTGTGCTAATCCGAAAGGTTTTCATGGCAAAGATACTGGAGTGGGTTGTCAGTTCCTTCTCCAGTGGACTTCTCTACCCATCTTTAAAATACTGGAAAAGCAATGAAAGGCATTAGAATAAATTGCACAACAGTCTCAAGCAATAAAAAAAATGTTTAAGTTTTATTTCCGTGCTATATTGATTCCGGGAATCAAGGGGTTAATACATATGGAACCCGCATGGACTAGATCAGTTGCTTTAATGATTTTTATTGATTTCTAAATTTCTGGATTGTGAGTCTGATCACAAATCGGACTTCTAAACATTCATTTATTGTAGATTAAACTCCATGTTTTACTGATGTCATGATGACGGTCTCATTTACTATTGGCTCTGTCTAAAATGTAACTTAGGGGCTTGCCTAATTGATCATGATCATGCCATGAAATGCTACATATGGGTTCATGATTTGCGTGTTGGGGCTGTGAGTATGTATTACGGGTTAGAGTCAATTGAATACATCTATATGTATCTAAAAATTGTAACCTGCAGCCAAAATGTAGGGTTACAGGTAATTACGGCTTGCAATTGAAGGAGGCTCTTGATGAGCTTCAGATGGAACGCTCGGATCCTGAAGGGATCATACATTACAACCTCAACATTCTTGATATAAATGTTTTCCTTTGGCAGTTTGTAAATTTAAGGGAACAAAAGAGAAGACTGGAGCATGGGTGTAGGAGCCAAAGAAAATCTGGGGGGGATACTGCATATAGTGTGACAATTAATAAAGATATGACAGTTGTGTCTGAACTTACATAAAACATGGTGTAAGTGTCATTCTGTGCATTGATCCTAATTCTAAGGGATTATGTGGTGTTCCTGATATCCGGGTGTTCCTGATATCCTTGAAGCAAGCTCCTAGGTGTGGTACCTGTTTTTTGCTCCATCTTCTGCTATCATAGGTTTAAAAGGACAGCACAATTCTGCTGGATAGGTTTGAACTAGGTTCAAGTCCAATTGAAGTAGCACATCGTTTGTGGGATGCTATCCAGGAGGAGATGTTGAATAGACAGGACGTACTGGATGATACTGGAAGTACTGTATGTAATGGCATACATTTTAATAAGGGAAATGAAGTTATAAAATGTAAAAAAACTCTGTAGTGTGTGTTCATGAAAAAATAAGTCAAGATATCATCCGAGTCTATAAAGATTGACATGAGAGGATGAAAAATCATTAATTAACTTCTGATATGTACATAAAGTAGTTGTAAATACAATATTGTATAGATGTTTACTTGTAATCCTCATATGTCAGTGAAACTGTTAATCACTGGATTACTCCAAGATTCTTATAGAGTTATACAGGGATGTAAAGACGTAAAACATGATAAATCACACTGAATAATTTAATAACAAAGAAGAGAGGAGAGGGATCATGTGCAGAGACTAATGATATTCAGAATACTAAGATTCACAATAAATAATGAAAAAAGAGCTGATATTTAGCAAAGATGGGTTACTGAGAAATAATGATTATATATAGTGTATTGCCCATATAAACTCCATCATCAAACCTGTAATTGTGGCTTTACTGGATGGCAAAATACATATATATATATATATATATATATATATATATATATATATATAAAGACAGTAATAATAACAATTGCCCAATACTTGCTGTTTTTACTACCACAGCACCTGATAAGTTATATCCTCCATTCGATGATCTCTGCACATCTCTCTCTCCAAGTCCTGACGGTCCGTTTCGCTCTAAATAAGAGCTTCCTCTGGGGTAAGTGTTGTAAAGGCTGAGGCCTATTTAAGGCCTGGATAAATGATTCTGGAACCCCAAAAGTGAGTGGTAATGGTGATAGACACATAAGATTGAAACAGGAGAGTGAAATGTCACAGAGGCCAACAGAGCTGAGATCCTGGAGAAGTGAAGGGTCAGCCGCGTCAAAGACAGCAAAGCAGATCAGGAGGACTTAGTAAGGGCAGTGTCAGTAGAGTGTTGTACGTAGAAACCAGATTGCAGAAGGTCAAGTGAGAACTTGAATGGAAGACAATGGATTAGATGGTTATAGACCATTCTTTCTAGTAGTTTTGGAGACCGATTAAAGAAAGAAATAGTGTGATAGTTAAAGAGCATCGATGGATCAAGAGAGGATTTATTTCCGATTGGGGTAATAAGTAACTGATTGAAGGGAGAGGGAAATATGCCAGTTACAGGGGGAGAGGTTAATGAGGCAGGTGACAGCTAGTGATCGGGTAGTACTAAGGGAGGGAATGAGTTGTTAGAGGATATGGGCAATTGGGCATATTGTTAGATGAGAAGCTAAGGGGCCTAAATAAATCAATTTTATTTTTAAAGTGTTCTGCAATGTCTTAGGCTGAGAAGGTGATGGTGGGAGGACATTGAAGTGGCACAGAAGAGAGAATTAAAGTGGATATGAAGGATGATAAATGTTTTATTGGAAAGGTGAAGGGCAGCACTGTAGGATCGAATATATTTGTGGTAAAGAAAGTCTGCAAGAGTGCATGATTTTCTTCAGTGGCGTTCACCAGTGCATGAGCATTTTTGAAGGTATCATGTTTGTTTTGAGAGCCACGGTTGTGAAGATTGCCAGAATCCCATCTAGCAGGTGGGGCAGAAGCTTAAATACCCTCTGAAAAAGACTATACACTTACTTTTGTATTAAAGAATGGTTATGTTGAGGAAGGGTTGTACTTCTTTTCATGTAGTTATAGTGCATATATGCAATGTGTAACTGTAACCATTGGGGGGGGTCAGGGGGTAATAAAGTATAATAGTGTGCCAGAGACAGGTCCAGCCTGTGATTAGAAGTCAACTGACCATGTATGGCTGCAGCCTCTCCTACTCACAGTGTCTCTAATCCCCATTAACCCATCTCTACCTTTTTCCATTGCCTGACCACACTGAGTCAGGGAAAGTAAGGATTGTCACTTTGTATCATGTTCTTGGTCTGCCACCCTGTGTGAGGGGATTAACAAACCGGTTCAGATATATGGGTAGGATTGGTCCTACTGACCTTTCCAAGCCCAAAGACCATTAGATCTTGATAACAGTTGTAACTGAAAATGTTTGGCATGGGTAGGAGCTGTTAAGTCAAATACAGTGTATGGTTATATTGTAGGAAAGTTGTTGAGTATCAGTAAATGTGAGAACTCCATAGGTACTTGTAAACTCAGGTGATAGGAGTGGTGTGTGTGTAGTGGGGAGACTGCGGGTTAGGAAGTGATGGTCAGAGAGAGGAAACTTGTCTATTTAGAGAATGTACATAGATTATAGAAGACAAGGTCAATTGTATGCAATAGTCCACTGTGATAAGCTGAATGAGGATATTTTTGAGAGTAGCTTGGAGGAAGGGTGGGGTTCAGGATTGTTGATAGATATGTTAGAGTTGTCCAGGATTAATAATGAAATGTTATAAAACAGAAAGTGAGGGAGTCAGGCAGAAAATGGTGCAGAAGTTAGGAAGGTAGCCCATTGGGGCTGTAGATTACTGCCACAAGCAGGATGGTTCTCAGTCCAGCCTCAGATAAATCAGGTTGCAATATAAAGATTTTCTGGAAACCTGGAGCCACGTGTATTGGTTCCTGATATGGTACAACCTTTAGTTCCTGGAAAAGCATGTTCAGCTTGGTGATTCAATTTCCATGATTGGGGGCCTTATCTCTGTTAGATCTGTGAAGACAATTGTGATAACATTGTAGTAAAATGTGATAAAATAAATCTTCAATAATTCCCAATTATTCTAGTACATGCTTACACTTGTCTCTGTATAGCTTCCACTTGATCTAATGGAGGTTTGACCAACCCTCTTCCTACAATTTATTCCAGATGTATTTTTAATAGTGCAAGTGCACACTTGACTGGGTTAGCTGTCAGACCATCTCTTCTCAGGGTTTGCAAAACCTATGCACCTTTTTTCAAGTGAGAGTTCCAATCTATTGTATGAAGTAAAAGGTGGCCCAAATAAGCAGCTTCATATTGAGATTGGGGACATAGGAGCTTATTCATGAGTCTCTTAAACTTCGCTTGGGCTCCATGAAGACCAAACGGTAAAGCCTTATAATGCAACAGGCCTTTAGGAGTACAGAAGGTGGATTTCTCCATTGTTAATTTTGCAGGTGGAACTTGCCAATATTCCCTGGTCACATCAAAAGTAAACAGAAAATCTGGCTTTTCCCAGTTGGTCTATCAATTCACCAGTCATGTAATAAGGTATAAATCAAATTGGGATGCTTCAATCAACTTCCAGAAATCACTGAAGAAGTGACTTTTCCCATCTGGTTTGGGGACTACATCAATTGGAATACACTGCTGGACTTTTCGATTACTCCTAAGTTATGCAATGTTTTAACCTCTGTCCTTTCTTCCTCCATCTTTGCCTCAAACATGCAGTATGGTTTGTTTCTCCCAATTACACCAAGATTAGTGACAATGTAATGTCATGGTAGACCATAATCATCCGACCAGGGTTTACAGAAAATACTTTTTATTGCAATTTTTCATTTACAGTACTTCTTTATTCTGATGTACTGATAGTTTGGTAGATATCTGCACCTCAGGAAGCAACACTTGGAGCTGGTTAACATTACATACTACTGCCACCTCAGCATCTTTGTCACACCAAGCTGTCAATAAATTCACAAGAAAGATTTACATCTACAATGGCTTCTATCATTTTGTAATTTAGCCACTCAGCAGTAGGTACCATTACCATGTCGCTTGGTTGAAATGATCAGACCGGGACATCACCATTCTAGTATGTTTTCTGTTGTTGTTTGGCTGGTTCCATATGTTCTTTGACAATTTTGTCCCCTCCCAATATTGTACTCTTTGTACTTACCAGGTTTCTCATACAGTATCCTATATCCCCCTTAGGTGATCCTATTTCCTTCACCATGCTCTTAGAGTTGCAGCCATTGGCTGCATGGCTTCTGGGTACCTGATGGAATAGTCAAGGAAAACCAAGATGTACTTTAGGCAGTCTTCTCAAGAAATTCTATTTAATCTATTGCTATCCTCTCAAATGGTTCCTCTATAAAAAGAAGGAGGATCAGTGGAGACTTGAAATGGGGACGTGGACTAAGTGTACTGTACACCTGAGGCACCAGTTTTATTCTATAGTCTTGTTTAAACACAGCATGTGGACCTTGCTGACTATCAGTTTACTGTGCTGTTTCGACGATCACTTCCACCACTTACCTTCAGACATTCTGCAGAAGAGGAACATTTGCTTGGTCTCTCGCTAAGTTCTCTAGTTCTCTACATCATGAAGAAGACATTAATCTTATCCATCAATGTACACTGGATTTGGGGGGGTTATCACATGCTGCTATGAGTCTGCTGTATCTTTGTGCTCCAAGGTCTTCCTCTCAGTCTGCTCTTTTTTTATCTCTGTTCCCATCTTCTCCTTCCATCTTTCCCTACAGAATTTCTTCACCCGGGCTAGATAACAGATCTTTGTGTATTATTTATTCACAATGATTTGCCCTATGGTCCTCTATTTAGAATAGATTTTAAAACATTTGGAATATTTCTTCTGTAAACCATGGCATATGATAGATGGAGTACCACTGGGCAATTTTGTGGACTCTCAACCCTTGTACTTCAACCATTTTAGTTTTTGTTGGGTAATCCATTACCAATCCCTGCTCACATGCAATGCTAACTCTTTTTCCTGACCTCCAGTTGTCCGGGGCTATGACTCACCTTGCAATTCTTGAGTTAACCAGCTAAGTTACTTTATAGCTGTTTATCAGTACCTAAGTGATAAATACATATTTTAGTTCAGTCATCCAAAAGATCAACAAAGTTAATCTAGGTGAGCTGCATTGGATCATCCTTGTTAGGTTGTCATATGTCTCATATCTCCACAATGAAAGTACTTAACCATATGCCAACTCTTGTATACATGGTGGCAGTCATCTCCAAAAGTAACCCAATACCAGGATCTCCACGATTTTCTCTGTAGAGTCGGTTTCTGGGCAGGGCATAGCCATTTACATGTGAGGTGTAAGTATCCATGATTTTGCTGTCTGCCCCTTTGTATTTCCAGTGATGGAACCTATGTGAACAGACAGCTGGGTTCAGCCCCACTCTGGCTGCAACTTCAGCCTTCAGGCAAGTATGATCAGTGGATTATTCAGAGGTGCTTTCATAGTATGCCTGCTGTGTTATTCTACACAGGAATTGTGCCAGTATCCTAGGCCAGTAGGTGTGCAGCCAGACTCCACAGGTAGCAGTCCTTTTAAAGACTAGCAGATAGGCATTACTTGCCATCACCCTTACTTATTTTTTAGCAAGTGACTGGCTTGCACTCCAATCATAGATTCTCTTGTTCCTGTAACTCCTGCAGCCAAAAGTTGTTTGAACTGGTTTAATACTTCCCTGTTACTCTCCTCCAGTCATTTATTGGTCTCCTGCTGTCTGCTTTTTCTGTGTGGGCCGTTCAGATCCAAGACCAGGGCCCCACATCTGCACCAGTTCTGGTAGTGTGACCCTTAGGGGCCCGTTTCTTGTACTTTGTAGTGTATTGAGCCTACTGGAGAGCAAGTACATTTTTTTATTTTTTAATCATTCAAAATAAACAGTTTCATTCAGCAACAAGCAAACATCTAACTTACTGTTGGAACATCCTGACCAGCCCTGGGACAACTAGTCTGTTCTTAGGTAAAAAGAAGAAGCTCTTAGTAAACAGCAGCTCTCAGTAATTTTCCAGTATTTGAGCCCATGTACTGTCCTAATGTCTTTATTAGTTCAGCATTTTTTTTTTATTAAGCTTCAGGATTTTGCAGGTCCAGTTCTGCAACAATACTTTGCCACAAACAAGTGGGTGGAGCATTGGCCCACCATTCTCTCCAGAATATTCCACCACCACACTATTTGGCATCTTCTTTGTCTCTGTATACTGAAACAGAGTTCTCACTAGTGTTATATATTGCAGTTTCTCAAATTGTACCTTGTCTCTTGGAGTATTACCAGACTCTCACTCTTCGTTCCAAACAGTTTGCTTCTCCTCCCAATGCAGTTTGTCTCCATTGTGTTTGTTTCAGCTCTACTAAGTTCAAGTGCAGCTTTCTGTGAGGTAACACCTCCCTCACTTTCATCACCAATGCAGGTGTTTATAGCCAATGCAATAGATAGCTAGATAGATAGATTTTTTAAAATTTACTTATACATTCTATACATTCTAATAACACTTACAAACCAGCCTGCTACTAAGCATTGCCATACATAGTAATTGAGATAGAAAAAAGACTATAAATCTGTCAAGTTCAACCATTTTCAATCTAATATGATGTTTGTAATATGGGAATTATTTGTTGTCTGTTAATTGTTTAATTGATCCAGACGAAGGCAAACATAAATCCTGATTGAAACATTGCCAATTGTATCTTAAGGGGAAAAACATCCTTCCTGACCTCAAATACTAAAAACTCTTTTCTTTCCTTATCATGGATTTTTTTTCTTATAACCCCAATGCATGTCCTCTTCTCAGCTGAAACATGTTGCACAAAATGTTCCTGGATGTATTTATATAAGGTAATCATACTTAGGTGCCTTTTTTCTAGATAAAATATTTTTAGTTTGGTTAATCATTCTTTAGTCATTCTTTCCCCTTATTAATTTTGCTGCCCTCTGTACCTTTGCCAGCTCTACAATGTTCTTTTTTTCCCAAAGTGGTGCCCAAAATTATACTCCATATTCCATATGAGGGCATACTAGAGATTTGTATACTGGTGGAATTTTATTTACTTTCCTTGCTTCTTTACCCTTCTTAATACATGAAAATATTTTGCTTGCAAGACAAATGGCCTGGGGTTTGGGGAGTGTCTATTGCTGCTGAGAGGGCCCTGGGGTGTCCAGGGGGTAATTATGGCATCTGAGAGTGTTGCCCGGTGAATGGTGCTACTGAGGGGGGACTGTGGGTGTTGGGGTGAATGGTGCTGCTGAGGGGGGCAATAAAGTAGAACATTTTGTATATATACATATGGCACCGGAGGGTGGCCCAGGGTTCAAAACATTTTTTGCTCCTCCTACCTGGGGTGGGAGGGGGGGGCAAAAAATGTTTTTGCCCTGCGGCCCTCCATATACTAGCTCTGCCACTGATCTGATAATATGGAGCAGTGTTTTCTTTTTTCAAATATAGGTGTCAGTGTAAAAAAAAATATTCAAAAGTTTAACTTTTCTCCTTAATATTGTATATCTGCTGATGCAGCTGAACTGGAGGGCTTGAAAAGATCATATTTAAACAATTAAAAAATTTCTTACACCTTTTCAACTTGATTTTCGGTGAACAACTTTATTCATGAGATCAGAATCACTCTAAATAACTATTTGGTCAAAAATGTAAAACAGCCCCTTTTGAAGAACTATTCTTGAAAATATCATGTATTTAGAATGTAAAACAAATAACATCTAAATTAATATTTTTATATGCAAATATGCTTGTGTGGAATCTACCACTTCCTGAGGTTGGAGAACATTTTAAACTAGCGACTTGCCCGTCAAAAATTATGGCAATAAAATTTGAAGCCTGGCAATGCTGTTTGCCACACGATGCAAGGTTCTCCCCCCTCTAACTCGCTTCGTACCTTCGGCGCTCATGGTGAACCTCTCCCCCCTCTACTTTACGTGCTTCGCCGCTCATTCCAGGTGTTGCCCAACCTGCCACTTTCTTGCCTCGCGATGAGCCCCTTCGGCGCTCATTGCGAGCCTCTCCCCACTCTCTGACCCCTATGTCTGTTTCCCCCTCTCTCCCTCCCACCAATGTCTTTGCCCCCTCTCCCTGCCCTTTGTTTCCCTCCCATGTGTCTCTCTCTTTCCCCCCCTCTCTCACCCCTGTGTTTCTTTCCACCCTCTCCTCCCTCTCCCTCCTCTGTGCTTTATGAGTCTTAAACCATCTGCCGGCTTTAGAAATTGATCAATTTCCCCAAGCACTAAATGTGCTTCGGATTTAAGTGCTTGAAAAAAAAAAATTACGTCTTTACGGCGACCATTTGTTTTCTCGCCTGGCCATTTTCTGAGTGTGAAAAAAACGCTATTGAATAGCGTAATTTGATAATCAATTGGAGTCTCTTGGCGGGCTTGAAAAAAATGGTGTCCTTTAAAGTCTTGCAGGACTTGCGATGAGCGCCAAAGGCCTACGGACTTCGGCGCTCATCGTGGGCCTGGCAATGAGTGCCTTTGGCGCGCATTGCCAGCCTTTTCACAGTCTTGCAGGCCTCGCGATGAGTTGCAAAGCCCTACGGCCTTCTGCACTCATCGTGGGTCTGGCAATGAGGGCCTTCGGCGATCATTGTCAGCCTTTTTCCAAGTCTTACGGGCCTCGCGATGAGGGCAGAAAGCCTATGGCCCTCAGCGCTCATCGTAGCACCTTCAGTGCTCATTGCAACCCCCGTCAAAGCCGTAACTTTCGGGGGCTCGCGATGAGCGCCTTCAGCAAGCGCAAGCCCGTAACTTTAAACATTGCATCACGACAACTCGCAATTACAACAACTATGATATGTGATTTTATCTACACAATGAGATTGTGAGGTATACATCTGCCAGTGCATTGGTTAGGTCTAATGGAATTCTCATTAGTTTACAAGGACATTTGCAAGTGCAGTACAGGTTCTCTGTAAACAAAATGGAAGTCTGGACTCTGGAGTAAAGAATAATTGCATGTAAAAGTAGAAAAACGTAAAAGATATGTTTATTGTTTTACTTTCTAAAACATTGTGACCATTATTACGTTTTGTCTATACCATATAGAAAAAATTGTGACCACAACAGCAATTTAAAGATGAATTAATTATCAGAGGATGCAAACCTTTTAATATGTTACGAGTAGTTAAGTTACTCTAAGATCAGGGCTGGATGCTATTAGCCCATAATTACAGCATGCTGATCTTGATGTCATCTATGTGCTGGTGTGATCATCATCAGTACTAATGAGATGAAATACTAAATTCCATAAATTGCGCACCACGCGTTTCGTGACAGATTGATTCTATATACAGTGGTAGGTAATAAGATTCCATGACTACTGCACACAATTTTCATATATTTGTCATTATGGCTTGACCTCTGATACAGTTACTATGGTATTCAGTGTGAGAACATTTTATACGTAGAGACCATTATTAGATACTACTAATTTCATCCACACTTGATATCCACATTTTTGCCAGTGAAAATGTATATAAATCGCTGAAGAAAATATTATCATACTGTATATGTTTCTAAAAAATGTTTGGCTGTATTATTCATTGTGTGTGCTCAGTTGTTCAGTCGTGTCTGACTCTCTGTGATGCTATGGACTGCAGCACACCAGGCACATCTTGTGTCTATGTGGGCTGATCCATAAAGTTTTCATGGCAAAGATACTGGAGTCGGTTTCCAGTTATTTCTCCAGTGGACAGTGATTTCTCTGATCTCTCTGCTATGACCTGCCCATCTTGGGTGACCCTACATGGTATAGCTCACGGCTTCATTGCAGTGCGCAGGCCCCTTCGCCATGACAAGGTAGCAATACACAATTAAGAAATTCAAGCATGCCTGATATATGCATAAAGCCATCCTGGGAGTTAATAAAGTCAAACTTTTTTTAAATAGATAGAATGGGCAGCCCACTTTTTGGTTCTTTTCTGCCATAAAATCTATTTTCTGGGTTGCTGATATTAATAGCATCGATTAAAAAACAACTTTGTGGAAATGTTCATCCATGCTTGGACCTTTTTACTTGGTTTAGTAAATAATCATCATATATTTTCCATTCAAGTCAGTGGAATTGCATCTTATTAAGAAATCATTATGTAAAAAGCTGCAGAAACGTAGAGATTATATGAAGTCATATTTTCCAGCTGGCACCCACTTCTACTGAGCACAATGCCATATATGTTTCTTAAGGTTTCTGCCTTATGCCACTATCCACCAGGCTGTCTTTAGTCTACTCTTCTCTAAAGCCTGCAATAACCTCCCAAAAATAGTAATTTTCCTGGTTCTCAACAAATATAATATCACATACATAACTAGTCTGTCTATGACAAGTGTAAATTTATGGTCTGGTGTGGCAGTTTCATAACAGTCTTGGAAGCATTGCCGGATTTCTAACTTGGCAAAGAAGGTAATTGCCTAGGGGAAGTATGTGCATTTCCGTCTATTTATTTTAAACACATACCCCATGCTTTCTCTAGTTTACCATTTATGCACCACCCTTCCCTTTAGATTCAGGAGGTATCCGTTGATTATACTAGCTTTGCCTCTCACTATTTTCCTACCATTAAGCTCTCCTCCTCCCTCGGGTCCTGAAAGCACCATAATCAGCTCACTTCCCTCAACAACACATCATGTTGATACTCATCTCATTTATGGGTCCTCAAAATGGCCACCTAGGATTCCACATTCTCAAATCTAGTTAATAATTAAACACTATTGAGTCTTGCCCTTGCTTGTAAGAGGGATTATGCTTTATATTATTTTATATAATGTTTCCCAGAGAGAAGATGCTTTTGGAAACTTGCTACATATGTTCTTTCCCTTTGTACTAGTAACAAACAGTTTTTAAAGTTTTCACTGGTACTCATTTATAAAGGATCATGTTCTCATCATACCAGCAAAGGAAAAAGTAAACAATGTATTCATTTATTTTCATAAGCTGTTCCTTTATTGTGGAATTAATTAAACTAAATGCATTATTTAGGACTGTGCCCACATGACATAAATAGAGTAAAAAAACAGCTATTTTCCATATAAGTTTTCTCACAATCAACTACCTAAAACCACATTTAAAAAAATAAAGATCTTAAAAAATGTCTATGTCCGACTCTCTGTGACCCTATGCACAGCAGCACACAAGGCACATCTTGTGGCTGGTTGTGCTTATCCATAAGGTTTTTATGGCAAAGGTTGCCTCAAGTCTAAATAGAGTTAAAAAAAAAACAGCTATATTTAATGTAAGTTCTCACAATCAGTTTCTTAAAACCAAAATAAAAAAATAAATATCTTAAAAAAAATAAAATAAAATCAAAGGTTTTTAATACAGTTCTTTAGTACTTAAAGGTTCTGAAAGCTGGACCACACCAGTGGCCTTTTAAAAGTCAAACATTTCTTCCATGCATGTAAAAGATCATGTTTTAAACATTAGAATGGATCTATAGTGCAGAAAAAAATATATTAAATATACATAGTGTGGGATAATTTCTTCTCCTCTGTACTGAAATGTTACAGGAAACAGAAGGGCAGTGAGCCTTGTGGATTTCTGAACTGCAACATACTGTGCTTTTGTTCCCATTGATTGTAACACTTTAAATGGCAAATTACATTTGAAAATGTTGCTTTACCGTGGAAAATTCAATTCTAACAATGTTTAACTTGCTGAAAGACAATAAAAACAGTGAATGGCTCATACATAAATTACCTGATACACATTTTGTATAATTTGAGCTCAACTTGTTATTAATTCTAAAATCAGGTAAGGAATCACAATTAACAGAGTTGACCTGAGTCCTTGTTAACTTAATTGTAAGGTAAAGGTTGATGAAACACATTTTTATCTGCCTGTCTGTTACTTTAGCATTAATTCATACATTTTTGTAAATGAATACAATTTATTTTTGATGGAAAAAAAACTTTTGTAATGTATAAAACATTCTCTTTTAAATGGGTAACAGAAAGATTTGGACTACAGTGCCCCTTATATGAGATGTTTCAACGGATCTCATGGCCATCTTGCATCCAAATCTTGATAACCACATGGATTCAGCACCCAGGTCCAGAACACTCAGTGTTTCTGGTTGTGCTTATCCATATGGTTTACTTGGCAAAGATACTGGAGTGGATTGCCATTTCTTTCTCAAGCGGACTGTGATTTGTCTGATGTCTCTGTTATGACCTGCCCATCTTGGTATATCTACATGGTATAGCTCACAGCTTTATTGAGGTACACAAGCCCCTTCACCACAACAAGGTAGCGATCCAGAAGGGGTGCATGCAATATACCGACAATATACGGACAAAAAAAAGTGTTGTTTAGAAATCTGGCCATTGATTATTCTTTATGCACTGGAATATCAACCATTTCAGCAACTTTAATGATATTTTGAAATAAATACTTTTTATCTATTTAGATTGTGCTTGGTGAAGGCCCAGTAAATATACTGTGCTGTACTCTTACACTTTTCAGTGTCTTGTTTGAGTAACACTACAGCTATGGTAACATTGTTTTATGTGTAACTGATCACTTACTTACATAGAACAATTGTGGATCACATTTCATCCATGTCATTGTACATACGTCATACGTAGTATATATGTCACATTGTGTTCATTACCTGATCTCTCACCTTTGACATTCCTGTTCCTTTTCAGACACACGGCTCTGTGTTATTGTCAGATCACTTATCTCATATTATACAACCTGACAACTTTGTTAATGCACTCGCTGTATTACGTTTCTAAATACTGTATATTTATGAAACTAGCGTATTGCCCCTCAAAAAATGACGGCAGTCAGATGTGTATGTTTTAAAAGTTGTTTAGTTATTAATATACATATGGAATTGTAAGGTAGCTAATGTTGTTTTCTGTGTACTACTGAAATATAGAAATCAAATTAATAAATGAATTTACGTATTTTGAATCATTGTGTTGAAGAGCTGGCAATCTGTGTTGATGTTGCAGCAGCATTAGTGGTGTTGAGCTGCTGTGTAAGCGTGGTGAACGTGTGCAGTGTAATAGTGTGCGTGCGCGAGCTAAAACCGTTAACGTAGCTGTGTACTTCCGCATTATCCTGAAATGGCGGATAATGTGCGGTATGCGTCTTAGCGGATTATCGGTACGTGTTTTCCGTGGTTATAGTGCTGTCGCCTGGTTTTAGTTTTGTTTGTGCAGCATTTTTTCTGCGGCGCTCATTGCCAAAGTACTACGGTTTAACGGCTCGCCTCGCTGCGCGAGGCTCGGCGGGCAATGTTCGCCTGCGGCGCTCATCGCTTAGCCCTGCGGCGCTCATTGCCAAAGTACTACAGTTTAACAGCTCGCCTCGCTGTGCGAGGCTCGCCGGGCAATGATCGCCTGCGAGGCTCATCGCTCAGCCCGCTAAAGTACTACGGTTTAACAGTAAATATGGTCAAACGGTCAAATGACAGTCACTAAAAATTAAATGTAGTGAAAATTGTTTGCCACACATGACGCTACATTTGTCCCTTTTTTTTTTCTTAAAATAAATACAATTTTTTTTTTTTTTTACATTTTTTTTTTTGTAACTTGCAACATATTTCACATCAAATGCGTTGGTTTAGGTGGGAAATCCGATGTTGTGTGAGACAAAGTCGTTAAATCTGTGTTAATGCGTAAATCTGTAATTGTGTTTCGGAAAATGTACTCGCTACTGTCTTTTTACTCATTGCGCGGTTAATCCGCATCCTTTATCTCGTTGTTTTTCAAAGACATACGTCTGTGGCTGTGTTTTACGCAGTTCGTAGTAGTATAGCCTCGTTTTTATTTTTTCCGGCGGCCATTTTTTTCTCGCTTAGCCGATTTTCGATCTTTGTAACTTGGCTAAATCGATCTAAATTGCAGTTCCAACTCACTTCCAGACGTCCTGCCTGGTTCCCCATGCTGTAAGTGACCTTTGTTTTATTTTTTGGTGTGTATTTAACGGCTCGCCTCGCAGGCGCTCATCGCTAAGTCGTACGCACTACGCAACGCAGCGTGACGACGAATCGTAGTTAGACAATTATAATATGTGATTAGGAGCTGCATCATCTTAGTTAATGTCCATGCATAGGACAGCCAGCCTATCCATTAGAAATTAGATGCTGTATCTTGTTCTATCTTGTACCTCAATGAAGCTGTGAGCTATACTATGTAGGGTCACCCAAGATAGGTAGGTCATAACAGGGGGGACAAATTGCTGTCCACAGTAGAAGGAAGGGGCAACCCACTCGGGTGTTTTTGCCATGGAAACCTTATGGATTGGCACAACCAGATACAAGATGTGCTTTTCGTCCATAGGGTCACAGAGAATCGGACTCAACTGAATGACTAAACACAAACACACACCATTCTTGACTAATGTAAAATAGTTAAACCATTTCCCACATGTTTTCATGCTTCTGACTGATGGTGCACCAATGTATAACTGTATTATCTTTAATACAGTTGTCCTTTTAGCTTTTTGGCAGTGCAAGGAAAGCAAAACAGATGTGTATTGTAAACATACCACAAGCACAAACACAGTTGTAACTTACATTATGTCACAATGGATTTGATTGTGCAGCGTTAATAATGCAAACACAAATGTGCTGTTGTTTATGTTATAAAGTCTACTTTATACAAACACTAATTACTATATATAACTACTAGCTGCACATAATAGCAATTACTAGTAATGATAAGGGTGCAGCTTCATCTCAGACTGCCCCTTGGGGATATTATAATGTTGCGTTGGTGTCGGATGTTGAGTATTAACTTCAGATTTGTTCATTTGTATGGAATCTATCACTGATAAGACTCCCAGTACGTTGCTGTCATGTCTTATAGCCAATAACAGGGAGAAAGAAACATACACTTGAGAACTGAAATAAGTGCAATATTGGATGTTTACTGAGGGTACATTCTCACTTAGAAAATGTCGGTAGCATATCAGACTTAACCTGCCCTAAGGACAAGCTAGGACCGAAATCCGGGACAAGTCCTCTGCACACAAGGTCCAGCAACCCTCAGACATATGTTTAAGCCTTTTGGCTATCATCAGTAAAGTGCTACTGATCTACCTAGGCAAAGTGACAAGGGGCCCATGGCTGCATCCACGGGTGTAGGAACCAAAATAATTCGGGGGGGGGGGGGGGGGGATACAGCTCACTTGATACACAGAAAACTTAACAGCTTCTATACGTATACATAGACACAATTAAAAGTCTGGGGGGGGGGGGTGGATTTGTCCCCCTCATCACCCCCCCCGTTCCTACACCAATGGCTGCATCACTATAATAGATTAATTTTTAAAGAGATAGAACAGTACACCTTTAATTCCAAAGACTATTGTCTTTGGAATTAAAGGTGTACTGTTCTATCTCTTTAAAAAATAATCCATTAGTCTACTTACACTGCCAATGACAATGATATTGTTTATCCTTTTCTATTCATACTATGGCCCTCATTCAATTGCAATTTGGCCAATTGAATAGGGGTCTAAATAAGCACATAACATATTTTTTAAAGAAGTTTTTAGTTAGTAAACATCTATCCAAAAGCAAGGTTTTCACTAACTAAAAACTTATTTAAAAAAAATATGTTATGTGCTTATTTAGAGCACTATTGAATTGGCCAAATCGCAATTGAATGATGGCCTATATATGCTAGTCATATTTTCTATTATTACTTACAACTTGTTATACCCTAGGCGTGAATTACTGGCCCTCTTAAAGTTTTATGCATCCCTATAATATAATCTAAGAACCATCAGCCTCTTTAATATCAATTATATTCTGCAATTTTGATAACTAAATATGGGGTAAAAAATATAGCTAGGTCTTCACTGACTGGACTATTGCATGAGTGGTAAAATATTCTACCCTTGGCAACCAGTCGTGTTAATGCCTAGGCCTTGGCTTCCTGGTGCCCTGTGGCTGTGTCATTGCCATTCAGTTTTTTATTTTATTTACAGTGAAAAATAATACTTTATTTTACAAAATTGACTGTGATCGTATAAAGTATGCATTTTTACATTTTGCACATATTAATCCTGCTTACCTTTGCAGGCTTCTATACATTTTGTGTATCAGGTGAGCATGGCTCATGCTCTCCTGCCCCCTGTTGGGCACTGCCACAGACAATCACACAGCCAAAGATCTATATGGAGATGAGATTGAGCTACCAACCTGGCAACTGGATGATTTCTGTATTATTTGTGTGCATAAAATTATTAAAATACATAACAAAATTTTAATTAAAAAAAAAAGGACTGCACTGGGCCCCCTAGAGGAGGGCCCTGATGCAATGCACTGCCTGCACTGTGGTAGCTCTACCAATGCATATATATATATGTGTGTGTGTCTGATCTGGCCCTTCTCCTGATTGTGTGCGAAAGCTATAGGATTCTAGCCTACTCAGAGGGTCATGGGAGTGTGATAAGTTCTAAGAGAGGATGAGGAGGGTGGGGTAAACCTGACTGCACATAAATCGAATAGGAGGGATCTATGGCTTAAGTAGGGGAGAGGGAACCTCCCACAACTCTGGGTTGATTATATACAGTATATATATATTATTATTATCGTTTATTTATAACGCGCCAACATATTCCTTATATATATATATATACTAGCGACTTGCCTGTCAAAGAATGACGGTCAATAACATTTTAAGCCACAATGTGAAGGTTTTTGTACTGTGAGGATCTTCGGCGCTCATTGCGAGCCGCCTTTGGCGCTCATTTCGAGTCTCTCCTCTGGTGTACTTTTGCTTCTCTGAGCAGCCTCTGCGCTCATCACATATGTCTATATTTTTGTAATTAATAATCAATTAATTAGTTACTTAATGAATTAATATACTTTACCTAATTATAATTAATATATCCATCAATCAATAGGCTGAAGAGCTAACAATCTTTTCTCATTTTCCCGCAGCATATAATGTCCAGTTGTACTGTTGCTGGCCTGTGTAGATTTTTTTATGAATGTCCCAACTGTGCATTAGAAGTAGGCTGTGTGCGCGAGGGCAAACCGTTGGTTTATTTGTGTAAAGCGCTACTGTAGATGCGTAATATTGTGATGTGCAAGTTTGGAGTGTAAAGTAGTGTCGTTTGTGTATATGCTACGAGGTTCGCGAGTATTTGGCGTCCTTTGTAGTAGTGTATTTTGTGCCTTGTACGTTCCTGTGTGAAAGTGGTACCAGGGTCGTGTAGCCTCGTTTCCATTTTTTTTCTCGCTTAGTCGATTTTTGAGTGCCGAAACTCTTTAAAATCGACTTAAATTTGCGTTCCACCTCACTTCCAGACGTCCTGGCTGTTCCCCCGTGCTGTGTGGAAAGTCTCTTACTAAATGAATGTATATATCTTTCTATATACAGGACAGTAAGGACCAAATTAATAAAATATAATATTTACAGGGAGTATAATTGTTTTAGAGATTTTCATTCTTATAATTTCACCACATCTACAAAATTGACAGTAACTTACAGCTACTGAACAGCTCAAGGAAAGCAAAACAGATGTATATATGTATACGGTATATGAGCTGAAGGGGATAATATGACTTTACAAATGAGTGGTGGAGATTTGCATTCATGTATTTCAAAAGTTTTAGCAACCAGCAGGCAAGGCTTTGAACATGAGATAGTGTGCAGGGATCAATCAGCATCCAATATCAAAGTTCACCAATAATTAGAACATTCAGGAGGAAATCAACTAAACTAAATGCAAACTGGCACCAGACCCAGTTCAAATACATCCACAGGATTTGAGGGAATTGGCTTCAGTGAGAGCCAAAGCGTTATTTCTAATTATATCAGTCTCCATAGACTAGGTACCACAGGACTGGCATGGAGCTGGTATCCCCCAAAAAAAGAAGAGAGCTAGAGCAAATCCAGAAAATTATAGACTGGTAAGTCTCACTTATATATTGGGAAGCATGGGTGTAGGAACTGTAGAACTTGGGGGACATATCCCCCCCACCCCCGATATTTTCTATGTTTGTATGTATGTATATATAAGCTATTTACGGCCTATGTATACAATGAACTGTATCCCCCCCAGAATTATTCAGGCTCCTACACCCCTGTTGGGAAGAGTAGTAAGAGAGAAAGAAAAGAGCCAAGAGAGAATATAAGTCTGAGAACATGGACATGGGAGTGAAATGAAATAGTGTAACTAATCTGTTGCCCTAGACTCCATCCTTGTTGACCTTTTGAGAAGAAGCCCGAGCTTAAAAATTGCCTCCAATAAGAGTATACACCAAGGGCCTCATTCTATTAGCGGCCGCAGACGTTGCGGGGCCGCAAGGACCGGCCGCAAGCTATTCGGCTATTCTATTCCCTTCCGGCCGGGGGCTCCGGCAGGCTTGCGGCCGGTGCCTTGCTATCTCTTGCGGCCGCTCGCGCCGGAGGAAAGCCTTTGATCTAAAACGGCCGCAAGAGTTTCGGCCGTAAGAAACTCCTATTTGCAATTCAATTGCTCCGGGAACCCTCTCTGCAAGGCTAAAAACGAGTCGCAGCTTACTTGCAGGAAAGAGGTCCCGCTAGCACCAATTAAGCACATAAAATAGCTCAAATAAAGCCATCCTGCACTTTGAGAAGACTATAAAGGGATTTTAGGTGTTAGAAAAAATAGCACATAATTATCCTATAATCAAATCCATAAAATATTTTATTTGTAATATCCGTAAAATATCCATGTAAAAAGTCCAGAGTGCTTGGAGCACCTCAGACCCGCCCACGCCGCAGCCGGAAAATAAACAGTTAATTTGAACTCGGGTTTGGGTTGATGTGCAAGCTTGAGAGTGGGTTACTTTTAATCCTCATGTCCCCCAATATGATCCCTAGCATTTACAGAGCTGTACAGTGCAGGCTTGAATTTATTTTTGCGTTTTTAGATTTCACAGCTTACGGCCGGTTTCAAGATATGCGGCCGGCCGTAAGAGGAGATCCTTGCGGGGCCGTATAATAGAATCGCGAGTTAACTGAACCCCCGCAAGGAATCGCAGCCTTACGGCCGATTTACGGCCGCTAATAGAATGAGGCCCCAAGTGATTTATAGGGTCATGGAAATAATGTGTTTCTTAGCTACATCTGAAATAGGGCTCTTGACAATGTATTATACAATGTTTATTTTATTCTAATGAAGGTTCTAGAGCATAATAAACATTTTTTAATGTATAATTACTCTTAATGACTTGACACTGTCAGCCAACATGCTGTGATGCCGCATGAGCAATATTTGACTACAAGCGTGATATACAGATCTAGATATTCCTTAGTGACTAGGCATTTTAAATTTTAGATTAAAAAAAGGTTTGTTTGGTTGTTAATCAAAAATGGTCCACCACCGCATTCTTAGAAGACAAACCCCTTCCTCCGGGGGAATGGCTTAACCTAATCGCTATAAACCAAAGATTAAATCACATCACTAAGAATAAAGGAGGGCTAAATATATCCTTATTCGAAAAATGTTGCATTAAATTCCCGGGAGGGAAAGGAAACATCTCCATAATATATAACCATTTAAGCGAGTTAGTCACACCCCCTAAATTACACTATGAATCAGCATGGGAAGCTGACCTCAACATAAATTTAGACAGAGACCAATGGAATAGTATTCGGAAACAAGCCAAAAACACATTACTTAACGTAATTATGAAAGAAAACTCCTATAAAGTTATTATGAGGTGGTACCTAACCCCAGTAAGAATGCACATAGGGAACCAGACGATTAGTGACATATGCGAAAGGGGCTGCAACCAAAAAGGGACTCTAATACATAAATGATGGGAATGCCCTATGATTAGACACACATGGGTGGACACCTACAAAACCCTGGAGAAACTATGGGGTCAATGCTATCCCATGAGACCAGAAGAGGCCATCCTGGGATTACCGGTAGAAGGGATGTCCAACTCAGAACAATTCCTAACTAACCAAATTTTCCTAGCAGTAAGGATAGTAGTAGCCGCCCATTGGAAATCACCCACCCCAACGTTTGAAGTAGTCTTAAACAAAATTGAATTCGTTCGATCCATGAGCGTTCTGTCCGCTGAGGTTGACCATAACTACAAGCGCTGGGCCTCCTGCTGGGTCGCCTGGGAGACAAGACGCGGCAGATGAATAGGGTGAGTGACACTTCTCCCTACAAAGGAGCTATTAAGGGATCCATAGTAGTAGTGGTTTTAACTTACCCAACATCATTAGCCCCCACACAGTAACCTAAACACAGAGTAATCTTTCTATTAGTTGCTACCAACCAAGCTCAAAACAACAGATGGTCAGGAATCCAAGTTCAAGTTCATCACATTTTTCCCATAGTTATGGGACTGCATTAAATATAGTTTTCTCGTTAGCCTTAAGTTATTTAAAAGCTAGTATCAGCTATTATAATACCAGAAAAACGGAAAAGGGAGAGGAGTTTTGGACAGGCAGAGGACACACTGGAAACCAGATATGTGAAATACGTTTATTGTTAATTCCTATTTATCACTTCTAATGTTTTTGGTGTACTATGTTATATGTCTGACCTGTCTAATAAAAATCAATTAAAAAAAAAAAAAAAAAAAAAAAAAAAAAGGTTTGTTTCTTCTTTCTTGAAACAAAATTGTAATCTCAGAAATTTTGCAGAAGTATATTTGTAATTGGTCATTATGTACATACGAACTATGACATCACTGAATAGAGGTGGACAGAAGTAGAGAGAAACCTAAGCTGTTTATTGACAAGTTCATCTGGAGGAGCTTATTACACAGGTGCTTTATCTATTTGTTGAGCTCTTTTTAGTTACAAAAATAGTGCAATAGTACTAATGAATAGGTGAGGTTACTTTGCAGGTATTAGACCTGTGATTGGATCAAAGATGATCATACTGGTAATCATCTTGTAATGATGTCATACACTTTAAGTGGACAGGATTACTGAATCACACTTTGTTGTGTGTGTCAGTAACATGGAGATTCCTTCCCCCATGCTGGTAGCTTTACATTATTTAACTGCCAGATTTTTTTAGTAGCTGTTGCTACTAAAGTTTGTGATTTTTTTTGTAAGAGAGATTTACAAAACCGGTTGGAACAATATTTGTTTCTACCGATTCAGTAGTACTGAATATCCTAATGGAGGAAGCCAAGAAGCTCCTTATACAGTAATTCTTGGCGTTGAGGGCTGGGGGAATATACTTCTTTGTGTGTCAGTTTGTGTGAATTAATTTGTATGGTCTTAGGAACACAAAGTGTAAATCATGGGGCATTGTATGATGATGTCATACGCATGGGCGGAACTACCAATGGTGCAAGTGGTGCAAATGTGCCCAGTGCTACTAAATTGTTTTGTTTTTTGCATTTAATTTTTTTCTCTGCAGAGTATTTCTACTGAAGGTCCAAGTGATGGCAATGTGTAGAAGTTCAGCATGCTGGAGATGTGTATAAGGGAAGCAGTGAGAAAGAGCAAGGGCTGGATGAGTTCAGGGGGATCTGTGAGGTGGGTGCTGAGAAGCGTTGGGTGCTTTGTGGGGGTGGATGCTGAGAGGGGTGGGTGCTGTGTGGAGGTGGATGTTGAAAGAGACTGGGTGCTATCTGAAGATGGCTGCTGAGAGGGACTGGCTGCTATGCAAAGATAGTATATGTATATATATAATTCATAAATTCAGGAGGAAAAGGAAGAGCTACAGCTATGTAAAGGGGTCTTGGGGAGGAGAAGCTACGGGAAGTGGTCTTAGGGAGGGGCACTGATTAGGTTAGTAACGGGGCGTCTCAACACAAAACATTTTTCACAATCCCTCATCAGGGAAGGGCCCTCCGTTCTCTAGCTCCCCCACTGGTCATACTGTAGAACCCCTATGGATATAGCCCTCAATGTTTTGTGTGTTAGGCAATCAGGTGATTCTATTCTCCGTTTTTAAAATATTCTTTTTAATTTAATATATTTTAATAGCAGTTGCTCTAAGTGTGGGTATTTTGTTTATAAGTTTTGAAACCAGTAGAAATAGTGTTTGATAATGCAGTGACTTATAAGTCTACACACATCTGTGTAAGATAGTGGCGTATTTTAGATGAAAATAACAAGATTTTACAAGGTGAGAATGACAAGGTGTATTGTTGTGCCTAGCTTTCAGCTCATCATCACTTTGTAGCTGAATGATTTCATGTTGTTCATTATCAGGCACATCGGCTGCTCCCACATTAAATGGTGTAACAAAGATGTTCAATTCCATTTGTTTACTTTTCACATGCTTGAATCTTTCATTAAAAGCCTCACTTAGTTTTGCACATTTACCAGCATATTCAAGTGTCATAGAAGACTTTTATCCGTCCAGAGTGTGGTAATGCACTGTGTTATTCCTTTCGAGTTGCACTTTCCACAGCCTTATTTTGGCTTCCAATGATTTAACATTTGAAAGCAGGGGAGCTGAGAATCTGGTTGGTGGCCCTGCAGCTTGACATACAGCTCTGAGAGGTACTGAGTAATGTCCACCATGAACGCTAGATCACACAGCAACTTGCTATAATTGAGTTACCTGACAGGTTTTCCCTTCATCTTCATGAACTGCTTTACTTCATCTCGCAGTTCTTAAAACCTCATGAGCATTTTTCCATGACTACCGCACTTCACAGTGATAAACAAGATCCCCATACCCCCGAGTCAAGATCATTTAGTAACTCCCTAAACTTGTGGCTGTTAAGCCCTCTGCTTTTGTCAAAATGTATGCATGACACTAATGTTGACATCACATTGTTGAGCCGCAACGACTGTGCACAGAGTCTTTCTTGGTGTATGATGCAGTGGCATATAATTAAATCACTTGCATCAAGACTGAGATGATTCAGTTCTTTATTGACAAATACAATTAACACTTTTTGCGAGCCAACCATGGCTGGAGCTCCATCTGTAGTAAGGCCACTTAACTTTTCAAATGTTAGCTCAAGTTTTTTCATTGATAAAACAAGTCTCTCAAACAAGTCCTAACCTCTTGTACTGGCATGCATGGCTTCCAGTGACAGCATTTCCTCTAGTGTGTCAATCTCTGCAGTTATTCCGTGAGCGAATATGGCCAGTTGGGCAGTATTCATTATGTCTGTTGTCTCGTCACAAGCCAGAGAGAAAATTTTGAAATCTTCTGCAGAATCCTTCAGTTTATTTTTTCAATATCTTGTGCTAAATCACTAATCTGATCTAAGATGATTCTCTGAGACAAACTAACACTCTGAAACAATTTTACTTTGTCTGGTTCTACCAACTCTGTAGCAGCAACCATGCACTCTTTCACAAACTCTATTTCTACATGAGGGCTCAGCTTTTTTGAGATTAGTTTGCTCACTACATAACTCGTCTGAATTATGTCTCTGTCACAACAAGGCCTACTAAAATTGGCTTGTGATTTCAAACTCCGCTAAAGAGCGTTGATGTTATCCAGAAGCATTTGGCCTCCTAATTCATTGAGTTTAGCATGTTTTGAGCTGTAATGACACTCTAGATTGGCTTTTTTCATTACTGCTAACGCATCTCCACAAACTTAACACACGGGTTTGCCTTTCACTTCAACAAAAAAAAAAAAAAATTGTCCATTTCCCTTGGAAAGATTGACACTCTGCATCAGCTTTCGCTTCTTTGTAGTCATCATTTGTAGAATGTCCCACCATGTTTTAACAACTATCCAGTGTGTGTTAACACTTTCACATTGTGTACACTCCCAGCCTGCGTGGCACTGACTATACTTTGATTCACCACAGTACAGACAAACGGGATAAGAAGCATGCATGTCTGTCCCGTCATGTACTCGTATGTGTCCTGTCTGTCCTGTAAGGGACGTTCCCTGCTTTTCTCTCAAAATGTATGTTATTATTATAATTCACTTAATATAAATATATGTTGCTATAAAAAAAGCTCCTAGATTTATTGAATTTCAAGTCCCTCCTGAGGTGCCTTGGCAGGGCCAGACAAAATGATTTTGTAGGCGTTATATGGCCCACCACGGGTTAAATACAATTTTATTTAATATCCAATATGAAGAAAGCCATGCTGGTCCCTACTCCTCAATATTCTTCATTGCAGATTCTTAAGATGGACAGGTTTTATTCATCCTAATAGAAGATTACCATCTCTCTCCATCGCTTTCTCTCTCTTTGCCTCCCTCCTCTCACTCTCCATCCCTCTCTCTCTTTCCCTCTCCCTCACTCTCTGTCTCCCTCCCTCCCTCCCTCTCTCTTCCCCCCCACGAATTAGACACAACTGCGCATGCACAACTTTGAAGCGCATGCTCAGTTGAGCGATTAGTTGCTTGTGAGTAACGCATGAGCAGAATGCACCTGTCTTTATTCTAGAGGATTTTAAATAACCAAACAATTACATTGTTTTAAAAGAAAAGGTCTTACTGACAATTATTTGTGTATTATAGATTGCGAGGGTTCCCCGGTGGTCCAGTGGTTAGGATTATGTTCTTTCATCACTGAGACCTGGGTTCGATTCCAGTCAGGGAACCGAGGTCATACCACCCTGAAGCCATGCAGGGTTGGGCCTGGTCAGTACCTGGATGGGAGATCACCTTGAATTATCAGGAGCTGTATGCTGAATACCAAGTGGATCAACACAGTGTGTTGCAGTACACATATAGAATGTAAACTAAGGTAGTTTTTTTTACACCTGACTGATTAGTGATATTCACAAATAGTGGTCTTTAGTTAATAGTCAGTTCTAAAACAGCTGACATCTAGTCAATTACATTTGCCTTTGAAGAGCTGGTCTGGCGTAACTAACTCTCCTATGCAAGGCATTTTTAGATACAAACAGCATTAAATTATATCAATAGGGAGGTTTACTGCAACACAATAGAAATGTTTTTCTTTTAGTAAATGGAACTATTTAATTGTCTCTTCATTATGTATACTCCTGAGTATTATTAGAAAATAGACCACACATAGAGGCAGTAGAAATTATTCTTCCCATGACATATACATATCCAAAGAGCAACTCCTGAACTTGACCAGAGTAGTGACCACACGCAGAACATATGCTCTCAAAAGCATCCATAATGTGTGATGAGAAATCTATTTTCACATGAGAATTCATTACAAGAAGCCACTAAACCAATAAATATTTTTTTTCTATAGTTTCTATCTGGGATAAATCGAAACAGTATCAGAAACCTATTATTAAATAAGTGCATAAACAGGTTGATACTGAGTTTTTTTCTAAATATTTATAGTTATTGGATCTGTTCATGGTAGATAGAGCAGGATGAGTAAACGCTTTGGTGCCAATTGATTAGTGTACAATAGTAGTTTATATTAAAACTGACCTATATTCTGTGATAATCATAGTGGTCTTTAGTTAAGAGCTGGTTTCCTGGCATATCTAACCCTCTAATGCACAGGCTTCCTAAATTATTTTTGTTGTATCTAATAGGGAGGTTCACTTCAACAAAATGGAACTGTGTTTCCTTTACCAAACATAATTTGCCAACTCAGGAGGAAATTCACAAAAATAAATGCAAACAAATCAGATCAAATACATCCAAAGGTTTTGAAGGAATTGGATTCAGTAATAGACACACTGTTATTTCTAATTATATCAGTCTTCACAGACTCAGAACCAAAGGATGGGCATGGAGCTGGTATCCCGAAATTAAGAAGAGAACTAGAGCAAATCATGGAATTTATAGACTGGTAAACCTCACATCAATATTGGAAAAATTATTTAGAGAAGAATTAGAATATGGGAACTGGAAGGAAATAATAGGGTGGAAGTATTCTTCTGGCTGCCCTAAACTCCATCCTTGTAGACTTTTAGAGAAAATGGACCAGGCTTCAAATATTGCCTCCAATAAGAGGATACGCCAAGTTATTTACAGGATACAACCACCTTGTAATGATGCCATACACTTCACAAGAATTAGACCTGTGATTAGATGTTAACATTATTTGAATGCCAGCTTATTTTAGTAGTACATGCAGTGAGTTACTTTTTTTTCTGCAAATAAAATGTATGAAACAAACAAAAAATATTTGATTCTCCTGAATAACTTAACATCCTCTTAAAGCTGTATTAGTTATACTTGGCTATGCAATCTAGAGACATAATTAATATCTGTGCATACAGACATGGCCATATTTACAATTAGGCAGAGTAGGCTGCTGCATATGAGCATTTGCTGAAGGGGTCCCATTGTAGGCATTTCACGGTTTAATCAAATTTGACTTGTTATTATTTCATATAGTGATCATTGAATGTAACTCCGGACTCATGTATGCTACTATAAACTATCATACTTTTGCAATTGGATTTAACTTTTTACAAATAAAGGCTGATAAACTGCAGACTGCACTAACTGTGCCCAGGTGAGAAGGCAGAAGTTCATATAAACAGGAAAAGGGGCGAACTTGTGAGTTTGCGAACATTTCTAGTATAAGTGCAATTCTAGTAAAAGTGTAAAAGTTTAAATAAAAGGAGGAAGTTCAAAGACAAGAGGGGGAAGAAATATATATATATATATATATATATATATATATATATATATATATATATATATATATGTTTTTTTTAATATAAAACTTTATACAAATATATTATTTTTTATTCTGTTTATTTTTCCCACTGCATTTTTGTAGATAATAATAATAATTATGAGTCAGTCCAGTGGCAACCTCACTCAGTGTACATCCTGTCATATGTATGCAATACTGGAACATATATGATCCAGGGTCCATTGCTCTGTGAGAGGTGTGAGCATGTTGCCTCTCTGGAAGCTCAAATTGGGGAAATGAAAAAGAGAATTGCAGCACTTAGTGATATTTCTCCAGTGGAAAGGGAGTTGGTGCTCACTGAGCACAGTTTAGCTGGGCCTAGCATGGAGGGTTGAGCTGGGGCTAGTGAGGATGTCCAAGGAGGTAGCTAGGTTACAGTTGCAAGGGGAAGAAGGGGGAAACTGTGAAACTGTGGGGATGTCCATTCAGGAATTGCAATGCCAGATAGAGCAGTTCCCTCTAAGAGCCGGGAGAACAGTTCTACAGGAGGATTGGGAGGGCAGAATAGGCAGAGCAACAGACAGGTTTTGGTGGTAGGGTACTCTAATATTAGGAAGGAAGACAGGGTGATTTGTCACCCAGATCCCAGCAATCGAACAGTTTCCTGTCTCCCGGGTGCTCGGGTTCGGCATTTTGTGGATCGGGTAAATTATTGGGAGGGGCTGGAAATGAACCAGCGGTCTTGGTACACATTGGTACCAATGAAAAAGTTAGTGGATGATGTAGTGTCCTAAAGAATGATTTTAGAGAACTAGGTATTAAGCTGAAGGCAAGGACCTCCAATGTAGTATTTTCTGAGATACTACCAGTGCCATGTGCTAGCCTAGGGAGGCAGAAAGAGCTTAGGGAGATTAATGCATGGCTAAAGATGTCGTGCACTAAGGAGGGGTTTGGGTTTTTAGAGCACTGGGATGACTTCTCACTTTGGTACAATCTCTACAGCAAGGATGGATTGCACCTTAATGATGAGGGTGCTTTTGTGCTAGGGATGGCATGGTAGAAAGGCTGGAGGAGTTTTTAAACTAGTAGGTGGGGGGGAGGGACTAGATATAAGTAATGGGGTAGAAAGTGTAGAGGGTATTAGGGATGAATTAACAACTCATAGGGGAGGAGATGGGGAGAGGGGTAGTATAGTCAATAGGGAGGTATTACTACATAACTCAAGTATAGTGGCAGGCACCACCAAACTACAAACTCATAACATAAGGTGTATGCTTGCTAATGCCAGAAGCTTGCCAGGAAAAATGGGAGAGTAAGAATTATTAGCAATTAATGAAAAATGGGATTTAATAGGCATTACCGAAACATGGTGGGATGAATCTCATGACTGGACTGTTATTTCTGGATGGTTATAACCTATTTAGGAAAGATAGTGGCAATGGTAAAAGAGGAGGAGGAGGGATTTGACTGTATGTTAAGCCTGAATTTAAGCCTATAGTCAGAGAAAATATTTATGGTGGAACTAGTGGTAATGTTGAATGTTTGAGGGTAGAGTTAAATAGCGGAGCAGGAAATTCCAAAAGAATATTGGTAGGAGTATGCTATAAACCCCCAAATATAGCTGATAGTGAGGAAATACAATTATTCTTACAGATTGGTAATGCAGCCAAGCATGGGCAAGTTCTAATAATGGGAGATTTTAACTACCCTGAAATAAACTGGATAAACAAGACTAGCAGTTCAGCAAAGGGAAGCAGGTTCTTGAGTACACTCACAGATCATTATCTGGTCGAGGTTATACAAGAGCCTACCAGAAATCAGGCTATCTTGGATTTAGTTATCACAAATAATATCAATATAGTATCAAATGATGAAATAGGGCAACCGTTGGGAAACAGTGATCACAACACAGTCTCATTTGATATTGAATTTAATTTTTTTTTTAAGGGGCCAGCAGAAACTCTTAATTTTAAAAGGGCAGATTTTAACGGTCTAAGGGCAGCAATATAAAGTATAGCCTGGGACAGAGAACTAATAGGTAAAAACACTGAACATAAATGGACAACGTTTAAATCCTTACTAAATATACATAAACATCGGCATATACCATGTGGGAATAAAAGTAAAAGGAGTAAATCCCATCCAATGTGGCTTAGCAATGATTTAAAGATCAAGATACAGAGTAAAAAAACAGGCATTTAAATTATACAAACAAGAGGGGACAGAGGCTGCTTTACGGGAGTACAAGGAAATCAACAAGGCTCGCAAAAGGGCTATTAGACTGGCTAAAATAGAAAATGAAAAATTAATTACAAAAGAGACTAAGACTAACCCTAAAATATGTTTTAAGTATATTAATGGGAAGAAGGCAAGGAAGGAAGCAATAGGAACATTGCAATGTGACACAGGCCGTCTGAAAAATAGTGCCCAGGAAAAGGCAGATGAGCTAAATAGGTTATTTTCTTCAGTATACACAAGGGAGGTACAAGTGGTTGGGTCACTGCAACATAATGCAGCCACTACCTTCTCCAAATAACTGGTTAGCGCAGGGAGAAATTCAAAAGAGGTTGGAAAAAATAAATGTTAATAAAGCCCTGGGTCCTGATGGAATACATCCAAGGGTACTGAGGGAACTGGGTTCTGTAATAGCCAAATCATTACATTTAATTTTTCAAGATTCACTCAACACAGGGTCTTTACCAGATGACTGGAGAAAGGCAGATGTGATACCTATATTTAAAAAGGGAGCAAGAGCAATCCATGGAATTATAGACCGGTTAGCCTCACTTCTGTAGTGGGAAAGCTTTTATAAGGGTTAATAAGGGATACTATACAAGAATATGTCTATTTGAACAGGATTATAAGTAGGAGTCAACATGGATTTATGAGGGTTAGGTCATGTCAAACAAATCTAAATAGTTTCTATGAGGAGGTTAGTAGGAACTTGGATCAAGGTAACTCAGTGGATGTAGTCTATTTGGATTTTGCAAAGGCTTTTGATACAGTGCCACATGGGAGACTATTGTGCAAACTAAGGGATACAGGAATTGCAGTAAATATCTGGTCATGGATTGAGGGCTGGCTAAAAGACAGGAAGCAAAGGGTTGTTGTAAATGGAACATACTCCGATTGGACTAATGTGGTAAGTGAGGTTCCTCAGGGTTCAGTATTAGGTCCTCTCCTTTTTAACATATTTTTTAATGACTTAGAGGTGGGACTGGACTCCATTTTCACTGATGACACAAAGTTGTGCAAGGTAATTAAATCAGATAATGATGTGCTTTCCCTTCAAAGGGATTTACATAAAATTGGGGAATGGGTATCTAAATGGCAGATGAGATTTAATACGAATAAATTAGCCATGCAATTTATAATCTTAATGGAGCAAATATAGGGGTATCAGATATTAATTAAGAATTATATTCACTACATTTTACATTTTCCCTTTGGAGTTAATATGCTTAAAATAATTGAGAAGGTTTCTGGATTTTAAGTATTTGTTTACTTTTATGAACTTTGTTTTATTAGGAAGCAATTACATGTTCTGCCTGAAATCATTTAAATAGTCCCTGTATGAGTATGACCACTGCAGTGTAAACAACCATGTATGGCTTTATGTACAGTGTAGTGTCCTAACCTATCAGGGACCACGTCTCAGTACACGTGGCACATACTTGATTTCTCTTGATTTATGTGCTGTGTTTGACAGTGTAGAACATAATTCATACATTTGGTGATTGTCTAAAGGTTTAATCCTCAAATTTCTAGAACAATCTAGAATATCTCACACTTATATATGCATGATGATTTATTTTGCATATGTGAGAAGCACGTAAGAAGTCTTAGGTTTTGACAGGACAGGGGAAGACAATGTATCAAGTTCATGTTGGCAACATTAGATGCTGGACTCTCCAATGACAAAATATTGAATATTTAAACATTGTTACTATATTATTCATCACAGGGTGTGACTGTATTATGTTGCTTCTAAGTTATTTATGCCAATTATGCATTAACAGAACTTGCTGGCTCCATTGGTTCAAGTGTCTGTTCTATTTCATAACTGTAATGTCCATTCTTTCAGATATGCAACTACCACACATTCATTTGTAAAGGACCACTTACTCCATGGTGGTGGCTATAGCAATACGTAGTCTGGTGCTTGTTCAAGCTCTTGTAAGAGCTTTATCAATTACAAAAAATGAACTTTATTTCTTCAAATTATGTTTCATTCATTTTAAGGGAAGTAATATAATAACATTTAAAACAGGCACATATGTAAATAACATATGTAAATAAGTATCCAAAAGTATCCTCTTTGTGCTGGAAAATGGAAACAATGGGTTGGAAAATGGAAAATATGGATGCTGAAATTGATAAAGGCATTAATAAAACATCATAACATATAAAAAAAATCCCTGGCTTGTTTATTCAACTCACAATGCATAATCCCTCTTAGACGAGTATGACCACTTTTTACTTACTAAACCAGATCTGAGAAGGTGGAATCCTAGTTTGGTATTCTGGGAATCCATAAATAAGAAAAGCAGGAACATGTTGTATTTTTTAGAGAAGGCAGTGAACTGTTATGGTGATTTCAGGACCTAAGGGAGGAGGAGAGCTTGGTGACAGCCAGGACATTAGAGACAGAGGTAGTATAATGAACTAATGCTTATTGCATGTTAGTGTGAATGGAGGAACAGCATTTTGAACTTGCCCATGTACCCCCCTATAGTGCCACACACTGCAAACTGCCACTTCACATCCACCTCCTCTTCCCCCAAAAAAGAAATGCACTCAGCACCTAGCTAAAATAGGCAGAGGCTATTTGAAAAAAGTACATAAAATGATATTTAAATACATTATTATGCAAATGAGTTGCCCTTCTTACGCCTAGTGAGAAATCTAATCACGGTTGTTTATACTTTTTTAAGCCATTTTCTGTTCTTTTGATTCTCGAACAATTACGTTGAAGTACTTTTTTTTAAGAAACTGAGTTGGTCTTTAGCTTTAGATATGTTGGCTGATTACGTGGTGCCTTAAAGAGTGAACTATTACAATGTTTTAAAAGGCCTTTTAATCTCTAAAATAATGATACATAAGAGGGTTATCTTAAGCATGATGAACAATTATAGAACAGATTTGAGGTTAGTTTAATATGGCACATCTTCATAGCCCAAAGCTTCCTTAGTATATTCTATTGTAATGTGAATGACAATACCTTCTGCCCTCACTGGTTCTATGTCACGTACACCATTGGTTTGGATGTACGTGTGGGTCAAAGGGTCACACATAACTCTAAAGTAACTGACCTCTGGTCAATTATATTTGCCTTTGAATAGCTGGTCTCCTGGCATAACTATCTGTCTTATGCACAAGTTTACCAACAGTATTACATTATTTCAATAGGGAGGTTCCCTGAAACAATATAGAACTGTATTTCATTTAATAAACGGAAACATTTAATTGTCTCTTCCGTGTGATTATTATATATACCCCTAAGTATCAATGCAAAAGATTCCACACAAAAAGGCATTAGAAATTATTCTTCCAATGACAGATACATGCCCTAAAATGTAACCTTACCATCCGGACTGAGCAGTCACATCTTCAGGGGCTAAGCCAAGAACCCTTGGCTTCATACCATCCACCTGAGCAGAAGCACTCACCAACTGACATTTACCCTCTTCTATCTCTGACATGCCCTCAAACATACTCTTGACCGGTGCATTGTCAATACAGATAAACCCAAGAATAAAAGATCCAACACATAGAATGGTTGTAAAGGGTCACAGCTTCATTTATTGAAAAATTAACATATACAATATAATAGGACAAGAGGTGCTTGAACACCCACACATACAATCTCCAGGGGACCCTGTGCCACAACCAGAATGAATGCATCACGCTGCTCAATAACCATCTTGGGCAAGCACCCCCATTACAGGTGCACCACCCTAACTCAGTGCACCGCCCACCCTAAACTAAATGCTCTCCAAGCCATCTACAGGAATGCCATGGCCTTAAGAATGCTCTTTTTAATGGCAAAGTTAAAAAGGAGAAGCCCACTTTCTGATATAACTGGCAATTGTCTTATTTATCATTGTGAATGAAAGGTGCCATTTAAGGCGACTAAACATCTTTTATCATATTATGTACATTTTTGGAAATAGCTGCAGAATCCTATCAACGTTCTATTTCATGGGTGAAATTAGATCTTTAAGTGCCATAAAACCAAGGTTGTTGCCCCCAGCATATACAGTGCCTTGCAAAAGTATTCACCCCCCTTGACTTTTTACCATTTTTGTTACATTACAGCCTTAAGTTCAATGTTTTGTTAATCTGAATTTTATGTGATGATCAGAACACAATAGTCTAAGTTTATGAAGTGATATGAGAAAAATATATAAAGAAAACTATTTTTTAGTAATAGAAAACAGAAAATTGGCACGTGCGTACAGTATGAGCATGAAACCAAAGGTCGTTACCCCCAGCATGTATGAGCAAATTATCCGGAGCGTCCGCTATCCTAGCATACAGAGTTTCCTCTCTATTCACACACTCTCACTTCATTCCCCTTTTGTCAAACCATTTTAATATTATTTCATTCCTGTCAAGCCCATAATTTTTTACTGCTGCGGTCCTCCGGGCCCAATAGATTTAAGAGAGACCCAAGATACATGCAATTTGAGGTGGGGGACCTGTAGAGTATTTTAAAAAGATGAATTCATGTTAAGTATCTAACAGTTATGCTACATAGTCCTTGGACTTGGCAATAAACAGGACCAGACATGTTAAACAGGGGGACTACCCAGATCCTATAAATGTTTTGGGAATGGAGTGGCTTCATTTATAGTGCAGGTTCAGCTCTATCATCTTCATTTTTCATACTGATAAATTAACCCAAGCTAACCCTCCAACTACTCACTTTTTAAAATCTTGTCAAGCCCTTGTTTCTTCCTTTTAGTTACTCCATCTTTTGTTTCATTAATCACTTTCGATTGTAAGTTTGCAAGTTTTCAATTTTGTAAGGTGCTTTGGAAAAACGTACCATGTACATAAGATTTTAAACTTTTTGCCATGCGTTTCATCTTGTATTTCTTTGTACTTATCTCCTGTATAGTGCTACAGAATACGTTGGTGCCTTACAAAAAACAGATATTATTAATAAAAATAATAATAATAATAATAACTTCTGAACTTGACCAGAGTAATGACCACTAACAGAAGATATGCTCTCAACAGCATAAAATCCATAACGTGACAAGAAATCTATTCTTCTTACATAAGAATTCTTTGCAAGAAGCCACTATACCAATAAATGTCTTCCTTTTCTCTAGTTTCCATCTGGGATTAATGTAATTGGATGCAGTATGATAAATGTATTATTAAAAGGCATGGATAAACAGACTGCTCAGCAGCTCTCTCTCTCTCTCAAAACTATGGTAGTTTATACTATAAATGACCTATGGTCAATGATAATAATAGTGGTCTTTAGTTAAGAGGTGGGATCCTGGAATATCTAAGCTCTTATGCACAGGCTTCCATGAGTACCAAAAGTATTAAATTATTTTATGTTGTATCGAAAAGGGAGGTGTATTGCAACAGGATAGAAATGTGTTTCCATCACCTAATAATTTGATAACTCAAGTGGAATGCAACAAAAATAAATGCAAATAAGCTACTAGAATCAGATCAAATAAATCCACAGGTTTTGAAGGAATTTGATTCAGTAAAAGTCAAACCGTTATTTCTAATTATATCAGTCTCCACAGATTCAGTACCACAGGACTGGCATGGAGCTGGTATCCCAAATCTAAGAAAAGATCTAGAGCAAATCCAGGAAATTATCAACTGGCAAGGCTCACATACCAGGGCCCTCATTCAATTGCGATTTGGCCAATTGAATAGGGCTCTAAATAAGCACACAGCATTTTTTTAAAGAAGTTTTTAGTTAGTGAAAACCTTGCTTTTGGATAGATGCTTACTAACTAAAAACTTCTTTAAAAAAACTGTTATGTGCTTATTTTGACCCCTATTCAATTGGCCAAATTGCAATTGAATGAGGGCCCAAGAGAGAATAGAAGAAGGAGAACATGGAATCTTGAGGAAAATGAAAGTGTGAAACTATTCTGTTGGCTGCTCTAGACTCCATCTTTGTTTACCTTTCCAGAAAATGGCCCAGCCTTCAATTATTGACTCCAATAAGAGAATACACTGAGTAATTAATAGGGTCATGGAAGTCATTTGTTTCTTATTAACATCTTATTAACATCTTATTAACTTATTAACATTACGACATGTTTATATTTTTCTAATAAAGGTTCTGGACCACAATAAACATTTTTAACGTATAATATATGTGTACTAGAATATTGCCCATCAAAAAATGACGGGAATCAAATGGTAAGTGAGCTAATGCTGTTTGGGATATGGTAATGAACTAAATAATACATTAATAAAGGAATATACTTTACCTATTTTGAAGAAATAAATGCAGGAAGCCTTATGCTGAAGAGCTGGCAATCTGTTTTCATGTTGCTGCAGCATACAATGTGTGTTTTGAGTGCTCTGGATCTGCTGTGTAAGTGTGAGCAATGTGTGCAGTGTGTAATGTAAATAGTCTGCGTGCGCGAGTAAAATCCGTTAGGGTAGCTGTGTACTTCCGCATTATGTAAGTTGGTGTTGTAAAATGGCGCCTAAACTGTGGTACGCCGCTGTTGGTGATTTAGCGTCCTTGTTCTTGGACCTCGTCATGTTTTTTTTCTGAAAATCCGTAGGTGTTTGGTGGTGTTTTGTGTCTTTAGGGTCCTGTAGCCTTGTTTTCGTTTTTTTTTTCGGTGGCCATTTTTTCTCTTGCTTACGTGAATTTCGGGTGTCTAAACTCTTCAATTTGGACTTAAATTGAGGTGTAACTTCACTTGCAGAGGTACTGGGTGCCCAATCTTGCTGTGGGTAAGCTTTTTATGTGTTTGTTGTGTGTATTTATTGTGTTTTGAATGTTTTGAGGTTCTCGCAGGTTGAAGTTGTAGTTTTGCGAGTTCGTATTGTTTTTTTTGTCTAAGTTCCATGTCTCGTATTTGTGTGTCGTAAGTCCGTAAATGTTGCGAGGTCCACAGTTGCTGGCAAGGAGCGCCTTCGGCACTCCATGCCAGCAACTGAGGCCCTTGCTTCGCGAGGGCCGCATCGTTAGCAACAGCTTCTGACAACCAGCAGTTATGACAACTATATATGTGATGATGATTCATATATATGACTACAAATGTGATATACAGATCTAGGTATTAAAGACGTTTTACTTAATATTCTTTCTTGAAACAAAACTGTAATGAGGAAATGCTCTTTTAAATGTATGATAGAAAAAAATGTTCTATGTTATTTTAACACCTCTTCCTGTGCAGAGGTATGTTTGGCTTTGGTCATTATGTACAAATGAGTTGTGACATCACTGGAGAGAAGTGGAAGTAGAGAAGTAGAGAGAAACCTAAGCTGTTTAGTGACAAGTTCATCTGGAGGAGCTTATAACACAGTTGCTTAGAAAAAGCCTTATATGTATTTGTTAGGCTCATTGCAAAGTTACAAAAATAGCGCAACAGTACTAATGAGTATGTCAGGTCATTTTGCATGAATTAGCCTTGTAATTGGATGAAAGATGTCCATTGATTATACTGGAAACTATCTTGTAATGATGTCATACACTTTAAGTAGACAGGATTGGTAGATCAACCTTTGTTGTGTGTGTCAGTAACATGGAGACTCCTTCCTCCATGCTGGTATCTTTACATTATTTAACTGCCAGCTTATTTTAGTAGGTGTTGCTCTCTGTGTGAATTATTTTTTTGGTTGGATTTACAAAACCAGTTGGAACAATATTTGATTCTACTGAGAATTCTAAAGAAACACAGAGAGGAATCTTATACAGTCATTTTGTGTGAATCACTGGGCATTGTATGATGATGTCATACTCTAGAGCCCTCAGTGTTTTTAGGCATCTAGGTGATTCCTTTATCCATTCTTTAAACATTATTTTTCATTGTAATATATTTTTAATAACATTTTTTGTCTGTTTGCCTCTAGCAGGCTACCATTTTGGCCTTTATCACTCCTGCCAATCTTCAGAGAGTGTCAATGTGTGATGCAGGCTGACTACAATCTGTGATTCTCCAAATTACATCTTCTTACTCTTACTTAATTCTCACACAGCGCAGCCAGCAGCTTTACTATTGGTCAGTAAGGTCATGTGGTACAGTTACTAGTACTAGCTTCTAGTAGATAGTTCTGAAAAGAAATAGAGCAAATCCAGGGAATTACAGACTGCTAAGTGTCAGTTTGCTGGGGTTGTAAGAGAGAGTGAAAAGCAGGCAAACCAGAGAAGATAGAAGAATAAGAGGTTGGAAGGGGAGAAGAAAGAGTGGAACAGTTGGGTTGGCTTTGCAAGGCCTTTTGTGAAAACCTAGGGATGAAGGAAAGGAAATGAAAGGTTTGAACCATTTTATTGGCTGTCTTAGGTGCCAGATGTGTTGGTCTCTAGAGAAAATTCTCACAGGTTTCAGATAGTGATTTAAAGGATTAAGAAAATATTGTTTTCTTTGTTGCATCTGAAAGAGTGCACTTAATATTGTGGCACATTATTTTACAAATTTGGGCCTCGGTTCAATTGAGCTATTGTTGTTTACGGAAGTCCGTAATGTAGCCCGTAAAATAATTTGATATTCAATTGGCATCTTTTTGCCAGCTGCAAACGATCTATGAGTTACAGGCTCAAAATCCCTTCCGTTGTCAAAGTCTTAACTTACAACCCTTCTAAATTCAGGAATAGGTAAAGTTACTGGAAGTTATAAATGTGGCACTAAGATCTGTGGGACCTGTCCCTAGCTAAAATTTTCTAATAGAGGTCTTGTGGCATCTACTAGTAAAAATAAAACTTTTAAGATTAAAGATATGAGCATGTGCAAGTCAGAATATGTGGTATATACCATTACCTGTAAATGTTTTCTTCAGTATGTAGGTCGCACGAAAAGGTCCCTTAAAACTAGGTTTAGGGAGCACCTATACAATGTTAGTAGAGGAACCCTTACCAACCGTTTTTCTGCCCACATGCTGACCAAACATAATGGAGATACAACTGGCATATCTGTACAAGTCCCTGCCAACCCAAGAGGTGGTAATAGATTATTGCACCTAAGACGAAGAGAAACCTATCTTTTAGGCACTCATGAACAGCTTGCTACAAATAAAAATATTGATTTAGCGGCATTCATTGAATGACCATTATATCTTCTTGTAGTGGGTTGGCTTCATTCCTGCGTTCTTATCATCAACCTTACTTTCTATAGGTTATCTGGATGTAGAGTAATATATCCTTTTGGACGGGCCTATGTTTTGCGTTGGAAGTATTATTGTTTTATCATTATTACTATTATTATTATCTATATATTATTAATATTGATTTCCAGGACTCTCTGCCACAGTACTTACTATGCATTATGACTTTAGGATGTTCCTAGTACAAGGGATCTGGTAGATTTATTTACCAATATTTCTGCCAGAAGATCTGTAGATAGGGATTTCTATGGGCATAGCCGAGATGATAATATCTACCCTAATTATCTTTAAGGTCGGTGGTATAAATATACATTAGTGGGTCCTGGCTACAGTTGGAGTAGCTGGCCTTACATTGGGTTAGTACTTATTTATATTTTTTCTTGTTTGTATATATATATTTATATAATAAATAAAAAAAATCTATTATTATACAGTTTTTTTAACTTGTTTTAGACATTCAAATGTGAACACAGATGTAATATATATATATATATATATATATATATATATATATATATATATATATATATATATATATATACATATATATATATATTTGTCATGTTACTTTTAATGTATCTGATCTGTCATTTTTGTGGTGTCACATGCACATGTTTTCTTATACCAATTCCCCCTGTGCTCCTCCGTGCCAGCTTAAGGGCAGGACCTGGACGTATGGCCCAACACGATGGCACGGTCACACCACTGGTTGGGCATGTTGGCGTCAGTGAGGGACATGTGTTCGCATTTAGACCCACTTTCGGGTTTGTACTCTCTATGTGGACGCCGTGACGTGTTGCGCAGTGTGGCAGGCGCAATGGTGTCATTGCGCAACGCTGCGTCTCTGTGTTGGCCTACTCCCAGGTTCTTCTTACTGAGGGGAAGGATATAAGAGGAGATTGGAATTCAGGGCAGTTTCAATTGATATCATAAGTTATATATGTTTGCTTATATATTTTGTATGATCTTGAATCACTGAGGAAGCCCTAGAAAGGGTGAAACACGTTTGATTAATCTTTTGTCGCTTTTAGACTATATTGACGCTTATTTTTATATCTTTTATCTATTTACTGCTTCTTTTTTCATATTGGGAAATTATATCCCTAATAAATAAGCAGTTCATCTGTCTGGAGTGTGGACAGTGTTTCATTTTACTTCACATTACCAAAGACTAATTTTTGTATATGGGCTCAGGCCTATTGGAGTATTTTCATATCGGTGGATATATTCCCTGTATTTGCCCTGGTTTACGGGGAAGGATTTCCATTTTTAAAATGATGTAGTGATCTTACATGCACCCCACAGTGGTTTGTATTAGAATCATTTTTTTGTATATATATTGTGCTAAGAGTCACGTGTAGCGAGCCTTAGCGCTTCAATTTATAACTCTGCATCAGTGTTATTGTTGTTTTATTATAACCCATCTAAGCCTTTGATCTTTCAAGTCCACAAGAGTTACAAAAATCGCAACAAGCTATTGAATATTTTCACACCTGTAAAGGTCAAACGAAGAAGAAAATCCTACTAGTACCAGTTAGGACTTGCAAGGGGGTTAAACACCTGATCATAACACTGTAAATGCAAATAAAAAATCAATACTGCACTTTAAAAGAAGGGGGAAGTGATGAAAGACATAAAATAATTGCACAATAGTCTCAATCTCGTAAAGCTGCAATCAAAAATTATTTTTTTAAGTGTCATTCCAGTGTTTTTTCAATCTCGGGAATCAATTAGTTAATACATATCAGGCTACCCACATTTACTGAAACAGTGTCGTCATTCATTTTTATTATTTTGTACATCGCGGGATTGCGAGACTAATTGCATATCAGACTCCTAAACACTAACTGATTGGCATGTAACCTCCATGTTTTACTGAGGTAATGATGAATGTCTCATTTTCTATTAGCTGTTTCTAAATTGGTCGTTAAGGCCTTTCTTAATCATGTTCAAGCTCTGAAATGATACAAATGAGATCTACAGCCCTAGGTACTCTGTGTGCCCAAATGCATTTCCTGTAAGTCTGAAGGAAGTGCAAGTACCGTTTACTTAATATTCTTTCTTTAAACAAATTGTATTGTACAAACATATTCTGTAAATCTTTGTGTTCCACGTCTTAACGCCTCTTCCTATGTAGAGCTATGTTTATGGACATTATGTACATATGAGCTGTGACATCATTGCACAGAAGTAGAGATAAACATGATCTAGGCTCAATATCTAGTCAGTGTCAGGTTCATCTGGAGGAGCTTATCACACATTTGCTTAGAAGCAGCCCTTTATTTATATTTAGGCTCCTTGTATAGTTACAAAACTAGAGCAACATAGTACTGGTAAGTAGACAAGGACACATTTTGGGTATTAGCCCTGTGGTTGGATGAGACGTATCATGTGATCATGCAGGTAGCCATCTTGTAATGATGTCATACACTTTAAATGAATAGGATTGCTAGATCAACCGCTGTTGTTGGTGTCAGTAACATGGAGATTCCTTCCCCTATGCCGGTATGTTTACATTGTTGAACTACCAGCTTATTTTAGCAGTAGCTGATCTGAGTGTGACATTTTTTTGCAAGTAAAATTTATGAAACAAACAAACAATATTTTGTTCTCCTAATTATCTTAACAGCCTCTTATACAATCCTTTTAGCTGAGTCACAGTGTATGTGCTTTTTTATATGAGTGAGTGTGTTGGTGGTTAAGAATGAACTTCTATGGTCTCAAGATGATGTCTTACATTTGAATCTGTCATTCCTAGTGCCATTTGTGTGTGTACTGCAGCAGGTGCAAAGCTATATATAAGTCCATCGTCCATCGTTGCCTCTTGCTAGGCTTTTTCCCTCTCTTGCCTCTACTTGTCCAGAGTACTCTGTATTATGGTTGTCTGAGTCAATTTGAATGGGACACTTCACCATTTGAATGGCACACATTTCCATGATCTGCTTCATATTTCCTCTCAGGGATGGTTGTTCTCCAGATTCTCATCTTCCTCATTATTAAATTTAGGAAGGTTTCCAGTTTCCTCATCAAAATCAGAACATTCTTGCCATAGAAAGCACAATGACTACAATCATCTGTTTGATCTCCCCTTTCTCTTCGTCTGAGATCTTTGTCAGGCATTTTCTTTCTAAAGTATCATCCTTCATACTGGTTTTGCACCCAGTAATTGGCAACATCTTGCCCTTTGTCCTTTGACGTTTGCTCACAACATCAGTCACTTTTATACCATCATTTTGCTCCAAGGGGCAGGGGCAAAGGCTCTTTAACTGCTCCAGCCATTTCTTTAGGTGCTTCAGTCAGCTCCTTCTCACTCACATTTCTGAGCTTGTAGGCTTCCTGAGCTTTCTTGCCATCCAAGGGTCACTAACTCCTGATTATATTTTGCATCAGGTTCCCTCCTTAACCCCTCAACAGGGAAGCTGCGTCCTAAGCGTGGGCAGATAAGCATGTCCCTTGGGTAGCTATAAGCATGCCACTTGTCAGGATCCCATATACCGTCACAGTCATATTTATGCAGAAGACTTGAAGGTTGCTGTCTTGAATATAGAAGCTGATTTAGTCCAATAGCTCTTCCATTCAATAACAATACAGATTCTTCCTGTCCAAAAACTTCCATGAGTGGAATCTTTATACTCTATTAACTCTGGTAACTCCAGCTCTGTTAAGGATCTCCGCCTTCAGATCATCATAATTAGCTGCCATTACTTCATCCAAAACAACCAAGGCTTTCCAAGCATCACCACATAAGTGAGAGGCAATGACTGGGTTAGAGTGCTTTTTAGGCCAAACTTCTCCAGTGCCATTGTTTTCAAAGTTCAGGAGGTATGTTTCTACATCATCCTTACTTTATTATTATTATTATTATCATTTATTTGTAATGCACCAATATATTCCTGATCACTACACATGGGTTAAGTTCAAGACAAAATACAATTTCAATATAAACATATTGCAAACGATGGAGGGCCCTGTCTTTGAGATTAGAATCCAGTGTCCATAGTCCTTTCCCCAAAGCATCATGCAAGATTGAAAACTTGCACACTTATAATCTAAAAGTTGTGGGTGTGGGAGGGTGAGAGAAGTGTTATGTGCATGTTAGGGTGAAAGGGTATAGGCTTCCTTAAACATATGTGTGTTTTTAGAGAGGTTTTGAGGCAGGGAGATAGTCTGGTGGAGCGAGGCAAGGAGTTCCAGAGAATAGGGGCAGCACAAGTAATTTTCTGTAGGAAGAGATTAGGTTTCATGCTTCCTCTTGTCTCTGAATCTACAGTCGTATTTGTAGGCCTCCTGTGCTGCAGCTAAGACTTTTGTACTTACAAAGCTTGTTTCATACAGGCTGTGAAAACTCTTCTGCTTGGCTCAGCCATTACTTTGTAATCTTTCTCTGGCTTGCAGTGGCCTGTCTCACATGGAATCTGTCCTCTGCCTGGTACTGAGCAACTTCAGTAGCCAGTAATTTGGTCTAATTCCTCCTGTTGTCTATTAGTTTGCTGCCGTGCCACCGTAGCTTGCAGTAAGGCCTTTACTGCTTCCCTTATTTTCTCTGTGGGTGGTCTTTAACTACAAGACCTGTGGTTGGTCTTTAATTCCAAGACGTAGTACTGCACCACTGACGCCAGTTGTTTCCAATACTCTTGTCTGTTTATGACCATATTTCCAACACTCTTAAATATTTAATGACTTTTTTAAATTTTACTAAATGGTAGTCAGTGTTACGAAACATGTGAAAACAAAACAAAACAAACCAGAATTAAACAAGCCTAGCTTAATTTGAAGCACTTCCTATTACTGAAGTTAATTCCCTCACTAACCAGAGCTTCCATCCAGCTAAACAAAAAAAAAAAAAAAATATTCAGTCCAATACTTGGTATAAAGGCACTGGCCTGTATGTTCCATACGTCAATACTTTCTTTCTCAGTGGCTTGCTTTAACAGCTCTATGCTTCAGTCTCTGTGTTTGTCTCTCTGGCAGCTCCAATTGATCTCAGCTCCAATTCCCCTCTTTAAATATTTCTCTGCAGGTGTCTCTCTCTTTGGCAGCCCAAACAAAAACACTTCTCTCTGTGTGTTTATCTCTCTTGCATCTCCAATCAACACCAAACTGTGTTTCTCTATTTGTAGCTCTCACAATCCGGGTACAGTTCAGTCTGTATAAGCAAACTTTCCACAGTTTGCTTTTTCAGCCTTGCATAGATTGAAGGCCTAAAACAGAGCCTGTCTCAATTAGCCTCTCACTGTTTGACTGCAGTCCATTAACAGGGGTCTGACATTTTTATGAAAAAATGTGGAGGGAATTTCATTGCTGACTGTAGAGAGGTTCTTGTAAGAGAAGGAGAATGTGAGATGCAAAATGGCAGCTCTTATACTGAGCAATGAGATGGTCAAAGCCCCGTTTATTGAAATAATAACATATAAAATGTAATGGGACAAGAGGTGCTTGCACCCCCACAATATAATATCCAGGGGATCCTGTGCCATTCTCAGAATGAGCACACCACACTGCTCAGGAACCAACTGGGACAATTACCCATGTCACAGGTGCACCACCCTAACTCAGTGCTCCTGCTCACCCTAAATTAAATGTGCTCCAAGCCATCTACAGGGATGCCATGGCATTAAGAATGCTCTCTTTAATGGCAAAGTTAAAAAAGCGAAGCTCCAATTAATTTAAGTGGATTTAGATTGTAAGTCTGCGAGTTTCAATCCTGCGCAGTGCTTTAGGGAAAGCGCTATGGACACTGGATTCCAAGCTCAAAGACAGGGCCATACACTCTTTGCAATGTATGAATCTTTAACTTGTCATTGCCTGTAACTTAACTTATGTATAGCGCTACGGAATATGTTGGCGCGTTACAAATAAACGATAATAATAATAATAATAATAAGTGGACCCCGTCCATTGAATAGAATGATGCTCTCACCTCAGGACCTTCTAGATCATGCAGATATAACAGGCCATTGTCTTATTTTATTTTTTTTATTGATTTTGCCATAATATTATTGTGAATGAGAGGGCTCTATTTAAGGCAACTAAACATCTCTGATTATATTATGTAAATTTTTGGAAATAGCTGCAGAATCCTATCAATGTTCTATTTCATGAGTGAAATTAGATCTTTAAGTGCCGTAAAACCAAGGTCATTACCCCCAGCATGTATGAGCAAATTATTTGGAGCACTCGCCTATCATACTGAGCTAACTCTCTAACCACACACTCTCACTTTATTCCTCTTTTGCCAAACCATTTCAATATTATTTCATTCCGGTCAAGCCCCAGTTGTAGACTATTATATTTGACTGCTGGGGTCCTCTGGGCCCAGTAGATTTAAGAGTGACCCAAGATCCATGCAGTTTGAGGTTGGGGAGCTGTAGAGTATTTAAAAAAGACTAATTCATGTTAAATATCTAACAGTTATTCTGCATAGTCCTTGGGCTTGGCAATAAATCGGACCAGAGATGCTAGACAGGGGGACTACCCAGGTCCCGTAAATGTTCCAAACATGGAGTTGGCTTAATTTATAGTGCAGGCTTAGCTCTATCACCTTAATTTTTCATACTGATAAATAAACCAAAACTAACCATCTTCTCACTTTTTAAAATATTGGCAAGCCCTTGTTCTTCCTTTTAATTACTTCATCTTTTGTTTTATTAATCACTATAGATTGTAAGTTTTCAATTTTGTATGGTGTTTAATGTGGCGTTAAGTTATATTCTAGTATTTTAGCAAAAAGACTGAGTAGAGTGATTCCGAAACTGATTAATGAAGACCAAACTGGATTTGTAAGTGGGAGACAAGGCCCAGATAATATCAGGAAAATTCACATTCTATCATGGTCCAATAAAAACAAGTTTTCCTTGCTCACCCACTCATTAGATGCTGAGAAAGCATTTGACAGGATGAGCTGGGATTTTATAGGTGCAGTGTTAAATACATTTGGGATGGAGCAGTTCAGTTCAAAGGTGATGAAAGCATTATATGTTAATCCAATGGCCACAATAAGTGGACTGGGGTTTGAAACTGACATTTCCTTTGAATAACGGAACAAGACAAGGGTGCCCACTTTCAACTGTAATATTTATCATGACAATGGAACCACTAGTGGAAATAATAAGATCTTCTGGTAAGATCAGGGGAGTTTCAATTGGTAAAGAAAATTACAAAATATCTATGTTTGCGGACGATGTGGCTTTAACACTAACAGACCATGAGAACTCGCTAAGGGAGTTATTTAAGATTTTAGAGGAATACCGCCATGTCTCTTACTTCAAAGTCAATATATATGAATCAGAAATAATAAGTAAGAATATCAATAGTGAACAACTGAAAGAATTACAACTAATTCAATTAAATTGGAAAGGTAAACATATTACTCATTTAGGAATCATTCTCTCATATGATTTAAAGAATATAATGAAGAAAAATTTGAATAAAGTATTTTCTCATATTAGAAAAACAGTATTAGAGTGGAACCGTATAAATTTGTCCTTAATAGGGAGAATTTATGCAATTAATATGGTGATTGTACCTAAAATAACATTTGTACTAAGGAGTATACCAAAAATAGTCCCAAAGTACACTCTGGGAAATTTTTCAAGCATTTGTAAATAAATGTATATATAATAAAAAAAAAGACAGAGAATTAGATTGGAAATTACAAGGAAAATTTTTGAGAAAGGAGGAATTGCTCTCCCCTCAATTAAGGGTATTTATGAATCCATTTTTCTTTCACTCCTGACAGGCTGGAACAGTTCCAAATCAACTGCTAAATGGATACAGATATAAGATGATATGTTACCTAATCTCACTAAAGAAATATACCTTTGGCTTTCAGGCTTAGAAACCATAAAGTTTAAAACCTTGCCATATGGGATCCTTTCAATAATTAAATTCTGGTATACACATAGAAACAAATATTCTAATGTTCCCTCTCTAGCGGTTCCTATTGAGTCAATCTGGTACAATGAAAAACTAAATTGTAGGGATTATCTAAAAAGTAAAGGTATTAAAAGAATGAAGGACTTCTATTGTAGGGGGGTGAGATATACCTATTAAATTCTTCAAAAGGAATTTCATTTGAATAATCTCTCTTGGTTGGACTTTATGATAATGGATCAAATAATGGATATATTGGGTTATCAAAAAGAATACGAACAAGAAAGGCTGGAATTTGAATTAATGATGATGAAAGATAGTTGACACATAGACTAGCTAGATGTCAGGGGGTTTTAAATAATCTCAATCATAAAGGTAATACAGACAGAATTATAAGCTGAAAGGTTGATTTTGGATGGAACTTACCTGAAGTCAAGTGGGGGGAGGATTTAAGCTAGTGAAATTAACATCTCAGTGTACAATTTAAAGAGAACAGTTTTTTTAGTTAATTCAGAGTTGGTACTGGGTTCCGACAAGATTAAACAGTATGGAATGGCTGTAATGAACTAGGTACTCACGCCCACATTTGGTGGGAGTGTAAATACGTTAAAATCTTCTGGGAACACTGGTTCATCAAGCTGACAAAAGTGACGCATATAGTATTAACATCCGATCCCAAGATAGCCCTGATCCATATTTTTGAGGATAGTGTACCCTAGCCTAAGAGACTAATAATTTATCACGGTCTAATAGTTGCTAAATGGCTTCTAGTAAAATATTGAAAGCAGAAGGTGGTTCCTTCATGGAAGGAAGTCTTCATAGTAATGTTGAGAAATAGGGAATTGTAAATCACGAATATTAATGGACTTAAGCTAAATTGAGGATTAAGCAAAAAGTGGCAGATTTGGGACTTCTATTTGGAAGATAACAAGGAATAGATAAATATTTGTATTAAGAGTGGTATCTCTTTATCTTTCTACCTAGGTGGAGGGTTGGATGCTAATGAGGATTGTATTCATTTGGCTGTGTTTGTTCTTTCTTGTTTTATGTTGTCAGTTGAACTGCACACAGTTGTACGATGTTGTGATTTCTATAGTTGCTTGTTCTTTTTCATATTTGTATATTTATTTGTCTTTGTATATGATAAAAAAAGTATAATAAAAAACTTTTTCTAAACCCCCCCAAAAAAAGATTGTAACTTTGCAAGTTTTCAATTTTGTAAGGTGCTTTGGAAAAATGTACCATGTATATAAGATTTTAAACTTTTTACCATGCGTTTAATATTGTATTTTTTTTCTACTTAACTCATGTATACCGCTACAGAATATGTTGGTGCGTTACAGAAAACAGATATTATTATTATTATTATTATTATAATTATTATTATTATTAATAATAATAAGATTAACTTTTGAACTTGACCAGAGTAATGACCGCAGACAGAAGATATGCTCTCAAAAGCATAACATCCATAACATGTGACAAAAAATCTAAAATTCTTTCATAAGAATTCTTTGCAAGAAGTCACTTCACTAGTAGATATCTTCCTTTTCTCTAGTTTTTTCCAAATTCCATCTGAGATTAATGTAATTGGAAACAGTATGAGAAATTGATATTGAGTTTTGTTTCTCAATAGTTGAGTTTCTAAATATGTATAGTGAGTGGATCTGTTCAGGGCAGTTAGAGCAGGATGATTAAATGTTTGGTGCCAAATGATAAGTGACCACTTGGTTTAAATAGAAAAACTTTGGTAGTTTATACTCTAACTGACCTATTGTCAATGATAATAATAGTGGTCTTTTGTTAAGAGTTGATATCCTGGCATATCTAACTATCTTCTGCACAGGCTTCCATGAGTACCAAGAGTATTACATTATTTTCTGTTATATCCAATAGGGAGGTGCATTGCAACAGGATAAAAATATGTTTCCATTGTCTAATAATTTGACAACTCAAGAGGAAATCAAAAGAAATAAATGCAATTAAGGCACTAGAATCAGATCAAATAAATCCCCAGGCTTTGAAGGAATTGGATTCAGTAATAGCCAAACCATTATTTCTAATTATATCTCCACAGATTCAGGACTGGCATGAAGCTGGTGTCCTAAAATTAAGAAGAGAACTGGAGCAAATCCAGGAATTATAGACTGGTAAGTCTCATATATATATATATATATATATATATATATATATATATATATATATATATACATACCAGTAAGGGGAAAAAAAGGAACCAAGAGAGAATAGAAGAAAGAGAAACATGGAAACTTGAAGGAAAGGAAAGGGTGAAACTATTCTGTTGGCTGCTCTAGACTCCAACTTTGTTTACCTATAAAAAAATGGTCCAGGCTTCAAATATTGCCTTAAATACAAGAATACACCAAGTAATTTATAGGGTCATGGAAGTAATTTGTTTCTTATTAACATCTGTTTATATTTTCTAAAAAAGGATCTGGAGCACAATAAACAATTTTAATGTATAATAGATGTGTATGATTAATATTTGACTACAAATGTGATATACAGATCTAGGTATTAAAGATGTTTTACTTAATATTCTTTCTTGAAACAAAACTGTAATGTGGAAATGCTCTATTAAATGTTTGATAGAAAAAAATGTCTATGTTATTTTAACACCTCTTCCTGTGCAGAGCTATTTTTGGCTTTGGTCATTATGTACATATGAGTTGTGACATCACTGGATAGAAGTGACCAGAAGCAGAGAGAAACCTAAGCTTTTTAGTGACAAGTTCATCTGGAGGAGCTTATAACACAGCTGCTTAGAAAAAGCCTTTTATGTATTTGTTAGGCTCATTGTAAAGTTACAAAAATAACACAACAGTAATAATTAGTAGGCCAGGTCACTTTGCATGGATTAGCCCTGTGATTGGATGAAAGATGTCAGATGATTATACTGGAAACTATCTTTTAATGATGTCATACACTTTAAGTAGACAGGATTGTTAGATCAACCTTTGTTGTGTGTGTCAGTAACATGGAGATTCCTTCCTCCATGATGGTATCTTTACATTATTTAACTGCCAGCTTTTTTTAGTAGTAATTATTCTCAGTGTGATTTATTTTTTGGTAATATTTACAAAACCAGTTGGAACAATATTTGATTCTGCTGAGTATCCATATCCTGTATGATGATGTCATACTCTAGAGCCCTCAGTGTTTCAGGCATCCAGGTGATTCCTTTATCCATTCTTTAAACATTCTTTTTCATTTTAATATATTTTAATAACATTTGCTCCAAGTGTGGTTTCTTTGTGTATGAGATTAGAAACCAACAGAAATAGTGATCGGTAGTGCTGTGTAACTTATAATGCCACTCATTAGCTTATAATAAATATTTATTGTGAAACTATAGTTATTGTTATGTACTAAACATCAGCATAACGTAGTGACAATGTATATTTAAATATTGTATCTATTATGAGAGTCCTGTTATCCCAATTATATTAAGTAAAAATTTGTATTATTTTATTTTGTCTGTTTGCCTCTAGGAGGCTACCATTTTGGCCTTTATCACTCTTTCCATTGATCAGAGAGTGTCACTGTGTGGTGCTGGCTGACTACCATCTGCGATTCTCCATATTACATCTTCTCACACCTATTCTCACACAGCGCAGCCAGCTGCTTTCCTATTGGTCAGTAAGGTCATGTGGTACAGTTACTAGTACTAGCTTCTAATGCAGATAGTTCTGAAAAGAAATAAAGCAAATCCAAGGAATTACAGACTGGTAAGTGTCAGTTTGCTGGGGTTGTAAGAGAGAGTGAAAAGGGGGCAAACCAGAGAAGATAGAAGAATAAGAGGTTGGAAGGGGAGATGAAAGAGTGGAATAGTTGGGTTGGCTTTGCAAGGCCTTCTGTGAAAACCTAGGGATGAAGGAAAGGAAATGAAAGGTTTGAACCATTTTATTGGCTGTCTTAAATGCCAGATATTGCTGCCATGAAGTGATTTAAAGGATTAAGAAAATCTTGTTTTCTGTGTTGCATCTGAAGGAGTGCACTTAATATTGTTGCACATTATTTGACAAATTTGGGCCTCGATACAATTGAGCTATTGTTGTTTATGTGAGCTTGTAATGTAGCCAGTAAACTAATTTCATATTCAATTGGCGTCTTTTTGCCAGTCGCAAATTATTTACGGGTTACAGGCTAGAAATCCCTCAGGTTATCAAAATCATAATTTACAACCCATCTAAGCCATTGATCTTTCAAGCCTGCAAGAGTGACAATCTCTAAAATCGCAAATTGCTATTTAATTTCTACAATTCCTTAAGCCCACAAATATTTTCCCACCTGTAAGTGTCAAATGAAGTAGAAAATCCTACGAGTCCCAGGTGGGGTCTCAAGGAGGTTTAACACCTTTTTGTAGCTCTGTAAATGCAAATAAAGTATCAATATTGCACTTTAAAAGACGGGAAAAGCGATAAAAGACATTTGACTTAATTGCACAAAAGTTTCAATCTCGCAAATCTGCAATCAAATTTTTTTTTTTATATGTAATTTCGGTGTTATACAAGTCTCGGGAATCAATGAGTTAATACATATTAGGCCACCCACATGGACTGAAACAGTGTCATCATTCATTTTTATTATTTTGTACATTGTGAAATTGTGAGACTAATCGCATATTAGACTCCTAAACACTAATTGATTGACATGTAACCTCCATGTTTTACTGAGGTAATGATGACGGTTACATTTACTATTGGCTGTTTCTAAATTGGTAGTTACGGCCTTGCTTAATTGATCATGTTCACGCTCTGAAAAGATACATACGATTGCATGGTTTATGGTTTCGGCTTTCGGCCCGTCAGTTGCGGGCTTGTTCAATTGAATCACTCTGGAATTGTAGCAAATCTCAAGCCTGCAAACTTACGGCCTGTACAACGCAATCTTCGAGCTGCAATTGAATGAGGCCCTACGTTTTTGAGGCAGAATAAACTGCTTTGACTGTTCAACTGCCTTTGGAGGCTTGTCCATGTTAGACAATGTGTAGGCATACAGCTGTTTGAGTCATAATTGTCTACGAATGAGATGTACAGCCCTAGGTACTCTGTGTGCCCAAATGCATTTCCTGTAAGTTTGAAGGAAGTGCAAGTACTGTTTACTTAATACTCTTTCTTGAAACAAATTGTATTGTGCAAAACATATTGTTTAAATCTTTGTGTTCCACGTCTTAACGCCTCTTCCTATGTAGAGCTATGTTTATGGACATTATGTACATATGAGCTGTGACATCATTGCACAGAAGTAGAGATAAACATGATCTAGGCTCAATATCTAGTCAGTGTCAGGTTCATCTGGAGGAGCTTATCACACAGTTGCTTACAAAATTAGAGCAACATAATACTTTTTTTTTTCTTTACAACAAAATAGTACAAATATAAAATTCTGATTCAATATACAGCATTCATACAAGGACAAAACATGTATAACAATTGCTTTTCTATAACTTATACATATCATTATCTAGTTGAATCCAGGAAGAAGAAAGTCCTTAAGTGTTTTAGCTATCTTTGAATATTAACATTTACTAAATATAAAATGAATCCTATAGAGACCATTGTGTCTGTATATTTTTATTTGGACTACCATCTGTTTCAATAAAATCAATTTCCAAAAGTTTGTTCCTTGTGGTGATTTCTCTAATTTCATTCCATGTTGGAATCGTCTCCCTCTTCCAATTTTTAACTATTAGCCATTTAATCACCATGATAATATGAATCGTTATCCCTTGCTGTTTTTTATTCAATAAATCTGGGAAAAAGTGAAAGAATATCAGTTCTGGAGTTGGAACTAATTCAAATGTAATACATTTCTTTTAAGCAGGTAGTCCGTAACCGTTGTACAATTTTATAGGTCCACCACATATGTATATGTGTCCCAGGTTCTGTGCATTTTCTCCAGCATTGGCCTGGATGTTATTTGGGATCTATTTTAAATAGAAGCATCAGGGTCATGTACCATTTTTGTACAAGTTTAAATTGTACTTGTCTTAACAAAGTTCGTTCTGTGTCAGTTTAAATGCTTTAGGCCATTTTTCATTGTCCACATTTCCCCCCAAGTCTCTCTTCCATTTTAGCATTAAAGTTGTTTTCCCTAATTCTAACATTTTCCGCAGTGCTTTAGAACAATTTGATATTGATAGATTTTTACCAGACTTCATCAATATTTCAAATTGGGTAAGTTATCTGGAAATGGTTAAATTATATTCAAATTTTAGGATTGATTGTCTTAGTGTGTAATAAGTCAAACAATTGTTTTTGAAAATCAATTATTTTCAATACAGTTTTCAAAAGTTCTAAATTGATTTGCATCATATAAATCCGCCCAAAATTTACAGCCTTATTAAATTGTGATTCAGTAAATTTAAAAGGGCTCTATTTAAGCACATAGCCTATTTTTTTACAGAAGTTTTTAGTTAGCGAAGACCTTGCTTTTGTGTAGAAGTTCACTAACTAAAAACTTCTGTAAAAAAAATATGCTATTTGCTTAAATAGAGCCCTTTTAAATTTACAGAATCGCAATTTAATAATTGATAATATTCCAGTTTTCACAATTAGCTTTTTGGTCTGGTAGTAAGTTTTCTCATAAGCAGTTAATTGGAACTATAGGAGAGGGAAAAGGTATTCATTTACGTTTCTCATTACTCCTATTCCAAGTTTGTAAACATGACTTCAATACTAAAGGTAAGGTCCTAGGCTCTATTTTGACTATTTCCGATTGTACTATATTTGACTATTTGACTATTTGTCTATATTTCCGATTACTGGGTCTAGATATAAAGTTCTCAATTTGTATATATTTATGAGAGGAAGATGCAGTTAAATGTTTTAGAAAATGTGTGATATTTATCACTTCGGCATACATAAGGAAGTCTGTGGAAGATAAGCCACCATTAGATAGACTTCTAGAGCAGACCGCTTTATTTATTCAAAGTTTTTCCTTTTGTGCATAAATTGGTCTATTAGTCTTCGAGACTTTAAGATTGTGTTATACGTAGTGTTTAACAGAATGCATCTTAACAAATACATTATCTTTGGTAGAATAACCATTTTAATAGAGGCTATTCTGCCGAACCAAGAAAGATTCAATTTCTTCCAGTTTGAGTGAGTATCTTTCACAGGTAAATATAGTCTAATCTAGTTATTTTTTAAAATGTTTTTCTGGTTTGGTACAAAACCAATCCCCAAATGTGAGAAACCATTTTCCCCCATTTACATTTATATATATTTCTTAGCTTAGTAATCAGATCTGGATTTATATTCAAAGTTAACATTTCTGTTTTCATAGAGTTCAATTTATAAAAGGACACTTTAAACTTATTTAAAATGACAGAACTTTTTGTAGAGAGAGAGGGCAGCCCTGTCTTGTCCCATTGGATATAGCAACATTTTTAGATTTAAAGCCATAACCTGAAACATGTGCCGTGGCATTTTTTTAGAAAGTTATAATTGTACAAGTCGAACCGAATTTCTCTAATGTAATTTCCAAATTTTCCCAATTAACCCTGCCGAATGCCCTTTCGACATCTAACGACAGGGCTAATGTTGTGATTTTTCTTTGATTGGCATATGAAAATACACTTACTAATTTTCTAATGTTATCTGAACATTGTCAGCCTTTAATAAAGCCTGATGGATCTGAATCTATTAGAGATGGCATGATAGAGTTTAATCTTATTACAAGAATTTTAGAGTAGATTTTAATATCTGTGTTAAGGAGGGATATGGGTCTATAATTTCTATAATCTGCAACATCTTTCCCAATTTTAGGTATTGAAATAATAGAGCAACATAGTACTAGTAAGTAGGCAAGGACATTTTGTGGGGATTAGCCCTGTGTTTGGATGAGACGTATCATGTGATCATGCAGGTAGCCATCTTGTAATGATGTCATACACTTTAAATGTATAGGATTGCTAGATAAACCGCTGTTGTTGGTGTCAGTAACATTGAGATTCCTTCCCCTATGCCGGTATGTTTACATTGTTTAACTGCCAGCTTATTTTAGCAGTAGCTGCTCTGAGTGTGACATTTTTTTGCAAGTAAAATTTATGAAACAAACAAACAATATTTTGTTCTCCTAAATATCTTAACAGCCTCTTATACAATCATTTTAGCTGAGTCATAGTGTATGTGCTTTATTTTATATGAGTGAGTGTGCTGGTGGTTAAGAATGAACCTCTATGGTCTCAAGGGCACACATGATGTCTTACATTTTAATCTGTCATTCCTACTGCCATTTGTGTGTGTACTGCAGCAGGTGCAAAGCTAAATATAAGTCCATCGTCCATTGTTGCCTCTTGCTGTGCTTGTTCCTTCTCTTGCCTCTACTTGTCCACAGTGCTCTGTATTATGGTTGTCTGAGTCAATTTGAATGAGACACTTCACCATTTGAATGGCACACATTTCCATGATCTGCTTCATATTTCCTCTCAGGGATGGTGGTTCTCCAGAATTCTCATCTTCCTCATATTTAATTTTAGGAAGGCTTCCAGTATCCTCGTCAAAATCAGAACATTCTTCGTTAGAAAGCACAATGACTACAATCATCTGTTTGATCTCCCATTTCTCTTCGTCTGAGATCTTTGTCAGGCATTTTCTTTCTAAAGTATCATCCTTCATACTAAGGCTGGTTTTGCACCCAGTAATTGGCAACATCTTGCTCTTTGTTCTTTGACATTTGCTCACAACATCAGCCCCTTTATATCATCATTTTGCTCCAGGGGCAAAGGGTCTTTAACTGTTCCAGACATCTCTTTAGCTGCTTCAGTCAGCTCCTTCTCACCCACATTGCTGAACTTGTAGGCTTCCTAAGTTTTCTTGCCATCAAAGGGTCACTAACTCCTGATTATATTTAGAATCAGGTTAAACACGCCAGTCACATCTGTCATCCACTGCCCCTCTGAGCTCTGTTAAGCTAATGTTCATTATTTCATTGACCTCATATATCCATAGGCACCTCTTCCGACCCCTTCATTGTGTGTCTTCCATCTTTATCAGCATCAGAGTCTTCTCTATTGAATCCTGTCTTCTCATGACATGGCCAAAATATTTAAGCTTTAGCCTCATGATTATACCTTATAGTAAACAGTTTGTCTTGATTTCCTTTAGAACTGATTTATTTGATCTTCTTGCAGTTCAAGGAACTCTAAGCAGTTTTCTCCAACACCACAATTCAAAGGCATCAATTCTACAGCACTCACCATTCTTTATCGTCCCGCTCTCACATTCGTTTGTTACTCCTGCAAATACCCTTGTTCTAACTGTGCAAACCTTTGTTGATAGTGACATATCTTTAGTGTTTAATAGCTTATCCAGACTTGCCATAGCTATAAACTGAAGTTTTGATTTACACACCCACAGAACTGTCTACATCGACAACCAGTACTAGCCTATAGAATCACAGCATTCAAATATGGATTTTAACCTGTTTGTTTCTCACCTAACAGCTGCACACTGCCTGTTGTAATCAATTAAATGTTTGTGTGGAGACAGAGAGAACCCCTCTCAAAACACTGCAGGTCAATTCAAATAAAAATGTGCAGCAGAGACTGGGGTAGAATGTGCTGCAATGACTGGGGTGGAATGTGCTGCAGAGACTGAGGTAGTATGTGCTGTAGGGACTGGAGTGGAATGTGCTGCAGAGGCTAGAATGTGCTGCAGATACTGGGGTGGAATGTGCTTTAGGGACTGAGGTGAAATGTGTTATAGAGACTGGAATGTGCCTCAGAGACTGGAATATGCTGCAGACTTTGGGGGTTGAATGTGCTACAGGGACTGGGGTGAAATGTGCTGCAGGGACTCAGGTGGAGTGAGATGCAGAGACTGTGAGAATGTGCTGCAGATACTAAGGTGGAAAAAAACTGCAGAGTGAATGTGAGAGTTGAAATAAGCTGCAGAGACTTGAGGTGGAATGTGCTGCAGCCACTGTGAGAGGTGGAATGTGCTACAGACAGAGAAAGACTGTACTTATATATGAAAAGTACATAGCACCTTCTTACAAGGATATGTGCCAAACTACAAATCCCATGATGCAATCTAAGATATTTCACATTTAAAAATATGTATAATGATTATGTGGTTTGCTTGAGAAACAAGTAAGAAGTCTTGGGTGCTGACAGCAAAGGGGAAGACAGTACAGTGCCTTGCAAAATTATTCACCCCCTTGACTTTTTACCTATTTTGTTACATTACAGCCTTCAGTTCAATGTTTTGTTAATCTGAATTGTATGTGTTGGATCAGAACACAATACTCTAATCAGAAAACATTTTTTTTAGAAATGGAATACAGAAAATTGGCATGTGCGTATGTATTCACTCCCATTGTTATGAAGCCCATAAAAAAGCTCTGGTGCAACCAATTACCTTCAGAAGTCACATAATTAGTGAAATGATGTCCATATGTGTGCCATCTAAGTGTCACATGATCTGTCATTACATACACACACCTTTTTTGAAAGGCCCCAGAGGCTGCAACACCTAAACAAGAGGCACCACTAACCAAATACTGCCATGAAGACCAAGGAACTCTCCAAACAAGTAAGGGACAATGTTGTTGAGAAGTACAAGTCAAGGTTAGGTTATAAAAAAATATCCAAATCTTTGATGCTCCCCAGGAGCACCATCAAATCTATCATAAACAAATGGAAAGAACATGGCACAACAGCAAACCTGCCAAGAGACAGCCACCAAAACTCACAGACTGGGCGAGGAGGGCATTAATCAGAGAGGCAGCACAGATATCTAAGGTAACCCTGGAGGAGCTGCAGAGTTCCACAGCAGAGACTGGAGTATATGTACATAGGACGACAATAAGCCGTACGCTACATAGAGTTGGGCTTTATGCCAGAAGAAAGCCATTACTTTCAGCAAAAAACAAAATGGCACATTTTTAGTTTGTGAAAAGGCATGTGGGAGACTCCCAAAATGTATGGAGGAAGGTGCTCTGGTCTGATGAGACTAAAATTGAACTTTTCAGCATCAAAGAAAACGCTATGTCTGGCGCAAACCCAACACATCACATCACCCAAAGAACACCATCCCCATGCTGTGGGGATGTTTTTCAGCAGCCGGGACTGGGAAACTAGTCAAAGTTGAGGGAGAGAAGAATGGTGCTAAAGACAGGAATATTCTTGAGCAAAACCTGTACAGCTCTGTGCATGTTTTGTGGCTAGGACGGAGGTTCACCTTCCAGCAGGACAATGACAACACACTGCTAAAGCAACACTTTAGTGGTTTAAGGGGAAACATGTAAATACATTGGAATGGCCTAGTCAAAGCCCAGACCTCAATCCAATAGAAAATCTGTGGTCAGACTTAAGGATTGCTGTTCACAAGCGCAAACCATCCAACTTGAAGGAGCGGGAGCAGTTTTGCAAGGAGGAACGGGCAAAAATCCCAGTGGTAAGATGTGGCAAGCTCATAGAGACTTATCCAAAGCGACTTGAAACTGTGATTGCCGCAAAAGGTGTCTCTACAAAGTATTGACTTTAGGGGGGTGAATAGTGATACACATTGACTTTTTCTGTTATTTTGTACTATTTGTTGTTTGCTTCACAATAAAAAAAAAAAACATCTTCAAAGTTGTGGGCATGTTCTGTAAATTAAATGATGCAAATCCTCAAACAATCCATGTTAGTTCCAGGTTGTAAGGCAACAAAACACGAAAAATGCCAAGGGGGTGAATACTTTTGCAAGGCAGTGTATATCAAGTTCATGTTGGCAACATTAGATGCTTGGGCTCTACACTATTTATGATACATTGTTTCTTTATTATGCATCACTGGGTATGACTATACTATGTTACTACTAAGTTATTTATGCAAACTATGGGCAGTTACTGGTTCCATTGGTTCAAGTGTCTGTTCTGTTTCATAATGTTTTTTTTTTAAGAGTATTAACCCCAAGGGTAGTTTGGATGCAGAAAGGACCTCTGTTAATTTCTTTTAAAAGGACGTCACACTGTTATGGCACTTAACACTATGACTAGTTAAAAGTACAACTCACAGTAAAATAGTCCTTCTATTCAGGATCCAGGCCAGCAACCAGTTCTTAGTATGGAAGTCCCCAGACAATAGCAATTTTAAACTAATAAAGATTAATTTTACCCTGCAACATTCTGTAGCAATAGTGGTCAATAAGTAGACCTGGGTCTAAATATTTTCCTACATCTCCTTTTTTAATTGTATTCTACTATCTAATTTTAATGTATTACTCATCTCTCCTAAAGCTTCCAAATTCTCAAATAAACACTGAGTTAAATGGTAAGATTCTAGGTATTTCCTTGACTCATAAGTGTCATTTTGGAACATAGTGGATAATTGAGTAGACATAAACTAAATGTGGAAATGTGGAAAAAATGAACTTTCTAGCCATTTTTATAAAATTACTGGACCTTGGAGAATTTTGTACAAAATTATTGTCTATTGCTGCAGTTATCGGAGTATTGCAGTGGTTCTTTAACTGTCTGCAAGTTAAAGAACCACTGCTACTAATTTTTTGACTTATATAAAAATGTTACCAATCTTGCTGGTGGAAGAGCCCAGTGCACGATAAACATATCAGGCTAGAGTATGGATGCCTGTGAAATACAGAGTGGGGTATGCAACTTATACCTAATTTCACATAATTTACATGGGTCCCTTACTCAGTTTTAACTAGAACCCAGGGTCATAAGAACCAGGGGGATGAGGGGGACAAATCCCCACCAGATTATATATAAACTCCACTCCCTCCCTTGTATCTCTCCCAATCCCTTTACAATATTTCCCTCTCCTGTAATTGCTGAATAACTCATAACTCATATCGGCTTTAGCGAGATCACCCGAGACCCAGCTATCAGAATGACCCAGACAGCCAAAAGCAGGAGGTGAAGTGGAGGTGCTGGGGAAGGAGTGGGAGAGGTACAAAGGAAGGAGTAGGGGAGAGAATGGAGGAGGTGCTGGGGATAGAGTAGGGGATTATAGTGTATGTATATATGTGTATGTAAAGAGTGAAGTAGCCGTGAATGTCCAGTAATCCAGTTGAATAATCAGAGTATTGCAGTGAATAGTGATACCTTTTTTATTGGGCAAACGTATTCATAATAAAGCGACAAGCTTTCGAGAGATAATGCCTCTCTTTATCAAGTCAAAAAGTGATACTGATACAAGTATGAACTAAAAACAGTAAACAGAAAAAGATGAAAATAAAAATTTGGAAAAACAAGAAAAACTAAATTCATTGGCCAGAGTTAAGTGAGAAATAGACCAGCATTGTAAATAAGGTCCTGAGAGGTCAGTATGTAAGTCTACATACAAAGGATTTGGACATTAACATTGACTTTGGCTTTCTGGCCCACTAATTAATGTCTTATAGCTAACACATTCATCATACCCCCCCCCCCCATTCTATTACTGTTTTTGTAAACTGCATGCAATGCTGAAATGTATTGCTGTTTATTTTACTCTGCTGTGTTCTTATCTCCAACCTGTTCTATAGACTTACTGACCTATATAAAAAAGGTATCACTATTCACTGCAATACTCTGAGTATTCAACTATATATATATATATATATATATATATATATAAAAGTGTTCCTATGCCCTTGCTATAACCCATGATAATCTGTGGAGTTTTCTCCATCTGGAGAGTTATGATAACTGCCCTGTTGGGGGGCACATGCATTATATTTTTTTCTCTGCAGAGTTTTCTTACCTAGACTATATGCATGACCGGATTTTTATCTAGGGAAGTAAGGTAGTCACATTGGAGCACCTCTTTGGGAGTGGCACCTTATTTATATGCCAATAAATTTCAATTTTGGCCAGCTGCTGTCATGGTGTGTGGTTAACTCTCCATCCATGCACAGGTTTCCTTTCTACACCTCACCAGCTGGCGCAGACAGCAGAATTTCTGTAGCCTTTCATCAGATCAGACAGCCATAAGACAAAGCGTGGAAATCCCAGCATCAAGGAAAATAACATAGTTCAATCACCTTTATAGTACAGTAAATATACCCATATCTGACATGATACCACCAGCAAAGTGAATCCCTAGCCTAGAGGCCCAGCGCAAAGAGAATACTTCACACAGTCCTGACTGGTACATGTTGGTTCCTGATAGGTGCCATGAGCAAGTTATTTTATGAGGACTAGGAAGGATGAGGGTATGACGTTGCAGGCTTGCAGTGTGCTGTGCTATAGTAAAACAAACAAGACAAGTAAAAAAAAAATCTTCCTTTTTATTTTTGCATCAGAGAGAGTACTTTTAGAGAGTTCTTTAAAGTTTTCTCTGTTTTGTTTCCTTGTCATTTGCCCCAATCACTGGTCATTCAGTCACTTCATTCTTATATGTGATATTCATCAGATTAACTATTATGACAGTACAGTAAGTAATGGAGATCTACTTGCACTGGTATGATGCTCCATATTAGAGTCTCATTGCTACTGAATGAAGGAATATAAATAAATAAAAATATGCTCAATTCTCATTTTTTAGCATACTGAATATAGGGGCAGTATGTCTTTCAAAATACAAAACTTTCACACAGTGGTCAGTTAAGGACTCTATTTATCACCATTTATCATCAGTTATCTGATGGAAAAAGGAAACAGTTGGCTAGAAAGGGAGAATGTGAATGCTGAAATTGATAAAGGCATTAATAAAACATCACAACATATAATAGAATTCCTGGCTGGTTTATTCAACTCACAAAGCATAAGTCCTCTTAGACGATTATGACTAGGTTTTACTTACTAACCAGATCTGGAAAGGTGGTATCCTAGTTTGCCATTCTGGTGACACATATATAAGAAAAGCAGGAACATGCTGTATTTTTTAGAGAAGCCAGTCAGTGAGCTCTTTATGGTGCTTTCATGACCTAAGGAAGGTGGAAAGCTTGGTGGCAGGTAGGAAGTTAGAGACAGATGTAGTATAATGAACGGATTCCTCCTGAATGTCAGTGTGAATGAAGGAACAGCATGGTGCATACATTTGCCCATGCACTCCCCTAGTGGCATACACTGTAAACTGCCACTTCACATCCACTTCTGCTTCCCCCAAAAAGAAATGCTCTCAACACCTAGCTAAAGAAGGCAGAGGATATGTATAAAAAGTAAATACAATGACATTTAAATACATTGTTATGCAAATGAGTTGCCCCTCCTCGGCCTAGTGAGAAATCGAACCATGCTTACATATATTTTTCTCAGCCATTTTCTGTACTTTTGATTTTTGGATTACATTAAAGTATTATTTTTAAGAAATTGAGATGCTCTTTATTTTTAGATATATTTGCTGACTACATGGAGCCTTTAAGAGGGAAATATTAAAATGTTTAAATGGCCCTTTAATCCATGAAATCCTGACACATACAAGGGTTATCTTAACAGTTATAGAACTGACTTGAGGTTACTTTAATATGGCACATCTGCATAGCCCAAAGCTTCCTCAATATATTCTATTGTAATGTGAATGACAGTGCATTCTGCCTTCACTGGTTCTCTATCACATACACCATTGGTTTGGATGGGATGTACGTGTGGGTGAGAGAGAGAGATGACTCTAGCAACCAGAGAGTAATAGCCTGCAGTAACTAAGGTGGGAGACAATGCAGACTTGAGCTTCATGCTGGACATACCAGGGTTAGGGAATCCCATAGCCTTTTAATATCACTAGATAATTATATTATTTTAAATTCCAACTTTTACGTACATGTATGTATATAACACATATCGTAAACTAAGCTCAGTCCTATTCACAAATCTTGTGCTATAGTTAATTATCTATTATACTAAAGTAGTTGACCTCTAGTCAATGACATTTGCCTTTGAAGAGCTGGTCTCCTGGCAAAACTAATTCTCTTATGCACAGGCTTCTTTGGGTACCAACAGAATAAAAAAATATTAATAGGGAGGTTCACTGCAACAAAATAGAACTGTGTTTCCTTTAGTAAATGGAAATATTTAATTGGATATTCTATGGGACCATTATGTATACTCCTGAGTATCATTAGAAAAGAGACCACACATAGAGGCACTATAAAATATTTACCCCATGAGAGATGCATTCACCAAAGCTCAACTCCTGAACTTGACCGGAAAAGTGACCACACACAGAAGATATGCTCTCAAAAGCACAGCATCCATAATAAGTGATGGGAAATATATTCATCTCACTTAACAATTATTTACAAGACGTCACTACATCAATAAATGTCTTCTTTTTCTCTAGTTTCTTTCCAAATTTAATCTGAGACTAATGTCACTGGAAACAGTGCGGGAAATGTATTATTAAAAGCTGTGCATCTCCTTTAGCTGATATACTTACAAGAACAATCCCTTTAAGGTGTGCTTACCAATGGCTGGGGGGGACAGTCTGTCAGGATTTCTAGTTGTCATTTCCCATCTTTCTTTAATCCTTTCCCTCCTATTAGTAATTTTCCTAGTCGCTTTTTCACATTTCTCAATCCTTTTCTCCCTTTCTCTATTTCACCCCTATTTGTTGTCTTGCACACTTTCCATTCTGGTTTATTTCGATTTCTACTCTCTCAATCCTCCATATCTCCTCTTATTTTCATTTTTTCTCATTTCTTCCACCTGACCCTGCTATCTGATATCATTCCTAGCTACTTTATGTAGAATGATGTGGCCTACTATAGCAGAGGTGACAACGGCAGAGCAAAAGTAACAATGGCTATATAGATTCTTGACATTGGACAGCTCCACATCACATGGAAATAATGACCTTTTGGAAATATGGACCAGGCTTTAAATATTGCCCACTATTAGATGATACACCAATTGATTTACATGGAAAGCATTTGTTTCTCAGTTAAATCTGAAACAGTCACTTTACAATGTATTACAGTATGTTTTTGTTTCTATTAAAGGCTCTACAACAGAATACACCATGTTTAATGAATAATTACCCTTAAGGGCTTGTCTCTATCAGCCAGTATAGCGTAATACAGCTGTATAAGTAACAATTGACTACAAGTGAGATATACAGATCTAGGTATCCCCCAGTAACCAGGCATTTCCTGTTAGTTGTAAGGAAGATTAAAGAAGTTGTACATAATATTCTTCCTTGAAACATAAATGTAATATATAAATGCTTTCTGATTCCATTCCAATGTGTTCTGTGTTCTTATAATACCTCTTCCCATGCAGAGCTATGTTTTGGCTTTGGTCATTATGTACATATGAGCTGTGACCTCAATGGACAGAAGTGGACAGAAGTGGAAACAAACCTAAGCTGTTTAGTGAATGGAGGAGCTTATAACACGGTGGTTTCAAAATAGCCTTTTATTTATTTGTTAGGCCCTTTGTAAAGATACACAAATAGCGCCATAGTACCAGCATATTTTAGTAGTAGCTGGTCTGAGTGTGACTTTTTTTGAATGGAAAAGTAATGAATCAAATAAACAATATCTTAATGTCCTAAATATCTTAACAGTTCTTATACAATATTTGTTCTATGTGTGTGTGCGGTTAAGGATGAACTTGTATTGTATTAGGAGTACACATACTAGATCACTGTACATTGCACAGTGATATCACACATTACTGTGCCTTTCTCTGTGTGTGATGACCAAGGGCCTCATTCTATTATCGGCCGTAGGAGATGCGGGGCCGCAAGCTATTCGGCTATTCTATTCCCCTACGACCGGGGGTTCCGGCAGGCTTGCGGCCGGCGCCTTGCTATCTCTTGCGGCCGCACGCGCCGCAGGAAAGCCTTTGATCTAAAACGGCCGCAAGAGTTTCGGCCGCAAGAAAATTCCGGTTGCTATTCTATTGCTCCGGGAACCCTCTCTGCAAGGCTAAAAGCGAGCCGCAGCTTACTTGCAGCAAACAGGTCCCGCTAGCACCAATTAAGCACATAAAATAGCCCAAATAAAGCCATCCTGCACTTTGAGGAGACTATAAAGAGATTGTAGGTGTTAGCAAAAATAGCACAACATTCCCTTATACTCAAATCCGTAAAAACAAATTTTTATTAAATATGTCAAATATCCATGGAAAAAGTCCAGAGTGCTTGGAGCACCTCAGACCTGGCCACGCTGCGGCCGGAAAATAAACAGTTAATATAAACTCGGATTTGGGCTGATGTGCAAGCTTGAGAGGGGGTTGCTATTAATCCTCATGTCCCCCAATATGATCCCTAGCATTTACAAAGATTTACAGTGCAGTCTTCAATTTATATTTGACTTTAAAAATTTTGGAGCTTACGGCCGGTTCCAAGATATGTGGCCGGCCGTAAGGGGAGATCCTTGCGGGGCCGTATAATAGAATTGCGAGGTAACAGAATTCCCGCAAGGAATCGCAGCCTTACGGCCGATTTACAGCCAATAATAGAATGAGGCCCCAAGTGATTATTTTCTCCTTGTGGTACCTGGACATTCTTTTTTAATTTTTCTCTTATTTTAATAGACATTGCTTTAAGTTTGATTATTTTATTTTTTTTATTTTAGAAACCAATGTACTTATTTAGAATGTACTTTATCAACACAAAGCATAGTCGCCATCATCACATAACTGTATATTACTTCTATCACAATAAAACTCTTACTCGGCCAGCAATGGTGGAGAAACTGCTGTTGCAGCAGGCGAAAAGCACCAAGACCCACTATAGGGTAGGACCCTCTGCTACCGGCAGCAAGCTTGAGTAAATGGGGGCTGCAAATTTATTATGGGAGAGGGACAGATAATTATTTTATACAAAGGTGATCTAGTCACATTGGCACTAATTAGACAACCAGACATATTTTTTATTGTCCCCAGGGGCTCTTATTTTGTAGATGGTAGGGCCCCAAAAGTATTTTTTACCATTACCCTCCCCAGCTCAACCACTGTAGTCCAGCTACTGCAGCATTTTGCATATTTAATCTGGTGTTTTGCATACAGACAACTTAGCTGCCAATAAGTTGTATCTGATATTTACTAAAGACATTACAAATAAATCAACAAGCAGTTTATTGGTAGACTATCAAGCAATTCTCTGACATCTACAAAAGATAACTTTACAGAGCCACAATTAGCAAACTGACTTTCTTGCTCTAGACTTAAATGTTTCCATATGTTTAGGATACACACAATATTAACAGACCTGGGTGAACCCTAAGCCTTGCAATTTGTGGTTCTACCTCTTCATTCAACACTAAGATGCTTCTTACTTAAAGGACCACTTAACTTACAATATTACAGTGTACGTGTATCCCTGTTTAGTGCTCTGTAGAGCTCCTTCGGTAGTCTTGATGGTCTGATTTTCAAGGTGACCAGTCTCTAATATTCTCACTTGTGTGTTCCTATGGTTTGGTTCTGATTTAAATTGGATTGGTCCGATGTACCAGATACATGAAAAAAAAAAAAAAGGTAGTTGCTAGGTGTGCAGCTTCTCTCAAAACACAGTTCACTGGTGTGTCTATGTAGTATATAAAAGAGAAGAGGGGTAGGGGAGAGATAATGCACAAGTACCTAGTGCGGATGACCAAAATACACAATCCAAAAACCCTTTATCACAGAAATGGAGATTCAGCTCTCACTTCTGATAACCTCAATAGATGAGGTATAGTGTAGGCTTCCCAACACGTATTGACTCCTTGGTTGCTACACCTTGATCCGTTTACATCTTGTTGGGTACTTTGGGAAATGAGGTGTGAATTTGAGATGTATGTGTATAAGTAACGGGTATATAAACCACAATACTATATCAGTTCCAATAAGTTGTATCAATTCTACTGCATGTAGGTAAAGGTGAGACGGATTATATTTGTTTATTCCTGGTAAGCATCTTCCATTAAAGTACAATCTCATACAGGATTTAGAGTTTATATCAATTTATTGGATAATAAAACCACTATGCATATTTAAACTCAATACAATTATATAAAAGATAATATCTGCACTGCAATAATACAATAATACAATAATACATTTAATTTTTCCTTTGGAGTTAATATGCTTAAAGGAATGTGGAAGGGCTCTGGATTTCATGTATTTATTTACTATTATATTCTTTGTTTAAGTAAGGAGCAATGAAAAGCTCTGTTTTTACTGCCTACAATTATTAAGTCTCTGTATGGGTCTGCCCACTGCAGTGTACTCAGACACAGACTCTGTAGACCTGGATGTGCAGTGTAGTGTTCTAGCCTATCAGGCATCACATCTCAGAACACATGCTGCACATACTTGATTTCACATGATTTCAGTGCTCTCTTTGACAATGTAGAGCATAATTAATACTTTTGGTGATTGTCTAACAGGTTTAGTCCTGATAACGTATATTTCTAGAGCGATCTAGGATATCTCACACTTCGATATATAGGAATGATGATTTATTTTGCATGCAAAGCAAGATGTCTTAGGTGATGACAAGACGGGAAAGATAATGTATCAAGTTCATGTTGGCAATATTAAATGTGTGGACTCTACAATGACAAAACATTGGATATTTATGAGACATTGCTTCTATATTATGCATCACTGGTATCACTGTACTGTGTTGCTACTAAGTCATTTATACAAACTATGCATTAGCAGCACCTAGTGATTCCATTTGTTCAAGTGTTGTACTATTTCATAATTGTAATGTCCATCCATTCAGATATTCAATGCTGGCACTACAAATTAATTTATACAGGACCACTGAAGTGTCATATTTATAGTTGTTAAGGAACAAATAAGATACAGTCTGGCACTAAACATTTATAGCCTTATTAAATTGCGATTCGGCCAATTGAATAGGGCTCCATATAAGCACACAGCATAATTTTTTACAGAAGTTTTTAGTTAGTGAAGACCTTGCTTTTGGATAGAAGTTCACTAACTAAAAACTTCTGTAAAAAAACATATGCTATGTGCTTAAATAGAACCCTATTCAATTGGCTGAATCACAATTTAATAAGGCTGATAATATTGATTCACATACCAATGTGTTTTTGTGATTATTTTTTTTATTTAGAAGATCATTTAATGTTTGGTGCTATTATTGCATAACTGGTTGTGTTTCCTGTGCATAATCTGAAAATTAAGATATTTGTCCAGTAAGATTCTCATCACTTGGCAAACTTGCTGGTGAAATAGCCCAGTACGTGATAAACATGTTATATTAGAGTAGGAGTGTTTGTGAAATGCAGTGTGGGGTATGCTGCTAATACATAATTTTACATAATTTATATTTCTCAGTTTTAAGTAGAACCCATTATATACCGTTGTGGAATTTACTCCATCTGGAGAGTTATGATAATTGTTTGTAGGTATAGGTGAGACGGACTATATTTTTGGCCGAGTTACAGAGCTATTAAATTAGAACATGCTGCGAGTTATGGGCTTGAGATGCAATCCTGTAAACTATTTGTTGAACGTTGGATGTGAGTGATCAATTAGTCCAACGGGTAGTTACGGGTTTAGATGGAGCCAATGTCAAATGAGTTTGTCAGAATTAGGTCACTGAAAAATGGACGTGGGATTTTAAAGTCTTATGTTTTTCAATTACGATCAGACCCACATTCCAGAAATAATGCAATATGGATAAAGCCGTAAATATGATATTCTATTACATGCAAGTTCCAATATATGTATTAACACATTGATTGCCGGAATCGATATAACATGGAAATTAAACATGAAATAAAGTATTTATTTGGGATGATTTGCGAGCTTGAGAATGTTGTGCTATTAATTCTAAGACCTAACATCACTTTCCCTTTAAATAAAAGTACAGTAGTGTGTGTATATGTGCATTTGAAGTGCTACAGATTGGACTTTAGCCCCCTTGCGGGTCCTCTCCCGTTGGCTTCTTGGCTCCATATGCCTATTACGAGGTTGAACGCCAGTGAATTTGTTGCAATTTAATAACATGATTTGAAACTTAGTGGTTACGGGCTTGACAGAACAAAGGATTGGCGGCCGCGATGTTCCACGTCCTGTAGGCTTTTTTGTAGCACATAACCTAGCTGATTGGCAGAGGCTCGCTTTACGGGGCTAATTTAATAGCCGTAAGTCTTAGGGGCTACATTACAAGCTACGGTTTTACACGTTAAGGGAATTTAATAAGGCTGTATGAGACTTGTTTTACACTTGTCTATGTTTTTTATCTGTTTTAACGCGACCATTTTCGGGGTTAACCTATCGCCAAGCAGAATTGGTCTATGAGTGTGATTTGATAAGAATGGTATTAAGAAGATCATCAAATTAGTTGCACCCCCCCCCCCCCCCATGCCTAGTGAGAAATCCAGGCATGATAATATGTATATATATATATATATATATATATATATATATATATATATATTATATTAGACATTTCTATTCTTATAGGGCTCCTTTTTCCATTTTTAAACAATCACTTTGAAGTTTTTTTTTAAGAAATTGAGTTGCTTTTTTTTTTTAGAGATATGTATGCTGATGACGTGCTGTCTCTAAGAGTAAACTATTATGGCCCTTTAATCCCTGAAATAATGATACATAATAGGGTTACCTTTAGCAAGATGGAAACCTATGGAATTCGGAGAGAATTTACATACACAATAATTTTCTCTCTTTGACCTGACTAAACTCAAAGACACCTAGTCTAATGCTGTATATTTCCACAGTAACTGACTTGAGGTTATTTTAATATGGCACATCTTCGTAGCCCAAAGCTTTCTTAACGCCTTCTATTGTAATCTGAATTACAGCGCCTTCTGCCTTCACTGACTCTCTGTCACGTACACACCATTGGTTTGGATGTACGTGTAGGTCAAAGAGTTACACATAACTCACCCGATATGACAGAACTCTAAACTATCACTGACCCCAAGCTACATGTTGCCAACCCCAAGGAATTATTCTTTGGCTGAATACTTATTGGTGACCTTTCTTCACCCAAGAACTTTATTTATCAGTACATGAAATAAGAAAATTAGAGTGCAATAGAAAGCTTGCCCCTCCTGATAATGAGAGAGTCTATCTCTCATAAGAGATTCCAATAAGAACTTTTTTTTGCTAGTTTAGTCAGCCTGTTTTATTATACGTCTTAAACCTGCAAAATAATGTTTATTTTATGTCCTATGTAGTATCACTATTCTTTTCCCAAGATTACTTGAATTTCCATACATTGGATTTATGATTATTCTACAAAAATAAATACACTTTAATCAAACTACAGAAATATTTGTTTACACAGCTTTTTAGTTATCTTTTTTTTACATACCACTATACTTTCTCTGGGGAATTTGTCTTTTAAACTAATGAGCTTCCTTATAGTCGTGCTGAGAACACCTTCTGCCTTTTCCATTGTGAAGACAAACACTTCATGTGTGTTCAATATCTTCTACCACCTTAGGAAGTTGATAAGCTGAAGACAATATGGTAGATTCCAAAGCAACATAACAACATATAGAAAGATCATTATAAAATAATTATATTAAATAAATATAAATTAGATCCTGTATTATTTTTATTTTTATTTTTTCTAAAAATATGTTGCATGTGTAGTTCTCCAAAATACATTTTTAAACATATGACCATAGTTTTTTTAACCTGACCAGTGAATTATAAGATATTTGAGGGGTAGTCTTATCCAGTGCTACCAATAGTCTTTATAAGCTGTTGCTTGGTTATCTTTGCAATAAAAAAGATGTCAGTGAAATAGTGGGCCGGGGGAAGATATCCGAGAGGGCCACAGGTATCCGAGAAGGGCGACAGGGATCTGAGGTAGGCCACGGGCATCTGAGGGGGGCCACAGGGGTCTGAGGGAGACCATTGGGGCTGCGGAAGACCCACAGGGGGCCACGGGAAAGCAGAGGAAGGGCCACAGGGATCCCAAAGGGGCCACAGGGATTCGAGGGAGGCCTCATATGCCTGTGGTGGCCATGGGAGGGTCGAGGGGCGCAGGAGGGTTGCGGGGGCTGCGGAGGGCCACGGCAAGCCTTGGCAGTTTGGGCTTGGAGGACAGCACTCGCATAGCTCCGCCTCTGCAATGAACCAAAATATAGTATATAAGTAATAGATTCCGAAAATGACCTGCCACTATATATAACAGAGGATACATCAGTCTATCCACTGTCTCTATAGACTAATGATTTTCATGCAAATTAACTTTTGTTAAGACCCGGATCCTTTACATATATGATATAAACACTGAAATTGCAACTTCATTTTAAATTACCACTAAAATACCCTAACAAAATGAGTTAGGTGTTTTCATTAGGCACTGATCATTAACAACATTCATAAATGTTTTATTCAACATGAAACTTAATTTCAAAGTTGAAACTCAGCTGCTGCTAATTTCCACCCACTATAACATTAATGGGGATGTGACTAAATTTTCAGAAACAAAATGTACCAAGACAGTTATTTCCTTGAGCTGAAAACTTATTGTGTTAGAAACTTCCATTGGTAGTAAGCTTTTTTTTGCTGTTATTTTATGAAATCTCATTTTTCTTAAACCCCATTAGACATTTGGTGACTTTATCCGAACGGAACAAACACTCAGCTGGATGCCTATACTCTGATATTTAAATATAATTTAATATTGAACATTACTTATTAAATAGGGATTGTATTAATGATCAATGCATAATTAAAATAACTAGCCTTTCCCGCTAGAATATTTTAATGGTTCATTAACCCATATGAAATAAAGCTTCCGAAATTAACTTCCTCTGCGGCTGTGGTCAAGTCAGTACCATTCATTTCATTATTTCTTTACATTGTTGTGCCCAAAAAGAAATGTTTTGCTCTTCTTGATTCTACTGCAACGTGCACTCTTGCATGCGTATTTTAAATAGTAAGTTCCTCTACCCTCTCCGTTCCCCTAATTAACTTAAATCAATATCAATTTTGTTTATCTCCTCTGGAATGTCGGCACTCCTTTCAAAGAAGACATTGAGAGATTGTATTACCGATAAAGAGAGAAGAGGAACCTGATTGCCACATAAATATAGAATATTAGCATATTCATGCTGTAGGGATAAATACTTGTTATGTTCAATACAAAGAAAATAGAAGCCTTCCAAAGTATATATGAGTGTAGTGAAATCTCAGTGGTGTAAACTTCACTATTTTTTTTCCTTACAGGAGTCTAGGAGTGAAGCTCATCTGGAAACACAGAGGAAACTGAGAGCTGCAGCGACCAACTGGATGGACTGCAATAACTTTGCTTTCCACAAAATATGTTTTTAATAGCATCTTAGATTCAAGACTGATGCAAACAGTGCCTTTTTAAGGATTCTATGACCCCTGCTCAATTGCAATCCCGCAGTAAGTAGCATTTCAGAGCATGGTCATGATCAGTTAAGCAAGGCCATAACTATCGATTTAGAAACAGCCAATAGTAAATGAGACCGTCATCATGACATCATTAAAACATGGAGGATAAACGTCAATCAATTAGAGTTTAGAAGTCCGATATGCGATCAGACTTGCAATCCGGAAATGTACATAGTAATAACAATGAATGCCAATACTGTTATAGTCCATGCGGGTGGCCTGATATGCATTAAGTCCTTGATTACTGAGATTGATATAACACGGAAATGTGACATAAAAAAATAAAATAAAATTATTGCAGATTTGGGAGCTGGAGACTGTTGTGCAATTAATTCTACAGGGAGTGCAGAATTATTAGGCAAATTAGTATTTTGACCACATCATCCTCTTTATGCATGTTGTCTTACTCCAAGCTGTATAGGCTCGAAAGCCTACTACCAATTAAGCATATTAGGTGATGTGCATCTCTGTAATGAGAAGGGGTGTGGTCGAATGACATCAACACCCTATATCAGGTGTGCATAATTATTAGGCAACTTCCTTTCCTTTGGCAAAATGGGTCAAAAGAAGGACTTGACAGGCTCAGAAAAGTCAAAAATAGTGAGATATCTTGCAGAGGGATGCAGCACTCTTAAAATTGCAAAGCTTCTGAAGCGTGATCATCGAACAATCAAGCGTTTCATTCAAAATAGTCAACAGGGTCGAAAGAAGCGTGAGGAAAAACCAAGGCGCAAAATAACTGCCCATGAACTGAAAAAAGTCAAGCGTGCAGCTGCCACGATGCCACTTGCCACCAGTTTGGCCATATTTCAGAGCTGCAACATCACTGGAGTGCCCAAAAGCACAAGGTGTGCAATACTCAGAGACATGGCCAAGGTAAGAAAGGCTGAAAGACGACCACCACTGAACAAGACACACAAGCTGAAACGTCAAGACTGGGCCAAGAAATATCTCAAGACTGATTTTTCTAAGGTTTTATGGACTGATGAAATGAGAGTGAGTCTTGATGGGCCAGATGGATGGGCCCGTGGCTGGATTGGTAAAGGGCAGAGAGCTCCAGTCCGACTCAGACGCCAGCAAGGTGGAGGTGGAGTACTGGTTTGGGCTGGTATCATCAAAGATGAGCTTGTGGGGCCTTTTTTGGGTTGAGGATGGAGTCAAGCTCAACTCCCAGTCCTACTGCCAGCTCCCTGAAGACACCTTCTTCAAGCAGTGGTACAGGAAGAAGTCTGCATCCTTCAAGAAAAACATGATTTTTATGCAGGACAATGCTCCATCACACGCGTCCAAGTACTCCACAGCGTGGCTGGCAAGAAAGGGTATAAAAGAAGAAAATCTAATGACATGGCCTCCTTGTTCACCTGATCTGAACCCCATTGAGAACCTGTGGTCCATCATCAAATGTGAGATTTACAAGGAGGGAAAACAGTACACCTCTCTGAACAGTGTCTGGGAGGCTGTGGTTGCTGCTGCACGCAATGTTGATGGTGAACAGATCAAAACACTGACAGAATCCATGGATGGCAGGCTTTTGAGTGTCCTTGCAAAGAAAGGTGGCTATATTGGTCACTGATTTGTTTTTGTTTTGTTTTTGAATGTCAGAAATGTATATTTGTGAATGTTGAGATGTTATATTGGTTTCACTGATAAAAATAAATAATTGAAATGGGTATAAATTTGTTTTTTGTTAAGTTGCCTAATAATTATGCACAGTAATAGTCACCTGCACACACAGATATCCCCCTAAAATAGCTAAAACTAAAAACAAACTAAAAACTACTTCCAAAAATATTCAGCTTTGATATTAATGAGTTTTTTGGGTTCATTGAGAACATGGTTGTTGTTCAATAATAAAATTAATCCTCAAAAATACAACTTGCCTAATAATTATGCACTCCCTGTAATGTATGTCATCACTTTCCCCATATTTTAAAGTGCAGTATTGATTTTTTATTTGCATTTACAGTGATATTACAGGTGTTTAACCCCCCTTGCAAGTCCTAGCTGGTACTAGTAGGATTTTCTTCTACATTTGCCATTTACTGGTGTGAAAACATTTGCGGGCTTGAGGAATCTATTGGCTGATTCAAAATGGGAGGTTACGGGCTTGCTGAAGTGAACATGTTCCTGCCCTGAGCTGCTATGAACGAGTGTATGGTTTACGGTTTTGGCTTGGGGCCCGTAACTTGTGGCCTTGAGCAATTGAATAGCATTGCAATTGGAGAACAACAGGACCCCGCAACACACCCGCAGACATTCAGCTGTCTACGATCGAGTTGCAGGCTTGGAATTTAATCTGGCCCAATGTTTTCATACATATATTTTTAAGGCTGTTTTTGCAGACAGAAACACTAGGGGCCTCATTCTATTACCAGCCGTAGGAGATACGGGGCCGCAAGGACCGGCCGCAAGCTATTCGGCTATTCTATTCCGCTCCGGCCGAGGATTCCGGCAGGCTTGTGGCCAGCGCCTTGCTATCCCTTGCGGCCGCTTGGGCCGGAGGAAAGCCTTTGATCTAAAACGGCCGCAAGAGTTTCGGCCGCAAGAAAGCCCCGGTTGCTATTCTATTGCTCCGGGAACCCTCTCTGCAAGGCTAAAACCGAGCCGCAGCTTACTTGCAGGAAAAAGGTCCCGCTAGCACCAATTAAGCACATTATAAAGCCAAAATAAAGACATCCTGCACTCTGAGGAGACTATAAAGTGATTGTAGGTGTTAGCAAAAATAGCACAACATTCCCCTATACTCAAATCCGTAAAAACATTTTTTTTTTATATATGTCAAATATCCATGTAAAAAGTCCAGAGTGCTTGGAGCACCTCAGACTCGCCCACACTGCGGCCGGAAAATAAACAGTTAATTAAATCCCGGATTTGGGCTGATGTGCAAGCTTGAGAGTGGGTTACTATTAATCCTCGTGTCCCCCAATATGATCCCTAGCATTTACAGAGCTGTACAGTACAGGCTTGAATTTATTTTTCACTTTAAAGATTTCTGAGCTTACGGCCGGTTCCAAGATATACGGCTGGCCGTAAGAGGAGATCCTTGCGGGGCCGTTTAATAGAATTGCAAGGTAACGGGAGCCCCGTAAGGAATCGCAGCCTTGCGGCCGTTTTACGGCCGATAATAGAATGAGGCCCTAGGAATTTTAGAATTATTTTGTCAGACTATTTAAAAGTAAGCAAACAATGCAGCAAAACCACACAAACAGCTGCTTGGGATGATTAGGTGTATATAAAGAGAAATTAGCAGAAGAAAAAGAGAGGTATTATTGTCACTCTATGGGCCTCATTCTAATGCGCTTTGGCCAATTGAATAAGGCTTTATATAAATAAGCACAGAGCATATTTTTTTACAGAAGTTTTTAGTTAGTGAAGACCTTGCTTATGGATAGAAGTTCACTAACTAAAAACGTCTGTGCTTATATAGAGGCTTATATAGAGCCCTATTCAATTGGCCAAATCACATTTGAATAAGGCCCTATATAAAAAAAAGCACATAAACAAATTAGAAACCATTCAAAGAAGGGCAACTAAAATGGTGCATGGTCTAAAAGAAAAAAAAACTATAACAAAATAAAAATGTATATATATATATATTTATATATATATATATATATATATATATATATATATCTTATAGGAGAGAAGAGAAACCTTAAAATATCTTAAATTATATAATACAGCTAAATTGAAGCATATGTGAGAAAAATAGGTACACAAGAACAAGATATATATATATATATATATATATATATATATATATATATATATATATATATATATTTTTTTTTTTTTTTTTTTCTTTTTTTTTTTAAATATAAATAGGTAAGGTACTACTGCCACTATATAGATCCCTAGTAAGCCCAAATCTTATATTTGTGTTAGCAATTGTATACATTAGAAGTTTTTTTGCTGGTACTAAAACCAATAAAGTAGCATATATATATATATATACCGTATATATATATATATATATATATATATATATATATATATATATATATATATATATATATACTTTTTTGTATATAGATGATATGCATCTCATTATATATGAACCAAAGACCTATCTAAATTAATACATTTTTACATGGTATGCAACAAATCAATGGAATTTGCCTTTGGAATAAATGATAATAGTATGCAACAAATCAATGGAATTTGATAATAGTACAGGTAGGGTGAACTTAACTGTGCAATAATCATATAGAAAGAGAGCTGTGACGTCTGTCCACTTAGCCACAATGGCTTGAGGCCTGCACTCTGCACTGGTTGTTGAGTCAGGAATCTGCAATTTATCAACCTAACAGATTTACAAGGTATAGTTCCTAAACTGTATATATAATTTGTAACTGCTCTCTATCCTGTCAACCATATATAAACTTCTCTAAGTGTGCCGTTTCACATACAACTTAAGTTTAGATGGAACAAGATTGTTAAGTCTATGATTACAACAGCAACCCTTATTCATCATGAGATGCCACCTTCATAGATGTTGGAATGTCCATTTCTGAGCTATAAACTGATAGTATCTTGGAGTACTGAGTCAAATAATTGCATTTCAGATGTAAACAGCCATTAGTATTATTATTGATGTTGTTGTTCTGTCCTTCAGTCATGTTCGACTCTTGGTGACTATATGGATGCATCATGCCAGGCACATCTGTCTGTGTTTCTGGTTGTGCTCCATATGGTTTTCTTGGCAAACATACTAGAGTAAGTTACCAGTTGCTTCTCCAGTGGTTCACAATTTGTCTGGCCTCTCAGTTATGACCTACCCATCTTGGGTGACCCTATATGGTTTAGCTCACAGCTTCATTGAAGTAAACAAGCCTGTTCATCACTACACAGTAGCGGTCCAGAAGGAGAGTATGATTATAGCTATATATAAGGAGGACATAGCGGCATACACTGTGGCTCTATACATGCCTAGTCAAACCCCACCTAGAATATTGTATCTAGTTCTTGAGGCACTATCTCCAAAAGGACATTAACAAACTGAAAACAATTCAAAAGATTGTGACAGCAATGGTGTATGATCTTAAAGACAAAACTTTAAATGATTCATGAACTGAATATGTATTGCTTAGAGAAGAGAGAGGGAGATTTAAAAAAAAAAAAAAACTTCAAATGTATTAAGGGATTTAATAAAACTGAAGATGGAAGTTTCTTCCAGAAATAGAGGAATGCAAGAACAAGAGCTTGCAATTCAAAATTGATGGTGGATGATTTAGGGTTAATGTGTATTCATTTGCAGAAAGGACGGTAGATAAGTTGAATTAATTCCAGAATGTCTCTCATATACATAAGGCCATCTTCCTATATATAGATGAATAATCAGAGTATTGCATTACTACAATGTCTGTCCAATAAAAAGGTATTACTATATACTGCAATACTCTGATTAATCATCTAGATTACATGGCTACCTTACTCTTTATAATTAAATATATATATATATATATATATATATATATATATATATAATAGTTGTGGTAATTGCGAGTTGTCGTCACGCAGGCCCATAAAGTAGAGGGGGGTGAGGCTCTCAATGAGTACCGAAGGGGCTCGCGATGAGCGCTCATTACGGGGCACGAAAGTTGCGGGTTGGCTAAGGCCTGCAAGGAGCTGCGAAGCTGCTCATTGCGGGGCTTGCGATGAGCGGCGAAGGCGCTCATCGCGATGTCGTAAAGTGGAGAGGGGGAAGAGGCTGCAAATGAGCACCAAAGGCGCTCATTGCGAGGCCCGCAAGTTAGAGGGCAGAGAGCCTCGCATTGTGTCAAACAGCATTGCCAGGCTTCACATTTTATTGCTGTCATTTTTGAGGGGCAAGTCACTAGTATATATATATATATATATATATATATATATATACATATATATACACAATCATGCCTTGCAAAAGTATTCACTCCCCTTGGCATCTTTCGTGTTTTGTTGCCTCACAACCTGGAATTAACATTGAATGTTTGAGGATTTGCATCATTTACTGTCCAGGACATGCCCACAACTTTGACAATGTTTTTTTTTAATTATTATTGTGAAGCAAACAACAAATGGGACAAAATAACAGAAAAAGTCAATGTGCATAAATATTCACCCCCCTAAAGTCAATACTTTGTAGAGACACCTTTTGCGGCAATCACAGCTCCAAGTTGCTTTGGATAAGTCTCTACGAGCTTGCCACATCTTACCACTGGGATTTTCGCCCATTCCTCCTTGCAAAACTGCTCCAGCTCCTTCAAGTTGGATGGTTTGCACTTGAGAACAGCAATCTTTAAGTCTGACCACAGATTTTCTATTGGATTGAGGTCTGGGCTTTGACTAGGCCATTCCAACACACTTACATGTTTCCCCTTAAACCACCCAAGTTTTGCTTTAGCAGTGTGTTTGGGGTCATTGTCCTGCTGGAAGGTGAACCTCCGTCCTAGTCTCAAATCACACACAGAGTGGTACAGGTTTTGCTCAAGAATATCCCTGGTTTTAGCTCCATCCATCTTTCCCTCAACTCAGTTTCCCAGTCCCGGCTGCTGAAAGACATCCTCACAGCATGATGCTGCCACCACAGTGTTTCACTGTGGGGATGGTGTTCTTTGGGTGATGTTATGTGTTGGGTTTGCGCCAGACATGGCGTTTTCTTTGATGGCCGAAAAGTAAAATTTTAGTCTCATCAGACCAGAGCACCTTGCTCCATACATTTTGGGAGTCTCCCACATGCCTTTTCGCAAAATCAAAATGTGCCATCTTGTTTTTTGATGAAAATAATGGCTTTCTTCTGGCATAAAGCCCAACTCTATGGAGCGTATGGCTTATTGTCGTCCTATGTACAGATACTCCAGTCTCTGCAGTGGAACTCTGCAGCTCCTCCAGGGTTACCTTAGATATCTGTGCTGCCTCTCTGATTAATGCCCTCCTTGCCCAGTCTGTCAGATTAACAAAACATTGAATTTAAGGCAGTAATGTAATAAAATAAGTAAAAAGTCAAGGGGGTGAATATTTTTGCAAGGCACTATATATATATATAAATATATATATATATATATATATATATATCACATATATAGTTGTGAGCATGCGAGTTGTTGCTAACGCTTGCGGGCGAGGCACGTAGCGAGGGCAGCCGAAGGTGCTCCATGCCAGCAACTGCGACCCTCGCAAACTTTACGTCGCAACGCAAACAACATACGACACACGTTAACACACATTACAACCTCGCAACACTCGGACGCAACCCCCGAACATTACAAAATGTAAAACACAATACATACACACAGCACATACATAAAAAGCTAACCTACAGCAAGAGGGAGCATCCAGGACCTCAAAAAAGCAACTTACACCTTGATTTCACTCAAAATAAAAGAGTTTACACGCTAAAAAAAATTCTAAGCGACAGAAAAAATGGCCACCGAACAAAACGAAAACGAGGCTACAGCACTCTAAATACGGAAAACACCACAACACACTCGCAAAACAGCACAAGAAACTTGCAAAAAACCACAAAACACCTACGCATAATGCGCTAAGACGCATACCACACATTACCCGCCATTTTACGCCAATGCGGAAGTACACCACTACGCTAACGGTTTCGTCTCGCGCACAAACACTATTACACTGCACACATTCACCACGCTTACACAGCAGCTCCACACCACTAATGCTGCAGCAACATCAAAACAGATTGCAGCTCTTCAACACAATGCTTCAAAATAGGTAAAGTATATTCATTTATTAATGTATTATATATTTCATTATTACACACCAAACAGCATTAGCTCACTTACAAATTCATTTTTTGACGGGCAATTCGCTAGTACATATATAGTACTAATGTTAATTTTGTAAAAACAGTTAACATTGTTTATCACCTCAATAAAATGAATTCATAAATACATATATCTATGTTTAAAACTGTACGCTCACTTTTTGCTGGTTTATATGGCATTTATAGATTTGTGTTAGAGATATATTGTAGGGGAGTTTCATACAGAAGACAATATGACCAGTCCAGAGAAATGTTAGTGGACTTCCTATGAATACTATATATTTCCTAACATTTTTACAATATTACTTTTATGTGGATTTAGTGATACTTTCATTTACGGTAGTTATATATGAATAAAATTATTAATTAAACCAATATCCTTTTGTTGTTATACTGCAGTTAAAAGGATTTTCCCTTTTGAATGAATAATGATAGGGCAGGTAAGGGGTAGCTTACAAATTATACAGTACTGTAAAAGCCATATTAAAAACAAGGTCATGACGTCTGTCCACACAATCACAAATCTTGAGACCTATATTCTGCACTGACCAGGAATTTGCAATCTATCATCATAACAAGGTACGGTTCCTTAATGGTATATACAATTTGTAAGCTGCTCTCTACCCTATCATTATTTGTATTAGTGACAATGCCAAAAGCAATAAAAGTGTAGACAAGTCACTGAGTGGGGAAAACCGGGAATCAAAGTTTGAAGGAGACGCTACTTGGGATCATGTGATAACTGTCTTAGATTCCAAGGCATGGGCCGCTCCTGTGATTACGGCCTTCAGCTATCTCTCAGGGCAGATACCTTATCTAACAAAGGTGAAATCTCACAATGGCTCAAACAATAACTCTAATAATTAGATTTTCCTTTACCCTAATCACCTCCAAGGAAACACAGTTAATGTATAGGTTACATGTTAACATTATGGTGGGGGAAATGTTCTGAGACTTTTAGTTTTTGTTTATTTTTTAAGTCTCTTTACTTCCTTCTCCGTAACTTGGCCATAGTGTTCTCCAAACATAAAGCCTCACCTTTGAGAAAAACGAACAATAGCAATTACAATAATCTCATGTGCTAGAAAAAAAAAATCAAGTAATCTTAATTTTGTAAAAGTGTCCAATTGGACATGCCATATTTAACTTTTAATAGTTTGCCTTTTGAAAGATGGGAGAATAACTTCAAGTTCAAGTTGACTTGTGAGTTGGGAGATAGTTTTAAAAGTTACATAGAATGTTTTCGTTGGATGCTGATTTAATTATTAATAAGTTATTTAAATAAACAAAGAGAACCTACTGCACAAACACTACAGTCATCCTTTAAAAAACATAATATGTCAATTGAAAAACTAATATTACCAACTATGGACATAAGCATTTTGAGGTGATATGTTTATTTAGTAGACACTGCTTGTGTTGGAAAGATGCCCTGTTGTGTCTTCCACTCTTCCTCTTGGCTTGGAGACTCAGTGGGAGTGTTCTTCTAATTTTTAGCATCTATATATCTATTTGATTGTAGGAGTGGAAGAAGGGGAACTGTTGATTAATTGGAGGATTAAGATAGGATTGCAGCACATAGGCTCAGTAGAGGAAGCCTGAAACAATACCGGCAAGCCTTGCTTGCATTTCTTATATAACCGCCCACTTGTGCCTTGAAAAGGAAGTATGACTATCATGGCGGCGTCCATACACTAGCAAAGTGAATATTTTCTCTGAAAATGCTTTTAAGCCCATGATTTTTTAAGCCCATGATTTTTACGCCCATGTTGTGAGTTTGTTGCATACTTCACAAACATTTGAAGATTTTACTAATCTACACTTGTCCTTAAAGAAAATAATATAAAGGTTTGGGAATTCTCTTTCACAGGGCCAATGGCACTGCCAATGGCACAATGGAATGTCATTGTGTCTCAACTATATATAATTATATAAGTTATTTATTGCTCACGGTTATTATTTTATATTATTTCGTAATATTTTAAAATTACGTAAAACATGGGGGATTTTTTTTCTCTTTGGATGCTTGTGGAACCTCTTTTGGAACCCAATATTCTATGCATACATGTCAACAAACAAATCATAGCAGGGGTGGTCAATAAGCCCCGTTCTGGATCGCTACCTTGTCGTGGTGAAGGGGCTTGTGTACCTGTGAGCTATGCCATGTCCCCCGAGATGAGTGGGTCGAAGCAGAGAGGTCAGACAAATCGTGGTTCACTGCAGAAGGAATTGGCAACCCACTGCAGTATCAATGCCATCAAAACATTATGGATAAGGACGACCAGATCTCTGTGCTGCGGTCCATAGGGTCACAGAGAGTCAGACAAGACTGAACGACTAAACACAAGTCAATAAGTGGACCTGGGTCCAAATCTGGCCCCTCAGCCATTTTCTTCAGGATCTCTTCTGCATTTTTAAATTTCTCATCTATCTCAACTAAAGCTTCGAAATGCTTAACCAAGCTATCAATTACATGTTATTACAAGTCATTGCGTCCTACTGAATGCCAATACATTAACTTTTATTTATAGCTATAAAAATATGTATTCTGAACCTAACTTCCATTTTATAAAATTATTTGGACCTATATTTTGTTAAAAGTAATTGACTACCCCTGCTTTCAGTGTAATTCTTCTCATCTTTGATAATCCTAAGTAATCCTAGTGCCCTCTAGCCATTTTCCATCTTTAGTCTCTAATTCTCAGTGTGTATACCTGTTCTCTATCAGTGTCCTGGGGGTCACCTGCTTGTTTTGCTTTCCTTTCGGGCCTCATGTTTACAGTTGAGTCGGAAACATTGGCCGGCCCTTTGTGCGCCTCATTGTGCCTGGATCTGTTGTTCTGTCCCTTGCAGGTAAATCTCTGTTATCAGGCTTTTAATATCACAGCTGGCTATATTTATACCTTTATTTCTACACCTTTTTCCTTGTGCTATTTTTAATATATTTGCTCTTCTCTCTATGTTTGTTTATTTTTCCATGTTTGGGGAGTCACAAGACATTTTAGGACAGATCTCGCATTAATCTGACAGAGCATTAACAGATATATATGCTACATTACTGTAACCTGTCTATGAACACAGCAACTGGGCCCTGCACAGATACACATCACGTGCTGTTGTCCATGTCCAAAGCTTATATGTTGTTTATGAAGAATCATCTTGACTAAATCATCTTCAATTAACTTGATTTTTCTGCACAGCAATAAAATAAGTAATTGCAAAAAATAATTTTACTGTACATTTTAAAACTTACATTTGCTTATTTAATAACTGTTTTGCAATAAACTTTGCATTTGAAATAACAGCAATGTAACTTTTAAAACTTAAAGGGCCAGTTAATTCAGCACAATTTGGAGCACACCACTGTAAAGTACTCCTAAAAAACATGTTGAAATACTTTTAGAATTTTTGAAACAGGTGCCTTTTTTCCCCAGAAAAAAATCATACATGAAATGTTTGTTTACATGAGACACTGGCAAGTCCCTCAGGCAGAGTCACAGCAAATCCTTCAGCAGAGAGCAAATGCAGAAAGAGGGTTAACCCTTATCAAATTCATCAGTGCAGGGAAATGACTGCTAGAAACTCCTAAATATTTTAGTTGTGGGTTAACTGATGACTGATTACATTCCTGAATCCAGAGAAAAATCATAAATCTTGTGTTCATGGAGCTTGCACCGGCCAGTGTCGGCAGATGTTGTTAATCATGGAACAGTCAGAAGTATGTTTGTAAACAGACCTAAGACTGCAGATTTTATGCGGTTATTAGTGTAATTAAAAAAAGCAATAGATCATTTTAACATAAAATCTTGTGTTTGTTTACACCATGAAGAGCACTTATAGTGAGGTAAATGGCATTTTAAGTTTGAAGTTTAGTAATTTGACTTCAACAGCTATTCTTCTCCCAATCTCTTATTAGGTGCCCAGGGAGCAGGAGAGGACACTGTCCTGATAGAACTCTTTATCAGTCTTCGCTTTAGACCTAGACCCGTTTAGTAGAATTTTAGGACAGCCTCCAAGTCAGATTCATCACTTCGCCTGGACATCTAATACAGGATGTAGACAAGCAGATCCTGAAACACTATTTGCTGACGATGCTAAATTGTGCAAGATAATTACTATTATTTATAATGTACCATTGTATTCCATAGTGCTAAATAAGGATTAAGTACAAGGCAAAATAAGATTGTATTGCAAAGAGTAGAGAGAGTGGAGGAGTAATTAAATAAGACCAGGATATGCTTTCCCTCTAAATGGACTTGCATACACTAGAAGAATGGGAAACTAGATGGCAAATTAGATTTTATTTTATAATATTTTGCATTGAAAGCATAAATAAGCATACAATGTATAGTCTAAATGGAAGATAATTAGGGGTATCGGAGATAGAAAATGATTTAGGAGTGCTAGTGGGCCACCTCCTACGTAATAGTTCTCAATGTAATTAGGAACATGGTGTACAATTTTGCATACCACTTCAAAAAAGGACATCATAATGCCAGAAAGGGTTCAGAGAAGGGCAACAAAATTAATTAGGGCAGTGGGGTGATTGAGTAAAGAAGAGAGGCTAATTAAAAAAACAGGTATGACTCATATTTGGCTGACAGGTGTAAGCCCCCCACAGCAGTTAAACATCTCAATTAGATTATTGTGATCCGATAGTTATAAAATGAATCAGGTTGAAAAAGGACCTTTTTCCATCAAGTTCAACCTTTTTAGATTTTCTGTGAAGTTTCTATTATTTAAACGATGAATTGATCCAGAAGACAAACAAAAAAACCATTTAAAACACTGCAAAAAGAAAACACAGTGACACATTAACAAGTATCCTATTTCAGATGAAACAAAGAATAACATATTTCAATATCTCTTTTTTTCAGCTGTTATATAGTACCCTCATCTATTGTCCATTTATTGTATAGTAAACAGTATGTGTCATGTACTTGTACTTTTCTGATATCCTGCCCACATGTTTATAGAATGTAAAAATAAAATGTCAGAGTCCCTAATTGATTACGTAGTTTTGCTGCGGCGTAGTCTACCATTTTTGCTTCAGCAAACCAAGTTGGAGGAAACATTGGATACACAGATCTCTACAATGAGAAAGTGGTAGTTGCCATGGGCATATGAACTGGGGGGGGACAAATCCCCCCCCCCCCCCCCAGATTTGTCTATGTTTGTATGTATGTATAAATAAGCTATTTTATGGCCTGTGTATACAATGAACTGTATCGTCCACCAGAATTATTCTGGCTCCTACACAGGACTACAGTAAAGTTTGTGCATTTACAAGGACATGAGAAAGTAGCATAGCACAGGCAAGAAAATAAAAACAGAATCACACCGTAAAAAAATATTGCAAATAAAAGTCGGGCAATATAAAAGTTGTGTTTATTTATTTTTGCTTTCTCAATACACTTTCCCGCTATCACATTAATTTATAAAAAAAAAGAGGAAAAAAAAATGTTAATGTTACAGTCAAAGCCTTGAATTAGCTATTGCACTACAGTTTACATCTAGAAGATATCAATACTAGAACAAGGCCATTCATATAGAAAAAGAGTAAAGACAGAGAAGTTTATACCTGTTTTATTTAAGTCATATTGTCTAGTGCAGAGTAGGCAAGATGGCTAGTTCGGTCCTGGTGAGCCATCGATAGGGCTGGATTTGAGAATTTCCTTTCTGTGCACAGGTGAATCAATATGGATGACTGAAGAAGTGTCTCGCTTGTACGCAGCAGGCATATCCTCAAATCCTGGCCTGTGTGTGGATCTCCAGGTATGAAATTGGCTACCCCTGGTCTAGTGGATTCTTCACATCGTAAGCTGACTGCTATATCAAGGAAAATGTCTTCCTTTTACAGCATACTAGATGTTTAAGTGGACCAATGGTGGAACTAGGGAATGGAGGACCCAGTGTAAAATAATTTTGGAGCCTCCCATTGCAATTATCTCTGGGTCTTCAGATAATCTCTCAATAAAACAATTGTCTGCCCATTTCTATTAATACATTAAACCCCCCCCCCCCCCCCCCTTTCAAGGTGGCCCTTATCAGGTTGTAAGCTCCAGTGCCGAGCTCCACCACTGAAATGCACTTTCCTGATCTGCAGCTTCCTTGCAATGAAAATTAAAGTAGATTCAATCTAAGTATTAATTGTTAACCATGGATGTAAACATTAGGCAACTCTTAGTCTCCTTAACCATGGAGAACAAGGCCAACAAGAGAATTTCAACAACGTCTACATCTGTGTTTAAAATTCTCTTTTTAACACACAACTTGTGTTTAGGTAGAAATTGCCCATTTTTACTATCATTAAGATAAATATGCTCACTGATCCTGAGATGCCACCATCATAGATACTAGAATGTCCATTTTGGAAAAGCACAACCTCACATTTCATTTGTCACCCAATATTTTTAAAAGTTTGACTTTTTTTAAATTTCCTTTCTCTGAATATATATATATATATACAGTATATATATATATATATATATATATATATATATATATATATATATATATATATACAGTATATATACACATAAGGTCCTGATTATATAAAAGACTAAAAACAGAAAGCAAATAAGGAATGCATACTGCTCTGCTTAAAAGACCACTACAGTTCAAGAAAAAAAGACACTAGTTTGGTAAGTATGTGCCAAACTAGCAATATAAACAGCTGTGTAAGACATGAGCATAAATCATTATTTTTTGAGAAAATCTGAATTTTTGTAGACTCTGTTTATAAGTACAGGAATCCATCTTGTGTTTGTTACATCCCTTCCTGAAAGCAGAATCATGAGCGTGTCTGTATTGGCTATCTGTGGAGAGAGGAGTAGGTAAGGAGGGAACACAGAGCCATTGTAAAGATAATTGGATAAGACTGAAATAGACACAACACCCATTCCCTCTTACTGGCACAAAAGAAGACCCCTTGCATCATTCACTGCAACAAGAGATCTTCAGAAATGTTTTGTCAGGGGAGGTTTGGCTTCAACCAACATTTTTGAGTACTCATAGGCAGTAACACTATCACATTTATTGAAGTATTCAATAAAGTCAAATATACCTACATTTTTACAGATTGAAAAGTCTCTCTCTTAAAAAATGCAATGTATTTTATGGAATAATGTTAAGGATAAAAGTGCATCAAGTAAACTGCCTCTTGTAGTTAACTCTCTATTAAAACTGTGGTATAAATATTACAGATGGAAACGACCAAAATGTCCATCTCCTATTATTCCAAAACACATGTTGGTGGTTAATCTTCTTCCCTCTCAAAATGTTAATTGCGAACAATGGGGACTTAAATATTATAAATAAGATAAGGTTTTAAGACATTTGAATTAGTAGTCCAAAAGAATCATATTCCCAGAGATAAATAGTTATAATTCAATGCAAACGGCAGTATTTGTTAACAGAAGTTAGAAATCTTACCCATTTTGAAGAGTTGTGTAACGAGATGAAGGGAAAACAATCAATATCAAATTGTCACAAAAGCAAAAAACTTCTGACTGAAAAAAGTAAGACGCTAGAAATTCAAAAGTGGTAGAGAAATTTTGGTTCAGAGCCTTTAATACCAATTCCAAATATGTGTCTTTTCGAGAGGTATACCTCAAGCTTAATCAGAGATTGTACAGTAGACTCCCAGTTAACCAGAACTCAAGCAACCAAAAAAAATGGAATACTGTACTTTAAATACAAATTCACAGGGCTCCACAAAAGCCAGGACACAGGTTGTCATGACACAAAATGCTTACAGGCACCTAGATCTCATCCACTGTACATCTCTGCAATTCAGTTTTACCGGGAAGCAGACAGGCATGAGTGACTGAGCCAGTGCAGTGTTGGTGTTACATTCCCCGGGTTCAGCACTGCACCCTCCAGCCGAACGTACCTGTGTGTAAGTGAGGAGTGAAAGCTGCTGCTGCTAGAACAGCCCCCACTTACAAATATACTTATCAGAGAATGCTATGTACGTCTAATCTAGGCTTCTTCTAATAGTAACTCTCAAGCATCCAGAAACTACATTTATACGGCATCTACCAATCCTCATGGGTGCAGATTAATTGAGCGTCTACTGAATATACCACCAGAAAAAAAAAAGCTAAAATATAATATACCACCAGAAAAAAAAATGCTAAAATATCTCCTCAGGATTATTCAGGATAGTGTTAGAGAGGTTGTAAAGTTTTGGTTCCCATATACATATGTAGTGGTCTTTTTTTTTTATAAAAAAAAAATTGGTCAACTTGTACAAGACAAATAATATCAAAGGCTATTAATTATAATTATTAACACTGACTGCAGAGCTTATACTGTTTCACATCTCTCCAAACAATACAGTATTAATAATATAATTACTGGTATTATTATAAAAATTTTCTGGGCAACAAAATGGCTGATTACCTTAAATTTGAATAAAAACGTATTACCTGAATGTAATAGAAAAAAAAATTGTCAATCAAAACAGACAGATTCAAATAGACTTTTTAGTGTCAGATAAAGGAAAGCATAATAAAATTAAATCAAAATGGGATATATGGGTTCAGCGTATATCCCAAGGAGAATAACATACTGAATGTTCTCTGATTCTACCTCTATCTTCACTTTGTTTCTTTGTTCTTACAGATTCTGTACTTTATTAATGTCTTGTTGAATGAATTACTCTATTATTTTGTTTTATGTCCTTTTTTTAACCAAAATATTTTATAGCAAGTTATAATGAATGTATACATGTATTTATATGTGTATATTGTAATATTGTAATATATCTTTAATAAAAAGAAGTATGAAAATAAAAAGAAATGTAAACATTGCTCTCACATTCACAACTTTCACCAATGTATCACGGTGGTCTTGCAGAGGCATCAAAATTATTATTTTTTTAAATTAAAGGACCAAAAAAGACCCCTATACATTGAATGCATCATTAGATAGAAGGTAAAAAAACATGTGAAAATGTGTTTTAATTTTTAAAATTGATGCTGAATTCATGGAGTTATGATCAGTTGAAGTCAGTCAGGCTATTTCAGTGTATTGCCTCTGCCTGAATGAATAATGAGCTCTGGACTGTGCAGAACATAAGGAATATAAATTAGAATCAGGTGTAGAAGCTTTGAATCAGGCATTGCTAAGTGATTTGTAACTGATTATAACTGCTCTAGCATTTTATGGGTCAATAGAGCTTGTGGTATTGGGCTAATGTTGCTGTCTGTGGTGGAGAGAGCCCTGGGTTCAATTCTCAATAAAAAAAACCTTTGTCTTTACTTTTTTTAAAACAGACATATGTCCTTTTGGTTAATAAAACATATGTCAATATGAGATAACTGTGTGGATTTTTGTTTATTTTATAAAAAAATATTTAAATAATTATGTGAACTAGTTATGTAAAAAAATATATACATACATAGCCAAATTAAACTTATTTTCTCTAGAAAAAGGTGTCTAAGAGGGGATATGATTACCTTATATAAATACATGCTTTGTCAAGTGAACTTTTTGTGCCAAGAGGTTTTCAACTGACAAGAGGACATCTCTTGAGGTTATAAGTACAAAGAGATCTCACCTTAAAGAAAGAAAATGGTTCTTCACAGTAAGGGCAATTACACTGTGGAATTATCTGCAAAAGGAGGTTGGACAGCAAATTTGGTAGTATCTGGGGTGAGGAAGATTTCCCCTCCCCATTATTAGACAGTTGGCAATGTTTCAATGAGGTTTTTTTTCTGTTTGCATTCTTCTTGATCACTTATAAATTAATCCACTTATTACAAGGATCAGAGGAGATGTGTTGAACTTGATGGACTAAAAGTCTTTTCTTCAACCTTAATTACTATCAGCCTCATTAAATTTGGGCTACGTGTTAAAACTTAGCCCCTAACATTGAAAGTAGGACTTACGGCTATTAAAATAGCCTCTTAAAGCAGGCCGACGACGACTTGCGGATTAAGACGCAGGACGGCCTAAAAATACCATTCAAAGTGTTAATACATATACTGTAACTCGTATGTAATAGAATATCATAATTACTGCTTTATTAATATTGCATTATTGTGGAATGTTGGTCCGATCACAACTTGTAATTGAAGCCCGTAGGATTTTGAAATCTAACCTCCCCTTTTTCAGTGACGTAACGCTAATGGTCTCTTTTTTCATTGGCTCCGTCTAGACCCGTAACTACAGGCTACACTAACTGATCGCCTGCAAGAGCGCAAATCCAATGTTCTACGAACGCGCTACGATTTGCGTCTCAAGCCTGTAGTTCTTAGCCCATTCTAATTTAATAGCAACGTAACTTGGCCAAATTTCAAGCACTCCGCCAGTACAGGCTTCACATTGGGGTTACTGGCTTGGAATTTCATAGGGCTGTTTGTATCTATGTAACCATTTTTATTTTATGTAATCTATTGTTTTATGTATTTCATTTAGTCATTTTTAAGAAGGGTAGCAGCAGGAAATATGGTGGATATAAGTACCCCATGGTAGTTAGGGTTAAAGCATCGTATATCATGGAGGTCTGCTCATAGGTGGGAGCGCTTGTTTGGGGGATCCTTGGGGATACTCAGTCTCAAATGAGCTTCACCATTAAAAATATTTTTATATTTTCTTTCATTAATATTCCTTTAAGAATGTTTTTTTTTTTTATTTAAATAATTTTGCGACCTGTGAATTCTGTAAAATAAAACATGTAATTCCTCTGTTCACATCTCTGAACTGGCATCATGCAGTTGGCATGGAAATTCTACTGACGTTAACTGCATACGGGAGTTCACATAGGTTTAAATAACAACATATGCCATTACCCAAGAAAGCAATTAAATTTACAAGAATAGTAACAGTTATACAGAACTATAATTAAATAGAAACAGAAAGTCTGTTTAATAAAGTATTGTGGAAAACGTATTTAATCAAAGAAAATATCTTTATTAGCATAATATGATTACGCTGCCCACCTATTACTAGTGTGGGCATGCCACCACCTACAGATCTTTGTTTAATTCAAGTAGCAACGTTTTTTTTGTTACAGCAGAACTTGTTAGAATTAGTCTACAATGTATGCAGGCCAACTTAGTTTCAAAAACTATTTACTTAAATGTAATAAATACAACTAGACCCTTTGGTGTAATTAGCAATTAACAATAATAATCACCCATGAGACTATGCTCGCTTGCTGGATTAGAAAGTCTGAAAGGTAGAAAAATGCATGTTTTTAAATAATATTGAAGAATAAAGTGCTTATCACCCGTTGTTTTACATTATACCATATTAGGTACCTCGGCTGCACCCCTTTAGTGAGAATCTGCCCTTTAATACAGTAAGGGATATTAAGCATGCTTGTCAACGGCTCTATGTTTAGTTTGATATATAGTCTGAGCATAGCAGAGCCTGGAAATAGCACTAATTAATTTGATTAATTGACTGTGTTGCTATAATAATTGATAATGCAGTGGACAATTAGTAATTAAGAGGAAACCTGCACTGTCGTTATTAAATATTAGCAAGGAAGCATTGATTATAAAATGGAAGCATTTGAAAAACCAAGAGGCACTGCATGTTAGTAAGATGCTTGTGTAATCTAACACATGTAGGTTACTACGCTAATAAATACTGTGTATACAGTATGATGTGTTTCTGCCTTGTTCAATGAGGCCCACACCAAGGACAGCACATTTCATTGAGCAGATGATCTCAATGTGCCAGTACACTGCAATGTCTATAAATGTCTATGTCTATATGCTGTGATACTTGTGTCTGTAAGTATATCTCACATACACACATATATTGTTGTTGTTGTTCAGTCCTTCAGTCGTGTCTGACTCTCGTGACCATAGGGATACGGCACATCTGTCTGTGTTTCTTGCTGTGTTCCACATGGTTTCTTGGCAGTGTGTTGCCAGTTCCTTCTCCACTTGACCACGATGTGTCTGACCTTTCGGCTATGACACGCCCATCTTGGGTGACCCTACATGGTTTAGCTCACAGCATCATTAAACAAACTCCTTCGGCACTACAAGGTAGTAGTCCAAAACAGTATATATATATATATATATATATATATATATATATATATATATATATATATACATATACATATATATATATATATTTATATACACATATTCATATACATATATATATATATATATATATATATATATATATACATATATATATATACAGTGGTACCTCTGGTTACACTGTTAATCTGTTCCGGACGGGACGGTGTCACCTGAAAATGGTGAAACCCGAGGTAGCATTTCTTATAGGAATCAATGTAAATTCAATAAATCTGTTCCAGAGCCCAGATCTTTCAAATTTTAGTTTGAACTAATGGTCTTATTTTTGGATACAAACCCTTAAAACTAAACAGAATGAATAAACAACCATAATTACATCAACAATTAACTTCACTTTACCTTTACTGAGAGGACTTAAGGGCCCAATGGGATGGTGGGGAAGGACGACACAGGTTATTGCTTGGAAGTTTGGCACAGGCTGGGCATATTGGCTCATAGACACAGGCTGGGCACATTGGCACATAGCTCATAGGCACAGGCTGTGTACATTGGCACATAGGCACAGGCTGTTTGGGTTCTCACCGGCACAGGCAAATTGGGCTCTTGCAGGCACAGGCAAATTGGTCTCTTGGAGGCACTTGCAGGCACAGACTCTAAGGCAATCAAGATTACAGTGTTTACAGCTTGCTTCCTGCTCTTGGATTCGAGGAGAAGGGCTGAATATCACATATATAGTTCTCAGCAATGCGGGTTGTTGCTAACGGGCCGCAGTTGCTGGCAAGGAGCGCCAAAGGTGTTCCTTGCGCTGGTGGAGATGAGCGTCATAGGCGCTCATCCCTAAGACCCCCTACGACTTTTGGACCTCAAATGCGGACCCTCGCAAAGCGAGGGGCTGCATTTGCAGAGGTGGAGGCTCCCACATCGGCTGCAATGAGCCACAGGCTCATTGCAGGCCGCAAATGCGTTCACGCGCCAAGGGAGGGGCCGCATTTGCGGAGGTGGAGGCTCTACGGCGCCTCACAAGCGGTTACAAATGACCACACAAGCGGGACTTTGAATAAAAAATAATAAACACGCAATGACTAACTAAGGACTTACACAAAAAAATACGAGCCACGGGACTTAGAAGATAAAAAATTGCGGACTTACACAAAAAACAATACGACCCGCAGGACTTAGAAAAAATCCATTACGAACGCAAAAATACGACCTTAACAGACAACACCGCGTAGATTGTCTAACATTAAAAAACACAAAAATACAGACAAAAATTTAATAAAAAACTTACCCACAGCAAGGGGGGACACCCAGGACCTCTGCAACACAGCTTAAACCTTCAATTTCAGTCAAATTTACAAAGTTTAGCCACTCGAAAATCCCCTAAGCGAGAGAAAAAATGTCAGACGGAAAAAACAAAAACTAGGCTACACGACCCCTAAACACGCAAAATACCACAAACCAAATACGGCTTTTCCAAAAACCCGTAAAACCTACAACATACACCATTAGCAATGACGCTAAATCATACAAACCCGCCTACCACATACACATTCACCGCCATTTTACTACACTAACTTACAGAATGCGGAAGTACCCAGCTACACAAATGGCTTCCCCTTGCGCACGCAGCCTATTTACACTACACACTGCACACATTGCTGACACTTACACCTCAGCTCAACAACAGTGCAAACCTACATTGTATGCTGCAGGAACATCAAAACAGATTGTTACCTCTTCAGCACATTCCTTGCTGCATATATTAATTACAAACAGGTAAAGTATATTAATTTATGATTTCATTAATGTAATAATTAGAAGAAAAAAAATATATACTCAAAACAAAAAAAATTAACACCACACTATCACAAACAAACACAAAGACCTTCACTGCGCCACCCACAAGGAGCGCCAACGGTGCTCATAAGACACAAACCACACCAGGAGAGAGCCAAAGCTACAAAACGAGATCACTGCGGACCTTACAATAAGTGCAAAAGAGCCTCTCTCTGTCTCTCTCTCTCTCTCTCTCTCTCTCTCTCTCTCTCTCTCTCTCTCTCTCTATATATATATATATATATATATATATATATATCTCGCTTTCCCTCCTCTCTCCCCTCTGTCTACCCCTCTTCCTCTTTCCCTCACTCACTCCCTTATGTCTCTCTGCCTCACCTCTCTCTTCCTCTCTCTCTTTCCCTCCTCTCCCCTCCTTCTAACTCTCTCTGCCTTTCCTCCCTCTCTCTCTTTCCCTCCCTCTCTGCCTCCTCTCTCTCTCTCTCTCTTCCCCTCCTCTCTCTCTGCCTCACCCTACTTCTCTTTCTCTGCCTCCTCTATCTTAATTCCATCCCTCTCTCTCTCTTTCCTTCCCTCTCTGCCTGTTCTCTCTCTCCCTCTACCCTCTCTCTCCCCCTCTCTCTGCCTCCTCTCTCCCCTCTCTCTCTCCCCTCATCCTATGTCTCTCTCCCCCCTCCCCTGTGTCTCCCCCCCTATGTTTCTTTCCCACCCCTCCCGTCTCTCTCCTCCCCTCCCCTGTCAACCCCAATATCTCTCTCCCACCCTCTCACCTGTCTCTCACCCAACCTCTCCCCTATCTCTCTCCCCCATATTTGCGATTGCTCATTAGTGCGGCAAAGGCGCGCATGTGCGTGCGCTGTAGTGCCGCTTCTCCCCCCCCCCAATTCATATGTGCCACTTACACCTTGCAATACGCATGTGCCACTTACACCACGCAGTGCACATGTGCCGCTCGCACCACACTATGACAACTTTATTAGTGATATGTATAAATATATATATATATATACATATATATATATATATATATATATATACACACATATATATATATATATATATATATATACACACATACATGCACACTTCCATCCAGAATTACTGGCACCCTTAAGGCTATGACTAAGGCTAATAAGGTTATGAAAGCATGCCTGTTTATCAGCTTGATCTTACACTGAAAATATGAGGTTAAATTCAAAGAAGGTTAAATTCAAAGAAAAAAATAAAAAAAATTCTCAGAAACTGTTGAAATTACACTTGACAACCCCTGCACTTAGTAATTTTTGCATCAATAATTTTGGATGGTTATACAGAAATGTAAATATATATACATATTTGAAAATGTATTATACATACATACATACATACACACACACACACACACACAGATCATAAAACCTAAGTACCCCTCTTGCTGACAGGTTGATCTAATTTAGATAGATACATAGATACTCCTTTCCATTATGTTGCTTTAATAAACATTTTATGTAGAAAATCTCTGCATTCTCAAGACACCTGTCCATTAAAATATGCCACTCTGGGTACCCAGCTGTGAAGCTGTGAATTGGCATCATATGGTTGGCAAGGAAACACAAGTGACGTTAGCAAATATCTTCACAAAATACCTATCACCAGTATAAATACTAGCACAAACTATGACGTAAAGGAAGAAAACAATTATAGAAATAGTAAGAGTTTTACATAGAGAAAAGGCCATGAAACAGACACAAAGCCTACTTTATTCACTGTTTATTTTTAAAAGCTGATTTTTTAAATTTAAATGGCCACCGAAGTGTATTTATAGTATCTGTCATAAAGAGTTTGACGTCATAATGTGCAAAATGTTTTATAAAAGTTGTATTAATAAAAAGTCAGTCTTTCATTTTTAACTATTACATCCAATCTCTTTAATGGTGAGAGACATTTGTTATTTTCCTAACAGAGTTAAACACTTTGGAGGATCAGGAGAAATCTTGGATGCAGTTAATTGAACAGCAAGTTTTAGTAAGATAAGCCTCCCCCACAGACTATAGGCTAACTAATAGGTCAAGATCCAAACTACCATGCCACTCATCATTTTCACAAACATGTAATGTTTTTCTCAAAGTACAGTGGTCTCAACCCACATGTCTTGAGTGTGCTTGCTGTCAATTTTCCTTTTATCTAATTATATCACTCCAGGTTTTCTAGTGATATGTTTTTTCGGTGTGTTCAGCCAACACTAATTTTAGGTTAGTATACGAGTCAGGAGGTGGGGGATGAGGAGATAATGGAGGACCATGAGGAGGTAGATGATGGAATTAGAAGGAGATGGGGAATGAAGTAGGACATGAGAGAAGAATAGAGAGACATATAGGGATGAGGGGGAAATTGAGGAGGGGGAATTAGACACAGATAGGAACGAGAGGTGATTGAGAGGAAGATAAGGGATGGGGGGGTGAGGGGCAGATGAGGGGGGATAAGGAGGAGTAGATGATGGAAGAGATGAGGGAAGTGGAGAAAGATGGGGAAAAGTGGGGGCACAGGGAAAGGAGAAGGGGTGAGAGTTGCAAGTCGGAGGATGAGGAAGGGGTATGAGAGGGAGGTGGTGTGAGAGGAGATCTGAGGGGAGATGGGGAGGGAAATGAGGGTGAAATAGAGAGATGGTGAATGGGAATAAAGGTGAAATGGGGGAGATGAGAGAAGGAGAATGGGGAGAGGAGGTGAACGTGGGAAGAGATGAGGGAGGGGATATGGTGAATGTGGGAGAAGATGAGAAGAGGAAAGAGAGGTAATGAAGTGATGAGGAACATGAGAGGGGATGGGAGGGGTGAAGGGGAGAGGAAGTTAGTGAAAATGTGTGTGGAGTTGAAAGAGTTAAGTGAAAGAGAGAGAAAAGGCGACGGGAAAGTAAGATAAAATGAGGAGAGAGAGGGGTGAGGGGAACAGAGAGGGGGTTATTAAGTAGAATGAAAAGAGGTCAGGGAAGATGATGAAAGGATATGAGAAGAATAGAGAGAAGGTATAAGGAAAGAGTGTGACAGGATCAAGGAGAAACAGTTGGGGGCTGGCTGGGAAATAGAGGGGTAAAGGAGGAGGAAAGTTTTTTGGGAGAGATGGAGAATATGGGGGGTGAGGCGAATAGGTGAAACAGAAGGGAGTGAAGACGATGATGGATAAAGTCAGGAAAGGGTCGTATTGATTTTAGTAAAAATACAAATGACCAAATGCATTTTTTTATCTATTTACTAGATTATTATTATTATTTTTTTTTAAATACAAATAAACACACATGAACCTTGTCTATATAAAAGTTCTGTATACTGTAACTTCTCAGTTGGAATTAAAAATGTAAGAATAAGCAGGAAATATTAGTACAAAATTTACATAAAATGCAGCTGTTTCAGAAAATAAAGTACTTGACCTTTGTCTATCTTGTATCTAAAGGATGGGATTGTGAATATGGTGTAATTTGTTTTACTAGATAAAAAAGGAAACTCATGAGAAAAATAATATTTGAAGAGGTAGGAAAAAGAGCAGGATAGAGAGACCAGGAAGTTTCTGTATGATCAGAATCCATATTTCTATATTTACCTAGGCATACATGAACTGAGATTAACTGAGCCTAGAAATAGCACCAATCAGTGTGATTAATTACATGTCTGTTGCTTTAATTATTGATAACGCAGAAGACAAATAGAAAGTTGGAGTAAACCAATGGTCTCTCTAATTAGATATCAACTAATAACATTGGAAGACATTATTATCAAAAGCAAATGTAGTGGGAATCTGTTTGTGTTTTTGAGGTAGTCCAGGCTTGTAAGATCCTAGTTTAGGTGTGTACTACTCAAGCACACAGCAGTCCATCGATAGGAAGTTATTTTATTCAAAATAGTACAGAATCATGCATGGAATGATAAATTACTGTATTATATTTACATCTATAATATGGAGGTCAACTCAGATAACTGAAATATATCCATGTAAATCTGTTACAGATGATGTTCAAGAGAAAAAATATTCTCAATACGGAACATCCTGAATTAATTCAGACATAGAACCATTTCAAAAAGTATTTCTGGATCTCAAATTTGCCAAGACAATGGAACTTCCGTGTGAAATGACGGGTTGCTAAATCTAGGCCTCCAGGACTTCATACTCTTTTTGACACCGGCATTACAAAGCTTAGGAACTGGATCTCCAAGAAGATAAGATAGTTTACTGTAGGATATATTATCTTATCTTATCTTCTAACATGAAAGTTTGGAATATTTTGCTGTCAATCTGCCTTTTCTACCCACCCCCAAAACGAGATTCTTAAAAGATAATTTTTGGTTAATTAGATATCATTACCTTAAATACTTGATTACCTCCGGAGACATTTTGTACTTTGTATTCCATGCAGCATAGAAAAAAGATTAGGCATCCTCAGGTTCAAATGACTTCACAAACGACTATGAACAAAATTGTCTCAGGAGCTTATCAAGTAATGAATGCAAAGATATCTCTTTAGCAAAACAATAGTGGATAAGGAAGGCTGACTGACAGCTAAATATCGCAGATGCCACCGTTAGTTCACTGTAGAAAATGCAATATTTAAATGGCATTCACGTGATAAAGTTCTTGCTATTATTCATACTTTTAAATCATACCATATTTGAAACCTCTGCTGTGCCACTGTAAAGGAACACAAATAATTCTGGATTTTTATGTTAATATAGTATGAAGGCTTCTGTCAAGATACAGGACCAGCTGGAATGACCACAATCTGGAATTAGTGCCGGTTAGTTCCTCTTACTTTTTCTGGGCTGATTTCCTCAAAATTCGGGTGTATGGAATTAGAAGATTACAGAATTTTCCCTCAGTAGTATTGTACATTAAATATAACCAATTATTTCTTAAGGAAGACTCACAATGGGGTGGACATTTATAGGGATAGGAACAATGGAAAATAGTAACACATTAACATTACCCAATTCCTGGGAGCATTCTAAATTCCCTCCACTGCTCTGAACAACCAATTAAGGTAGTGGCTACGTCAGCAGGTTATTGACAGGTTAGCTTGGTAATGAATGGACTTTCTTTGTTTATCAACTCTATAGATTGGTAGCACTGACATTCTTCCTATTGAAAGATTTAGCATTTAGAAATCACACTCTTCAATAGAAGCAACTGAACCCTCTGCATTCAAGATCTCCCCCCGACTTTTAGAACCATATAAAACAACAATGGTACAATACGATTCAAGGAATACTCTTCTAGTAGAGCTTACTAAAAATAATAGAGAATTCACGTAATTCTCTTCGATTGACTGTGACTGAGGCTGAGAAATCCAGAAGCAAAAGGATTTTTTTTCTTCTCCAAAAGCATATCTAAATATACACACATTCAACCATTAACATTAAAAAACACATCGCAAATATAGAAATAATTTTTATATTCCTTAAAAACAATCTAACAAACAAATACAACATTGAATAACACACCATCAGTGAATTTGAAATTAAGAGGAGAAGAGAGAACTAAATTGAGACGTGCGATTAGGTTAAGAGTAAGCTGGGTCCTACTTTAACCATTTTGCTTGAGTGTTCTTGTTTGGCCTACCATCTGACTCTATGGAATCTTTTTCTAATTGTCTATTTCTTGAAGTAATTTTTTTCTCACTCCATGTTGGCATAGTCTCTGATTTCCACTTTTTTACAGTCAGCCACTTTGCCACTAAAAGGATATGGATTATATTTCCCATACATTTAATATTCATAGTATCTGGTGAAATATGAAATAATACCAATTTTGCTGACAAGTTCAGCTCACATTTAATTATTTTAGAGATTTCATTTAAACTAGACTTCAAAAAGCTTTGAATAACATTACAGGACCACCATATATGTGTAGGAGTACCTAGGTCTGGACATACTCTCCAGCGATTCCCCAAACTTCTTTTAGGGTCAATTCTAGCTAAGAAGGCTGAGACAATGTGCCATCTTTGAGTGAGTTTAAAATATGTCTCTCTCAAAGACTTAACTTAACATTGCTCTCTGTCAACCTGAAGGCTTTAAACCAGCAGTCAACTTGCCACTGTTTTCCAATATCTCTTTCCCACTTCTAAATATATGGTATTTTATCTATTTCTATTATGTATCTGATTACTCTGAAACAATTAGTTAGAGTAATTTTTATTGTGTTTCAATAATTTTTCAAAGTGAGTTCGATCTCTGTGGGTATACAAATTATATTCAGAGTTGAAAATTGTTTGCGTCAGGGTAATATACCATATTTTTCCATGTATAAGACAACATTTTGACTTTTAAATTGGGGGGGGGGGGTCATCCTTTACACGGAATACAGCGATAGATGGTGCTGTCTCCAGGCCCCTCAGTCCCCTGTGCAGGCCCCACCTGTCCTGGGTATGTCTCAATCTCCCATGGCCCCCAGTGGTGCCCCGCGTGCAGGCCCATCCTGTCCCAGGTATGTCTCAGTCTCCCATGACCCCCCAGTGGTGCCCCCCGTGCAGGCTTCTCCGGTCCTGGGTATGTCTTAGTTTCCCTATGCCACCTCCACCACTAGCTGCTCTCCCTACTATCTCCCCCAGGCTGCTCCTGGCACTGTGCCCTCCTCACCTTCCAGCCGGCAGAGCTGTTGCTGTCCCCCTGTTCTTGATGGCCTGGCTGATGAGGTTGTTGCCCCAGGCAACGGGACTGACAGCGGCTGAAGGTGATGGTGAGAACTTAGGAATGTGGTGGGAGAGGAGGGCTCCACATACTGGCTTCATTGGGATACTTTTCTAAATTTTGGGCTTAAAATCATAGGGGTCGTCTTATACATTGGGTCGTCTTATATACGGAAAAATACGGTAACTTAACCAACTGTCTTTTGATATAAGATTGTTTTCTATACACACTTCAAGAGATCTAATTCGACCATCAATATACGCATCACCCAAAGTTTTTATTCTCCAAACCTTACTGTTATTCTTTTGGCCGAAGGCGCTCATTGCACTGCAAGCCTCGTGAAGCGAGGCGAGCAGTTGAGGCACACAGTAGACTCCCATTGTGTGACATTTCAACACTTTTTTATTGCCCCGTCATTTTTGACGGGCAAGTCGCTAGTATTTATATAATCAGTTTAATGAAAAATGTGGTATCCTATCAAATCAAATGTTTAACTAGCGTATTGCCAGTCAAAAAATGACGGCAATGAGATGTGTATGTTTGGAAAGTTGTTTAGTTATTAATATACATATGGAATTGTAAGATAGTTAATGCTGTTTTGTGTGTACTCCTAAAATATAGAATTCAAATTAATAAATGAATATACTTTACCTATTTTTATGCATTGTGTTGAAGAGCTGTCAATCTGTGTTGATGTTGCTGCAGCATTAGTGGTGTGGAGGTGCTGTGTAAGCGTGATGAACGTGTGCAGTGTAATAGTGTGCGTGCGCGAGCCGAAACCGTTAATGTAGCTGTGTACTTCCGCATTATCGTAAAATGGCGGGTAATGTGTGGTATTCGTCTTAGCGGATCATCCGTACGTCATTTAATGGCGGGTAATGTGTGGTATGCGTCTTAGCGGATTATCCATACGTGTTTTCCGTGGTTATAGTGCTGTAGCCTCGTTTTCGTTTTGTTCGGCCGCCATTTTTTCTGTCGCTTCGAGAATTTTTTAGTGTCTAAACTCTTTTTTTAAAATCTAAATGAAGGTGTAATTTTGTTTTTTGAGGTCGTGGATGCTCCCTCTTGCTGTCGGTAAGCTTTTTATGCATGTGCTGTGTGTATTTATTGTGTTTGTATTTTTTTTCATGTTCGCGAGTTGTGGCCGTATTTGTTTGCTATGGTTTAACAGCTCGCCTCGCGGCGCTCATTGCCAAAGTGCTAGGGTTTAACAGCTCGCCTGCGGCGCTCATCGCTAAGCCCACTAAAGTACTACGGTTTAACGGTGAATATGGTAAAACGGTAAAATGACGGTCAATAAAAGTTAAATGTTGTGAAATTTGTTTGCAACACAAAATGACTAAGCTACATTTGTCCCTTTTTTTCTTAAAATAAATACACATTTTTTTTTTTCACTTTTTATTTTTTTAACTTTCAACTTATATTTCATCAAATGCGTTGTTTTAGGCGGGAAATCCGATGCGGCGCGAGACAAAGGCTTTAAATCTGTGTTAATGCGTAAATCTGTAATTGTGTTTCGTAAAATGTACTCGCTACTGTCTTTTTACTCATTGTGCGGTTAGTGCGCATCCTTTGTCTCGTTGTTTTTCGAGCACATACGTCTGTGGCTGTGTTTTACGCAGTTCGTAGTAGTATAGCCTCGTTTTCATTTTTTTCGGCTGCCATTTTTTTATCGCTTAGCCGATTTTCGATCTTTGTAACTCGTCTAAATCGATGTAAATTGGAGTTCCAACTCACTCCCAGACGTCCTGCCTGGTTCCCCATGCTGTAAGTGACCTTTTTTTTTATTTTTTTGTGTGTATTTAGTGTATTTTAATTGTTTTGGTTCCGCCGCTTATCTCGTAATTTTTTTAATCTCGTATTTTTTTTCTAAGTCCTGCGTCTTGTGTAAAAAAGTGCTACGGTTTAACGGCTCGCCTCGCTATGCGAGGCTTGCCTGCAATGAGCGCCTGAGGCGCTCATTGCCAAAGTGCTACGGTTTAACGTAACGGCTCGCCTCGCTACGCGAGGCTCACCTGCAATGAGCACCTGTGGTGCTCATTGCCAAAGTGCTACGGTTTAATGGCTCGCCTCGCTGCGCGCTCATCGCTAAGTCGTACGCACCACGCAACACAGTGTGACAACGAATCGTAGTTGAACAAATATAATATGTGATGTGGCCATTCAATAAATGGAATATTCAACTATGACCGTAGTGGATAAAGCAGAAATTATTATAACCTGTTCTAAATGTTCTTTTCCTAATACAACAATGGTGTACTTTCAAGAATATAAACTGTTACATAGGTACTATTAGTTACTTATTCTCTTTTACATTTGGAACCGAGTCTTAAATGCAGCACAGTTGCAAATAATCTTCTACATTCTCTATGAGAATGTCCCTCAATTAAACATTTTGGGAATTGTATCCTCAGGTATAATAGGGACTATTTGAGTATATCAGGTGTATTGCTGTCTTGGCATACACTCCTGGCTGTCAATGGACTTGGTCTGTCCTCAATGATACCCACACATAATATCAAATTGTTAGATACCATGATCCATGTAGCATTTAAACATATCTTTAACATGTGGACTTCGTCCGACTCTCCAACCTTGTATTATGGCTTACACATCTAAATATAAAGTTGTACTGCAGTGCATAGACATAGGGACAGGGAGGGCAGAGGAGAATATTTCTGTTGTTAATAGGAGCCATTTATTGTTTCTCTCCCAAAACAGAGGAAAATGAATACATATTTTAAGAATACCTCTTGTATAGGTGTGAGGAATCTATGGAGGCAAGACACTTAGTAGACTGACTGTGATTGGTGGTGTCCTTGGTGAATCTGATGAGAGGGGATGAGCTGTGCAGTAGCGTTCTTGGTTCCACATCTTATATGCTGCATCTTGCAATGCATAGATGGGAGGGAACATTTGAAAAATTAAAAAGAAAATAAGGAGGGAAAAGTGATATTTAAGTTTATTCTATCAAATTATGCTTTCGGGGAGGTTTAGTATAGTTAGCATTTACATTGACAATGAGCCAGAGCTGGTGGAATGAATATGAGGGTCACACCTGGGGTGGAACAGAGGGGCTTTGTGAGTAGTCTGACTGTACATTTTGTTTTTAGTTTATATTCTTAAGGTAATCCCATTATATTATGTGTTGGCTTAATAACCCATTTGTCATTTCATGATATGGTTCGGTTTATCATTCCACCACATTGTCTGGCTGGGAGCAGTTGGGTGCTTTATTTATTTGGTTTCTTCTTTTGTATTTATTGGGTGGATCTGGTTTATTATATTCCATTGAAATCAAATACAAAGTCTATAAAAAACAAAACAAACAAGAATGGTGGCTGTCATTTAAGCATAATAAATGAATATGAAGCAGCATATTGTAGATATAGTATTAAACTGTGCCATTAAAAATATAACTGTTTCATACAGTGCTGTATTCACATTGTAATATATTGTCTGAGTCAAATAACATTTAATTCTTTAAAACTATCCCTTCAATAATTATTTCAATCAGATTATTTTTGTTATGTTGCTTAAAGCAGTTGTAAAAGATGGTCCCATGGGTTCAGCTGTGAATTGGCACCATGAGCTCGTCATGGAAATACAAATTACGTATATGCACGCTGCATCTAATACCAGTACAAGAGATATATTGAACCCTCACACAGATGGAAGGGGCTTAAACATAAAATGGACATAAAGTCTAAAAGCATTTGTAAAGAAGTGACTATAATACCCGACAAATGTGGTATTATCACAGAATTATAACTTGTTAAATAGGTTTTGTGTAAGAAATCAGGAAGGTCGACTGATTTATATTAAAATAAAACGGGGTTCTTGCATTACCTTCTACAGAGAGGTAATATTTTGAATAAACACAACTGATCTCAGGACGCAGGTAAGTTACATAACAAGCATTAATGAATTCATTAATCACTCCTATCTCATGGAGGAAAATTACTGACTGAATACAAACAAGAGGCATTTTACAAACCCAGCCATACACACTAAGAGTCCCTCATACCCTGTGGCAATGTCTAATGTCTATCTTAACAAGACTTTTGTGTGTACAATTTTTCATGTATGTATTAATATAACCCAAACTTGCTTTTTTGTGCTCTTCTGCAAAATTCTTTTTTTCAACAAACTGGTATTACAAAAAGGCAAAAATAATGCGTTGGAAAGAAACAACATAAGGAGTTAAGAGAGAAATGGAGAGTTGAAAAGTTTTACAGAAAAAGTAATAGATGACTGGAATTGCCTTCCGGTGGTTGCTGTTGAAAAGGGGTGGGGGGCAAAAGCTTTCTTGGGTTAAAGCTTTCCTGGGATAAACATACTGCTCCTAAACCCCTGACAGCAGTCCATTAATAGGCTGCCACACCAATTTTTCTGGCTCACTCTTTTAAAAGCTCTACTTACCTGAGCTAATCAGATTCCTCCAGGAGTTAATGCTTTCACCTCCTGGCGGAAAACTTAAAAACACTTTGTCACAATATATGTATATATATATATATATATATATATATATATATATATATATATATATATATTTGCAATGCATCAATGTATTTTCTTCTATTTGAGAATTGTTTTTATCTTTTTCATAGTGTAGGGCTCCCTGGCCCATGCCTCCCCGCCTCCCCCAGTCCCCTCAGACTCACTAGACCCCCTCTCTTGTGGCCTGCTTAGGGTGATCATGGGTATTTACTCCTGGTTCTTCTTTCCCCTGCAAAATACAAGAAGGGGGCCTGATGAGTCTGAGGGGAATGACAAAGCAGGCTGGGTGGCATGGGCCAGGGGCCCTATGCTATGGAGAAAAAACAAATTACCATGCAAAAACAATATAAATAAATCACAATGGGGGTGTCCCTAGAGCAGGGGCCCAGTGCATCTCCGTCCCTGCACTCACAGGGCCTCATTCAATTGCAATGTGGTCAATTGAATAGGGCTCTATATAAGCACATAGCTTATTTTTTTTACAGAAGCTTTTAGTTAGTGAACTTCTATCTAAAAGCAAGATCTTCACTAATTAAACACTTCTGTAAAAAAATATGCTATGTGCTTATATAGAGCCCTATTCAATTCGCCAAATCGCAATTGACTGAGGCCCATAGTTAGAATGATGACTGGTCCAATATTCAATAGCCTGCAGTCATTCACTGTGGCAGTTACAAACACTTTTCTATGTTTTTCAGCAACTCACATCATCTAATATTCAAAGATACCAATAAAAGGCAGGTGCTATATCTTTTGGACATGTATTTAAATGTCTATTAATGATTTATTTTATAAAAGCGTAACTGGTGTTTAGGTGAAACATATCCCCTAATGAGGTTCAAATATTTAGGTGAACGTTACACACATTACCTTTTGTAGCTACAATGATATCGTAGGTTAGAGATGAAAGGTGATTTGAACTGTGAAATTCCACAAATTAATATATCGAATTAATTTTAAAGTGCAGCTGCAGTCTGATTGGTTGCCGACATTTTGAAACAAAATCTTAGATGGTACCTTCCTGTCTCTTCAAACATGGAGCAATAGTAACTTGTATAAATATTACATACATATTTAAAGTTCTCATTTCAATTTAATTTAAGAGGAATTCGTTTTTAGTTTTAATTAGAATGTGCCCTAAGATACAGTAAGGGGTAATAAGCATGCTTGTCAGATGCTATAAATCTCTGTTTAGCTTGATGTATGACCTGAGTTTAGCAAGTCTGGAAATAGCACTAATCAGTGTGATTAATTGCCTATCTATTGTTACAATAGCCTCTAATGAGGTACAAAAATAGAAATTAGAACGGCCACAGTATGTGCCTAACAAATATTATCAAGGAAACAAATTATCATGCAATGGAAGCAGTACTAAAAATACATTCACTGGTTCATGGGCATGATCTGCAGAGAGATATGATAGTGAAGTGTTATTACTGCCTAAAATGACCAAATTAAAGGTCGGTCATATAACAGAGTGATTTAATGTTTTAATAAAAAACAAATGCAACTATTATAATTTACTATTAACGTTTTTTTTTTTTTTTTATCTTTACCATAATTAGAAACTTTGGTGTGTTTGTTTAAAGTGCCAATGTATGCACTAGGTAAAGGGCTGTGAGTGTCTAGTTCACCGCTTGTTAGTTCAAGACATGTGTTCATAAAGTCATCAATAAAGCTATATATAAATAAAATGGTTCAAAAATGAATGAAGCCGGCCTGAGGTGCTGGGTCTGTCTACTTCCTCCTGTCACATGACACCCTTTTTTTATGCCTTAAAATCATTGAAGTCACCAGGAAGCTTTGTAATTATTCAGCGATTTTTCTTCCCCTGACCCCATATTCTGTGGATGTGTGACCATGGCCCCTATTAAATTCCAGGCCACAGTGGCCATCGTACAGCCCAAGTCTGCAGGCTCGAAAATTGCAGGAGTTACAAAGCGAATAAATTAGAAAAGGCCACGACAACATGGCTGGGATCCAAATCCGTAAACCATGCTTCGGCACGTAGCATTTCCGGGAGTGAACATGATAAATTATTCAAACCTGTAGTTATGGGTTTAGGAGCCAATAGTAAAAGAGACTCATTATGTCACTAAAACATGGAGGTTAAATTTCAATCACTTACGGTTTGGAAGTCCGAGTTGCGATTGGAGCCGCATTCCAAAAATAATGCAATATGAAAAAATCAATAAATATAATATTTTAGTCCATGCAAGTTCTATTATATGTATTAACACATTGATTGCCGGGATCGATATAACACAGAAAGTAAACATGAAAATTATTATTTTTTATTACAGATTTGCGAGCTTGAGAATGTTGTGCTATTCATTTTATTACCTTTCATCGCTTTACCTGTGATTTAAATAGAGTAGTGTGTTTATATTTGCTTTTACAGTTCTACGAACATGAGTTTAACAGCCTTGCGGGTCCTCTGCTGTACCCGTAGGATTTTTGGCTACATTTGCCATTTACGGGTGTGAAAACAATTGCGGGCTTGAGGACTTGTAGCAATTTATTAGCGATTTGCGATTGTAACATTTAAGGGTTGGAGTTCTGATTTTCGCAATTGCTGTTGTTTATCAGCCTGTAACCAGCAGATCGTTTACGGGTAGCTAAAAGAGGCCAATTTAATAGCCGTAACTTTTGCATACTCCTATAGGGGCTTCAGAAACTACAATTTGGCAAATTTAATAGGGCCCCATGTTTCCACACAATGTCATTAGTGATCAATGTCAATGTTTGTTTGTTTTTCCCGATGTTTCCAAACAAGTTGATTAACAATACAGGAATGCTTAATTCACAACTCCTGGATAATTAAACTGCTGCAAGCTGACTTTGATGGCTTCCAGACAAATAATGTGAGACACATAACAGGAGGTGGTGGAGTGAGGCCGAAGACATCAGGCAAGTAACATTAATTTAAAGTCATTTTATTTACAGACAATATTATTATTAACTTTAGAAACTCACATTTCTTGAACTAACATGTGGTGCACTAGACACTCCCAACCCTTCACATGGCACTTATATTGGCCCTTTATCTGTAATATGCAGGTCTACTCCAAATACCATTAATCTTTCTTTTTATTTGATGTGGCTGGGTAAATTTGACAATTTTATTATAATTGAAATACATTTTTAATATATATATATTTACACAGTATACATGGAATATTTATTGCTATTTTAAAGGAAGTGTGCAAGGAATATGAACAATTACCTAATGTAGACATGCCTTCCTACGGATAAATTAATAGTCAACGCATCATTCACATATTGCAAGGATCATCTGGAAATGATTGAACTAGATGGACTAATAATCTTTTTTCAACCTCAATTACTATGTTACTATGAATATTCAAATGTTTGGTTATAGATAGCTCATATAGAAATATGTTATTGTGCACGAATAGCTGGGAAATTTGATTCATGTGGATAGAGCACATGAAAATGGCAGGTGGTATTGGAAGGTTGTTTATTTTCCTGTAGGCTTCAGTATACTGTAGATCAGGCATGTTTAAAATAAATGATGCTATGGCTTACACTTAAAAGGGATTAAATACATTTTGCACCTAAAATAGGAGATCAAAGTAATTTCACAAATAAATAAATATATTTGCAATTGGACCATGTCAACAAATATACAATGTAACAGTTAATTAATCAAGCTTGAAAGTTGTGTATTTTAAGCATAAATTATATATACAGAACCTCACTGCCTATAACTCTCCTTTTCTATTGCCATTATTTAATGTACATAATGAGGGGTGATAAAGAAGAAGGGAATGTCAAGTTGGATAAAGATAATAGTCAGAGACTTTTAAGGGTCAGCATACTAAGAATGCATGTTACTTTTCCTAACCACTGTGAGAGCCATAGATAAGGATAATTATAGATAGGTAGGCACTTGTTGCTATTCAATTGCCTTCCCTTTGCGTGCTACGATCGGGTTTCGTGTTGCACACTACTTTCCATTGAGATTCTGCTAATCACAAGTTAGTTCCCCCAAAGCTTTTGATTTTTCATGGCTGAGAGAGCTGCGGCTGCAAAAAATCCCTAATCGCTATTCAATTGCTCCGATGCACCCATCCGTCGAGCCCGTAAATGGCTAAATGTGAACTACAGGTTACTTGTACCAAGGAGGTGTCGCAAAGGGCTTACTTACAAATCGTAGCACTTATCAAATAAAAAAGCAATCCTGTACTTTTATTAAAAGTGAAAGTGATTTTTTGACTTAGAATTAATAGCTCAACATTCCCCAAATCTCAAATCGGCATAAACAAATTGTTTATTTTATGTTAAATTTTTGCCCTAAAGTCCTACGGGCTTCAACCTCCAAGCCCGTAGGACTTTGATATCCAACCTCCATATTTCATTGAAGTCTTGAATAAGTCTTGAATGAAGGGCTTGAATAACGAGTTACGGCTTGGAGGTCATTCAAGCCCGTAGGACTTTGGACGGAAATTAAACATGGAATAAAGTATTATATTTTGGCGATGTGCAAGCTTGAGAATGTTGTGTATTTAATCCTAATGTCACTCACTATATTCCCCACCATTTACAGTGCTGGATTGAATTTATATTTGCATTTACAGTGCTCAGAGTTTGCAGGCTTGACAGATGAGTTACGGCCTTGCGAATGCTCACTGCCAATAGCATGGTTTGCGATTAGCAGGAAGGGGGACTAACTTGCGTGCCTGGCCAATTGTATTGCAGAGTAAACATAGGGCAACGCTAGGACGTAACCCGATTGCAGCAAATCAGAGATTTGCAATCGAGTTACGCCCCGCAATTGAATGAGGCCCTAAGAGTACCATATAGGACACGCAAGGGGATTAAACACCTGATCGTAGAACTGTAAATGCAAATAAAACATCAATACTGCACTTTTAAAGACAGGGAAAGCGATGAAAGACATTAGAATGAATTGCACAAGAAGCTTGCAAATCTATTTCATTTTGGTGTTCTATCAATCTCTGGAATCAATGAGTTAATACATATCAGGCCACCCACATGGACTTGAACAGTATCGTCATTCATTTTTAATATTTTGTACATTGTCGAATTGCGAGTATGAACGAATATGGGACCTCTAAACGCTAATTGATTGACTTGTAACCTCCATGTTTTACTGTCCTAATGATGAAGGTCTCATTTACTATTGGCTGCTTCTAAATCAGTAGCTACGGCCTTGCTTAGTTGATCATGATCATGCTCTGAAATGCTACATACAGTGCTTTGCAAAAGTATTCACCCCCATTGGCATTTTTCGTGTTTTGTTGCCTTAGAACCTGGAATTAACATGGATTGTTTGAGGATTTGCATCATTTAATTTACAGAACATGCCCACAACTTTGCTTCACAATAAAAAAAACAAAAAAAACATCTTCAATCACCAATAGGACAAAATAACAGAAAAAGCCAATGTGCATAACTATTCACCCCCCTAAAGTCAATACTTTGTAGAGCCACCTTTTGCGGCAATCAAAGCTCCAAGTCGCTTGGGATAAGTGTCTATGAGCTTACCACATCTTACCACTGGGATTTTTGCCCATTCCTCCTTGCAAAACTGCTCCAGCTCCTTCAAGTTGGATGGTTTGCGCTTGTGAACAGCAATGTTTAAGTCTGACCACAGATTTTCTATTGGATTGAGGTCTAGGCTTTGACTAGGCCATTCCAACACATTTACATGTTTCCCCTTAAACCACTCAAGTGTTACTTTAGCAACAGGTCATTGTTTTGCTGGAAGGTGAACCTCCATCCTAGCCTCAAATCACGCACAGAGTGGTACAGGTTTTGCTCAAGAATATCCCTGTATTTAGCACCATCCATCTTTCCCTCAACTCTGACCAGTTTCCCAGTCCCAGCTGCTGACAAACATCCCCACAGCATGATGCTGCCACCACCATGTTTCACTGTGGGGATGGTGTTCTTTGGATGATGTGAAGTGTTGGGTTTGCACTAGACATAGCGTTTTATTTTATGGCCGAAAAGTAAACTTTTAGCCCCATCAGACCAGAGCACCTTCCTCCATACATTTTGGGAGTCTCAAACATGACTTTTTGCAAACTCAAAACGTGTCATTTTTTTTTTTGTGCTGAAAGTTATGTCTTCTGGCCACTCTGCCATAAAGCTCAACTCCATGGAGCGTATGGCTTATTGTCGTGCTATGTACAGATACTCCAGTCTCTGCTGTGGAACTCTGCAGATCCTTGAGGATTACCTTAGGTCTCTGTGCTGCCTTTCTGATTAATGCCCTCCTTGCATAGTCCGTGAGTTTTGGTGGGCGGCCGTCTCTTGGCAGGTTTGCTGTTGTGCCATGTTCTTTCCATTTGGTTATGATAGATTTGATGGTGCTCCTGGGGATCATCAAAGATTTGGATATTTTTTTATAACCTAACCCTGACTTGTACTTCTCAAAAACATTGTCCCTTACTTGTTTGGAGAGTTCCTTGGTCTTCATGGCAGTGTCTGGTTAGTGGTGCCTCTTGCTTGGGTCTTGCAGCTTCTGGGGCCTTTCAAAAAAGGTGTGTATATGTAATGACTGATCATGTGACACTTAGATTGCACACAGGTGGACATCATTTCACTAATTATGTGACTTCTGAAGGTAATTGGTTGCACCAGAGCTTTTTATGGGCTTCATAACAAAGGGGGGGGGGGGGAATACATGCGCACATGCCAATTTTCTGTTCTCTATTTCTAAAAAATAGTTTTATGTATATATTTTTCTCATTTTACTTCACCAACTAAGACTATTGTGTTCTGATCCATCACATAAAATTCAGATTAACAAAACATTGAACTTAAGGCTGTAATGTAACAAAATAGGTAAAAAGTCAAGGGGGGTGAATACTTTTGCAAGGCACTGTACGATTGCATGGTTTACAGTTTCGGCACATAAACTGCGAGTTTGTTCAATTGAATCATTCTGTAATTTGCTACAATTACAGAGTGATTCAATTGAATAAGGCCCATCGTGTTGTCAGAAGCAGGCTCATTATAGCAAATGGAAACCTACATAAAATAATAACTAAATATAAATGTGAAAAATGTAAAAGTTGTGTTTATTTTTTTTTTCTAAAAACATATTGCCCATTATAACATTTATAGAAAACTAAATGACCACAGTAAGTCCATCTTTTTGCTATATTACACATATCTGACTAATCTATAAAATATATTTTAGATGGTCTTTAGAGATATCAATTATGACAACCAAGTTGCATTTTTTAAAACTAATAAAACAACACAATTATAGAATATTGGTTAAATTATACAATTATAATAGGGGAGAAAAGAGACACAGCGGGTGGTTGTGCTTGGTCTTGATATCTGATGTGTGTGGGTGGTGCTGCCTGACCACAGTAATTAATGCAGTGTAAGGAAAAGTGTCACGATTTGTATAGAGCAGCTTTTACGTAGATTTCCCACATCATTTCACACCAGCTAAATGCAAAGAACTTTATGCACGTAAATCCTGCTTTCCTGTTCACACCAGTTAACTACCAAGTGTGAAATCTAAGCAGATTCCGTACAACAATCCAAACTGATGGCAAACAGATTGGTCCAAAATAATCATACTAGCTAGCTGCAAATATAGATCTCCATCCTCTCCTTGCTAATGTGAAGACATTCCACAATATATTTTCTTTGGGCTTGATCAAATTAGCTGAGAGTGTATGGTAACAAACTAAAACCCCTCAGTACACACTTAGTCTCTTATATAGTGCCAGATTGTATTAGATAATTTCTTTATGCATAAATGTAATCATATAAACAACTAAACAAAATAGAGGTGCTCAATCAGAGGTTAGTTCCATGGACCTGATAATCCTTCTCTGAGAGCAGCCTCCTTTAGCTCACTTGTGCCCAGGGAGAAATATCCTGTTGTATATCAATCTGGTCACACCCATTACAGTGACCCAGACCTGAAATACCAGGCAATTCAAATTATTAAGGTTAGTTTGTTCTCTGATTGAGCATCTCTTTTTTTATTTGTTTTATTCAAATGACCCTTAGGGATTAGTCTCTAATGGTGATAGGGGACTCTAGATGTGGACTCCTTGTTCACTGTGTTTTAGGAAGTTATCAGCTACACCTCACTGTTATCACAGGTGATCTCACTGACAAGGCCCAATCAAGGCTGAAACGTATATCTAGGATTTGCTGTTTCTCCTTTCTTTGCCTGGTATTTTGGGGCTGGATCCCTCTAGTGAATGAGCCCAGAAATATATTCTACAGGATATTTCTCCCTGTGAAGGGCTCAAGTGAGATAAAAGAGGTTGCTCTCAGGGTGGGTTATCATGTCCTTAGAATTAACCTATTAAAGTTAGTTCAATCTCTGATTGAGCGCTTCTATTTCGTTTTTTTGTTAATTCAAATGACCATTAGGGATTAGTCTCCCTAAGGGTGATAGGTTACTCCAGATGTTGACTCCTTGCCCACTGTACCTTAGGGAGTCATCATCTATGCCTCACTGATGAGGCCCACTAAAGGCTGAAACGTACGTCTGGGGTTAGCTATTTCTCCTGTTCAGTATAGAATTGCCTGGTATTTTTTTTTTGTTTGTTTCTTATCCCACTACAAGCAGACAGTGACATGCTGTGTATCTCATTGCTAAAGTAATAAATGCTTTCCCGTTCTCCAGCAATGATATGGACTGTGTTAGCCTGTTTTCCCTTCTAGTAAACAAATGTTATAAACAAAAACAAAAAAGAAAGGTACATTGTCTGTTTTCCTTGGTATTCAAACTAGTTCAAAGCATTGCTTCAAGTGCTTTATCTTATTTTGCTTCTTAATACTGTTGTGTGAAATATTTTTTTAGGTAGGTAGGAGAAATTGCAGATATATATGTGGACACTTGAACTTGCAGTCTCTAGCAAATATATGTTTTGTTAATGCATAATATGTGTCTAGGATATGGGAGAGGATCTTAAAGTTATGAACTTGATGATCCTTGGATTTCTGAACCCACAATTGTTTATTTATCTGAAGGGTTTTTGTGATTACACAAAGGGAATCATGATTGATATTCTGTGGACAGGAATGGCATCCCTAAAGCTTGTGCAAGAAGGACTTTCTTTACTATTACAAGGTTGATCTGGAATGGGAACTTAATAGACATAGGTGACATGTGCAGGATTACCCTTTGTTGTCTATGTGGTGGTAATTTAGGGCCGTGACGTACGTGAGCCTTGGCATATGCAGAGATAGCGTTTGAAGACAAATGCCAGTCAGACATCTGAATGCCAGCCTCATTCAGTACAGCCTACTTAGTAAAACAAGCTCCATAGCACCCTCACAGAATGTTGGCATCATGGGTACTTGTCTGTCACCAGATGTGAGTCTGACTCTGATTGGCGTACTGCAGGAAAGCTCCCATGAAGATGCTACTGGTAACTCATGCCCATCTAATTATCTATGAAGTGCTTCCCTGGGCTATGGTACATTCAGATAACATTTTATTAGTTTTGTACCATATAAATTCTGTATGATTTTGTGAATAAACGAGTATTTGTGTAGAATACACATTTTGGATCATAGTCCTTGCTTGGATTTCCATGATTGTAACTCTCTTATGGGCAGATGTATTCTCATGGAGGTTGACCGAAGCTTCCTGCTCAATCTAGTCAGCAACTTGAAGCTATTTTCATGTAGATGGGTTAGCTATCTCTTGATACTCTCTAGTGCCAATTCATTAAGCCCTGCTAGTAACCCTGTTGATGGAGCCCCACTCCTCATAATGCCACGGATTGATTATACAATATTATGATTGTAATGTAAAAGCTGTCTCTTTCTATTAATGGGAGGTAGATCCAAATGCTTGCTCCTCCCCTTGTCTGATATCTCTTACAATGGTATATACGTTCACTTACTGGCCATATCCAAAACTGGCATTAGTGAAATTCCACTATATTTGAGAACTGTTGCAGTTTGTGGAGCTACTTTAGAGTGACTTTAGAAAATATGAAATACCTATTTTTGCACTTGTACATTTATCCCTTTACATTGTAGCTTCTTCTGCTGATTCCATTAAAATAGCAAATTTAGTTAATCCAGAGACAAAACTGATTCACATATTTTAATTGACTTTTTTCCCTAAGCTACAATCTCATTTGAGATTGAATACAAAAAACAAAGTTGTAAGGGGCCAACAAAAACTCTAAATTTTAAAAGGGCTAACTTTAATGGGCTACGGGCAGCAATACAACATATAGACTGGGACAAAGAACTTACAGGGAAGAATACTGAAAATAAATGGACAACATTCAAATCCTTACTAAATAAACATACTCATCAGCATGTACCATGTGGAAATAAAATAAATAGGAGTAAATCACATCCCATGTGGCTTAACAATGACTTAAAGATCATGATGAGGAAAAAGAAATATGCATTTAAATTATACAAGAAGGAGGGAACAGAGGCATCTTTATGTGACTATAAGGAAATCAACAAGGCTTGCAAAAGGGCTATTAGACTGGCTAAAATAGAAAATGAGAAGTCAGTTGCAATGGAAAGTAAGACTAACCCTAAAATATTTTATAAATATATTAATGGGAAGAAGGCCAGGAAGGAATCGATAGGACCATTACAATGTGACACAGGCCATCTGATAATTAGTGACCAGGAAAAGGCAGATGAGCTAAATAGGTTCTTTTTGTCGGTTTACACAAGGGAGGTACCAGTGGTTGGGACACCGCAACATAATGGGGCTACACTACCTTCACTAAATAATTGGTTAACGCAGGAAGAAATACAAAAGAGGTTGGAGAAAATAAATGTTAATAAAGCCCCAGGTCCTGATGGAATACATCCAAGGGTACTGAGGGAGCTGGGTTCTGTAATAGCCAAACCATTATATCTAATCTTTAAAGACTCGCTTACTACAGGGTCTCTACCAGATGACTGGAGAAAAGCAGAGGTGATACCTATATTTAAGAAGGGATCTAGAGCAAATCCGGGGAATTATAGACCAGTGAGCCTCACTTCTGTAGTTGGGAAGGTTTTAGAAGGGTTAATAAGGGACAGAATACAAGAATATGTCTATTTGAACAGGATCATAGGTAGCAGTCAACATGGATTTATGAAGGAAAGGTCGTGTCAGACCAATCTAATTAGTTTTTATGAGGAGGTTAGTAGGAACTTGGATCAGGGCAACTCAGTGGATGTAGTCTTTTTAGATTTTTCAAAGGCATTTGATACAGTGCCACATGGAAGACTAGTGAGCAAACTAAGGGATACAGGAATTGCAGTAAATATCTGCTCATGGATCGAGAGCTGACTAAAAGACAGGAAGCAAAGGGTTGTTGTAAATGGAACATACTCCGATTGGTCTAATGTGATAAGTGGGGTTCCTCAGGGCTCAGTATTGGGTCCTCTCCTTTTTAACATATTTATTAATGACATTGAAGTAGGACTCGAATGTAGTGTCTCCATTTTTGCTGATGACACTAAGTTGTGCAAGGTAATAAAATCAGATAATGATGTACTTTCCCTACAAAAGGATTTGCATAAATTAGAGAAATGGGCGGCTAAATGGCAGATGAGATTTAATACAAATAAATGTAAGGTTATGCATTTGGGAAGGAACAATAGCCAAGCAATCTATAATCTTAATGGAGCAAATCTAGGGGTATCAGATATTGAAAGGGATTTGGGAGTACTAGTGGACAACCACCTAGGTAACAGCGCTCAAAGCCAAGCAGCGGCTGCAAAGGCAAATAAAATATTAGCATGTATTAGGAAGGGTATAGAAGCCAGGGAAGAAGATATAATTCTGCCACTATACAAATCTCTAGTACGCCCTCATTTGGAATATGGAGTACAATTTTGGGCACCACCTCACAAAAAAGACATTTTAGAGCTGGAAAAAGTACAGAGAAGGGCTACAAAACTAATAAGGGGAATGGAGGGGCTAAGTTATGAAGAAAGACTAGCAAAATTAAACTTATTTTCGCTAGAAAAAAGGCGTCTAAGAGGAGATATGATTACGTTATTTAAATACATCCAGGGTCAATATAAGGCTTTGTCAAGTGAACTTTTTGTAGCAAGAGATTTTCAACTGACAAGAGGACATCCGTTGAGGTTAGAGGAAAAAAGATTTCACCTTAAACAAAGAAAAGGGTTCTTCACAGTTAGGGTGGTTAAACTGTGGAATTCTCTACCAAAGGAGGTGGTGACAGCGAATTCGATAGACAACTTCAAAAAGGGGTTAGATATATTTCTGAATAAAGAGGGCATTCAAGGCTATCCTAGATAACTAGCAAGGAATATTGATCCAGGGAGAAATTTGATCGCCAGTTTCTGGGGTCAGGAAGGAATTTTGCTTTTTTTTCCCTTTATGAGACAATTGGCAAAGTTTCAATGGTTTTTTTTTTTATGTTTGCCTTCCTCTGGATCAATTAACAATAATTAACAATTAACAATAATAATAAATAGTCCAAATTAAAAAGATCAATAGAGATCTAAAAAGGTTGAACTTGATGGACTAACTCTTTATTCATTCTCCAATACTATACTATTAATAATTATTTAATCAATAATTTAATTAATAACTAATCCGCATATTGCAGATCAGAGGAGATCTTAACAGGTTGAACTTGATGGACTGAAAGTCTTTTTTCAACCTTAATTACTATGTAACTATGTAACTAAGTAACTATGTACAGTACCTTGCAAAAGTATTCACCCCCTTGACTTTTTACCTATTTTGTTACATTACAGCCTTAAGGTTTTGTTAATCTGAATTTTATGTGATGGATCAGAACACAATAGTCTAAGTTGGTGAAGTGAAATTAGAAAAATATATACATAAAACATTTTTGTAGAAATAGAAAACAGAAAATTGACATGTGCATATGTATTCATCCCCTTTGTTATTAAACCCATAAAAAAGCTCTGGTGCATCCAATTACCTTCAGAAGTCACATAATTAGTGAAATGATGTCCACCTGTGTGCAATCTGTCACATGATCAGTCATTATATATACACACCTTTTTTGAAGGGCCCCAGTGGCTGCAATACCTACGCAAGAGGCACCACTAACCAAACACTGCCATGAAGACCAAGGAACTCTCCAAACAAGTAAGGGACAATGTTGTTGAGAAGTACAAGTCAGGGTTAGGTTATAAAAAAATATCCAAATCTTTGATGATCCCCAGGAGCCCCATCAAATCTATCATAACCAAATGGAAAGAACATGGCACAACAGCAAACTGCCAAGAGACGGACATCCACCAAAACTCATGGACGGGGCAAGGAGTGCATTAATCAGAGAGGCAGCACAGAGGCCTAAGGTAACCCTGGAGGAGCTGCAGAGTTCCACAGCAGAGACTTGAGTACCTGTACATAGGACGACAATAAACCGTACGCTCCATAGAGTTGGGCTTTATGGCAGAGTGGCCAGAAGAAAGCCATTACTTTTAGCAAAAAACTAACTGGCACGTTTTGAGTTTGTGAAAAGGCATGTGGGAGACTCCCAAAATGTATGGAGGAAGGTGCTCTGGTCTGATGAGAATAAAATGTAACTTTTCGGCCATCAAAGTAAACGCTATGTCTGGCGCAAACCCAACACATCACATCACCCAAAGAACACCATCCTCACAGTGAAACATGGTGGTGGCAGTATCATGCTGTGGTGATGTTTTTCAGCAGCCGTGACTGGGAAACTTGTCAGAGTTGAGGGAAAGATGGATGGTGCTAAATACAGGGATATTCTTGAGCAGAACCTGTACCACTCTGTGCGTGATTTGAGGCTAGTACGGACGTTCACCTTCCAGCAGGACAGTGACCCCAAACACACTGTAAAGCAACAGAGGTTTAAGAGAAAACATGTAAATGTGTTGGAATGGCCTAGTCAAAGCCCAGACCTCAATCCAATAGAAAATCTGTGGTCAGACTGAAAGATTGCTGTTCACAAGTGCAACCATGCAACTTGAAGGAGCTGGAGCAGTTTTGCAAGGAGGAATGGGCAAAAATCCCAGGGGTTAGATGTGGCAAGCTCATAGAGACTTATCCAAAGTGACTTGGAGATGGGCTTGCCGCAAAAGGTGGCTCTACAAAGTCTTGACTTTAGGGGGGTGAATAGTTATGCATATTGACTTTTTCTGTTATTTTGTCCTATTTGTTGTTTTTTTCATAATAAGAAAAGAAAAAAAAACATCTTTAAAGTTCTGGGCATGTTCTGTAAATTAAATGATGCAAAGCCTCAAACAATCCATGTTAATTTCAGGTTGTGAGGCAACAAAACACGAAAAATGCCAAAGAGGGGTAATATTTTTGCAAGACACTGTATATAGGTTTTCCTCGTTGGTTAGGACTCTGTTTCCACCATTGTTGACCTTGGTTCTATTCCAAGTCAGGGAACCAAGAGGTCACACCACTCTGAAGCCAAGCAGGGTTGGGCCTTGTCAGTACTTGGATGGGAGACCACCTGCAGGAGAAGAAACTGCTAACCCACTCCAGTATCTCTGCCATGAATACCAAGTGGATCAGCATGACCATGGATATACAGTGGGGGGGGGGGGGGGGAGTATTTGATCCCCTGCTGATTTTGAATGTTTGCCCACTGACAAAGGAATGATCAGTCTATAATTTTAATGGTAGGTGTATTTTAACAGTGAGAGACAGAATAACAACAACAAAAAACAAGAAAAACAAGAAAGAATGTAAAAAAAGTTATAAATTGAGTAAATTGAGGAAATAAGTATTTGATCCTCTATCAATCAGCAAGATTTCTGGCTCCCAGGTGTATTTTATGCAGGTAACGAGCTGAGATTAGGAGCACTCTCTTAAAGGGAGTGCTCCTAATCTCAGCTCGTTACCTGTATAAAAGACACCTGTCCACAAAAGCAAACAATCAATCAGATTCCAAACTCTCCACCATGGCCAAGACTAAAGAGCTGTCTGAGGATATCAGGGACAAGATTGTAGACCTGCACAAGGCTGGAATGGGCTACAAGACCATCGCCAAGCAGCTTGGTGAGAAGGTGACAACAGTTGGTGCGATTATTCGCAAATGCAAGAAACACAAAATAACTGCCAGTCTCCCTTTGTCTGATGCTACATGCAAGATCTCACCTTGTGGAGTTTCAGTTATCATGAGAACAGTGATGAATCAGTCCAGAACTACACGGGAGGATCTTGTTAATGATCTCAAGGCAGCTGGGACCATAGTCACCAAGAAAACAATTGTAAACACATTAAGTCGTGAAGGAATGAAATCTTGCAGTGCCTGCAAGGTCCCCCTGCCTAAGAAAGCACATGTACAGGCCCGTCTGAATCATTCAGATGTTTACTGCCAAACTTCAGAGGAGAACTGGGTGAAAGTGTTGTAGTCCGATGAGTCCAAAATCGAGCTCTTTGGCATTAACTCAACTCGCCGTGATTGGAGGTGGAGGAATGCTGCCTATAACCCCAAGAACATCATCCCCACCGTCAAACATGGAGGTGGAAACATTATGCTTTGGGGGTGTTTTTCTGTTAAGGGCACCGCATCAAAGGGACGATGGACGGGGGCATATACCATCAAATCTTGGGTGAGAACCTCCTTCCTTCAGCCAGGGCATTGAAAATGGGTCATTGATGTGTATTCCAGCTTGACAATGACTCAAAACACACAGCCAAGGCAACAAAGGAGTGTCTCAAGAAGAAGCAAATTAAGGTCCTGGAGTGGCATAGCCAGTCTCCAGACCTTAATCCCATAGAAAATCTGTGGAGGGAGCTGAAGGTTCAAGTTGCCAGACATCAGCCTTGAAACCTTAATGACTTGGAGAGGATCTACAAGGAGGAGTGGGACAAAATCCCTCCTGAGATGTGTGCAAACCTGGTGGCCAACTACAAGAAACATCTGACCTCTATGATTGCCAACAGGGGTACTAAGACGAAGGGGTCAAATACTTATTTCCCTCATTGACCTGCAAATCAATTTATAACTTTTTTGACATGCATTTTTCTTGTTTTTTTTTTTTGTTATTCTGTCTCTCACTGTTAAAATACACCTACCATTAAAATTATAGATCAATCATTTCTTTGTCAGTGGAGAAATGTTTAAAATCAGCCGGGGATTAAATAATATTTTCCCCCAATGTAAAGATGTTAAAGTCCATGAGGTCGCAGAGAGTTGTAAATGATTGAACGATGCAAAAAAAACAAAAACGTATATAGATATGGCACGGCAGATTTATTGACACAGAAAGGCAGGCATTGTAACGGATCTACTGGCACCCCGGCCGGGTACCTCCGTTGATGGACGCGTCCTAGTTTGCGCCGAGGCCTACAAGCACCGCACCGGACACCACAACCACCACAGACTCCACAACCGCCGTAGTTTAGCTGGAGCCGCGCCGTCTTCCTTCCACCCTGTATGAATCTCCAGCATCCAGGACCGTGTGGGGAAGACCTCTCCTCCAAGGAGAGTACATCAGGAACAAGCGTTCAGTAGTTACAGCTCAAGGGAGTATGCAAAAGCATAGCAATCCCCAGTATGATATAGCAATCCCCTCCAAGAACGAAATGAGACTACATTTTGAAGGGTCAAGTAGAACTATATTTTAATGACAGGGAATCTCCTTTTATGCAATGGTGCCCTCTGAAGGGCTACACCCACATAATTATCACAGCCAATTATATACATGGTTCAACCCCCACGTCTCCTCCCCTCAGATAACAGGTAACACAATTAAAACAGACACAATTTTAACCACATTCTGGATGTACCCCAAAAACAGGGGGTACACCTTTAAGTCCAGCACCGTTCAATAGCTCTCACCCAGGGGAACAACATATTAAAAAATGGCATGAATCAGACCAGGGGTTCAAAAGTTAGTAAAAGTATCTTTTACCCATAACACACAGACATTTCACAGGCAATACAAATTGAGGGACAATAGGTGAGTCACACCTTCCTGGCAACTTGATATAATCAGACATTGATTATATCAGCCTTCTTTGTTCTTATGTTTGAGAATGAAAACACTTTACACAATCGACTTTCTTATCTGTAACAGGATTCTCTGTAATAGGATTATCTATTAGCCTAGTAGCTGTGATATTCTGAGCCAATATATTCTGTAGAACATAAAACAACATATCTACAGTACAGCAATGTGATCATATTTTAACCAAGAATTAAATAACCATAAAACAGGGTAAAACAGTGATGGGTTCCGTTACACACCTCCCCCGTGACCATAAGCCGGCATACATGGTCTGATCCCAACGGATCGGCCTGGGGATGTCCGGACAAAAGTATTTGTTGGTCAATTCTCTAGTTTGACAACCCATCAGCATTACTGCAATTCACATTTACTCACATTTCACATATCCCCAGATAGCTGGGATCTGAGCGCACAAAACTACCGAATAGCGCTCAGATCCTTTTCACACAGTTCAATTGCCATGTAGCTAAAGTCTTTCCCATAATCTTTCATTATATGAATGGGCTCCATGGCATAGTTATCTGGGGTATCACCGCTCCCACAGGGCAAGTACCGAATGACCCCCCTGTATGTAAAGGGCCAGAATGAGGGACATACACTCTGGTATGGTCGAATACTTTAAAGGGCAATATGTCCCAGGGCCATAGTCGCAGGGCAGGAGGCTGGCAAACAGTCCTCTCCAAGACAAAGTGGCGAAGGGCACTTCGTCACAGGCATGCATGTATATTGACACAAATATACAGGTATATTGATAGACATAAGACAGACATAGAGATTAACAGCCAGAGATATAAAGATATGAGAGGGGATGTGGCTGCTGAGCATGAGCTTCCTTACAGTACATGGTTTAGTATTTTATACCTGAGGATTTGATCCAGTCTATGTAAATATCACGAGCAGATCTGAATGTTTACAGCATGCTCCGTCCATCTGCCTCCTGTTTATCTCCATCCTGCAGGTTTGAATGTTTATCTGAAAACACAGACAGAAACAATCTGTCAGGACCAGACTGAACCCCACATCCCCAGTGTGTCAGGCTGTCAGAACTATAGCAACATATGCAGCTGTACAGCAGCAGCCGCACAATCAAATGTCTGCTAATGTAGATTTTTGGACTACAGTGGCCCTTCAAGTATAATTTTCATACATCATATAACTCAATCTATTAATCTATTAAACTGGGAACAGACAAATACAACTAACATCACAGGAAACTCTTAAAATATATAGAAAAGAACTACTAACTGGTGTATCACTAGTAGTCACATACATTTAGAAGATTATGTATCAATGTGTATATGCATATTCTCTGGAACTCCTTGCCTCACTCCACTGGACTATGTCCCTGCCGCAAAATCTGCAAATACTCACTGGAAACGCATCTGTTTAAAGAAGCCTATTAGCTTTCACCATAACTTACATAACTTATCATTCACTCTACTGTACCTCACCCAAACCCTTTAGATTGTAAGTTTGCGAGTATTCAATCTTGCAGGGTGCTTTGGAGAAGGCACTTTGGACACTGGATTCTAAACTCAAAGACAGGGCCCTCTATCTTTTGCAACGTGTTAATACTGCTATTGTTTTTGTCTTGATTGTAACCCATGTATAGCGCTATGGAATATGTTGGTGCTTTACAAATAAATGATAATAATAATGCATATTTATATATACATGTTGTGTATAGATATACAGTTGTGTTTAAAGGTTTGCATACCCTAGCAGAAATTGTAACATTTTGGCCCTTATTTTGAAAATATGACTGATCATGCAAAAAAAAATATTTTATTGAAGGATAGTGATCATATGAATACATTTATTGTCACATAGTTGTTTGGCTCCTTTTTAAATCATAATGACAACAAAAATCACCCAAATGGCCCTGATCAAAAGTTTGCATACACTTACAGCCTTATTAAATTGCAATTCAGAACATTCTAAAGGGCTCTAAATAAGCATATAGCATATTATTTTTAGAGAAGTTTTTAGTTTGTGAAGACCTTGCTTTTGGAAAGAAGTAAAAAAATATGCTATGTGCTTATATAGAGCACTTTATAATTTGCCGAATTGCAACTCAATAAGGCTTTTAGTTCTTAATACTGTGTTTTGCCCCCCTTTAGAATCAATGACAGCGTGCAGTCTTTTGTAATAGTTGTCTATGAGGCCCCCAATTCTTGCAGGTGGTATAGCTGCCCACTCGTCTTGGCAAAATGCCTCCAGGTTATGCAAAGTCTTTGCTCGTCATGCATGAACCGTACGTTTGAGATCTGCCCAGAGTGGCTCGGTGATATTAAGGTCAGGAGACTGTGATGGCCACTCCACAACCTTAACCTTTTTCTGCAGTAACCACTGGAGGGTCAACTTGACCTTGTGCTTAGGGTTATTGTCATTCTGGAAAGTCTGGAGCGTCCCATGCGCCGCCTTCGTGCAGAAGAATGCAATTTGTCTGCCAGTATTTTCTGATAACATGTTGCATTAATTTTTCCATCAATTTTCCCAAGATTCCCCGCACCTTTAGAGCTCACACCCCCGAAAAATCAGTGAGCCACCACCATGCTTCACAGTGGGGATGGTATTATTTTCCCTATAGGCCTTGTTTACCCCTCTCTATACATAGCGCTTATGGTTGTGACCAAAAAGCTCTATTTTGGCCCCGTCACTCCAAATTACAGTGTGCCAGAAGCTGTGAGGTGTGTCAAGGTATTGTTGGGCATATTGTAACCGGGCTTTTTTGTGGCATGGGGGCAGTAAAATCTTCTTTCTGGCATTTCGACCATTTTAGTTCAAGTATAGTCGTATTGTGCTCCTTGAAACAACCACACTGTCTCTTTCCAGAGCAGTCTGTATTTCTCCTCAGGGTACCTGTGAGTTTTTCTGTGTATTCCAAGCAATTCTTCTGGCAGTTGTGAAATTTTTCTTGGTCTATCTGACCTTGGCTTGGTATCAAGAGATCCCCAAATTTTCCACTTCTTAATAAGTGATCTGCCAGGGTATGCAAACTTTTGAGCACAACTGTATGTATGTATGTATATATACAGTATATATATATATATATATATATATATGTATATATATATATATATATATATATATATATACACACACATACACTGAACTTCCCATTCTGGATCGCTACCTTGTCGTGGTGAAGGGCCTTGTTTACTTCGATGAAGATTTGAGCTATACCGTGTAGGGTCAGCCAAGATGGGCAGGTTATGGCAGAGAGGTCAGACAAATCACGGTCCACTGGAGAAGGAAATGGAACCAGAGACATAACGATATGGCACCGGAAGATGAGACCCCCAGGTCAGAAGGTGCCTACCCCATTACTAAGGAAGAGCAGAGGGCAAGTACAAGTAACACCAGATCTAATGAAGTGGTTGGGCCAAAGCCGAAAAGACACCCAGCTGCTGGTGCCCCTGGAGGGGAAAGGAAAGTCTGATGCTGCAAAGATCAATTCAGAATTGGAACCTGGAATGTTAGAACTATGAACCAAGGCAAACTAGATGTGGTCAATAATGAAATGTCAAGGTTAATCATTGATATCCTGGGAATTGGTGAACTTAAATGGACTGGAATGGGACATTTCACATCAGACAAATACCAGATATTCTACTGTGGTCAAGAATCCCGCAGAAGAAATGGGAGTAGCCATCCTAATCAATCAAAGAGTGGCCAAAGCAGTGCTCTGTTACAACCCAATAAATGACAGAATGATTTCAATTCAAATTCAAGGCAAGCCATTTAATATCACAGTGATCCAAGTCTATGCTCCCAACACAGATGCTGAAGAGTCTGAAGGTGTCCAGTACTACGAAGACATTCAACACGTCATAGATATAACACCAAGAAAAGATGCTACTATCATCATAGGAGATTTGAATGCTAAAGTAGGGAACCATAGGTTCACTTGGAATAACTGGCAAATTTGGCCTTGGAGTACAAAATTAAGCAGGTCACAGAATAGTAGAATGCTGTCAAGAATGTATCTGGTCGTAGCAAACGCCCTCTTCCAAGAGCCTCTGAGATGACTCTACACATGGACATCACCAGATGGACAACATAGAAGACAGATTGACTATATACTCTGCAGCCAAAGTTGGAGGAGCTCAATACAGTCAGCAAAAACAAGACCTGGAGCTGACTGTGACTCAGACCATGAGCTTCTTATTGCAAAGTTAAAATGAAACTGAAGAAAAGAAGGAAAACCATCAGACCAAGTAGATACAGAATAAATAATATCCCTTGTGAATATGCAGTGGAAGTAAAGCATAGATTTAAGGAGCTAAACATGGAAGATGGAATGCCTGAAGAACTTTGGACCGAAGTTTTCAACAAAATCCAGGAAACAGCAACAAAGAATATCCCTAAAAGAAAGAAAAGTAAGAAGTCAAACTGGGTGTCTGATGAGGCTTTGAAAGTAGCCGAGGAAAGAAGGAAAGTGAAAGGTAGTGGAGATAAGAAATGATTTGACCGACTGAATGCAGAATTCCAGAGGATAGCAAGAAGAGACAAGGAGACATTCTATGAACGATATAAAGAGCTTGAAGAAGATAACCAAATTGGTAAATCAAGAGATTTCTTCAAGAAAATTGGGAACCTAAAAGACGCTTTTCATGCAAAATTGGGTGTGATAAAAGACAAAAATGGTAGGCACTTAACAGAAGAAGATCAGATAAACAAGAGGTGGCAGAAATACACTGAAGATCTATACAGGAAGGATCTGAACAGCAGTGATGACCTCAATAATTTGTCCAATGAGTTGGAGCCAGACATCTTGGAGAGTGAAGTGAGATAGGCCCTAGGATGTCTTGCTGATAATAAGGCTGCAGAAGGTGATGGAATCCCAATTGAACTATTCAACATTCTACAGGATGATGCTGTATAAGTGTTACTTGCCTTATGCCAACACATTTGGAAAAAAGGCAGTGCCAAAGAGTGCTCCAATTTCGAACAATTGCACTAATTTCACATGCCAGCAAGGTAATGCATAAGATTCTACAAGCTTGACTCCAACAATATATGGACCAGGAACTACCAGATGTGCAAGCTGGGTTTCACAGAGGAAGAGGCACAAGAGATCAAATTGCGAATATCCACTGGATGATAGCGAAAGCAAGAGTTCCAAAAAAACATTTACTTCTGCTTCATAGACTATTCTAAAGCCTTTGACTGTGTGGATCACAAGAAAAATGGGATATGTCCTTAAAGATATGGGAGTACCAGATCATCTCATCATCCTCTTAAAGAATCTGTATGTGGACCAAGAAGCCACGGTCAGAACCGAACATGGGACAACAGAATGGTTCAAGATCGGAAAAGGAGGAGTGCAACAAGGTTGTATATTGTCACCTTATTTATTTAACTTATTTAAGTTAACTTATTTAACTTATTTAATTTAATTTATTTAAAGCCGGAATCCATATTGCTGGAAGGAATATCAAAAATCTCATACCTCAGGAATGATACTACTCTGATGGCTGAAAGTGAGGAGGAACAAAAGGACTTATTGATGAGGGTAAAAGAGAGTGCAAAATTTGGCCTGCTGCTCAACGTTAAAAAGACAAAGATCACGGCAAATAGCAATCTCACTTCCTGGCAAATAGACGGGGAAGAAGTGGAGGCAGTGACAGATTTTATTTTCCTTGGATCCAAGATCTCTGCAGATGGTGACTGTAGTAATGAAAGTAAAAGACGTTTGCTTCTGGGAAGGAAAGCTATGGCAAGCTTGGACAAGCTTGTAAAAAGTAAAGATATTAAACTATCAACGAAGGTCGGCATAGTTCGAACTATGGTATTCCCAGTAGTAACATACACACGTGGGAGCTGCACCATAAAGAAATGTGAGCGCTGTAAAATTAACACCGTTGAATTGTGGATTTGGAGAAGACTGCTTAGAATCCCTTGGACTGCAAGAAGATACAATAAATCAATACTTCAGGAAATCAAGACAAACTGTTCACAAGAAGGTATGATCATGAGGCTGAAGCTCTAATATTTTGGCCATATTATGAGACGGCAGGATTCCCTAGAAAAGACTCTAATACTGGGAAAGATTGAAGGCACAAAAAGGGGACGACAGAGGCGGAGATGGATAGATAAGGTCACTGAAGCAATGAACTTAATTTGATGGAGCTCAGAGGGGCAGTGACTGAGAGATGCGCCTGGCGTGCTGTGGTCCATAGCGTGGGAGAGTCAGACACGACTCAACAACAAAACAACAACAACAACAACAAATAATATATACTTATATATAAATATAGATAGATAGATAGAAATAGGATATATATACATATATACATATATTAATGCTAAGGTCTCTCTCCCATTCCTCTCAAATTCCCCTATCTTCCTGTACTGTATGTCCCCCAATCTATTCTTTCTATTTCTTTCAGTGCAAATTCACTGTGCTTCAAGGCCTACTACATCTCTGAGATTCTCAGAATATTGGTGGCTTATGGACTGATTCTTTCCTGTTTGTCTGACAAAGATACACACACAGATAAAGCAGCCCTTAGCTTATAATAACTTTGAGCTGAGTGGAGACCTGGAAATCTGAAGAAACATACATGCCTGCGATTTTATAAACTACTAAACAGTTTGTTTTGCTCCACCCAGGTTTAGCTGGATGAGAGCTGGTTAGTGACAAAATTGTTTATCAGTTAAGGTCGTGTTCAGTGAAAGTTAGGCCTATTATTTTCTTTGATTTGTTTTAGTTTGTTATTTTTTGTATCACTGGCTAAAAATTTAATAAAACTTGGAAAAGTATTACAGACTTTTGTATTGTCTATTTGTATCATTCTAGAGTGGCACATTTTTATTCACTGGGGAAATGAACACGAAGACCTGTTTTCTCTCAGCTCTGTACATCCAGTTCTTGTGGTATTATTTCTCCATTATAAAGAACACACAGCTTGCATTTATTGGAAGGTATTAGTGAGGTAGAGTGAATGTTGTACATCACCTGCGGTGCTGGGATGTCAGATGCTGCTCTCTGCTTTTCCCAAACACACAGGATAAATCTGTCTGATTATCTCCCAGCATAAGTCCTGCCATTACTGAACTGCCTAAACACAACCGCTCTGTATGAGCTTGTCCTTGTGAGGAATTGGCAGTTGTTTTTATCTCTGGCAACTTTAGGAGCTCCTGGAACAATTGATTTAGATGTGCTTGTAATGGCTGTATAGCTATGACTTTATAAATAAGTAACAAACAAGGAACAATATAAAGAAGTGACAATGCAATGTAACTCATCTGTAAATGTGAAGCAGCACCCTCCAGCTGGGTACAAATAATTAAACACTATAGTATACGTGCAAGATAGCACAACCCTCACAGGCTCTTGTTCAAGCATACCTTCTAAAAGTTTGCTTGAAATTACTTCAACAATCTGGGAATTTGATCACCATTAATATTCAGTTGCTGGAATTTGTATAAATTTAGTATGCAAATTCCTCTTGAGCAATTTCTTGCAAAAACGCTTGATAAAATAGTGTAAAAAAAAATCTGAATTTTGCTGAAAACATAAATTTGAACGACAACTCTAGCTCGCAAATAAAGTCTGACACACCAATGAAAAAACTATCACGTTTCACTCAAAAATATTACGAAGACTAAAAAGGGCTTGCACTTATTATAACTGTAACAGCTATTAAACACATAATACTGTTCTTTAAAAGCATGGGAAGGCATGGATACCCATTAGAATGAATTGCACTACAGTCTCAAACCCACAAATATGCAATTAAAATATTATTTTGAACCCTTATTTCTGAGTAATATCGATCCTGTGACTCACAAGGTTAATACATATCATAACCTCAACATGTACTAAAACAGATGATCTAATGCATTTTATAGATTGCGACCCCAATTGGCAAATATTACTTATTGGCACCAAATAATTTGTAGCCTCCGATTGCAGATTACGCCTAATTTCCATGTTTTACTGACATCATGATGACGTCTCATTTACTATAGGGTGTCTAAGAAGTAAATTACGGGCTTGCTTAAATATTGTCAGATCACATGATCACGCCCCCTGAAATTCTACTTAAAAAGGCAGTGTTTATGAGTATAGGGTTAAGGAGGTAAACTGCAAGCTTGAGTTTAATAGAATACATCTAAACATTTAGAGAAAAAAATACCCGCAGCCAAAATTACAGCTTAGAGGCATTTGCGGGCTTCTAATAGAATAGGGTTTATGGGTTGTTATCTGTATGATATATGCAGATGGTGCATGGGCTATTAATAACATTTGCACTGGTTAGGTAGTTTTTAAAAGGATATTCTGTTTAGCAACCTTTAATATGTTAACTTGGATTTTATGAAGTTTTCATACAAAAGTATATGAATTGTAAGAACAAACTTCATTATCCAATTGTTTTTTAATAACTGTTTTATTATTTTAGTTCCTGGCTGAGAAGTGGTGGAATCAATTCCCACAGCAAGCTTTTTATTCTACTATGTGACCCAGTAACCACTATCATCACGAAACGCTTTGAATTATTTAAAGCATCATTATAGCTCTGTACATAACAGACATTGCTGAAAATATTTTCCATATTTTGTTTTCTATAAAGCAGGAAGGAGCCTTAGATATTGAAACAAAGCACTGATAGGAGGTCTTAATTTCAAATTGCACCCCACTACTACATATACCCTTTCTGGATGTGTAAGGCCAGGCTGGATAAATCCAAAGCCGGAATCAATATTGATGGAAGAAATATCAACAGCTTCAGATACGCCGATAATACTACTCATATGGCTGATAGTGAGGAGGACCTATTGAGGAGGGTAAAAGAAGAGAATTGAAAAGATGGCCTGCTGCTCAATGTTAAGAAGACAAAGATCATGACAAACAGCAATCTAAATTCCTGGCAAATAGATGGGGAAGATGTGGAGGCAGTGACAGGTTTCATTTTCCTGGGATACAAGATCTCTTTAGATGGTGACTATAGTCATGAAAGTAAAAGATGTTTTCTTCTGGGGAGGAGCTATGGCAAGCTTGAACAAGCTAGTAAAAAGTAAAGATAATGCATGGCTAAAGATGTGGTGCACTAAGGAGGGGTTTGGGTTTTTAGAGCACTGGCATGACTTCTCACTTCGGTACAATCTCTACAGGAGGGATGGATTACACCTTAATGAAGGAGCTTTTGTGCTAGGGTATAGGATGGTAGAAAGGCTGGAGCAGTTTTTAAACTAGTAGGTGGGGGGGACTAGATATAAGTAATGGGGTAGAAAGTGTAGAGGGTATAAGGGATGAATTAACAACTCATAGGGGAGGAAATGAGGAGGGGTAGTATAGTCAATAGGGAGGTATTACTAAGTAACTCAAGTATAGTGACAGGCACCACCAAATGACAAACTCATAACATAAGGTGTATGCTTGCTAATGCCAGAAGCTTGCCAGGGAAATGGGAGAGTTAGAATTATTAGTGATTAATGTAAAATGTAATTTAATAGGCATTACTGAAATATGGTGGGATGAATCTCATGGCTGGACTGTTAATCTGGATGGTTATAACCTATTTAGGAAAGATAGGGGCAATGGTAAAATAGGAGGAGGGATTTGTCTGTATGTTAAGCCTGAATTTAAGCCTATAGTCAGAGGAGATATTTATGGTGGAACTAGTGGTACTGTTGAATGTTTGTGGGTAGAGTTAAATAGCGGTGCAGCAAATTCCAAAAGAATATTATAGGCGTATGCTATAAACCCCCAAATATAGCTGATAGTGAGGGAATACAATTATTGTTACAGATTGGTAATGCAGCTACGCATGGGCAAGTTCTAATAATGGGAGATTTTAATTACCCTATAATAATCTGGATAAATGAGACCAGCAGTTCAGCTTAGGGGGCAGGTTCTTGAGTACACTCAGGGATCATTATCTGGCCCAGGTTATACAAGAGCCTACTAGAAATTAGGCTATCTTGGATTTAGTTATCCCAAATAATATTGATATAGTATCAAATGATGGAATGGGGCAACCTTTGGGAAACAGTGATCACAACACATTCTCATTTGAAATTGAATTAAAAAAACAAAATTTTAAGGGGCCAACAAAAACTCTTAATTTTAAAAGGGCAGATTTTAACGGTTTAAGGGCAGCAATACATAGTATAGACTGGGACAAAGAACTGGCAGGTAAAAATACTAAACAGAAATGGACAACATTTAAATCCTTACTAAATATACATAAACATTGGCATATACCGTGTGGGAATAAAAGTAAAAGGAGTAAATCCCATCCAATGTGCCTTAACAATGATTTAAAGATCAAGATACGGAGTAAAAAACAGGCATTTACATTATACAGACAAGAGGGGACAGAGACTGCTTTACATGAGTACAAGGAAATCAACAAGGCTTGCAAAAGGGCTATTAGACTGGCTAAAATAGAAAATGAAAAATGAATTGCAAAAGAGAGTAAGACTAACCCTAAAATATTTTTTAAGTATATTAATGGGAAGTAGGCAAGGAAGGAAGCTATAGGAACATTACAATGTGACACAGGCCGTCTGAAAACTAGTGACCAGAAAAAGGCAGATGAGCTAAATAGGTTCTTTTCTTCAGTATACACAAGGGAGGTACCAATGGTTGGGACACAGCAACATAATGGGGCTTCACCAAATTACTGGTTAACGCAGGAAGAAATTCAAAAGAGGTTGGAAAAAATAAATGTTAATAAAGCCCCGGGTCCTGATGGAATACATCCAAGGGTACTGAGGGTACTGGGTTCTGTAATAGCCAAACCATTATATTTCATTTGTCAAGATTCACTCAACAAAGGGTCTCTACCAGATGACTGGAGAAAAGCAGATGTGATACCTACCAATATTTAAAAAGGTAGCAAGAGCAAATCCGGGGAATTATAGACCAGTGAGCCTCACTTCTGTAGTGGGAAAGCTTTTAGAAGGGTTAATAAGGGATAATATACAAGAATATGTCTATTTGAATAGGATTATAAGTAGGAGTCAACATGGATTTATGAGGGATAGGTCATGTCAAACAAATCTAATTAGTGTCTATGGGGAGGTTAGTAGGAACTTGGATCAAGGCAACTCAGTTGATGTAGTCTATTTGGATTTTGCAAATGCCTTTGATTGAGTGCCACATGGGAGACTATTGTGCAAACTAAGGGATGCAGGAATTACAGTAAATATCTGCTCATGGATTGAGAGCTGGCTAAAAGACAGGAAGCAAATGGTTGTTATAAATAGAACATACACTGATTGGACTAATGTGGTAAGCGGGGTTCCTCAGGGTTCAGTATTAGGTCCTCTCCTTTTTAACATATTTATTAATGACTTAGAGGTGTGACTGGAAAGTAGTGTCTTCATTTTTGCTGATGACACAAAGTTGTGCAAGGTAATTAAATCAGATAATGATGTACTTTCCCTCCAAAGGGATTTACATAAAATTGAGGAATGGGCATCTAAATGGCAGATGAGATTTAATATGAATAAATGTAAAGTTATGCATCTGGGAAGGAAAAATATACATGCAATTTGTAATCTTAATTGAGCAAATATAAGGGTATCAGATATTGAAAGGGATTTGGGAGTACTTGGGGAGAACCACCTAGGTAACAGTGCTCAAAGCCAAGCAGCAGCTGCAAAGGCAAATAAAATATTAGCATGTATTAAGAAGGGTATAGAAGCCAGGGAAGCAAATATAATTCTGCCACTATACAAATCTCTAGTACGCCCTCATTTGGAATATGGAGTACAATTTTGGACACCACTTTATAAAAAGGACATTTTAGAGCTGGGAAAGGTACAGAGGAGGGCAACAAAACAAATTAGGGGAATGGAGGGGCTAAGTTATGAAGAAAGACTAACCAAATTAAGCTTATTTTCTCTAGAAAAAAAGGCGTCTAAGAAGATATATGATTACATTATATAAATACATCCAGGGTCAGTATAAAGAGTTGCCAAGGGAGCTTTTTGTACCAAGAGGTTTTCAACTGACAAGAGGACATCCCTTGAGGTTAGAAGTAAAAAGATTCCACCTTAAAGAAAGAAAATGGTTCTTCACAGTAAGGGAGGTTAATCTGTGGAATTCTCTACCAGAGGAGGTGGTGACAGCGGATTCAATAGATAACTTTAAAAGGGGACTGTATTTATTTCTAATTAAGAAGGGAATTCAGGGTTATCCTGGATAATTAGAGAGAGTGTATTGATCCAGGGAGAAATCTCATCGCCAGTATCTGGGGTCAGGAAGTACAGTATATACTCGAGTATAAGCCGAGTTTTTCAGCCCTTTTTTAAGGCTAAAAAGGGCCCCCTCGGCTTATACTCGAGTCACTCTCCCCCCCCGTGTCTCTCTAACCCCCCCGTGTCTCTCTAACCCCCCCGTGTCTCTCTATCCACCCCCCCATGTCTCTCTAACCCCCCCTGTCTCTCTAACCCCCTGTGTCTCTCTAAACCCCCCTGTGTCTCTCTAAAACCCCCCATGTCTCTTTCCCTCCCCCCTCCTCATCCTCAAACCCTCTCCTCATTCTAAACCCCCCCTCCTCACTTTACCCCTATAAATACCCCCCCCCCCCTTCCCCTCACTAACCTCCATCTGCAGCTTCTGCTCCGGTCTCCGCTCTTTCCGGCGTCTTGCCCCGCCAATGCTAATGACATGGCGAGCATGTGACGTCACGTCATTAGCATATACTGGGTGCCGACGTCGGGGTAAAGTGAGGAGGGGGTTTAGAATGAGGAGGGGGTGGAGGATGAGGAGGGGGGGTATAGTTGAGGAGGGAGGTTGAGGAGGGAGGTTGAGGAGGGGGTTGAGGATGGGGGGTTGTGGATGAGGATGGGTGGTTGAGGTTGAGGAGGGAGGTTGATGAGGGGCTTGAGAATGGGGGGGTTGAGGATGAGGAGGGAGGTTGAGGATGAGGAGGGAGGTTGAGAATGAGGAGGGGGTTGAGGATGAGGAGGGGGTTGAGGATGGGGGGTTGATGTTGAGGAGGGAGGTTGAGGAGGGGGGGTGAGGTTGAGGAGGGAGGTTGAGGAGGGAGGTTGAGGAGGGGGTTGAGGATGGGGGGTTGAAGATGAGGATGGGGGGTTGAGGATGAGGAGGGAGGTTGAGGAGGGAGTTGAGGATGAGGAGGGAGGTTGAGGTTGGGGAGGTTGAGATTGAGGAGGGAGGTTGAGGAGGGGGTTGAGGATGAGGATGGGGGCTTAAGGTTGAGGAGGGAGGTTGAGGAGGGGGGTTGAGGTTGAGGAGGGAGGTTGAGGTTGAGGAGGGAGGTTGAGGAGGGGGTTGAGGATGGGGGGGTTGAGGATGAGGATGGGGGTTGAGGTTGAGGAGGGAGGTTGAGGAGGGAGTTGAGGATGAGGAGGGAGGTTGAGGTTGGGGAGGTTGAGATTGAGGAGGGAGGTTGAGGAGGGGGTTGAGGATGAGGATGGGGGCTTAAGGTTGAGGAGGGAGGTTGAGGAGGGGGGTTGAGGTTGAGGAGGGAGGTTGAGGTTGAGGAGGGAGGTTGAGGAGGGGGTTGAGGATGGGGGGGTTGAGGATGAGGATGGGGGTTGAGGTTGAGGAGGGAGGTTGAGGACGGGGTTGAGGATGAGGAGGGAGGTTGAGGTTGGGGAGGTTGAGGTTGAGGAGGGAGGTTGAGGAGGGGGTTGAGGATGGGGGGGTTGAGGATGAGGATGGGGGGTTGAGGAGGGAGGTTGAGGAGGGGGTTGAGGATGAGGAGGGGGGTTGAAGAGGGAGGTTGAGGATGAGGAGGGAGGTTGAGGATGAGGAGGGGGGTTGAGGTTGAGGAGGGGGTTGAGGATGAGGAGGGGGGTTGAGGATGGGGGGGTTGAGGTTGATGAGGGAGGATGAGGAGGGGGTTGAGGATGGGGGGTTGATGTTGAGGAGGGAGGTTGAGGAGGGGGGGTGAGGTTGAGGAGGGAGGTTGAGGAGGGAGGTTGAGGAGGGGGTTGAGGATGGGGGGTTGAAGATGAGGATGGGGGGTTGAGGATGAGGAGGGAGGTTGAGGAGGGAGTTGAGGATGAGGAGGGAGGTTGAGGTTGGGGAGGTTGAGATTGAGGAGGGAGGTTGAGGAGGGGGTTGAGGATGAGGATGGGGGCTTAAGGTTGAGGAGGGAGGTTGAGGAGGGGGGTTGAGGTTGAGGAGGGAGGTTGAGGTTGAGGAGGGAGGTTGAGGAGGGGGTTGAGGATGGGGGGGTTGAGGATGAGGATGGGGGTTGAGGTTGAGGAGGGAGGTTGAGGACGGGGTTGAGGATGAGGAGGGAGGTTGAGGTTGGGGAGGTTGAGGAGGGAGGTTGAGGAGGGGGTTGAGGATGGGGGGGTTGAGGATGAGGATGGGGGGTTGAGGAGGGAGGTTGAGGAGGGGGTTGAGGATGAGGAGGGGGGTTGAAGAGGGAGGTTGAGGATGAGGAGGGAGGTTGAGGATGAGGAGGGGGTTGAGGTTGAGGAGGGGGTTGAGGATGAGGAGGGGGGTTGAGGATGGGGGGGTTGAGGTTGATGAGGGAGGTTGAGGAGGGGGTTGAGGATGAGGAGGGGGGTTGAGGATGAGGAGGGAGGTTGAGGAGGGAGGTTGAGGATGAGGAGGGAGGTTGAGGAGGGAGGATGAGGAGGGGGGTTGAGGAGGGGGTTGAAGAGGGAGGTTGAGAATGAGGAGGGGGTTGAGCAGGGTGATAAGGGAGGGGGGAAGAGACACAGGGAAGGGAGAGGGGGGAAGAGACATAGGGAAGAGAGAGGGGTGAAGAGACACAAGGGAGGGAGAGGGGAGAAGAGACACAGGGGAGAGAGAGGGGGGACACAAGAAAAGGGCACACAAGAGGGGGAGGGCACAAGAGGGACACAGGGGGCAGCACATTTCCCACCCTCGGCTTATACTCGAGTCACTCATTTTTCCCAGTATTTTGTGGCAAAATAGGTGCCTCGGCTTATACTCGGCTTATACTCAAGTATATATGTTAATTACTTTTTTTTCCCATTGAGACGATTGGCTAAGTTTCACTTGGGTTTTCTTTTCTGTTTGCTTTCCGCTGGATTAATTACTAAATAAAAAAAATAATAAAAAAAGTTGATTAATAATTAATTACCAATTAACAACCAATTAATTAAAAATTAATCCACATATTGCAGATCGGAGGAGATCTTAAAAGGTTGAACTTGATGGACTTAAAGTCTTTTTTCAATCTTAATTACTATATAACTATGTAACTATGTAATATACGGATGTGAGAGCTGGACCATAAAAAAGTCTGAGCGCTGTAGAATTGACGCCTTTGAATTGTGGTGTTTTGGAAACTTCTTAGAGTTCCTTGGACTGCAATAAGATCGAGTAAATCCATACTTCAGGAAAACAAGACACACTGTTCACTGGAAGGTATGATCATGAGGCTAAAGCTCAAACATTTGGCCATATCATGAGATGGCAAGATTCCCTAGAGAAGACTCTGATGCTGGGAAAGATTGAAGGCATAAGGAAGAAGGGGAAGGTGGATAGATGAAGATCATGGAAGAATTGAACTTAATGAAGCTCTGAGAGGCAATGACCGACAGATGTACCTAGCATGCTGCAATCCATAGGGTCACAGAGAGTTGAACATGACTGAACGACTAAACAACAACTATATATAGCTGTTTTTAATAATAAATATATTAAAGGTTGTGTTCTACTTTCTCAAAATGTCCATTGTTAATCATCAGTATTAGTATTAGCGTGAATGTTACCTATTTTGTTTTTTTGCAAAATACATGTTTGGAAAGTACTGGGAACTTCATTGTCTACCATTGTTTACACATATTGTCAAAATGCCAATGTTACCTGAACATGAAGTACCTCAAAATGACGTAAACTGGAATGCTTAATGAGAGTGTCATGCAATTGATATGACATAAATATTACACTGTATAGATTAATATAGTTTCTAAATATTACAATGTATAGATTAATTGAAATCAAAGATAAATGTATCGACAAGTATATGCTGTGCGCAGAAATAGCATTTATTGGTATAGAAGTAAATATCAAGGCTAAACAATTATAAATGTTTACACTTGTGAGCTTTGATATTTTGTTAGATCACAATACAATCTACCTAATATATATTACAATCTCTTTCGGATGATTGGATAACAATTAGTCTTAACACACTTCATATTTGGTTAGATCAATAACGAGATCAATAAGTAGTGTATATAAATTTATCAAATGTGGATTAACTAATTTTTTTGATACAATCTATATTCGGTTAGTTCAATATAGGAGTATATAAACGTATATATAATCTTATAAAGTTTGGTTAGAAGACTGTCTATCGTTGGTTAGTGCAATGCAGAAATGATATGCAGAGTTTATAAACAGCTGTCTATTTGTTACGGTATATATGATATTAATAATTAGCAATATAACCTATTACTCTATGAAAGCAGTAAAATATGGTATAATAATTTATATGGCAGTTAGAATATAGAAATATATATTGAAGCAATATGTATAAAAATTGGTTATATTGTATCTGAGATTGCAAGCTAATTAGCCTTTGTGTTTAGGTATTGGTAAGCTATTATTTGGTTACTGGTCTTACATCAAAATTGATTGCATTTAATTTCCCAAATATTGGTCAATTCAATCAATAATGATGTAAAGTATTCACCGTAGTTTTGTAATCTAAAGGGTTGGGTTCTGGTAATCAGAATTTGGACCATAGTAAAAATAACATTGACAAGAAGAAACATCTTTATAATGTCACTATTCCTGTATGAAACATAAATGTTATTAATGTTAACCATAATAAGCCAAATATTATACAAAAGTTAGAAACAGGACAGACACATCACATCACATATATAGTTGTGAGCAGCAGAAAATGTTGCTAACGCTGACATCATAAAGGGGGCGTGGCTATGATGTAAGTGGGGGTGGGCCTAACACCTGATCTTAACAGAAGCGTGGCGGCCATTTGCATTTCAGAGAAAGACAGCAAAGTGAGAGAGGGAGACAGGTACAGAGAGAGAGGGAGACAGCTACAGAGAGAGAAGAAGACAGGTACAGAGAGAGAAGAAGACATGTACAGAGAGAGAGGGAGACAGGTACAGAGAGAGAGGGAGACAGGTACAGAGAGAGAGGGAGACAGGTACAGAGATGGAGATAGGTACAGAGAGGGAGAGAGACAGGTACAGAGAGAGAGGGAGACAGGTACAGAGATGGAGACAGGTACAGAGAGGGAGAGAGACAGGTACAGAGAGAGAGGGAGACAGGTACAGAGATGGAGACAGGTACAGAGAGGGAGAGAGACAGGTACAGAGAGAGAGGGAGACAGGTACAGAGATGGAGACAGGTACAGAGAGGGAGAGAGACAGGTACAGAGAGAGAGGGAGACAGGTACAGAGATGGAGACAGGTACAGAGAGGGAGAGAGACAGGTACAGAGAGAGAGGGAGACAGGTACAGAGATGGAGACAGGTACAGAGAGGGAGAGAGACAGGTACAGAGAGAGAGGGAGACAGGTACAGAGATGGAGACAGGTACAGAGAGGGAGAGAGACAGGTACAGAGAGAGAGGGAGACAGGTACAGAGAGAGAGGGAGACAGGTACAGAGAGGGAGACAGGTACAGAGATGGAGACAGGTACAGAGAGGGAGACAGGTACAGAGATGGAGACAGGTACAGAGAGAGAGGGAGACAGGTACAGAGAGAGAGGGAGACAGGTACAGAGAGAGAGGGAGACAGCTACAGAGAGAGAAGAAGACAGGTACAGAGAGAGAAGAAGACATGTACAGAGAGAGAGGGAGACAGGTACAGAGAGAGAGGGAGACAGGTACAGAGAGAGAGGGAGACAGGTACAGAGAGAGAGGGAGACAGGTACAGAGATGGAGACAGGTACAGAGAGGGAGAGAGACAGGTACAGAGAGAGAGGGAGACAAGTACAGAGATGGAGACAGGTACAGAGAGGGAGAGAGACAGGTACAGAGAGAGAGGGAGACAGGTACAGAGAGAGAGGGAGACAGGTACAGAGAGGGAGACAGGTACAGAGATGGAGACAGGTACAGAGAGGGAGACAGGTACAGAGATGGAGACAGGTACAGAGATGGAGACAGGTACAGAGAGAGAGGGAGACAGGTACAGAGAGAGAGGGAGACAGGTACAGAGAGAGAGGGAGTCAGGTACAGAGAGAGAGGGAGACATAAAGAGAATTACAGAGCAAGAGCACACACAGACAGTGAGGGAGTACAAAGACAGCGCAGAGAGAGTTCACAGATAGAGCGCACAGAGAGAGAGTGCAGAGAGATTGACAAAGAGAGTGAGGGGTACAGAGACAGAGATTGCACATAGGGTGCAGATAGAGAAAGCGCACACGCAGAGAGCATGCCCAGCCGCTACATCTACACATTATATAGTAATAATAATAATAATAATGCACAAGACCATGCCCAGCCGGTACATCTACACATTATATAGTAATAATAATAATAATATTAATGCACAAGAGCATGCCCAGCCGGTACATCTACACATTATATAGTAATAATAATAATAATAATAATGCACAAGAGCATGCCCAGCCGGTACATCTACACATTATATAGTAATAATAATAATAATAATAATGCACAAGAGCATGCCCAGCCGGTACATCTACACATTATATAGTAATAATAATAATAATAATAATGCACAAGAGCATGCCCAGCCGGTACATCTACACATTATATAGTAATAATAATAATAATAATGCACAAGAGCATGCCCAGCCGGTACATCTACACATTATATAGTAACTAGCGAATTGCCCGTCAAAAAATTACGGCAATGAAATTGTAAGGTAGCTAATGCTGTTCAGTGTGTAATAATGAAATATATAATACATGAATAAATGAATATACTTTACCTATTTTAAAGCATTGTGTGGAAGAGCTGTGAATGTGTTTTGATGTTGCTGCAGCATTAGTGGTGTGGATCTGCTGTGTAAGCGTGCTGAATGTGTGCAGTATAACACTGTGCGTGCGCGAGGCCAAACCGTTGTCGTGTACTTCCGCATTGGCGTAAAATGGCGAGTAATGTGTGGTATACGTTTGTATCGGAATATCCGTAGGTGTTCTGTGGTGTTTTGCGAGTTTCTTGTGGTGTTTTGCGAGTTTAGAGTGCTGTAGCCTCGTTTTCGTTTTGTTCGGCGGCCATTTTTTCTCTCGCTTCAAATATTTTTTAGTCTCTAAACTGTTTTATTTGGAGTAAAATCGAGGTGTAAGTTGTATTTTTGAGGTGCTGGGTGCTCCCTCTTGGTGTAGGTAAGTTTTTTATGTATGTGGTGTGTGTATGTATTGTGTTTTAAATTTTGTAATGTTCGCGAGTTGCGTCCGAGTGTTGCGAGTCCGTAATGTGTGTGAACGTGTGTCGTATGTTGTTTGCGAGTGTCGTAATGTGTGTGTCGTACTGTTTGGGTTGCGACGTGAAGTTTGCGAGGGTCGCAGTTGCTGGCATGGAGCGCCTTCGGCGCTCCATGCCAGCAACTGCGGCCCTCGCTTTGCGAGGTCCTCAGGTGCTGGCATGGAGCGCCTACGGCGCTCCATGCCAGCAACTGAGTCCCTCGCTTTGCGAGGGTCCTCAGTTGCTGGCAAGGAGCGCCTTCAGCGCTCCATGCCAGCAACTGAGACCCTCGGGCAGTGCCCTCGCTTCGCGAGCCCGCAGCATTAGCAACAACTCGTACGCTCACAACTATATATGTGATTACTATATAATGTGTAGATGTACCGTCTGGGCATGCTCTTGTGCATTATTATTATTATTATTATTATTACTATATAATGTGTAGATGTACCGGCTGGGCATGCTCTTGTGCATTATTATTATTATTATTACTATATAATGTGTAGATGTACCGGCTGGGCATGCTCTTGTGCATTATTATTATTATTATTATTACTATATAATGTGTAGATGTACCGGCTGGGCATGCTCTTGTGCATTATTATTATTATTATTATTACTATATAATGTGTAGATGTACCGGCTGGGCATGCTCTTGTGCATTATTATTATTATTATTATTACTATATAATGTGTAGATGTACCGGCTGGGCATGCTCTTGTGCATTAATATTATTATTATTATTACTATATAATGTGTAGATGTACCGGCTGGGCATGGTCTTGTGCATTATTATTATTATTATTACTATATAATGTGTAGATGTACCGGCTGGGCATGCTCTCTGCGTGTGCGCTTTCTCTATCTGCACCCTATGTGCAATCTCTGTCTCTGTACCCCTCACTCTCTTTGTCAATCTCTCTGCACTCTCTCTCTGTGCGCTCTATCTGTGAACTCTCTCTGCGCTGTCTTTGTGCTCCCTCACTGTCTGTGTGTGCTCTTGCTCTGTAATTCTCTTTATGTCTCCCTCTCTCTCTGTACCTGACTCCCTCTCTCTCTGTACCTGTCTCCCTCTCTCTCTGTACCTGTCTCCCTCTCTCTCTGTACCTGTCTCCATCTCTGTACCTGTCTCCATCTCTGTACCTGTCTCCCTCTCTCTCTGTACCTGTCTCTCTCCCTCTCTGTACCTGTCTCCATCTCTGTACTTGTCTCCCTCTCTCTCTGTACCTGTCTCTCTCCCTCTCTGTACCTGTCTCCATCTCTGTACCTGTCTCCCTCTCTCTCTGTACCTGTCTCCCTCTCTCTCTGTACCTGTCTCCCTCTCTCTCTGTACCTGTCTCCCTCTCTCTCTGTACATGTCTTCTTCTCTCTCTGTACCTGTCTTCTTCTCTCTCTGTAGCTGTCTCCCTCTCTCTCTGTACCTGTCTCCCTCTCTCTCTGTACCTGTCTCCCTCTCTCTCTGTACCTGTCTCCATCTCTGTACCTGTCTCCCTCTCTGTACCTGTCTCCATCTCTGTACCTGTCTCCCTCTCTGTACCTGTCTCCCTCTCTCTCTGTACCTGTCTCCCTCTCTCTCTGTACCTGTCTCTCTCCCTCTCTGTACCTGTCTCCATCTCTGTACCTGTCTCCCTCTCTCTCTGTAGCTGTCTCTCTCCCTCTCTGTACCTGTCTCCATCTCTGTACCTGTCTCCCTCTCTCTCTGTACCTGTCTCTCTCCCTCTCTGTACCTGTCTCCATCTCTGTACCTGTCTCCCTCTCTCTCTGTACCTGTCTCTCTCCCTCTCTGTACCTGTCTCCATCTCTGTACCTGTCTCCCTCTCTCTCTGTACCTGTCTCTCTCCCTCTCTGTACCTATCTCCATCTCTGTACCTGTCTCCCTCTCTCTCTGTACCTGTCTCCCTCTCTCTCTGTACCTGTCTCCCTCTCTCTCTGTACATGTCTTCTTCTCTCTCTGTACCTGTCTTCTTCTCTCTCTGTAGCTGTCTCCCTCTCTCTCTGTACCTGTCTCCCTCTCTCACTTTGCTGTCTTTCTCTGAAATGCAAATGGCCGCCACGCTTCTGTTAAGATCAGGTGTTAGGCCCACCCCCACTTACATCATAGCCACGCCCCCTTTATGATGTCAGCGTTAGCAACATTTTCTGCTGCTCACAACTATATATGTGATAATAATAATAATAATAATAATGCACAAGAGCATGCCCAGACGGTACATCTACACATTATATAGTAATCACATATATAGTTGTGAGCGTACGAGTTGTTGCTAATGCTGCGGGCTCGCGAAGCGAGGGCACTGCCCGAGGGTCTCAGTTGCTGGCATGGAGCGCTGAAGGCGCTCCTTGCCAGCAACTGAGGACCCTCGCAAAGCGAGGGACTCAGTTGCTGGCATGGAGCGCCGTAGGCGCTCCATGCCAGCACCTGAGGACCTCGCAAAGCGAGGGCCGCAGTTGCTGGCATGGAGCGCCGAAGGCGCTCCATGCCAGCAACTGCGACCCTCGCAAACTTCACGTCGCAACCCAAACAGTACGACACACACATTACGACACTCGCAAACAACATACGACACACGTTCACACACATTACGGACTCGCAACACTCGGACGCAACTCGCGAACATTACAAAATTTAAAACACAATACATACACACACCACATACATAAAAAACTTACCTACACCAAGAGGGAGCACCCAGCACCTCAAAAATACAACTTACACCTCGATTTTACTCCAAATAAAACAGTTTAGAGACTAAAAAATATTTGAAGCGAGAGAAAAAATGGCCGCCGAACAAAACGAAAACGAGGCTACAGCACTCTAAACTCGCAAAACACCACAAGAAACTCGCAAAACACCACAGAACACCTACGGATATTCCGATACAAACGTATACCACACATTACTCGCCATTTTACGCCAATGCGGAAGTACACGACAACGGTTTGGCCTCGCGCACGCACAGTGTTATACTGCACACATTCAGCACGCTTACACAGCAGATCCACACCACTAATGCTGCAGCAACATCAAAACACATTCACAGCTCTTCCACACAATGCTTTAAAATAGGTAAAGTATATTCATTTATTCATGTATTATATATTTCATTATTACACACTGAACAGCATTAGCTACCTTACAATTTCATTGCCGTAATTTTTTGACGGGCAATTCGCTAGTTATAAATATTTCTCTGCTGTTCAATTCAACATTTGTAGCATATAATTACTATGGGCCTCATTCTATTATCGGCCGTAGGAGATGCGGGCAGGCTGTTTGCCTATGCTATTCCCTTCCGGCCGGGGACTCCGGCAGGCTTGCGGCTGGCGCCTTGTTATCCCTTGCGGCCGCACACGCCGGAGGAAAGCCTTTGATCTTAAATGGCCACAGGAGTTTCGGCCGCAAGAAAATCCCGGTTGCTATTCAGTTGCTCCAGGAACCCTCTCTGCAAGGCTAAAACCGAGCCGCAGCTTACTTGTAGCAAAAAGGTCCCGCAGGCACACAATTAAGCACATAATAAAGCTATCCTGCACTCTGAGGAGACAATAAAGTGATTGTAGGTGTTAGCATTCATAGCACAACATTCCCCTACACTCAAATACATAAATAATTTTTATTTTAATTCATGTCAAATATCCGTGGACAAAGTCCCAAGGGCTTGGAGCACCTCAGACCTGCCCATGCTGCGGGCCGGAAAATAAACAGTTAATGAAATATTGGATTTGGGCTGATGTGCAAGCTTGAGAGGGGGTTGCTATTAATCCTCATGTCCCCCATTATGATCCCTAACATTTACAGAGCTTTACAGTGCCGTCTTGAATTTATATTTGCTTTTAAAGTTTTCTGAGCTTGCGGCCGGTTGCAAGATATGTGGCCGGCCGTGAGGGGGATATCCTTGCGGCGGCGTCTATTTGAATTGCAAGGTAAAGGGAGCCCTGCAAGGAATCGCAGCTTTGCGTCCGTTTTACGGCCGATAATAGAATGAGGCCCTCTGGGTCTCGCAATGGCAAGAATTTGCAATTAACTTACTTTGGGTCACTGTCTCATTTGGCAAATCTCAGCTCTGTGAACTTCCTAGAACATTGTCCTGAGAGCCATGCATGGAGAATTGTGGAGGTTGTTGTTTTGTGTGTATTTGAGCATGCTTTGTAAGAACCATTGTAAGTACTACAATTCAGCCAATCAGACATTAGTATAGTTATTCCCACCCCAAGGTGTAGAACGTCCTTCAAGTAGCTATTTGTAACATACAGTGTATGTTCTATGTCTGTTTTAATACATTTTAATATTATTTAGAAAATGTATTTATTTTTTCATAAATTATTGCTGATAAAAAAAAAGATTATCTGTAGCTCAGCAAACAAAGAGGCAGAAAAAGCAAAGCAAGGGGCATTTACTGGAATATTTTAATACACATAAAGCAATTGAAGAACAGGGAAAAGCATACCCACGGCAAAGCATAGTGGAGGGAAAGGGGTTTTGCCCTGCCTAGAGACAAGGGAGGTTGTTTGAATTGATTGGTGGAGCATGGGGAAGGAGGAGTGGTATATAAGGTGAAGGGGAGGAGGAATGCAGCACAGTGGAGGGGAACACATGAAAAAGGGTGAAAAGGTTATGGAAGACAATGGAAAGAAAGACTGTCACAGCTAGGTGGGAGTGCTTGCCCAAGGGACCCTGAGAGGTGGATCGAGTACAGGTGGGTGGGCAAGCACTGACGAGGTGTTCTGTTGGTTATAGATATATATACTTTGGTTATATATATATATATATATATATATATATATATATATATATATATATATATATATATATATATATATATATATGATGTTTAATGTTTTCATTAATAAAGAAATGAGATTCCATCATTTGTTCAAATTGGCAGACAACGGAATCCCAGGTTTGATAGTGCAAGGGTCATGACTATACTCTTGTTGAAACTATTACACATTATATAAACTCTAACACAAAAGTTGAATTTTCTGAAAAACTGCTTAGGAAAAGTTATCCAAAATGAACTTACTAGGTGCTACAAAGCAGAAAATTTTAGCAAATCCAAGCTCAGCCAAATACTACTCATTTATCCTAGACTGCACACCCTGATGTTAGGCATACTGAACAAATGATAATGATTATACATTAGGTTGATGTAATCAAAACATCAGATAATGAGATGTCTGAGCCTGAGGTTATCATAAAAGAACATCATAATTTGATCTACTACAGGTGCCTTTATCACAGAAACTCTTTTTAGACAGCTTTAGCGAATGGGATTACCAATTGAGAATCTATGTGGATAAAGTTATGATAATGGAAGTAACATAAATAGCAAAGAAAATAGTGTACAAAAGAGAGTCCTGCACATAAACACAAGTGCCTTTTTTTGTTCCCTACAACTATTTAAACTTGGTAACCAATGATGCCGATAATTGTTTTCTGGAAGCAACTAGTTTCGTCAGTTTGGTTCAACAGATCTATCATTTTTTCTGCATGTGCTCATTGTTTGCAAATTCAAAGTAGTTGTTTATTAGACATAACTGTTAGGGCATTGAGTGAAACGAAGGGGAAAGTGGAAAAGATGCCTTGAAACCACAGAGTTATCATATTGGTGGTATATAAGATGCTTTATCAGAGATCTTTGATGACACAAGCCTAAAAGGTTTATCTGGAATCATGAGTGTAGGAACTGGGGGAGATGGGGGGGACAAATCCCCACCAGATTTTTATATGTATGCATGTATGTAAATATAAGCTATTATATGCCCTGTGTATACAATGAGCTGTATCCCCACCCCCCCCCCACCCCCCACCCCAGAATTATTATGGCCCCAACACCCCCATCTGTAATTCACTACCAAAATTGAAACTAAGGCTGATGCAATTTGTAATTTAAAGTTTGTGGTATCCCTTGTTACATGGTACAACATCCTTAATGTCAATCTTACAATCAAGCTACTACAAAATAAGGAAAATGATTTAAATTAATCTACAAACCAACTGCAGATGACCAAGAATTACATTGTGGGATGCAGGTGTGATGAGGGCTTTAAACAAGTTTTGATAGTGGCTATTGCGATTGCAAAGGATCTAGAAGTACCACCAATCTTTGAAAAGAACAAGTTAGAAAAAGGAGAAAGAAACAGCAGTTTGAGTAAGAAGCCAAAGAAGGTTATCAAGATCCAAAGAAAAGCAAAGTAGGTATCTACTATGCTGTCTTAGACATACTCATACAATCTGTTGAAGCAATTCCAACAGATACAACAATATAATTCTATATTTGGCTTCCTGTATGATATATATACTATATCAACAAAGTGTAACACCTTCAAGGATTTGTAAAACGAATTGATGTTCAATGGAAACAAAGATATTTATGTTGAAGATCTGTGCAGCAATAGCTTGGAGACCTCCAAAGTTTATTCTGAAACAAGATATATTATGTCTTCAAACTGCAACAAAAACTTGTGGATAATGTGCCTAATGTATGATTGTTATCTCAGGATCAGGGTTGTCAACTCCTTCTGTACCAGTTAGTCAAATTATATATTGTCATACCCATGTCTTAATAATAATAAAAAAACAATACATTTGCAGCATTAAAACATCTTCAGCCTTATTAAATTGCGATTCGGCCAATTGAATAGGGCTCTATTTAAGCACATAGCATATTTTTTTTACAGAAGATTTGTAAAAAAATACGCTCTGTGCTTAAATGGAGCCCTATTCAATTGGCCAAATCGCAATTTAATAAGACTGCCTGTTTGCAGTGTTTAAAACATGCTCTTTTAAAGTGACGGTGCAATCTAATTTATTCAGGTCCATGAAGCAGGAAGAAGTAACAGCACTTAAGGCCTTATTTGTTTAAATATACAGGATATGGGATTCAGTTAACTGATTTGGCTTTGGTCGTAGCATTGTTTTTTATAGCACATAGATATTGTGTATTTATGAGGACAGCTTTCCAGAATGTACTTGTTTTGCTCCCACTAACCTAGTTCAGAGATGACCTAATACAGAATCAGAATATCTCATCCATACTGTGCAATCAATCACTGCTAATTGGCATAAAAAAATCAAAACTAGGCCTCCTCACGCTTGCTGCCTTTCTAATGTAATTGTTCACCTTTTAGAAAATAGGGTAAATCTATACGACATCCTAAGAGATTCATCTCCTCATTTAGATCCGAGTTACTCAATTTAAACCCTGACTGAGTACTTGCGTAATAGAAAATGGAATATATTTATGAACTAATATTATATGAACAGCTCCAGGGTCACTACTGGGTGTTGTCAAGGCAACTTTCATCCCAAGAAATGTACTGTTCAAATGAGGTTAAATGAAAGAATATTGACAACGTAGATTCAAATCATGTACCATACATTTAAAAAAATGGGTTGTAATTATTGCAAATGTATTTTGGTATGAAAAGTAAGGTAATTTATAATTGTTGTAGAAAACATGCATTAAATGTCTACTGCAGAATGAAAAAATATATAGGTTTAAAAACGTTAGGTCTGACTAACATTTTTAATCAGGGGAAAAAAAGCCATCAAATTAGTTTTTAATTAGTTAAAAAAATGTGATAGCTCTGCAGGACTTGAGGGGATCCATGATATATTGGCGGATGTCGTGTATCTGTGAGAGGGGGATTTACATTTACATTACCAGAAGGAATTGAGGTGTCTGCATCTGGGCCAATGAGGTGGAAGGGGTGTGGTATTAAACAAGGACTTTAGACTTCTCACTTCTCGCACCCCACCCTCTCACTGATAACTTAAAACACACACCCTCATCATCTAGCTCTTAGGATATGATGTAATAAACAAAAAAAAATGGATTCCTGTACTTATAAACAAAGTCTTCAAAAATTTAGACGTTCCATGAAAAAAAAAAAAATATATATATAGATCCTGCTCCATGCTGATGATAGCCAGTAAGCTTGAAACAGCTGTACATGGATTGGATACTCAGTCTGTGTTTATTCCAACCTTGGCTTTGCATTAAAGCTGTGTAATACAGCATGTATAAGCTTAAAGAAAGCCATGTTTGATAATGGCTACGGAATGAAGAGCGAGGCATTTGGGGGCATATTGGTGTGTCCCAGCTCAACTTCCCAGAATGCAGTGTAAAAACTGTTTTTCTCAGAACTCTGAGCTGGAAGCAGGTAATTTAACTTGCTTTAGACATTCAAATGTGAACACAAATGTACTTTTTATATATATATATAAATATAGTTTATATTAAGCAGAAGAGTAAGCAAAGCTCTCACTGTACAGAGTACAGAAAATGAATAGCACATTTATAGGCCGAACTGAAAGTCTAAAAATAAAAATAAGTTAGACATTTTTTCCTGCTCAGGTTTCCCAGAAATACAGTCATTGTACTGCCTTCTGGTGGGACTGGGCAGGGGCATGCAGATAAAATACAATTATATATATATATATATGTCCATGGCAATATTATAACTACTATTGTTAGTTTGGTACATTCTTGACAAGTGTCATTTTTCTTGAACTGCAGCGGTCATTTATAGTGGCAAAGCTAACTTGTAGAGTGTCAGAAAGTAGCTATTTGTAGAATATACAGTGCATCTCTATATTCGTTATAAGTATTACACTGTTTTGATGTATGGGAAGTATTCTGAATTTTGTACTAGGAGAGAATTTAAAGGGAATCAGCAAAGATTCCAATTTTGACAGAAATGAAAACTGTATCTATAAATAAGGATATTTGCAAATGGTATGTATTTAAAAAAATCGAAATTATTTTGAAATGCTTGACCTTGATTGTTACTATTTTAGGCAGCAATTACTTTCTCGCATCTGGTCATTTTATTGATTTTGGGTTATTAATGAGCTCTCACAATGAGGGGAAATTAGCAGGAAGAGCATGCCCAGGTGATTGAATTATCAGAATCTCTGAGGCTTCCAGCATTTTTAAATATTTGAGATTATTCTGACTGAACTAAATCCATTTGAAAATTTGTCTGACTAAACTATAAAAATCCCTCTTTATAGTTATTGTCAGGCTGGATTTTTCAGAGAAAAGAAGGTAATCATTTGGACTGTTGGTTGATGGTCAGGGCAGGAGAACACGGGAGGAAAGTGTCTGGAGAGAAGGCCGTTCTGGAGAGCTCATTATAGATAAGTCTTCCTCCCTGTGAGACCCCCGTCATGGCTCTCTCTTGACCAGCACTCCATTGCCTCCTCTGATTCCCAAATCTCTCTTCTTTTCAAAGTGACACCTCCAGCTGCCTGTGGCCCCCAACAGCTCATGCAGCCTATTTACGCCCAAGGCCTACTTCTGTCAAACTGCCTGTGTCTGCCTCTCCTGGCACCTTCCCACCTACCTCTCTTCCCCTTTCCATTTCTTCTATACCCTCAGCTCTCGTCTCCCCTTTCTTTTCTCTCCCCTTCACTCTCTCAATCGTCCTCCTTTTTGTTCACCTTTCTCTATTTCCCCCTTCTTTGCCTTTCCTCCCCATCTCCTCTCTCACCCTTAAGACAGTTACCTACCTTCTCTATATTTCTCCATTTTCTCTTCCCACCCTCCTCTATCTCCTCCGTCCCTCCTCTCACTCTACCCATTCTCTCTCATCCTTTTCTCTCTACCTACCCGTCCCCATTTCTTAATTTTTTCTCTCTTTCTATTCCCCTTCCTTCTCCTTCTCTCACCCCATTTTCACTTTTTAATATGCAATTTTCTTCCTCTTTATTCCCCCTCCTCTTACTCCACCCCATTCTCTCACCCCATGCAATTTACCCCATTCTCTCTTGTCTTTCATTCATTTTCCACACTTCACTATATTTCCTATTTCTCACTCCCTCTTCTCTCATTTCCCCTTCTCTCCTCTCTCCACTTGTTCTCCTTCCCCTCTTAACTCCCCCACCATTCTCCCTATTACCTCCACTCTGTCCATGTTCCTCACACTTTTGCGTCTCTCCCCCTTAACTCTCACATTATATGCTCTTATTGTCCCCCTTCTCTTAGTCCCTATTATCTCTCCTTCCCTTTTCCCCTCCTCCTCTCTTTATCCTAATCTCTCTTTCCTCCTCTCTCTTTCACTTCTGCTTTTTCCTACCCTCTCTCTCCCACCTCCACCATCCTCTTCCCTCTCTCCATCTCCTTTCTCTGCATCTATCTCCTTCTTTCCAATCACTCCCCTACTCTATATTTTTCATTTAATCTCTCTCCCATTTCCTTTCCCTCCTCTCTCCCACATTTCCACATTCTCTCTCTGGCATTCTCCCTCCATCCTCTATCTTACCTCCTCTCTCTCCATTCTTTCTTCCTGTGCTTCTCCTACTTCTACCTCTTTTCTTCCCCTCATCTCTCCTCCCTCTCCCCATTACCTATCTATCTTCCTTCTCTAACTCAAATATTTTATCTATCCTCTTCCCCTTCCCCTCCTCCTCTCTTGCCACCCTCTCTCTCATCTCACTCTGCTTTCTCTCACCCATCTTGTTATCTCTCCATCCATCTACCCCCTTTCTCTGTATCTCTCATCTTTCTCTCTCTCCACCTTTCTCTGTCTCCATACCCTTCTCTCTCTCGCTCCATTCCCTATATACCTTCTCTCTATTCACATTCTTTCCCTTTACTCTCCCTCTCTCCCCTTCTATTCCCTCTCTTTTCTCTCCAATTTTTCTCTGCTGAAACTCTCTCCCTCGCCTCTCTCCCTCCTCTGCATCTTTCTCTCACTTCACCATTTCTCATTCCATCCCCTTTCATTCCCTATTTATCTCTACTCTTCTTCTCTGCCTCTCCCGACTGCGTTATCCTCTATGTTCTCCTCTTCTTTCTGCTCTTAACAGTCTTTCATTATTTTTGTCATTCATGTTCAACTGCTTCTTCTCTCTCCTCTTTCTTTTTCTATGTTATCTCTTAATACATGGATGCAGGACAGGTACCTCTCAAGTTGGATGGTTTGCGCTTGTGAACAGCAATCTTTAAGTCTGACCACAGATTTTCTACTGGATTGAGGTCTGGGCTGTGACTAGGCCATTCCCACACATTTACATGCGTCCCCTTAAACCACTCAAGTGTTGCTTTAGCAGTGTGTTTGGGGTCATTGTCCTGCTGGAAGGTGAACCTCCGTCCTAGCCTCAAATCACGCACAGAGTGGTACAGGTTCTGCTCAAGAATACCCCTGTATTTAGCAACATCCATCTTTCCCTCAACTCTGACCAGTTTCCCAGTCCCGGCTGATGAAAAACAGCCCCACAGCATGATGCTGCCACCACCGTGTTTCACTGTGCGGTGCTGTCACTGCGTACCTGGTTGCTGCCAGTGGGGAGTCGCGATGAGCCCCCCGACCTCGCATCACTCCCCAGTACCTGACTCCTGCCAGTAGAAAAAGAGACAAAAGGGAGGGAGGGGGGAAAGAGACACGAGGGAGAGGGAGAAATAGAGCCGGGGAGGGGGTGAGAGACATAGGAGAGGGAGAGGGGGGAAGAGACACAGTGGAGGGAGAGAGGGAGTAAAGACACAGGTAAGGGAGAGAGGGGGAAGAGACACAGGGGAGGGAGAGAGGGGGAAAGAAAGATATGGGAGGGAGAGGGCTGAAAAGAGACAGAGGGGTGAGAGTCCCTGGGAAAGGGCAAGGGAAGAAGTGACACAGGGGTGGGAGGCGATTTGATGTGTTGGGTTTGCGCCAGACATAGTGTTTTCTTTGATGGCCAAAAAGTTAAATTTTATTCTCATCAGACCGGAGCACCTTCCTCCATACATTTTGGGAGTCCCCCACATGCCTTTTCGCAAACTCAAAACATGCCATTTTGTTTTTTGCTTAAAGTAATGGCTTTCTTCTGGCCACTCTGCCATACAGCCAAACTCTATGGAGCGTACAGCTTATTGTTCTCCTATGTACAGATACTCCAGTCTCTGCTGTGGAACTCTGCAGCTCCTCCAGGGTTACCTTAGGTCTCTGTGCTGCCTCTCTGATTAACGCCCTCCTTGTTCTTTCCATTTGGTTATGATAGATTTGATGGTGCTCCTGTGGATCATCAAAGATTTGGATATTTTATTATAACCTAACTCTGACTTGTACTTCTCAACAACATTGTCCCTTACTTGTTTGGAGAGTTTCTTGGTCTTCGTGGCAGTGTTTGGTTAGTGATGCCTCTTGCTTAGGTGTTGCAGCCTCTGGGGCCTTTCAAAAAAGGTGTGTATATGTAATGACAGATCATGTGACACTTAGATTGCACACAGGTGGACATCATTTCACTTATTATGTGACTTCTGAAGGTAATTGGTTGCACCTGAGCTTTTTATGGGCTTCATAACAAAGGGGGTGAATACATGCCAATTTTCTGTTTTCTATATCTAAAAAATAGTTTTATGTATATATTTTTCTTATTTCACTTCACCAACTTAGACTATTGTGTTCTGATCCATCACATAAAATTCAGATTAAGAGCAACATTGAAGGCTGTAATGTAACAAAATAGGTAAAAAGTCAAGGGGGTGAATACTTTTGCAAGGCACTGTACATATTTCTTTTATAAGGTATAGTAGTTTTTAATCAGCGTTTAGGTCTCACTTGCACATTGTGAGTGCGTGCTGAGGAGGGGAGCCCAACATTTTTTTGTGCACTGCAAGCCCCTTAATTCACTATGTGTGGTAGAGTTAGAGAACACATATATGTAAACTAAAAGTACACTTGGAAAGGCATTTAGTGCTGTGTTATAAGAAAATACCAAAAGCCTAGAGCTCCTTTTCTTATGATATGGACAAAAAGCAATCCAGCATTGTTGTGGAAACAACAAACCAGCCACTGAAATATCACATATATACAGTAGTTGTGAGCAAGCGGGTTGTTGCTAACGCTGCGGGCTTGCGTAGCGAGCCTGCTGCCCTAGCAAAGCGAAGGCCGCAGTTGCTGGCAAGGAGCGCCTTCGGCGCTCCTTGCCAGCAACTGCGGCCTTCGCAAAATTTACGGACTTACGAAAAACAAATACGAGACGAGGAAAAAAAAACATTAAAATACGACCTTACCGCTTGAAACCTGCGCACATGAAAACATTAAAAACACAATAAATACACGCAACAAATACATAGAAAAGCTTACCTACAGCAAGAAAGGGGACACCCAGGACCTTGAAAACTGAAGTTGCACCTCAATTTCAGTCGAAATACACCCGAAAATACCCTAAGCAAGAGATAAAATGGCCGCCGAAAAAAAACGAAAACGAGGCTAGAGGACTCTAAAGATGCAAAACACCACCAAACACCTACGAATTTTCCGAAAAAGACGTACAAGATCCGAAAACAAGGACGCAACCTGCGCGACCCTAAAAACATTAGAAACACAACAAACACATACAAAGATTACCCACAGCAAGAAGAGGCATCCAGGACCTCTACCAGTGAAGTTACACCTCCATTTAAGCCCAAATGACATAGTTTAGATACCCGAAAATCCCCTAAGGGAGAGAAAAAATGGCCGCTGAACAAAACGAAAACGAGGCTAAAGGTCCCTAAACACGCAAAACACCACCAAACACATACAGATTTTCTGAAAAAGCCAGACGATATCCGAAAACAAGGACACAAAATCAGCCACAGCCGCGTACCACACATTAGCCGCCATTTTAGAATACTAACTTACACAATCTGGAAGTACACAGCTACCCTAACGCCTTTTCCTCGCGCACGCACACTATTTACACTACGCACTGCACACATTGCTGACACTTACACAGCAGCTCCACAGCACTGATGCTGCAGCAACATGAAAACAGATTGCCAGCTTCAAAATAGGTAAAGTATATTCATTTATTATTTTAATAATTATTCATTGGCATACAAAAAAAAAACACAAAGCTGTTCATAGCATACAAACAACCAACAGCCTCGCAATGAGCGCCGAAGGATCTTGGAACACCAACAAAGTTAATGTCGCACACAAATAACATTACCTGCCTTACAATCTTCTTGCCATCCTTTTTTGACGGGCAATCCGCTAGTGCATAAATAAAATACAGTCTGAGCAAAATATAATAAAATTGTTAATAAAACTCTATGTACTCTCACCCTTTCCCTCCTTTATACAGCACATTAGGTCAATGATCTTTTAACAGTTCATGTTGAATCAGGGTGCAAATTCTCACACAATGTAAAATAAATTACCTTTATACGCAGAATAATTTAGACAGACATTACCGTGTCTGGACACTGAAGGGGAAGTGGCTACTCTGCTGACCCTTATACACAGTGTGAAATGTCTCTCTTTATGACATATAATAAATCCTAGAAGAAACTTCTGGCTGAACATCATGTTGGTTTCACCTTTATCGAAATGTAATTACCCACCATGGCTTAAAATATTCTACTGCACCTGCACATGCCACAGGGGCATTTCCAGGGCACATAAACCATTTCTGAAAAATCTCTCAGCAGGGTCAGGAACAGAGATACCAAGAAGTGATTAAACGTGTACAGAGCTAAATAACATACTGGTGCTAAATAACACGTGATACTAAAACAAAATCTTCATACAACCTGTAATTTTGGAGGAAAAACATTTGTTAAGTAACAAATTAACAATATTAGCAGATATGTGAGCTATAGACATATACTCATTGTATAGGAAGCCTTAACGGGCCACTGTAGTTTGGGAAACACTGTATTTGCTTGTGAAGTACTGTATGTAACAAACAACATTAGCAGATATGAAAGACAGGAATATAACATATTTTTCAGAGAAAATCATATAGTTAGCTGATTGTATCATGTGGGATTCCATCTTATACTGCTAGACTATATGTAGCTTGATGGGGACTTGCTCTGCCATTGAGTTCTTTTGTCAAGTGTACTATTAGAGAAGCAATTTTTCGCATAACTTAATATAGATCAAATCTAAATCCACAGTCCCTCCCACTCATTATTATTATTATTATTATTATTATTATCATCATTTATTATAATTTATATATTCCGTAGCGCTATACCTGAGTCACGATCAAGGCAAAAACAATAGCAACATTACCACGTTGCAAAGGATGGAGGGCCCTGTCTTTGAGCTTAGAATCCAGTATCCAAAGTGCTTTCCCCAAAGCACCTAGCAAGATTGAAGACTCTCAAACTTACAATCTAAAGGGTTTGGGTGAAGTACAGGTTAGTGAAAGATAAGGTGTACAAGTTAAGGTGGAAGCTGGTAGGCTTCTTTAAACAGATCTGTTTTTAGTGAGGATCTGAAGGTTTTGAGGCAGGGTGATGCCAGGTTTATAATCCTTTTAAGAACAAAGACAACATGTATTTTATTTTTAAAGCAAAATCAAAAAGTGGTTACAAATTAAGTATTCTTTTTATCTATTTTAAACTGTTTAAAAATGTTGCATATTATGAAGCGATTTTTTTTCAAAAGAGAATACTATAAATACGACACTGCGGTGGTCCTCTAAATTTAGTCTGCTTGTGTCATCTCCATCTTTCTCTCACTTCACCATTTCTTTGGCCTGCTAGTCTACCTGTAGCAGGTTATCCTACTGTTAGTTGCTCTCCTTTAGTTCTGTTGTCAAGTGTTATTTACAGATGAAGATCTTATCAGAATTCCCTATTTTTACTGTGTTTACTGTATTTCATACATTGCCGGATGAAGGAATTATGAGATCCCGAAAGCTCACACTATAATCCCTTTTATTTAGCCATTAAAGGTCTCACATTTTACTCCACTTTGTTTTTTCCACGTCTAACAGGGTACCATCTCATTACCTTTTCTTTCTCTCTCTCCCTGTTCTTTCGGTCCCTCACACCGTATTTTTATTGTTTTTCTTTTAGCCCCAATTGTTACCTGCATCCTGGTCTCAGTAGGCCTCACTGGTTACTCTGAATTCTGGGAGTTTCATACACACCAGCAGGTATGGAGAAGACCTTGAAAGCTGCGTCTTCCCGGGAGCCAATATCTTTTATTAATATTTCTACTATATGCTTGTTATTATATTTGATGACAGAATTATTTCTAACATTAGTTCAAACTCTTACAAATGTATACTTTATCTTGCCTGGCTTTCGTTCTCCTTCCCCCTTTTATGGCCTGCAAAATTTCCCTAGATCTCCTCCTTGCCACATGTCTTGGCATTCCCTTTCTTTTAACTTCTCTCTCTCTCTCTCCCTCTTCCTCTCCCTCTCTCTCTCCCTCTCCCTCCCTCTCCCTAATAATAAATAAACAATGTGGCAGAACAGATGAAAGCAGGAATGCTGCTAGTTAGACTAAGTGAACTGCCTCCAGGATTCCCTCTTACACCAGGGGCTGGAGCCGCCAACAGATCCCAATGTCCTTAGGATCCAGGAGAATACCTGCCCTTGGTAAGATGTCTGTAACACTTGAAAAATTATCATTAGAGATCAATGAGTACAGCCCACTTTTCATTATTGAATGATGCGCGGAATTTATATACAGGGAAATACAATATATAACCCCAATACCTGCCAGATAAGCCAATCAGGAGTTTTGGCACTAGTTGTTAGAGCCTTAATGCCATAATAAAAAGCCTCCTGCTTGCCTAGTATTTGAGAATCTAACCAAATAGACATGTTATACTTCCCTCCCACAGAAAATACAAGAAACATTAATCTTTTCCCCTCTAATATAATCCACTTAAACACTGTATTCCCCTATACTAAAACCAGATAGAAAATACTACAATTAACTGATAACTGGGGATGGAAGAACTCAAGTTCTTCTCACAAAGTTTATATGTAAGTGATGAAATCCAGATACACTTATGAAAAATAACATAATTTGTTGTGTGTCACATCTTAAGCTGAAATGCTTATTACTGAATTATTATTATTACTGAATATCGGACAAAATACATAAATAAATATATTGTGTGAACACAGTAGTTACCGTGTAATTCTTCAGTAAATTATTCTTTATTATAGATGGCTACTGATAAATTAAATTTAAAACAATTTTAAACCTATTAATAATGCTTACACTAGTTACAAAAATATGTGTGTATTTTTATTGCGTGATAGATTTGATTTCTTATTCTGATATAACAGCTTTAAAGACTGTATCCTTGAGAATTCATGAGATCTCCATTTTAGCCTAATCAGGTTTATCTGAGGACAGGGTCGAATAACATTTCTACAGACTTTGACATTTCAAGTTTCAATGTTACAGTTCTGAAAAAAATAAATTCATTACAGATAAGTAAATATACATTTCTTATACGAAATGAAAATAACAGAATGAAAAAAAAATAAAAAAAATAATGAAATCAGGAAAATAAAATGCACTATACTGCCTTAAAATACAATTATACACATTTTTAAGTAGGCAAATATGCGTAAAGAACGGCTGTAGATCAAGAAATAAACTGCATTTAAGCAATGAACAGAAAAACATTTTTGGTAAAAAAACAATTTTTGAAGATTCAGTTTATATGTACTATCTTGTCTAATTTCATCGCATCCTCACAGCTTGAAGCCTGAGGGTGTGATGATCTGTTGGAATCTTTTGGAATTTTACACCTACCCCTAATCCTGCGCATGCACACAAAAAAAGGCAGCTTGCAACAATAACTCTAAGCTTTGCTTCTGTATAATTGTAAATGCACCTCTCGCACATACAACTTCACCAAACCATGCAGATGCATGCTTTTTTTCTAAATAAGAAAAAAACTTAATATTTTTTTCCTGAATAATAATCCTTTTAACCAGACCCACAGTTTTATTTTCATCAGGCAATGATCCTTAACGGTGTTGCAAAGAAGGTGAGCTCTGTATACTTGGAGCTCTGTGTATAGGTCAGTGGCACAGACAGGACAGACGTGTTCTGTGCTTATATCTGCAAACAATGATAGTGGGTGAGTGATAGTGGCACATATTAATTAGACAAGTGATAACGAAGCCTGCTGTACTCCCGCTCTATGGCAGCAGTGACTGCTTACACACTGCAGTTATGCAATGTTCATTTACCTTTTGTAATCAGCCACCCCCTTATTCCGATTGCAAAAAAGTATTCATTGTGTTGAACTCACAATGCCTCTGTGCACCTGCCTGACATTGTGCAGACTGTGACATAAAGGTACACAGTAGAGGATCCAAACAAGATATCACATATATAGTTGTCAGCAATCATCTCCACCAGCTCCTTGCGCTGGTGGAGAAGAGCCCCATAGGCGCTCATCCTTACGACCTCCTACATCCTTCTGACTGTAAATGCGGACCCTTGCAATGCATTTGCGGAGTTGGAGGCCCCCGCGTCGGCTGCAATGAGCAGAAGGCTCATTGCAGGCAGCAAATGCGGACCCTCGCAAAGCGAGGGGCTGCATTTGTGGAGGTGGAGGCTCTACAGTGCCTCACAACCCCTTACAAACGACCACACAAGCGGGAGTTTAAAAAACAAACACGCAATGACTAATTATGGACACAAAAACAATTACAACCCGCGGGACTTACAAAAAAAACATTACGGACTCGCAAAAATACGACCTTGACAGACAACCCGCGCACAGCGGCAAAAATACACACAAAAATAAAATAAAAACCTTTGGGGGGACATCCAGGACCACTGCAACATTGCTTAAACCTCGAATTCGGTCAAATTTACACAGTTTAAACATTCAAAAATCCCCTAAGAGAGAGAAAAAATGCCTGCCGAAAAAAACAAAAACGAAGCTACATGACCCCTAAAGCCTCTAAATACCACAAACCAAATACCCGTACGACCTACAACATACACCATTAGCAAGGACGCTTCATCATACAAACCCGCCTACAACATACACATTCGCCGCCATTTTACAACACTAACTTACAGAATGCGGAAGTACCCAGCTACACTAACAGCTTCCCCTCGCGCACGCAGCCTATTTACACTACACACTGCACACATTGCTGACACTTACACCTCAGCTCCACAACACTGCAAACCTACATTGTATGCTGCAGGAACAGATTGCCAGCTCTTCAGCACAATGCTTCCTGCATATATTACTTACAAATAGGTAAAGTATATTAATTTAACACTTATTTAATTAGCATAAAAAAATACAACACTATCTCAATAAATCCAAAAGCCATTCACTGCGCGCCTCACAACAAGTGCCAATGCTGCTCATTGCACACAAACTACCAGGGGACAGCCTTGCAATAAGCGCAAAAAGCAGATCAGTCCTTACAATGACAGCAAAAGTGCCTCGGATAAAAAAAAATACAACAACCAAGAGGCTCGCAATGAGCTATAGATACTTTATCAGTTGAATGTTTACATGTCAATCACCATTTATGATCCACCACCAATTATTGTCTGTTATCTCATTCTATTGGGTAATTATTGGCTATAATTGCTTATTACCACTATACTCATTGTATAGGAAGCCTTAACGGGCCACTGTAGTTTGGGAAACACTGTATATGCTTGTGAAGTACTGTATGTAACAAACAACATTAGCAGATATGAAAGACAGGAATATAACATATTTTCCAGAGAAAATCATATATTTAGCTGATTGTATCATGTGGGATTCCATCTTATACTGCTAGACTATATGTAGCTTGATGGGGACTTGCTCTGCCATAGAGTTCTATTGTCAAGTGTACTATTAGAGAAGCAATTTTTAGCATAACTTAATATAGATCAAATCTAAATCCACAGTCCCTCCCACTCATTATTATTATTATTATTATTATTATTATTATTATTATTATTATTATCATCATTTATTATAATTTATATATTCCGTAGCACTATACCTGGGTTACGATCAAGGCAAAAACAATAGCAATATTAACACGTTGCAAAGGATGGAGGGTCCCGTCTTTGAGATTAGAATCCAGTGTCTATAGTGCTTTACCCAAAACACCTAGCAAGATTGAAAACTCTCAACCTTACAATCTAAAGGGTTTGGGTGAAGTACAGGCAAGTGAAAGATAAGTTGTGCAAGTTAAGGTGGAAGGTGGTAGGCTACACGACCCCTGCAATAAGTGCAAAAAGCAGATCAGTCCTTACAATGACAGCAAAAGTGCCTTGGATAAAAAAAAATACAACCAAGAGGCTCGCAATGAGCTATAGATACTTTATCAGTTGAATGTTTACATGTCAATCACCATTTATGATCCACCACCAATTATTGTCTGTTATCTCATTCTATTGGGTAATTATTGGCTATAATTGCTTATTACCACTTGTGGTTTCTGTAACAAAATCCCAGATGAAAGACTATAATCACTGGAATTATGTTATGGACATTGGGTGACATTCTGTAAAGAAGGAAACGGTAGTCACCATCTTTAGGGTACCCACACTCACATCTAAAGGCGGGTGTAAGGGGGTATGGGCCAAAAGAACCAACATTATGTAAAAATGGGAGTGTGCTACAGGAGATGGAATTATTTTTGGAGGAAGGCAGTTTGTTTTAATGGTCCACCTCTATCTCTGTAGGGATTAGAGGGGCAGGTGGGGATTAGTTTAGGTGGTGGAGGCCACAAAGCTAAAACAGACTATAGTGGGCTAGTTAGCTGTTTCCTTTATTTTTCCCTCCAACACACAGGGCTAGAGTACACTAAACACCTTCATGTTGAATGCCCCTAGATCAGTGCTGTTCTAATTAGGGTGGGGAGGTCATTTGGCGAGGTTCATTGAAGGCTCAGGTTATTGACAAACTAGACATTTGACCATAACCGATTTCTGACAAAGTAGTCCATTGACCATTATCAAAAATAGGCCGTTGGCAAAAATAGACCATTAACACATCTCCTTGTGACTGAGGACAGAATTTCACTTACCAAGAACAGTGGAAAAAGGAAATCCTTCTGCAAATATTTGCAAATAGTACCGCCAACTCTTCTTACATAATGTCTTGAGCTATAGATTAATTAGCCCTTCACATCCGGAAGCTTCATAATTCCGCAATAACAATGCCTGGACAAAAGAATGTATAATATTGAGTATGAGTTATTATTTATTTTAATAAGGATTTTTTTTTGTGTCAACTATCCTAGTTGTCCCTATGATTAATGCTTCATTACTACAAATGTATTAAAGTGACGTATTGTACTGATTTGCATTGACTTGTTTGTCTTATATCTTACAAATAAACATAATAGTATACTATTTAAAGAAAAAGGAAACATTTTTTACATTTTGCAAGACATCCTTTGCTTCCTATAGTTATACCAAAACAGGAAGATATTGTTGCACCTACTATCATGAATACAGCAGTATTTGGGGTAACATGTGTGCAGTGTAATAATTTACTATTTAATACCACCCGGGATGAGATTGCAGATTAATTTGTTGTTGTTGTTCAGTACTTCAGTCGTGTCTGACTCTCAGTGACCATATGGACTCATCATGCCAGGCACATCTGTCTGTGTTTCTGATTGTGCTTATCCATATGGTTTTCTTGGCAAAGATATTTGAGTGGGTTGCCAGTTCCTTCTCCAGTGGATCTTGATTTGCCTGATCTCCCTACTATGACCTGCCCATCTTAGGTGACCCTACATGGTATAGCTCACAGCTCCATTGAGGTATGCAAGCCCCTTCACTACAACTAGGTAGCGATCCAGAAGGGGGCAGAATCATTTAGCATACTATAATACAAATATATTTAATGGGTCACCGTAGCCCCAAACTTTCTATTGTATTAAAATAGCATGTTTTATGCATTGTATACATTTTGTTATGTGGCAAAGATACTGGAGTGGGTTGCCAGTTCCTTCTCTAGTGGGCAACAGCATACGGCTCCTGGTATTCCTAAGTGGTCTCTTATCCAAGGAGTAGTGTGACCTCTTAGTTCCCTGTCTGGAATCAAACCCAGGTCGAAGTATTGAAAGCAGTGAATCCTAACTACTGGACCACCAGGGAACCCAAATGATGGGTAGAAGAGATTAATTTTGATTCAATGGTGCTTTAAATAGGAAGGAACACATCATGGCAGGGTCCATGCACAACAGAATCTGCAAAATATTGAGATGCTCATTGCTTACACATATGATAATGTCGCCAGTTGGTTACATATTTTACACATATTTTGAACAGCAGTTCTTCAATCAGATCATCTATATGGACATTAGACCACTAGAAAAGACCTGCTCTAAGGAGATAATAGTGAGTGATGAAATACTCAGAACTGGGTACCAGAAGGTGTTAGCTTCCATTGGGGCTCTTCTTATGATGAGTTCTCTGCAATCCCATTGGTTTTAAGCCTGTTGTAATTGAGTGGTGTCATGTTTTTTAATGTATAACCCCTTCCCCTCAAAAGATACCAGCAGTTATTAAGTACCCACCTGCTTCCAAAGCAGTCAGGGGGTGTTCATGGAGCATGCAAAAATCTTTAAGAAAACTTGCACTAATTACACCTAATTTGATTGAGTTCTGAATTAAAAATACAGGCAAAAGGAGGAAGGAAACTGATTTATCAGGTACAAATATAGAAAAAAACATAAAACACTCCCACTCATGGCCGGATTACCCATTAGGCCAACTAGGCAGCCGTCTGGAATGGTTCCTGGCTGAAATGCTGCAGTTTGTAGACTGGCTACTAGGGGGTAACCACCTAGAACAAGAGAGTTACAACAGGAAAGGGAACTTTCACTCAGAGAAAAGGCCAAAATTGGTCTGTGTATGCCTTGTGTACTTACTCACAGGGGCTCCCCCACTTCACTGCCTAGGGGCTCCAAAGAGATAGATCCGGCACTGCTCCCACTAAGGCCAGGGTCACTGAGCAGTCATGTTTTCAACAAACATAATATATGAGAGTGACAAGAAGATTGCAAAACTGAGTCACATGTCCAGCCAGGCAGCCGCCCTTTCAAGTGAAACTCCCTTAGTTTGCCGAATGATGAAACAAATTCTGGTTTATTATATTTATTGACTACTACTACTTTTAATCCTTTTTTTTTTCTTTTGACACATAGCCATTGACCTGTAATCCTATCTGAGTGTGCAGGTCACACTAATCCTCTGCACTTGCTGTTCTGTTAGGTGACAGTCACCTCCATTTACTGTGTATTACACACAGTGACAGAGCTGCACCCTGTAATGTACTTTAATGAACAATACAAAGAAGAATGTGTTTATTTTTCTATCTGCAGGGTTAATTGCTCTTGCTCAGTCTCTGAATATACACAGGAAATGTGTCCACTGGGGGAATGTAGTGACATCTAGAGACAATAAGGATGTTCCAGTCGTAGCTGCAAATGCCAAATTAAGCAGAGAGTGATCACGAAGCAGGGGCGGAGCTACCAGTGGTGCAGGTGGTGCAGTGCACCAGGGTCCTCCTCTGGTGGCGCGCTCAATGTTGTGTAATTTTTTTCTGTAGTGTAGCTCCCCCCGGCCTAACTCACCATGGCAATCCCTGTGCTCCCCTGGGCCCCCAGTGCTTCCCAATTCCGCTCCCCCCCCCCCCCCCCCCACCACTACCACCACCGGGGATGTGTATCAGAGAAGAAGGTAAGAGGGCAAGGGCTGCAAAGTGGAGGGTGGGTGGGTTGTGGTAGGCAAAAGATAGATAGATAGAGAGAGTGAGAGATAGATGAGTTAAGGAAAGGAAAGAGGAGCAACTATGGTAAGAGTTGCTGGAGTGGGGAGCAGCAATGGGAAGCGGACTTGGGAATGGGTGCTGCTATGGGAAGGGGTTTTAAGGAGGAGAGTTGTTATGAGAAGGTGTCTTGAGGAAGGGCACTGAGTGAATTGGTACCTGGGGGGCCAGCGCTGAAACAATTTTACAATCCTCTGTGGGAAGGGAGCCTCAAATGTATTGTTTGCACCAGGGCCCTCCATTTTCTAGCTCCGACACTATAATGAAGCCTCAATTCTCATGAATTTGAGGACTATTGACGCCACATATTTATAGTATGCGGTTACCTGGTGATCCAGTGCTTAGCATTCAGTGCTTTCACCACTGTGACCTGGGCTTGATTCCAGTCAGGCAACCAATAGGTCACACCACCCTGAGGCCAGGGTGGATAGGAGACCACCTAGAAATGTATGCTGTGGCCCACTGGAGAAGGAACTGGCAACCTACTCCACTATCTCTGCCATGAATACCAAGTGGATCTGCATGGTGTGTTATGGTTCATGATGTCACAGAGAATCGGACACGACTGAGCGACACAAACACATTTATAGTATACTTTTTTAAATACAAAAAAAAAATGAGAATAGGAAAAAAGTAATTTTTTTTTAAGTATTTGTAACTGCAATTATCTTATACTTTTAGTGCCCATTTTTTATTTGCTTTCTTGAACTGTCACCTCGAACTTGACCTTACTATACAATGCAATTCCTTTAATTCGGATTATGTTCCATATTCATTGTACAGGATGGATGGAGATCGTATCGGTATCCAATGGCAAACAAATACCTGTCCCTAGTAAAACAAAACCATGTTGTCCAATATCAAGTTATTCAAAGGAGAAACTATAAACATGAGATTTAAAAAGTGCAGTAAAAAAACTTTATTTTTTGAATCAACATCTGTGAATTAAAACATTTCTGTATTGCAGTTTTTTTTTCTTTAAGAGCAAATGGGACCAACACAACTGCACATTCTATGCAAATAAAAACATTATGGTATGGTATTCCACTTATCTACCAACTTTTTTGAAAAGTTACTTATAATCTTCTTATGTGTAGCTTCTTGTTCCGAAACACTTCATATGACTTTTCTGCACAGTATGATCCTGTGTTTTCAAGCCCTGAATGTGCCATTGTGGAATAAAGTAAAAGAGAAAAAATGTGTGCAAAAGATGTGAGATGGTAACATTTTTTTTTTTTTATTCTTATCAATATGTTGTTGTTGTTGTGCAGTCCTTCAGTCATGTCCGACTGTCAGTGACCATATGGATACAGTACACCAGGCACATCTGTTGTGTTTCCGGTAACTGCCACAAAACAGTGACTGTCTGTGTGTAGGTCTCCTGGTTTGTGCATAATCCATCCTGTGCTGTTCTTGAAGCTGTGTAATAGAGCGAGCATGTGCTTAAAAGGAGCCATGTATATAGTGTTTTGTGGTCACTGCCCAGTGCCTCAGAGTGAAGTGCAGTGACTGGCTATCTGGGAAACCTGAGCCAGAAATAAGTTTATTAACTTTTAGACATTCAAATAAAATTACAAATGTACTAAGCAATTTCTGTACTACTTTACGGTGGAGGGTATCTATCATTCTTCAGCCCATCATAAGTGTAATGATTGTTTTAATATATATATATATACACACACACACACACTGTGTAAATGGCCTCAGTAAGTCCAAGAACTCTCTGGGTATATTCTGCAATCTCTGGCTCCCCTAATGTTCAGTTTTGATATTGCTCTGACCTTCTTCATGTGAGTTATTGTATTAAATGATTCAAATTATTTACTCAGTTGTCTTATACTTTGCTACTTCATTGGCATACGCATTTATTAAATAATGATATTTCTCATTTCCATGTAAGTTTCATCAGCAACTAAGACATTTGCAGCTTTTAATTGAAATGAATCAAATGTGATCAATATTACATGTTGTAATGATTCATCTTATTTAGTTCATTAATTAACTTAAATGTATGCGCCCCCAATGGTATTATCGGTTTTTATTTGTCATTTTTAAATAGTTTTTTTGTAAGATTCATAGGAAGCCGACATTTTGATTTTAAACTCTGTGGTTGTCGAATTGGCTGCACAACAGCTATAACAAGTGTGTTTCTGCTTAGACTTACGTGGCCTAGGCCTAGGGCAACACATTTTCAGGGGGCAGCAGTTTTTTTATTTTTATTTAAATGACTACTATTATCCCATAATCACTGCATATCCTTTTAGAGACCTTTTTCTTTCTACAACTCTTGTCACCTCCTCTCCCTCCCGCCTCCAGGACTTTGCTCTTGCTTCCCCTATTCTTTGGAACTCCTTGCCTCGCTCCATGAGATTATCCTTTTGCCTCAAAACATTTAAAACCTCACTTAAAACGCATCTCTTTAAAGAAGCGTATCACCTTCCACCCTAACACACTTATCACCTCTCTCCCTCTTTTACCACTCACTATACCTTTAGATTGTAAGTTTGCGAGTTTCTATCCTAAGTACTTTGGAAATGCACCATGGACATTGGATTCTTATCTCAAAGACAGGGCCCTCCTTGCTTTGCTATTTGTTAATTTGCATTTATCTTTGAACTTAATTTATGTACAGCGCTACGGAATATGTCGGCGCATAATAAATAAACTATAATAATAATAGTAATAATAATATGATAAATAAAAATTAATAAATAAGTATAGTCTTGCATTTATTAAATATTATATACAATTATGCAGTGTATATGCAATCACAATGTAGTGTTTCCTTATAAACTTGATTGAGGAGACGACCTAGTATGCTAGTAAGTTTTTAGTTGTTCAGTGAATTCTTGTTCTTTTTTTAAATCTTATCTGCATCCAATGTGATAAATCAGTTAAAAAATGAAACACAGTATCTTTATTAACTTAGGAATTTAATTTTGCTCATTATAAAGTCAAGTTCTTCAGATCGGCATATTATCAATAAGGGATCACAGCAGTATGTGACCAGAAATGCATAATCCTGTGTCTGAAACGGTATAAATGAAGTGAAACGGGACTAAAATATATTAATCAAATGGGTAGCAATTCTTGAAATTAATTAGTCTTGCGTGCTGGCCTCCTACATATGATCACTGCCGCTGGTCAAGTCTTACACTGGATCAGTGTCCTCTCATCACCATCTTTTTATTATGTATTGTTCGTATACCGAGAAAAGGCAAAACCCTGCAAAGAAGGCAAGAATTTAGCAATTGAACTAATAAGATGTTTTGCAGACAGACAAAGATCTTCTGTTACGTTCTTGGAGATTGTTAATAGCAGTGTCCCTTAGTATATTTGTATAATTCAGTCGTGTCCGACTCTCCGTGACCTCATGGACCATAACACACCATGCTGATCCACTTGGTATTCATGGCAAAGATACAAGAGCAGGTTGCCAGTTCCTTCTCCAGTGGGCCACAGCAAACAACTCCTGGTATTCCTAGGTATTATCCCATCCAAGTACTGACCAGGCCCAATCTTACTCGATTCAGGGTGGTGTGACCTTTTGGGTCCCTGACTGGAATCAAACCCACGTCACAGCGATGACAGCAGCTAATCCTAACCACTGGACCACCAGGGAACCCAAGTGGTCATGTAATATAGATAGTTATTAAATATAACTATAGAACGAATAGGTCATGCTTTGGGGATAGGCTTATGAGGAACACTGCAATCCATGTCCAGTATGTCAAATACAACTGTATAGCAACCACAAAATGGCCACAGTATATACTATATATATAATATGGTAAATACAAAGTACTATTTATGGCTTATAACCCATCTCCAGGGCCTTTTCTTGGACAACATATCATATGGGCAAATCAAACATAACTAAATCCGCCATTAATGGGAAACTAAAAGGAAGTGCATGGTTCCCTGGTGGTCCAGGGGTTAGGCTTCTGTGCTTTCACCACTGGGACCTGGGTTCAAACCCAGTCAGGGAACCAAAAGGCCACCCCCCCACCCCCACCCCCACCCCCACGAAGCCATGCAGGGTTGGGCCTGGTCAGTACTTGGATGGAAGACCACCTAGTAATACCAGGAGCTGTATCCTGTGGCCCACTGGGGAAGGAACTGGCAAGCCACTCTAGTATCTCTGCCATGAATACTAAGTGGATCAGCATGGTGTGTTGCGGTCCACAGAGAGTTGGAAATGACTGAACAATGCAAACCAAAAAAGGAATCACATGCTGCCATCCATAGAGTCATGGATAGTTAGAAACGATTTTTATAAACTTGACATTTTGGTAAAAATAGCATTTTTAGGCTACTATATTAATTATTCTTTATAAACAAGCAGTTGTCTATATTTATCTATTTTTCTAACACCACTGGGGTCTTTGTTTTATACATTTTATAAGATAAACTTATTGGCAGACTAGCTGGGATAAGTGGTTCTTATCTGATAGTTTTCGAAGAAAAGTTTTAAAAGAAAATCAATTTTTCCAGGACTTTTCATAGAATTATATAACGCAATTTTAGATGTTTTTTTCGTCCACAGAGTAAATGTTATTAACCTCGCTACTTTCGGATGTTCATTTGTGAGGCGTAATGTAATAGAGCTATGTGGTAAACATTGCAACTAGTTCAGTGGCACATAAAACCATGCATGCAGTAATATAGAATCTGCAAAAATCAGACTCAGCACCAGTATCTAGTGCTAAATATGGCTTGATGATAATGATCCAACAGCACCGCCATGTGGCAAAAGAAAATAATACAGATTAAACCATTGACATACAGTCCCTTTAATATCACAACGCTATATGTAATGTAATAGACAGCAGTGTTTCTCAAAAGCAGGTCGCTGAGACATTATCTGCCTGGCCTCAGGAACAAAGAAGGATGAGAGGACCCTAATAGTTTAAACAAACCACAATCATTATTCATTCTTCAGTTCTTCAGTTGTGTCTGAGTCTCGGTGACCATATAGACACAGTATACCAGGCACTTCTGTCTGTGTTTCTGGTCATGCTTATCCATATGGTTTTCTTGGCAAAGATACTGGAGTGGGTCTGACCTCTCTGCTATGACCTGCCCTTCTTGGGTGACCCTACATGCATGGCCGGATTACACATTAGGCCAACTAGGCAGCTGCCTAGGGGCGCTTCCCTGTGTGGGGCGCCACTATTTAAAAAAATAAATGGTTCCTAGCTTATAAAAAACTAAATGCTGCAGTTCGTAGACTGACTACTAAGGGGTAATCACCTAGAACCAGAGAGTTACAACAGGAAAAGGAACTTACACACACAGAAAAGGCAAAAATGGGTCTGAGCATACCTTGGGTACTCAGTCACAGAGGCTTCTCCACTTCACTGCCTAGGGGCTCCAAAAAGGTAGCACTGCCTACATGGTATAGTTCACAGCTTCATTAAGGTACACAAGCCCCTACATTAGGACAAGGCAGTTCTATATAAAGATAAAGATAATATATATATATATCTATTTCAAGAAAGAGAGATAGGAAGAGAGAAAGGGATAGTTAGAGAGGCATAGATAGAGAGCTAGAGAGAGAGAGTGATAGAGAGAGAAAGGGAGAGAGAGAGAGAGATAGGTAGGGATAGAGGGATTAGAGATAGAGGGATAGATAGGGAGAGAGGGGATAGGGAGGGAGAGAGGGATAGGGAGGGAGAGAGGAAGAGCGAGAGATTAGGAGAGGTATAGAGGGAGGGAGAGAGGGAGGCAGATAGATAGGGAGAGGGATAGAGGGAGATAGGGAAATAGGAGACAGTACAAGGTGTTATGACCCCACTATCTAGCCCATCCTCCACCCATGCCATTCACTAAAGAAAATTCTTGGACCCCCCTCAACAACCACCATAGTCTTTACGCCACCCACATCTACCTACCCCTAGTGCTTTTAAATAAGGGACAATTACCCCTTATTATGATGGCATACTTGGGCCCACCCTAGTCTCTAACCGTCTGTGTGAGCTAGGTAGTTTGACTGATCATTATATCAATAGCTAATTTCCTCAGGGCTTTTTTTTCGGGCATTTTACAAACATAAAACTGTGCAAAAAAAGAATTTCATAAAAGTGAAACTTCATCACATACATTATTTTCTAGACAAAACCTGTTGCAAAGCTGTTTATTTTACAGCATATTGTAGTATACTGAAGCATCTGAGGGGGCGTGAATTTATATATTTTTGAACATTTTAGATAATACTGTAAATACTTATAGATACCAGCTAAACTACAATGAGTTTCCTAGATTTTGGCCAATGGGACATGGCCTATTTTTGTTTACTGCCCTTGAAAGAGTAATATGATTCTTCCAACATATTATTTAGCCCATCTACAACTTATATGTTTCTTTAATGTAAGTAAAAAGAGAGATCAAATAGATAACATTGCTGAAAACTTAACCAGGCCATATATTACTAATGTACTTTCACTGCCCCTTTAATACACTGATATAGTTAGTTTCATAGACAAATCCTGTTTGATAAGTAATGTAGCTTAGCATGTAATTCTATTGGAAGTTCTCAGTGGTCCTGATAAGCAAACCGTGTTTCCAAGAGTCCAGATCGTGTGACTCCACTCTGCACGATTAAAGGGTCACCCAAGTCACAAACTTGATGTCTCATATGTAAAACATTATTCAGTGAAAAAGTAATAGAGCCAAAGAATAAAAATCATACTTTTAAAGCCATGGAAATGCAGTTTTACAGCAAAGTCAGGACCTCTTCTAGCTACCTCTAACAATGTTCTCAGTGGTTTGCACCAGTGGAAACATTGATAGAGAAATCACTTAAACTGGTTGCACCGGATATAGTTCAATATATATCTTAGATTGTTGCATAGCAGTTTGTAAGGAGATTAAAGGGACATTTTAACTTTTGCACCAGTCATTGTACAAGCAAATAAGCTATATTGTAATAGTTAAAACTTTATGAAAATTTATAAAAGAAATGCCACCTTATTTACCTGGGCAAATTATACAACTATTCAGCCTGTAAGGAAAAGACTGAGAAAAGTCAGTTGCTCACAATGAGCCCGATTCAATTGCAAGGCCGCAACTCGATCGGAGTAGGCCGTATGCAGCGGCCGCAACTTATGGTGCTATCCAATTGGTTGTGTCGCAATTCCCAGCCCAATAGCGCACATCGCAAACCATGCTATCGAAAGTAGCATTTGCGAGCTTGAACATTGTCGAGGACGCAAGGCCGTAACTCCCGGTTAGAAACAGCCAATGGAATGTGGGTGCGATCGTGACTCCTGGTTCAAGCACGTAGGACTGTAGAAATCCAACCTCCATTTTTAATTGAAGTACTATCGGCTTGAGTTACGATCGGACCCACATTCCAGATATGATGCAATATTGATAAAGCCGTAAATATGATATTCTATTACATGCGAGTTACATTATATGTATTAACACATTGATTGCCGGGATCGATATAACACGAAAATGAAACATGAAATCAAGTTTTTAGGGGGCCAATTTGCGAGCTTGAGAATGGTGTGCTATTAATTATAATACCTAACATCATTTTCCCTATTAATAAAAGTACAGTAGTGTGTTTATATATGTATTTACAGTGCAACGTACATGTCATTAAGCCCTTTGCTAGACCTCCTTGGTACTGGTAACTTGTGGTTCGACTTTTGCCATTTACAGGGTGGTTAGCCAGGGAGACCAGAGCATCTGAACTCTTGTGGCCGTGAAAGATCAAAGGCTTGGAGGAGCATTTAACTTGTGATTTGAACCATCGCAATGAATCTCAGGACGGAGACTGCAACTCTATTGGAGCCCGCAAAAATATGGCAATTGAATAGCAAAGTAACTTGTGGGCTCCCTTTCTGAGCATGTGTCAACTGAATGAGGCTCAATGTGTAAAGTTTTTGGCAAACTGTGAGCTGGTTCTAAAATCATAAAACAGCCTCAAACTGAAAGGAAATTTTTGTAAATGTTTTCTTTCTCCTGAAATATTGGGAAAAACGACTGTAAAGGAATCGGAGATTGGAAGGTGGATATGATTAGAGATGTTTGTCTAAGTGGAAGAAAAAACATTTGAAGGGTTTGGAGAGAGTGTAGAGTTTTCTTTTATGCTTCATAAGAGGTATGGGACTGTGTAATTTTAGATGCTCATGGTCATCCTCACAGTATAAGTAAGTAAATAGTTGAAATACAGTAATGTTGCATGGAAGGGTCATTTATATTTCTGGTGAGCTGTGGCTCCATCCTTAGAGGCAAGCAATCTGCTTTTGGGCCAGGGAGAGAAAAAGGGGTGTGGTGTCAATTGTAATCGTTTCCAGTGCAAGGAAGGCACCCTTAGGCAATTGTCTATTGTGCTTAATGGTAAATCTAGGCCTAGCCATGAGTCATCTAAACAAAGATTTTCTTTAAAATGCTTTTATGTTCCTGTCTTGTATACCATCTAATTTTATTGTTACATATATCACAAACATGTGGAGTCTTTATCAAAATACAGTGGCCCTTTAAGCTAGGAAACGGGCACTTTGCTAAGATACTGGACACCTGGTATTCTCTCTGTTACTTCCTGTCTTTCACAAATTTCTTCCTGTCTTTTTTAAGATCTTTGCCTTTATTGCTTTCTAAACAACCACAATAGCATTCTATAAACACTATAGCCTATATATTCCCTCTCATATCTCCATCTTATTGGTGGAGTTTTTGAGGCAAATCAAATATAGAGGGATAAAGGTCTTTAGGAAGCAGTGATAATGATGGGTGATGGAAATAAATAGAACAGGAAATAAAGATGGAGATGAAAAGTGTAAAGTAAAGTGTAGATGCACAGAGATCATTTCTAGACTCTGTAAATTGTTGCTTAAGTGAGTTATATTTTATGACCAGCTTCGACATATATTCTGGATTCTAAGTTTTGGATGTTTTTCTTCTTCTTTGTGTGCATGTGTCACTGTGTGTATAGGAACCTCTGTTGGTACATGATATGTTGGAGAACATTGGGATATTTTCAGAGCACTATATGGTGAGTTGTCTAATGGCAGATATCATATGGCTGATCTGGGCTCTCCGAGTAACAAACAACTACTTACATCAGAGATGTGTCATAATAGATGATGTCACAGAGCCCAGGCACTATATAAGGAGCTGTGATGTGATTCAAAGTCATTCACAGCATGAACATCAATAGATGACCAGCTGAATAACCATGTGCTGCTGTCCTATAAACATGACTATAGGAAGCCTTTAAGGAGAAAACTGTACCTTGCACATGGAGACTGAGAGATTGCAAAGATAAAAGTAAGGTTTAATAACTGGGGCATTAGACAGAAAAGTAAATTATACCAGTTGAAGTAAAATAACTTTCCAATTTTAGAGGACGCATAACAAATGTATACTCTGTTATGTTACTTCTTGAAACGTACTATTATTGTATAGTCATGATTCCCACATATTTATTGTGTACCCCTTGCATTTGTGTACAGAAAATGGTTACGTGGTACAAAAATACAGTAAACAATCAATAATTCTATTTCTACATGTGAGGAGATTATGACTATGAGGTGAGTATAAAATTTGCTTACGTATATTTATATGTCAGCATAGACTTCAGAGTATCTATATTAAGGTGGCCAGACCTCCCCTATAACTTTTAGAACCATCCCCATTAAAAGGAAAGTGTTGTCCAGTTAATTAATGTGTGAATATAGGTATATATATATATATATATATATATATATATATATATATATATATATATATAATCTCAGGTGAATAATTACATGAGGAGTGTTGTCTTCATGAGTATTAGAGCTGAGTTGCCAACTTCCAGAGGAAACAAAGCACCAACCTGGGACAGTTACCCACAGTCTCTTGTGTGTATATGCATATAAAAGCTTCACAAAACCCAGTAACTATACAGATGTAAGAACAGAAAATCTGCAAGTCAATATGTCTAATGTACCTTACAGTTATTCTAGCTCAATATTTACATTATACATCATATTTTTTAAGTAATTGACTAGAAGTGCAGACCTTAACAATAGCATATTATAAATATGAGATTTCGGGGTATGTAGGTTCTAATGTTCATTAAAACTCAGAAGTTCATAACTGACAGTGATATCTTTGATTGGATACTATATTAGGGAATAACCGGACAAGTATAAGATTACTAATTCAGGTATCTCCATAATAGATCAGATATACCCTTCTCTTCAGTGACAAATGTGCTCAAATGTTATGTTATAAAACTCCATTGTTCTTTACCTTTGTTTTTTCTTCTCTACAGAACTGCACACCAAGTCTTACAAGAAGTATAACCCAAATGGAACTGAATTCAATTTCCTGGGATACCGACACTACTCATGTGTCAATATGTCTGTCTTGTCCTTTGTTGTGCAGAGTACCCATTGGAAATAGATATCAGTCTCATGTGTTTATTGCACCCCTTAAATTGTTCAGCATTTGAATTGAATTCTGGAAAATACTAAATATTTACAATGCAATTTGATCTATAAATATAAATGAAGAATGAGATATAACTAGGTGAGTATAACATTTGTCTTCAATTCATTTATGTGTGCACAGACTTTTCTTCAGTGTGTGATCAGTCTTGCCCATTACTTGGCATGGCAGGCATTTTTTCAGTGTGTGTAGTAGCTAGTGAACAATTACGTGAGAGATCTCTTGGTGAGTATCAAAGTTGTGTTGTCAACTTCCCAGGAAATAACCAACCCTGGACACTGGTTCCGTGCAGTCTTTTCTATACATTAGTATATTATTAATAAAAGTATCATATGACACAATGGATGCCATCATAAAGCCCACATTCTAAAAAGATGTAGGGACTGAAGGTTTGTACGTCAATTTCTTAATGGTATACTGTAGCCTATATTAACAGTATACTCTTTCCAAGAAATAGACTTGGGTCACAGCTTTTAATTCTCAGCAGTGAGGTACTTTGTAGACTTAGATTTCCATTAGTCTTACTGTCTGCACATTAAGGATTGCCACATTTGTTTCCATTCAATGTTTCTTGCCAGTATCTCACAAAAGTGAGTACACCCCTCACATTTATGTAAATATTTTATTACTAGCGACTTGTCCGTCAAAAATGGCAACACAATTTCAAGCCTGGCAATGGTGTTTGCCACAAATTGCGAGCCTCCCTTCCCCCTCTACTTTACTGGCCTCGTTATGAGCGCCTTCAGCACTCATCATGAGCCTTGCAATGAACACCTTCAGCGCTTATTCTGAGCCTCCCCCACCCCTCTACTTGACGGGAGGCGCTAATTGCGAGCCTCTCCCTTCCTCTACTTTACTGGCCTTACAATGAGCACCTTCAACGCTTATCAGTGGTCTCGCAATGAGTGCCTTTAGTGCTCATTGTAAGCCTCTCCCCCCCCACTCTACTTGACGGGAGGCGCTCATCACGGGCCTCTCCCCCCCTTTAATTGATGGGAGGCGCTCATTGCTAGTCTCTCCCCCCTACTTCCTCTGTCTCTCGTGTCTCTTTCCCCCATCTCCCTCCCCTGTTTCTCTTTATTTCTCTCCCTCCCCTGTGTCTCTCCCCCCTCTCCCTCCCCTTTGTCTCTCTTCCCCCCTCCCTCCCCTGTGTCTCTTCCCCCCTCCCCTGTGTCTATTCAACCCTCTCCCTCCCCTTTATCTCTTCCCCTCCCTCTCCCTCCCCTGTGTCTTCCCCCCTCTCCCACCTCTGTGTGAGGAATTGACTGGGTTTTGAACCCTGGTCCCCAGGCTGCTGAACCTCTTCCCTACCAGCCTGCCTTTGTGAATTTCCTTGAGATCTGATAAACCTTGACTCTGCTAGCAATAGTATCATTGACTAGTCTCTTCAGCTGTGTCTGGTCGGGTGTCTGGTCCTTGGCCTATATAAGGCACTGCCTGTCTATGTACCTTGCCAGATTATTGTGGTTCCTGTTCCCTTCAATAAAGCTTGTTCCTGTTTCACCTACAAGTTGCTGAATTGGATCAATGCTGACCTAGGCTGCTGGTCTCCAAAATCTTGTGATTCCTATATCATTACAGAATAATCTGGCCCTTTCATGGAGACCGCCGGGTCAGATTCTGCATTGGCCCAGCAGGTTGATTTTACTGCAAGAACGGTGCAGACCCAGGCACAGACCATTCAAGTGCTCCAGGACCAGGTAGCTGAACTGCAAAATAAAGTTCAGTCAATGCACAGTGAGTATACCAGCTACAGGGCACGTGATGTTGCGGCTGCTACTGTTACACCTGCACAAGACGCCCGCTTGCCCCTACCAGAAAATTTTTGGAGGAGATCGCAAAAGATTTAGGGGTTTCCTGAATCAATGCCGTTTGCACTTCATGATGTTACCTCACCGTTTTCCATCTGAAAGAGAGAAGGTGGGATTTATTTTCTCCCTATTCAAAGATGAAGCCATGGCTTGGGGCTCCCCTCTTCCGGAACAGGACAGTCCAGTCTTGGGTAATTTAAATGACTTTCTTGAGGCCATGTGCCTAGTTTTTGATGACCCCAATCGATGTGCTACAGCAGAAGCCACTCTCCTTCATTTGCATCAAGGGAGGCGCTCTGTGGCTGAATATGCTGCTGAATTCAGACAGTGGGTTGCTGATACTACCTGGAACCAATTAGCCCAGAGGTTCCACTTCAGAAAAGGTCTCTCAGAAGCTATAAAAGATGAGGTAGCTCGTGTTGATCTTCCTGCTGACTTTAATGCATTTGTGTGTTTGGCTATCCGTATTGATCGGAGACTTTCTGAAAGAAGATTGGAAAGACAGGGCTCTTTTAGACCAAGTTCTACTCCTATTTCCTATTCAAGAATTTCTACTCCGACCCCACAAACACCTACAGACTCTGAGCCAGAGGCTATGCAGGTAAATCTAATAAGAGAGCCATTATCCAACGAAGAAAAACAGTGGCGACGCACTCACAATTTATGCCTGTATTGTGGTAGTTCAGGGCACTATGCTATCAATTGCCCTAGCAAATCCAAAAGAACAATAGATATGGCGGCTGAGGGTGCACAGATTCGACACCAATCCTAGATTTCAGATCAACTGGATTCTGTCACACAACCCTTGTTTTCTCTAGCTCATGGTGAAGAGGGTATGTTGACTCAACATCCTCATTTTGTGGTGCCTATCACGTTGCAATGTGGTGATCGTAAAATTTCAACTACAGCTATGATAGATTCTGGAGCAGGCGGAAACTTTATGGACATCAAATTTGAAACAGGAAATAGAATTCAGTCTATCCCTATTTCTTCACCTGTGTTAATGGAGACAGTAGACGGTTCTCCACTTACGTCAGGCCCGGTTACACATGAGACTGTGCCCTTAAAGTTGACTCTGGAAGTGAATCACCATGAGGCTATATCTTTCCACCTAATTTCCTCAACACAGTTTCCAGTGATTTTGGGGGTACCATGGCTTGCTCTGCATAACCCACAGATTGATTGGAAGACCAGAACTTTGTCCTTTCCTTCAGAACACTGCTTAATGAATTGTCAACCCTCTAAGGTAACATCTGTTGCCACAACAATTAATGAAATGGTTGCTACAAACTTGACTAAGCTTCCTCTACAATATCGGATAAGAAGAATGCTGATCAGCTTCCACCCCACAGGCCTTATGATTGCCCAATAGAGCTGTTGCCTGGGGCTTCTATCCCATTTGGCCGTATATATTCCCTTTCTGAGCCTGAATTGAAAGCTCTTCGTGAATACATACAAGAAAATCTTGCCAAAGGCTTTATTCGACCATCTACTTCTCCAGCAGGAGCTCCTATATTCTTTGTAGAAAAGAAAGATGGCAGCCTACGGCCATGCGTTGACTACAGGAACATTAATAACATCACTGTTAAAAACCGCTACCCTTTGCCTCTCATTCCTGAACTTTTGGAGAAACTTCGCTCAGCTAAAATATTTACAAAGCTTGATCTTCGGGGGGCATATAATCTGGTCCGCATAAGACCAAATGATGAATGGAAAACAGCTTTCAGAACCAGGTACGGGCATTACGAATATCTAGTAATGCCATTTGGGCTTTGTAATGCCCCTGCAACTTTCCAGCATCTTATCAATGATGTACTACGAGATCTCCTGGATCAGTTTGTTGTGGCATATTTGGATGATATCCTAATATTTTCTGATAATCTTGAAAACCACAGAAAACAGGTCTGTATAGTTCTGGAGCGCCTTCGTATCCACCACCTATACATTAAACTGGAAAAATGTGAGTTTGAACAAACAGAAATTCAATTCCTGTGGTATGTAATAACTCCTAAAGGTTTAAGTATGGACGCAAGTAAAATTAAAGCTGTGCTGGACTGGCCCATCCCCAAGAATGAAAAAGATATTCAGAGATTTGTGGGGTTTGCCAATTTTTACAGGTGTTTCATTAAGAATTTCTCTGCCGTTATTACACCGATCACTGAACTTACACGTAAAGGGACTCCTTTTCAGTGGTCCGATAAGGCTGATACCGCATTCTCCCGATTAAAGACTCTGTTTACATCTGCCCCCGTCCTGGTACATCCTCAGCCGGAATTACCATTTATTGTGGAAGTTGATGCTTCAGATTCAGCTGTTGGTGCTATACTGTCTCAAAGGACTGGACCGAAGATGCTGCTACATCCGTGTGCCTTCTATTCCCGCCAGATGGTGCCAGCAGAAAGAAACTATGACATAGGGAATAAAGAACTATTGGCTATAAAAGCTGCCTTCACCGAATGGAGACATCTCTTGGAGGGAGCTACCCATCCAATTACTGTACTCACAGATCACAAAAATCTGGAATGTATTCGATCAGCTAAGTGACTGTCAGCAAGACAAGCACGCTGGTCCCTATTCTTCTCTAGGTTTAATTTTTTGGTTACATACCATCCTGGCTCCAAGAATGGTAACGCGGATGCCTTGTCTAGAATAGCTGACCCCCTCCATACTACCGTAACCAAGACCACCATCTTGCCGGAGGATATATTTATAGGAGTTACATTTCCTTCTGATCTGATGTCTCGCATTAAAAAGGGCTACGCTGAAGATCCAGTTCTTCATGATCCTCCTCATGATCTCCATATGACGATGCTTAATGGGTTTTGGATTTTTCAACAACGTCTGTTTGCTCCGGAGTCAGTGCGACTGGATCTTTTCTGTCTCTACCATGACTCAAAACCAGCAGGTCATCCAGGAATCCGAAAGACACAAGAGTTACTTGCCCGATCCTTTTGGTGGCCGAAGTATTATAAGGATGTTAAGAAGTATGTGTCCTCTTGTGATGTATGTGCCAGACATAAGACTCCTCGCTCATCCCCTGTTGGCTTGCTTCAGCCTCTTCCGATTCCTCATCGTCCCTGGGGATCTATATCCATGGACTTTATTGAACTACCTCCCTCTAAGGAACACATTACCATTCTTGTTGTTGTGGACAAGTTAACTTAGATGGGTCATTTCATACTAGCTCGTGGTCTCCCTTCAGCTAAACAGACGGCTGACCTGGTTATTCGTGAAATATTTCGCTTGCATGGAGTGCCTGATGAAGTAGTTTCTGACAGGGGAGTGCAGTTTACATCTTGTTTTTGGAAACATTTTTGCTCTAATCTAGGTATTAATGTAAATCGTCAGCTTTTCATCCACAAAGTAATGGACAGACTGAGCGAACCAATCAGACTTTAGAGCAATATTTGCGGTGCTATATTAGTTACCTGCAGGATGACTGGCTGGATTTTCTACCCACGGCAGAGTTTGCCTATAACAATGCCCAACACTGCTTCACTTCTTTGAGCCCATTTTTTGCCAACTATGGTTACCATCCAACCTTTCTAGTGAGTCTCCCAATTACTACTTCCATTCCTGCAGTCACTGATCGGCTAACCACCTTACGAGATTCCCGAGACCTGTTGAAGGAGACTCTTTCGGAGGCTCAGGAACGTTACAAGAGAGCTGCTGATAGGCATAGAACGGAGGCCCCAGTTTATCATGTTGGTGACAAGGTTTGGCTGTCAACAAGGAATCTTAAGCGTAGGGTTCCTTCTCATAAATTGGGTCAGAGGTTCATGGGACCTTTTGAGATCATTGCTCAGATCAATGCTGTCACTTTTCGTTGGCAACTTCCAGATTCCATGAGAATCCATCCGGTGTTTCATGTTGCACTGCTGAAACCGTTCCATGACAACACTTTCCCTGGCCGAGCCCTGCCTGCCCCACCTCCAGTCCTCAGGGATGGTGAGGAGGAATACGAGGTAGAGAAAATTCTGCACTCCAGGATCTTCCGCTTGTGGTTCGTTGGAAAGGCTATGGTGAGGAGGATAGTTTGTGGGAACCAGTGTACAATATTCACGCTCCTGATCTTCTTCGGTCTTTTCATGTGCAGTACCCTGTTAAACCGGGTAATAGGGCATCCAGAGGCTGCACCTATAGAGGCGGGGGTAATGTGAGGAATTGACTCTGCTGGGTTTTGAACCCTGGTCCCCAGGCTGCTGAACCTCTTCCCTACCACTGCGCCAGCCTGCCTTTGTGAATTTCCTTGAGATCTGATAAACCTTGACTCTGCTAGCAATAGTATCAGTGACTAGTCTCTTCAGCTGTTTCTGGTCAGGTGTCTGGTCCTTGGCCTATATAAGGCCCTTCCTGTCTATGTACCTTGCCAGATTTTTGTGGTTCATGTTCCCTTCAATAAAGCTTGTTCCTGTTTCACCTACAAGTTGCTGAATTGGATCATTTCTGACCTAGGCTGCTGGTCTCCAAAACCTTGTGATTCCTATATCATTACACTCTGTGTCTCTTCCTCCTCTCCCTCCTGTGTCTCTCTCCCTCCCCTGTCTCTCTTCCCCTGCTCTGTCTTCCCCCCTCCCTCTACCCTGTGTCTCTTCCCTCCACCCCTCCCTCCCCTGTGTCTCTTCACCCCCTCTCCCTCCCCTGTGTCTCTTCCCTCCTCCCCTCCCTCCCCTGTGTCTCTTTCCCCCTCCCCTCCAGTGTCTCCCCCCCTCCTCTCTTTCCTGTGTCTCTCTGCATGCACGCCCCTTCTCGCGAACACACACTCCCCCTCTACTCCACCCTTTGCCACTCCCTCCTCCTCTCCCTCCCGTGTCTCTCTTTGCTCATGCCGCCACCCACCCAAACTGTCAATATTTTGTGTGGCCACCATTATTTTCCAGCACTGCCTTAACCCTTATGGGCATGGAGTTCACCAGAACTTCACAGGTTGCCACTTGAGTCCTCTTCCACTCCTCCGTGATGACTTGCACTCCCCCACCTTCAGTTTGAGGATGCCCCACAGATGCTCAATAGGGTTTAGGTTTGGAGACATGCTTGGCCAGTCCATCACCGTTACCTTCAGCTTCTTTAGCAAGGCAGTGGTCATCTTGGAGGTGTGTTTGTGGTTGTTATGTTGGTATACTGCCCTGTGGCCCAGTCTCCGAAGGGAGGGGATCATGCTCTGCTTCAGTATGTCACAGTACATGTTGTCATTCATGTTTCCTTCAATGTCCTTTAGCTCCCCAGTGCCAGCAGCACTCATGCAGGCCCAGACCATAACACTCCCACCACCATGCTTGACTGTAGGCAAGACACACTTGTCTTTGTACTCCTCACCTTGTTGCCGCCACACACGCTTGACACCATCTGAACTGAATAAGTTTATATTGGTCTCATCGGACCACAGGACATGGTTCCAGTAACCGTAGTCTGCTTGTCTTCAGCAAACTGTTTGCAGGCTTTCTTGTGAATCATCTTTAGAAGAGGCTTTCTTCTGGGACGACAGCCATGCAGACCAATTTGATGCAGTGTGCGACGTATGGTCTGAGCACTGACAGGCTGACCCCCCACCCCTTCAACCTCTGCAGCAATGTTGGCAGCACTCTGGAGATGAGACTGAGCACATGCACTCAACTTCTTTGGTTGACCATGGCGTGGCCTGTTCAAAGTGGAACCTGTCCTTCTTATAGCCTAGGCCATCTTTATGTAGAGCAACAATTCTTTTTTTCAGAGAGTTCTTGCCATGAGGTGCCATGTTGAACTTCCAGTGAACAGTATGAGAGTGTGAGAGCAATAACACCAAATTTAACACACCTGCTCCCCATTCACACCTGAAACCTTGTAACACTAATGAGTCACATGACATCGGGGAAGGAAAATTGCTAATTGGGCCCAATTTGGACATTTCCATTTGGGGTGTACTCATTTTTGTTGCCAACTGTTTCAACATTAATGGCTGTGCGTTGAGTTATTTTGAGGGGACAACAAATTTACACTGTTATACAGGATGTACACTTACTACTTTACATTGTAGCAGAGAGGCATTTCATCAGTTTTGTCACATGAAAATATATAATACATTTTTTATAAAAATGTGAGGGGTGTACTTACTTTTGTGAGATACTGTATAATATATAAAGGCTACTTTCTAAAAAATGTTGTCTAATCATACACACGCCCTTCAATTTCATAACAAATGTAATGCTCTGCATTCTTTGACATTGAATGAAGCATTGAAATGATAACATTTGAGAACATTTGGCGATTTTCACAAGTTCTTCTGGCATCTTCTCTCTATTCACATAGCCAACTATTACTGGCTTAATCTTAGCTGCATAAGACATAATTAGAGAAGGCATATTTGTAATACACCATCACTGAGAGACTAGAGACTTTACATTATGTCAGTGTAATGCAACGGCCTAAGTGAAAAACAAATACTGTCCTGGAGGAGGAACATAACCTCACAACTCCTTGCTATGTGGAGAGAAGTTCAAAAACATATTAAATCTTGGAAGACCCTATTGGACACACACTAACCTCTTCCAGTGTATCCTGCCTGCTGACTGTATGATAGTCCATCAGACTCCCACCCTCTTTCCCCATCTTTATAATGTAAGCTCCCGGGAGCAGGGTCGTCAATCCCTCATGTGTCAGAATGTTTGCCTTGTCCTTTGTCGTACAGGGTACCCCTTGTAAATAGTTATGTATGTCTTGTGTTTATCCCTTATTAATTTTCTCAACATTTGTAAAGAACATTTTGGAGAACATCAGGTCTTTATTATATTGTCATCTAGTCTCTATAGTTATCTCTCTTGAGCAGGCACCCAAACTACTCAGTATCAGAGATTTGTTGTAAGTCATATATATTTATGATGTTCTTTTTATATGGTTGTCAATACAAGCAAAGTTTTAGCTTCGTAACTTGGTCTTTCTATCCTTGTAAACATCTCAGGAATATTGAACTCCATTAAGTATTTCGTTCTTCTACTTTTACTGCAGATTTTTCTACTCTACTGGTCAAGACAATCATTGCCCTAAACAATAGTTTACTGGTCAAGAGAATCATTGACCTAAAAAATAATGGCAACACTTTTTTTAAAATCCAATGGGCACCACATTTATCACATTAGGCACTAATTATATATCTCTGCACATGACCCAAGCATGATCCATTTAGGCTTATCATAAAATGATTGACACCACACCGATTGTTTGGGAGAAACACGGGCCACAGCTTTATTATAATTTAACCGTATTAACATAACTTAAAAAACCTGTATATATTATACATATTAACATATAAACTTCTGTTATTTTCTTATATGACACTTTTTTTTTTACAATACATAACCAATTTTTAACATACAATTTAAATTAGGGTGGGAGGGAGGGATTTTCCACGGAGACCGCGCCGATGTGACTCCCGGCGAGCGAAGTCCCGCCCCCGCCGCTTCCTATTGGCTGAGGCCGCCTCACAGGCTCCGCTGGGTCACGAGACGCTGACCCGGGGAGCCTGTGCAGCCTCCGCGTTGACAGTACTGGCATATAAAGATAAAGCAAGGTCCATATAGTCCACTAATCATATAGCACTACACAGTACTTATCCCATTATTTTGTCACCCTGCTCAATTTTGAACTTGATCCCCTGATTCATGTGGGTGGGGTGTATTAACCCCTTAAATGTATCAGTTTGAGGAAACAAACCTTAAGGTCCACGCAGTTAAGGTGTTAGCTGGTTGATAGTATCAGATTTTACTCATCTAGGTTACTCGGAGGCATTTTTTGTGATTCTACAGGTGGGTGAACGTACACATAGGATAGAGGATTTATTATTATTATTATTATTATTATTATTATTATCTTTTATTTGTATCGTAACAACATATTCCGTGGCGCTGTACAGGGGATAAGAACAAGGGAAATACAAATTTAAAAAGAATGTCTGCACTCATATAAGGACTTAGGAGTAAAAGTAGGAGTGATGAGATTTAACTACTGTAACAATGTGATGGCCTTGTTGAAAATATCAATGGGACAGGTACCCCTAGGTTACAACTTAAGGTACCTCCAGAGAAGTCACAAGGTTTAGGGTTTTGTACGTGGGGTGAAGTGCCCGTTTGGAACAGATTTATAAGGAAAGTGTACAAATTGTTCCCACACAAGCCATAAAATGAAGCCCTGTATTTATAATCTACAGGAGACAACAGCACTAATACAATACTACTTACAGTAGTGACATCATAACCCTACAACTGTTCTGACAATAATAATGTACTGTTCTAATATAGCAAGACCATACACCCACCACATGACAGTTGATAAACACTATAAAAATAAAAAAGGGGAAATGAGAATTTATGGTACCTATAAGAGGATTCAAACAAGAGATCCAATTTATGGTCAATAAAACATCTTTTTTTATTGGCTTTTTTTAGATAGGAAATTAAAAAACAAACAGGCATGGTTCTCCTTTAATATTTATTTAGTGTATAAATGTTGTAGGACCTGGCAACATTCTCAGCGAAACTAGTTCTGGTTTAATATAAAACTCTTAAGAACATGGTGCTCCAGATAGATGACAACATCCTTATTTGCGTCAGGGCTTTCGTATGCACCAGCTGAGCTGTACCAGAGAAAGAGCACAACATAGATTGTCAGTCACTATGTGAGGAAGAGAACTAGATTAAAGGGCCACTGTACATTAAAATAATATACATGTTTGAAAAGAGCATACTTAAAGGGGCATGATACACAATACATTTTTCCAAGGGAATGCGTTAAACATGACTAAAGTTGTGTTTTACATAAAAAAAATAAAAAGTACAACCTGTTAAATCCTAATTTAGAGCAATAGGAAGTGCACAGAACATACACACATCTGTAAATTGGCACACTCCATGTCACTCCAGAGCTCCCACAACAAACATCTTTAAAAACACCTTAAGTAAGGAAAATCCACCACAACTTAACTCTGTCCCACTCAATTTGTTTCCCCAAGGGACAAAATAGAAGCTCAAAAATGGGATTTTCATCACATTAAACAACCAGTGGGATCTGGGGCCTGTGTCAATGCACAGAGTCTGGCGCTAACCTATTTCTTTGCCTTGCTCCTCGCTCAAAATTATAGTGTGCCATCATCCTCATCAGGGAAAGACACAAGGGGTAAGTTTGGAGCTACCCCACCTGAACTTAAACAGATTGCAACCTGATCCACCAATACCCCTATACAAGTCATACCATGCAGCTCATTTTGCAGTTCCCTTTATTTTAATTATACGCCAACAATCAAACTTTACATTAGCTGGCTACTGTTGGCTTAATTAATTGAAACTCAGTGGACTCTCATATTGTTTTGTTTTGGATGAGACCGTAGTTGCTTAGCTTTTGTCTTGGAGTAACTACTTTTTAAGATCTATGGACAGTGAGAAATGTCAACTTTTTCTAATTCTTGCTGTATTTCTACCTCCAGAGCAGTTGGTATTAAATCAGCTTTTCATTCATTTTGCTTGAGATACACTGCCATCTTGTGGCTACTAAAAATGTTCTTATATCCTTAAAGAATTATCAACAAGAATAGACATCTTTGAAAATGGATTTATAATCTCGTAACCACCTGGGAATCTCTTGTACAGCAAGCTATTGCGAGCTGTACATTTAAATACCAAAACCATAAATGAGACAGTCAAAAGATATGTAATTGAATTTCAACATTGCTGGCTATTTTGCTGGCTAATATTAAGGGTTTTAATTCTACATTCAAAAACAGAAAGCTTTTACAAGAGATATCACCCACACAACAGAACAAGTAAATGTAGCCTTGAACTTCCTTGAATTGCCTTATTTATTCAAAGTCCTTTCAAAATTTGTGATTAAGGGAAATTTCTGAACATGATAAATACCTATTACCAATCTCCTAAAGCTACCCTAAAACTTTCAGGCCAGGGATAGTCCATTATATAAAGAGGTATGATACAGGGGTGATCACTCTCACCACTCCTTTTCTCTTAAAGGCATATCTAAGTGAGCTGGATTATGAATGCATCTGAGAGGAGAATTAGTAGCGAAAAAATCCCAAATTAAACATTTAAACATTTACATTGAAGTTAGCAACAACTCTTGTAATTTCTGACAGTTGCAAATTAGGGTTAACACCCTCCAAACTCAAGCTAAATTAGCATTAAATTGAAAATGATTTGTTTTGGCCAATCAGGTTTGCTAAAACTTTTGAATTAACTCTGGGTTCCTGTTTGTGCTGAAAAGCAGCATGGGATATGTAGTGTATCAATGATACAGTGCCTTGCAAAAGTATTCACCCCCCCTTGCCATTTTTTGTGTTTTGTTGCCTCACAACCTGAAATTAACATGTACTGTTTGAGGATTTGCATCATTTAATTTACAGAACTTTGAAGATGTTTTTTTTTTTATTGTGAAGCGAACAAAAAAAAGGACAAAATAACAGAAAAAATCAATGTGCATAACTATTCACCCCCTAAAGTCAATACTTTGTAGAGCCACCTTTTGCGGCAATCACAGCTCCAAGTCACTTTCGATAAGTCTCTTTGAGCTTGCCACATCTTACCACTGGGATTTTTCCTCCATTCCTCCTTGCAAAACTGCTCCAGCTCCTTCAAGTTGGATGGTTTACGCTTGTGAACAGCAATCTTTAAGTCTGACACAAATATTCTATTGGATTGAGGTCTGGGCTTTGACTAGGCCATTCCAACACATTTACATGTTTCCCCTTAAACCATTCAAGTGTTGCTTTAGCAGTGTGTTTGGAGTCATTGTCCTGCTGGAAGGTGGACCTCCGTCCTAGCCTCAAATTACGCACAGAGGGGTACCGGTTTTGCTCAAGAAGCACCATCCATCTTTCCCTCAACTCTGACCAGTTTCCCAGTCCTGGCTGCTGAAAAACATCTCCATAGTATGATGCTGCCACCACCATGTTTCACTGTGGGGATGGTGTTCTTTGGGTGATGTAATGTGTTGGGTTTGGCCGAAAAGTTCAACTTTAATCTAATCAGACCAGAGCACCTTCCTCCATCCATTTTGGAGGTCTCCCACATACCTTTTCTGCAGCTCCTCCAGGGTTACATTAGGTCTCTGTGCTGCCTTTCTGATTAATGCCCTCCTTGCCCGGTCTGTGAGTTTTGGTGGGCGGCCATTAGGGCTTACTCTTGCATTCATGGGGTGTAATTAGGACCGCAACACCTTAAATGTCTATTTGCCGATGACTTTACTATGCCCCATTACCAAACCACATACTCCAATCCCTTTCCTTATGCATACACTATCCATCTTTGGACAATTTTCAAGCCGGGTCATATTTCCAAATTGTATGGACATACTTCCCCGCTTATTATACTTATTTTTCACACCTATTGCCATTAAATTTATGGAATTCCATAAATTTCAGACACATATATTCATTTTTATTTTGTAAAATAAGCCAATAGCAAGATCTGCCATGTGCAGTCATAAATCTAAAGGGGGGGGCCTCTAATGCCCTAGCACTCTAGAAAATACATTAGATAATCTGTTCTAGTCCATGTGGGTTTCATGATATGTATTAACTCCTTGCGTCCAAGGATCGATATTACCCAGAAATAACATTTATTATTATTAATAATAATAATAATACTTTTTTTAATTTCACATTTGCAACTGTTGTGCAATTAATCCTAATGTGTTGCCATGCCTTTTAATGTACAGTAGTGTATGTTTAATTGCTGTTACAGCTCCAATAAATGTTTGGAAAAGCCCTAGCAAATACTATTTAGTACTTGTAATATTTTTGCCACAAACCTGATATTTCTTTCAGTTGCGGGTTAGACTTTACTTGCAAGCTAGAGCCACAAGTCTAATAGAATATCAATTTTGTGTCACTTTAATTATTTAGAGCTTGTAATATTCGTGCTGTGCTAAAACCAACAGAGTTCTAAGGCCAAATTTGCATCCTTTGCTGTCCCATAGTGATTGTGCGTAGGGAACTCATAATCGTATTGCGAGTAGCTGATAGAATATGTGCCAATATTAAAATCAGTTTTAAGTGTGTATAAATTTACAAATTGTGCAATAGAATAGCCCCCAATGGGGGGGGGGATTTTGACTTTTTGAAGACTTTGTTTATAGGTACAAGAATACATTGTGCTTGTGACATCACTTTCTGAGAGCTGGATCATGAGTGTCCAATTTGTTTACCTATAAGTAGAGGCAGGGCTGGGGAAGCTTAACATATTTAACAGGCTTTTATAATAACAAATCAATTTTATTTCTAGATTTCATTTTATTTGTGTGTCTAGAAACCTAAACTAACTACAAAAAGTAGACAGTAATAGCTACCTCCATGCACTGAGCACTTTTTAGTAAATATGCGTACAAATTATCACTTGAGATTGACAGAAAGAGTTATTTTTAGGAGTTCTGGGCAAATTTATAAAATAGTGGTTAAAAGATGAGGTAAAAGTGATATGAGAGAGTTAAACTGATATAAAACAGTGAGGTAAAAGAAATGTAAAACATGAAAGCAAAAGTGATACAAAATGAGGCAAAAGAAGCAAAAGTCAGATAAACATTGATAATTATGTGAGGTAAAAGTGATTTTAAATGTAAGGAACAATCACACAAAAAGGAGATAAAAGTTACTTTATATGTAATATAAAATTAACACAGCTATGTCATAAAAATTATTTTAAATGCAAGGTAAATTTACACAAATATTTTTTGGGTAAAATTGGTTTTGAATGTAAGGTAAGATTGTCAAAAATGTCAGGTAACTGTGATAAGAAAGTGATGCAAAACCAAGGTAAAAAGTGATATAAAATGTTTTTAACTGAAAGAAGAGCTGAAAGGTTTACAAAAGTGAGGTAAATAATGGAAATGCGAGGTAAAAGTGATTTTAAATGTAAGGTAAAACTGAGGCAACTGTAAGGTAAAATATTTTAAACATAAGGTAAAATTGAGGAAATTTGAGGTAATTTTTTTTAAATGTGAGGTGGATAAGTATGATGTGTTGTCCATGGGGTCATGGAGAGTAGGACATGACTAAGCAACGCCATTTACATTTAAAACTGACATATGTGGGAGGTAAAAGTGATTTTAAATGTAAGGTAAAAGTGACACAAATGTCACGTAAAAGCAGATGGAAATGTAAGGCAAACTTGAAAAAAATGTGAGGTAAAAGTGATAGGAAAGTGTTGCAAAAGGTGAGATAAATTAAATTTTTTGGGTAGGGGTTTACTAAATATTTTAGAAGTGAAAACTGGTATGACTGTGCAAGTACACGTCACCAAGGTATTATTGTACCACACTTTTGTTGTGTCCATATCACAAACAGTTTATTCCTGTCTGTAAATAGGCTTCAAATAATACTACAAAACACCACCATTTTTTTTTTGTTAATAAATTTGCCTTATTACCTTGTAATATTAAAGATTTATTTTCAGAGCTATGTCGCCAATGATTTCCCCAGTCCAAAGTTTAGGTAACATCCAAGAGTCCCCAGTATGGTGCTGAGCATTAAAAGGTTAAAATACGCCATGAGTCACCCAGCAGGTGTAATAAATACTCCTGTGTTTACCTAGCTATCCACCTAATCTATGTTTGGGTTTCGCAAATTCATTATAACAGGATGTTTGGACGGTATCTAAGTCCTTATTGTTCTGTGTCACAAAATGAACTCTACAAGATATTGAAAAGGTGATAATAAGCTAATTTGTGCAAAGGATTGTGGGAGAAATGATGGCTGCTTGAAGATAGAACATATACCAGTGAATATAACTACACTAGCTACTTGCCCCCCAAAAATAATGGGATTAAAATTGTAAGGCTGGCAATGCTGTTTGCCACATGTGAGGCTTTTGTTCCTCTGAGCACCTTCGGAGCTCATAGCGAGCCCTGCGCTGGGCTCCTTTGGCGCTCATCGCGTGGTGAGCCTTCGGTGCTCATTGCGAGCCTCTCCCCCGTGTACTTCAACTTTCACTCTTTGCATTGATCACCTTCGGGGCTCATTGCAAGCCTTTCCTCTCGCCTGCGCTCATGGCAAGCCGCTCCCGCTGCTCATCGTGACCCCCTTCGGCGCTCATTGCGAGCCTTTCTTCTCTCCTACTGTACGGGTCTCTCATTGCTGGGTTCATTAATCTGCACGTTTAGTGCTTGGGAATGCCATGTGTCTCTTTGCATCATCTCCCCCCTGTCCCTTCCCTGTGTGTTTCTCCTCTGTGTGTGTGCTGAATGTTTGCATGGCGCGCAGTGACTGCCGTTGGTTTTATTTTCAAAGTCATGCGTGCCTGGCATTGTTCATGTAAGTGTTATGGTCTTCGGCGTTGTGTGTTTTGTAAGTTTTGCGAGCCTGGCATTGATGAGCCTCTTTTTCATCCTGTTTCTGAAATTTTGCATTTTTTTCCTCACTTAGACCATTTTGGCGTGCCGAAAAATGCCAAATATGGGTGTAATTCACTTGCAACCTCACTCCCAGGCTTCCTGTATCTCCCCCTGTTGCTGTGTGTGAGTGTTATAATTTTTTGTACATTTTTTTTTTGTTTTGTTGGGTTTTTAGAGTTACGCGCTTGAAGAGTGCCGCGTCGCTGGCGAGCCTTGCTTTGTGAGGCTCGCCTAAGTATTGCGCTGCTGGCCTTTTGCGCTCATTGTAGCCTAAGTACTGCGCCGCTGCTTCGCGAGGCTCGCATTTGTGACTGCGGCTCTGGTACTGCGCAGCTGCTTCGCTTTGCAAGGCTCGAATGTGTGACCGTGCCATTGGCTGCAATGAGCACCTTTGGTGCTCATTGCAGCCTAAGTACCAAACTTGTGCCATACATAAATATATATATATATATATATATATATATATATATATATACACACACACACACATACATACAGATATATGTATGTATATAACACTGAATGACAACAGATAAATATATCTGAGCATAACAATACATTTGTGACAATCTTACCTTTCATTTAAAACCAATTTTACCAGTTTGGCATCAGTTTTACCTTACATTCAAAAACATGTTTGTGTCAATTTACCTTGCAGTTAAAACACTTTTTATTACATAGCGGTGTAAATTTTAGATTACATTTAAAGTCACTTTTATCAACTTTGTGCCCCCCCCCCCCCCCTTTTATTAAAATATAAAATCGGATAAATCAGATAAGAGCTTCTCCATAATCCATATGTACACTTTCTCTTGTTTCTTTCAAACTTAATTAAGGCTAAGGCAGAAGAAACCCATTGCTGTAGCTTTTAGTGTGTATTTTTATAAATGAATATCATTTATTTTCCACATGTCTGTAATGTATAAAGCATGTTATTTTAATACAATAGAAAGTTTCGGGCTACGGTAATCCATTTAATATACTTGTATTATAGTATGCTAAACTATTCTGCCCCCTTCTAGATCACTACCTTGTCGTGATGAAGGGGCTTGTGTACCTCAATGAAGCTGTGAGCTAAACCATGTAGGGCCACCCAAGACGGGCAGGTCAGAGATGTGAAGATAGTCTTATAGATAAGCAGAGACTGAGACATTACCATAGTGTGCCTGACAATCTGTGGTCTTTAGGTAACGGAGAGTCAGACACGACTAAACAACAACAATACATACTGAGAAGTGTATTAAGATTTTCGTTAAGTAATTATAAATATCTGTTTTGTGTTATTCTATGCAGCCTATTTAACAATATGCCTAAAACAATAAGCAAATAAGCTATCATCTTTGTATACATACTAAAAAAAATACCTACTTCAATTACAATTTTCAGCACTGCATTATAGTGGTTTTAAGCCAGCATTATATGGCGTCTGTCACGACCTGCTTCTTCCATGGGGCTTGACAAGAACCTAGTACAAGCCTACCCCAGCAGGACTGTGTAGTTCTTACTACCTCTGGTACAGAAGATGGCCTCAGGATATCAGGAACACCATATAATGCACAGGATGACACTTACACCTTGTCTATGTGAGCACAGATATCACTGTATACCTTTATTAATTGGCACATTTTATACAATTTTCTGGCACACAGGCTGGCCAATCAGTAAGCCCCATCCCTAAATACTAGGCTGCCCCTTGCTTACTGGGAACCCTTGTACCTCTGATGAAATCAGATCTTTAATCTCATCCTGTTGATTATATTTAGGTGCGCTGAATTAATTATCACCAGATAACAACATTGTAAAATAATAGACTGGTGCAATAGCCTGCAGACTAGCTAAAATGTTTCTATACAACAATTCCTATAACATGAAACATAATACATAAAACAACATACATACAGTATAACAGTGTAATCATATTTTAACCATAAGCAATAAAAAATACATAAACTTTAACCATAAATAGGATAACTTATTCCCAGTCCAGGCCCAAGCCATAGTCCAAAACAGTCTACTCAGGCCCTGGGCATGACAGCGTCCCTTTAGGAGAATGTTTTCCTCCACAAAAAGTAGGTAAAGTTTTAAGTTGAACCAGGTACATATACTTAGAATGATCAATCAATCGATCTTTATAAGCTGCCTCATCTATATATTTAAGGATTGAGGCCTTCCTATTATATACATACTAAGGGTCTATTTCTATTCCACACAGACCTAGCATTAAATAAATATCTTATTACTACTAATACGCTCTCTCTGACTATCTTTTGTAACAGCACTAGTAACATGTCTGTCAGAAATGACGGTATCATATAGTAATATAGTATATTCAATTGTCTGTTCTGTCTCTCTCTCTCTGATTGCCCTCTGTCTCTCTCTGTGCCCTCTCCCTCTCTGTGCTCCCCCTACCTCTGTGTGCCCTCTCTCTGTGCGTCTCTCCCTCCCTCTCCCCTCTCTCTCCCTTCCTCGCTCCCCTCTCTCCCCTTCCCACTATCTCCTACTCCCTCTATATCCCTCACTCCCTTTCCTCCCACTCCATCCCTCCCTCTCTCTCTTTCATTCTCCCTCCCACTCCATCCCTCTCTCTCCCAACACGTAGCTACCGTGCATGGGCGGACACGTTGCTACCACGCATGCGCAAGTAGAATGCAGCCACGCATGCGCTACAAAGATTGCCCCAATTTAGCTTTAGTAGATTGCTGAGTAACATCTGCGCAGAACACACCACGCAGGCGTTACTCACAAGCTAATAACTATTATAGTGGATAAAACACAAATTTCAGTAATTTAGGGAAATACTTGAAACATTGTTCATACATACACATATGACGTGGAGTTCCCTGAGCTGTGATTTAGCTGTGGAGACAAACAATTACGTTTTTATAACATTTCGTAACACTTCCTGCGAACACACATATAACAGCGAAATGATGTTAAGGTGACATTTTGTCCTTGTTATAAAGATGTGTCTTTTGTTGTCTTATCACATGTCACCAAAGGCTTAGCCACCTGACATATAAGGACTCTCCTTCCAGGCCAATTAGACAAAGCAAATACACGTGATTCTCCAGTATAACACTAATATCAAAAGTCACTCATTAAACACCAATCCTCTTAGTCACCTTATTGGCTGAGAACATGTGAGCTGCCTCTGAATGAAGATGCTGTTTTTGCTGCTTTCAGGATAGATATACAGGACTGCTGTGTTTTCTGTATGGCCCTTTAAATAATTAAAGGGTCTCTGTCACCCCAACGTAATATTTATCTAATTTTAAAGAGCATTAAAACCAGCTATAAATTGTACTAGCAGTTTTTCTCTACGGTAAATAATTTCTGAAATATTTAGCATTAATCTTTAGCTCCTGTATGCTAATGTGCAGATCAGAGAGGTCTAATTGACAGATAATATTACAGATTTGTAGTTTGACCAAGGAGACTGTAATGCTAATTAGTATGTCAAAGCAGCTAATAAATATGCATGAGCCACTCATTTGCATATAAATGTAGCCACAACAACATGGAATTACCCAGGATTGATTGATTCTAGAAATAAATGGACAACACAACCAATAGCCAGTTTGACGTGCTCTTAAAGAGTTTTAAGTTTAAACTTGATAATAATTATTGTTTCTAAAAAGCAAAAAATAATAAGCAAATGCAATCTTTAGATATTTATCTTTTATACGTAAGAATGAATTACCGTGGGCATCCATTTTCTTTCATCAGATGATTATGTATATTACTTTCTAAGGAGGGTTTGTTCATGTAAATTAATGAATGCACTGGCAACTGTAGTTGACACAATCCCATTCCCTAGAAACGTATCCTCCGACCTCAAGAAAATAATTAGCAGAAACAAAACTCATAGATCCCACAGCATCATATAAAATTTAATATATTAGAGACTGTACTATTTTATTTCCCATTAAAAAATATTTTGCAAATTGTCAAAAGTGGTTCAACAGTGATCCTTATAGTCTTACATTTTCTTACATCCATTTAAAAGAAAAACACTTGCAAGGAAAATACATTATAATAAGAAAATTAACACTGAAACGGCTCACTGCCCCTCTGTTTCCTGTTACATGTCTGGTTAAGAACAGGATAAAACAATCCCAGTTCTGTATCCCTTTAATGTAATATTTCTGCACTATAGACCACTCATTTAAATAGATGAACATGTGTGTTTTTGACTTCAAAACTAACCGCATTAACTTTACATGGATAACCGCAGCTTTTAGCTGCAAGAAAACTGGAATTTAAGTACACATTGTGCAAAAATACATGGCAGCCACCATTTTAGCTTAAAAGTATATCTACAGTGCCTTGCAAAAGTATTCACCCCCTTGATGTTTTACCTATTTTGTTACATTACAGCCTTAAGTTTAATGTTTTGTTAATCTGAATTTTATGTGATGGATCAGAACACAATAGTCTAAGTTGGTGAAGTGAAATTAGAAAAATATATACATAAAATTATTTTTTAGAAATAGAAAACAGAAAATTGGCATGTGCGTATGTATTCACCCCCTTTGTTATGAAGCCCATAAAAAGCTCTGGTGCAACCAATTACCTCCAGAAGTCACATAATTTGTGAAATGATGTCCACCTGTGTGCAATCTAATTGTCACATGATCTGTCATTACATATACACACCTTTTTTGAAAGGCCCCAGAAGCTGCAACACCTAAGCAAGAGGCACCACTAACCAAACATTGCCATGAAGACCAAGGAACTCTGCAAACAAGTAAGGGACAATGTTGTTGAGAAGTATAAGTCAGGGTTAGGTTATAAAAAAATATCCAAATCTTTGATGATCCCCAGGAGCACCATCAAATCTATCATAACCAAATGGAAAGAACATGGCACAACAGTAAACCTGCCAAGAGACGGCCGCCAACCAAAACTCACGGACCAGGCAATATTTTTTTATGACCTAACCCTGACTTGTACTTCTCAACAACATTGTCCCTTACTTGTTTGGACTGGGAAACTGGTCAGAGTTGAGGGAAAGATGGATGGTGCTAAATACAGGGATATTCTTGAGCAAAACCTGTACCACTCTGTGCGTGATTTGAGGCTAGGACGGAGGCTCACCTTCCAGCAGGACAATGACCCCAAACACACTGCTAAAGCCACACGTGAGTGATTTAAGGGGAAACATGTAAATGTGTTGGAATGGCCTAGTCACAGCCCAGACCTCAATCCAATAGAAATCTGTGGTCAGACTTTAAGATTGCTGTTCACAAGCGCAAACCATCCAACTTTAAGGAGCTGGAGCAGTTTTGCAAGGAGGCAAAAATCCCAGTGGTAAGATATGGCAAGCTCATAGAGACTTATCCAAAGCGATTTGGAGCTGTGATTGCCGCAAAAGGTGGCTCTACAAAGTATTGACTTTAGGGGGGTCAATAGTTATGCACATTGACTTTTTCTGTTATTTTGTCCTATTTGTTGTTTGATTCACAATAAAAAAAAACATCTTTAAAGTCGTGGGCATGTTCTGTAAATTCAATGATGCCAATTCTTCATACAATCCATGTTTATTCCAGGTTGTGAGGCAACAAAACATGAAAAATGCCAAGGGGGTGAATACTTTTGCAAGGCACTGTAATTTTCCGTTTGTAACTTTGTCTGAGGCTTATATCAGAAACATACATTAAATTGAGTCATTCTATTCACACACAGATTTATTTTATTTAAAATCTAAATTTGTTTTCCACACCCCCAAGGCTGCCTACATAGGCACATTGTACCTACCAATAGAAACACTGCATTTGGATACGTATTTTAACCCTATACGGACCTTCAAGCCAACAGCAGCACAATGCAGAAATCCACAGAGCAATGTCTGAGCTGCGCACACGTCCATCTATCTTCAGCATCTGAAATCAGACATGTCCTATCCCTTACCCTGTCAACAACCACCTATCTATGGTTTGTGTTCATTTATATTCCATATTTAATACTAAATCCTCCATTTTACACAGCTGAATTTTACACACTAATTAACCCAATCACTAATTAACCCTCAACTGGCTCTTCGATTAGTTGCCAAGCTCTTGTTTCTTCTATTTATTACTTCAACTTTTGTTTTATTTATCCATTTAGATTGTGTGTGAGTTTTTAATCTTATAAGGTGTTTTTTTTAAAACACCATGTATGTAAGATCTTTAAACCTGTGTCTCTTTCCCCCCTCTCCCTCCCCTGTGTTGCTTTGATCCCGCTCCCTCTCCTTTGTCTTTCCCCCCTGTATCTTCCCCCCCCCTCCATCCCGTGTTTCCCCCCTCCTCCTGTGTCTCTTTCCCTGCCTCTCCCCTGTGTCTCTTCACCCTCCCCCATGTCTCACCCACTCCTCCCACCACCCCACCCCCAGCATGCAATGCGCACTAACGGCTGACGCCACACGTGGCCACGCAATGCACATTGCTGACTATAGTTTCCATTGTGCGCATGCGCTAGAACAGCTTTACACACAACGGAAGATATATTAGCGATTTGTTGAATACAAGATAATATTACATTAGATCATCTGCAGAAGAAGCTGCGGATAATTGCTTCCATATACTAAGCAGTTTACCAGATCCCAATTTTTTTTAACATAATTTAGTTTAAGTGCATCACTGACCGTTGACCATGCAATTTTTTTGTCAATGGGCTAGAATTGCTACAACAGAGATTACACACTAGTCTTTGAAGTAGTATATAAGAATGTCTTTGCACCCCCTGATCATCTGGCTCACTGACAGTTCTTATTATTATAATGAGAAGCTCAACCTAAACTCACAGCATCGTATACCTGCCCCCACTGTACCGTGATAACACATTTTCTATTGTGCATTTAAAAGAGCATGTTAGATGTTTATTTTTTAGGAAAATAAAGTATTTTGTTTAGAAAACTATGTCCAGAGCAAATCTATATTCATTTATAAACAGCAGCCGGAGTTTGATTGTCAAGTATTTGTTAAGCCAATCATCTTTTTGCTTTGCCAATTGTACAAAGGATGGCAATAAACCACAACCTTGTGAATGTACATGTGCTTCCTACTTTGTCAAGATTCCAGATAAGATAAAGGGAAAACTGTTGCCCATGTCTCACTGAAGTCAGAAAAACAAGTCGGTTTATTATAAGTAGTATTGATATATTTTATTTGTATAGCACCAACAGATTCTGTAGTGCTAAGGGTACAATAAACTTAACATACATTTGAAAACATTAAAAATAAGACCAGCACATTTGTATAGATATATTGGTACATGACGAGATGAGGACCCTACTCCAGTGACAGTTTACAATCTTAAACATAGTAGGAGTTGCAAGAGTGAAGGGACTACTTGATGGTTAGATATTTATAGGGAGGAGGGGGTGCAAGCATGGCCGGATTACTCATTAGGCCAACTAGGCAGCTGCCTAAGGGCACTTCACTGTGAGGGGCGCCTCTTTTTTTTTTTTAAATGGTTGCTGTCTTAAAAAAATGAAATGATGCAGTTTATAGACTGGCTACTAGGGGGTAACCACCTAGAACAAGAGAGTTACAACAGGAAAAGGCAAAAATGGGTCCGTGCATACCTTGTATACTCACTCGCAGGGGCTCCTCCACTTTACTGTCTAGGGGCTCCAAAAAGGTAGAATCGGCACTGGGTGCAAGAGCCAGAATAGATAGCTTTGTTTCAATTGTGGATTTAAGGAGACAAGATCTTGAGTAACGGGCAGGTTTTGGAGATGTTCCGAAAGTGGAGGATTTGGTCAGTGGGGCATGAAAGAGAGGACAGAGTCAATTGTGGGACCAAGACCATTGAATTCAAATATTGGGATGTTTGTGGAGTTGTCTGCAGAAATGGAAATTTCAGAAGTAGTGTTAGAGGTGGATTATGGAATAACTAGTAGCTCTGCCTTGGAGATGTTACATTTTAGATGGTAAGAAACTATCCTGGATAAGTTATTAGACAGACATGGGTGAGTTGGTACAGGAATATGTCTGGAGAGGAGAGACAGGTTTTGTATTGTTAATCAATATTTTCTTTATTTTACTGTATGAATACATTATTAAAATAAACGGATATCACTACTTACGCCTGATTTCTGATTTCTATTTTACAGCATTAACATCCCATAGCAAGACCTCCATCTTGTTAATGGTGTTGTTGCAGATTTCACTTAATTAGGTGATGTCATTGGTGACATCAGCTTGCATCTAACATATATATAGGATAAAGGTGTGTGTGGGCCTATATTGCAAATAAAAGTGCAACTACATTAGTAAGTCGAAGATCTTGATATTAATGGCAAAATAAAAAAATGGCTTCACCAATAAATAAGTAATGTTATCCTTTTATTTTAACAAATTACTAATACAATAACATCTTATAAAGTTGAATATTGATTAAACTGGCTGCTTTTTTTCTAGTTTCAGTGGAGTTTAACATGAATTCTTACCGTATATCCTTATTTTTTTATTTAAAAATAACTTTTCAAATGTGTAAAACACGCTCTTTTAAATGCATTGTAATAATATTGGGATTACAGTTTCCCTTTAAATATAATTTGATTTTGCTACTCAGCAGTGGTTTTGTAATGGTTGCTGTCAACTTAAATGAACACAGGTTTATAAAAGGCTAATAATGCACATGTAATCAGGTGACAGCAAAATGATGGAAAGAGGGTAGCAAGACTATGTACAGCAAATCTCCATGATATTCACACCTTGCCAGCATCTCTAACATTTTAGTGAATCTTGGCATGACTTTATACCCAATGTCTTGAGAATCAGGAAACAGATTGGAATCTGCTTGATGGATAGATATTTAAAGGGAGGATCCCATGAGTGAGTAACGGGCAGGTTTTGGAGATGTTCGGAAGGTGGAGACAGCAGGATTTGGTTAGGGAGCATGAAGGAGAGGACAGAGTCAATTGTGGAACCAAGACCATTGCATTCAAACATTGGGATGTTTATGGCGTTGTCTGCAGAAATGGAGATTTTAGGAGAAGTGCTGGAGGTGGATTATGGAATAACTAGTAGCTGTTACGTTTTAGATGGTAAGAAACCATCCTGGATAAATTATTAGACAGACACGGGTGAGTTGGTACAGGAATAAAGGTGTACATATATGTATTTAGCATGTGTGATTGTTCCTCATACACAGACAAAGGTAGGGTCTACTGATTAAAGTAATCTCCTGAAACGCTTCATTCTTGTGAATATTGGTTTGTCCCTTTTAAATAGTATTAAAGTCTCTATTTCAGTGGATTTCATGAACACGGTTTTCGGCACAGGTTGGTGAGGTCAGGTTAGGATATAACAAGCAGAACTACAAGAAGATCCAGATTGTTCTGGAAACTGTGGCCTTACGTATATGAGATTCCTGGAGGTGAAGCGGGTATACATGGCTTTGATACTATGGGCTATGTTTTGATGAATAGGAGAAAGGTCAGAATCGAATTATTGTAAAATAAAAAATCTCTCAGTCAAAAATAAAAAGGTGTGCGTATGCTTGACAACGTATTACAATATACAATGTAAAATGGAGCCTTCTAAGAACTGAGGTAAGTATATCAATGGCAAGGACCAATCAGAATGCTCTCTGCTACGTACAGTTAATTCCTTGAGCCAATGAGCTGTGTGAGCTTTACAGAATGGAGTGTTGTGATTTGTTAATCTCGCAGCTCTGATTGGATGGCTCCCTTGAGTGCTGGCATCAGCTGTAGTCGCTTACTGTCCAGAATACCCTTCCAGTCATCACTCCAGGATGAGAGCCTCCTGTGGGGTGGCTTCAACAAGAGGTGCTGGTTGTGGCAGGCAGTGAAGAGGATGTGTTCCCAACTTGGGTTCAGTTCAGCACCTAAACAGAGGATTGAGCAGGATATGGAGCAACTATAAGTATCAAGTTCTACAAATATTGGGCTAAAATGGGATAAGATAAGTAAACACATACAAAAATGTACATTAGTGCAATTCTTAATATCCTAAGACTTAGATTTTTACATAGCTTTTTAAATAATTTTATATATTTATTGACAGTAAAAACATTCTTCTTTATTATTCTTTTCAATAGCACGGACCACTACCCCCCCCCCCCCCCAGTTCCCACACCCATGCTCACACCCTGTCTCTCCCTTACTCTGCCGCTTCCACTAGTCCTTGATCTTCTTGTCTCCTCTCCCTTGCGCCATATGGCTCAACCTATTCTATTGCCTGGATCTCTCTACTCCTGACCTTCCTGTCTCCCATTTGCTCACTGTCCTACTTTGTCTTTAGCTCTTATAATGTTCTATCTCTTTTCTGTGAGCTAGATATGATCATCTGTGTATCCTGGTGCATAACACCCATGTTGGCATTATCTCTCTCTTAACATGGACATCTAAAAATGAAAGTGTGCAGATCCAGCACACTATTACACCAAGTAGGTTACCTACTTGGGACAGCAATCAAGATACAACTAAAACTGCAAGTACTTCCCTTGTTTGAAGCTGATACAGCCGCTTGCTGGTGCAATGTTATTCCTCAAGACACATAGTGGCATAGAGTATTACTTAAGAAGTTGGGCAATCATATATTGCAGGACACTACTATTATCATGATGTCCATGGCAGAACCTTGTTTTTACACTGTAATGTTTTTTTATATATATGGGTGTTTATTATTCAGTAAACTTTGGATTACAGCTGGATATGCAATATGAGGAATACTAAATAGCATTATATTTGATTGGTATATTTGTTGGTATAGGGACAATCATATCAATAGCCTTACTTATTAGAGGGATCTTGTTATTCAATATATTTTGGCAATATTTTTATTGACCCTGTTTCTTTTCCTATATTCACCACTATAATACCTCACTTTATGTAACAATATAATTTCAGAGCTTTTGATCTATTTAAGGGGCCCCTAGTTTTTACTGCACCATTATATAAATATTTTATTATAGCTTTTATAAATAGTGGCGTTTTTCAAGATTTTTTAATATCGTAAATAAAATTTAATAAATATGTCTCTTTTCTGTGGCCAGAACTGCATCTCTGCCAAGTGGAATGTGGAATATATTTCTTGGCCCATTAAAGAACTACATGTTGTAAAAAAATGCTGAGGGAAGAAAAAGATTAAAAAATAAAAAAATAAAAAAGATAATAAAGCTTTTCTTTAGAAAAAAAATGCAATTGTTTCCTTATATACACCTATGATATTTTAGTTTTTATAGGAGCAGGATTTGCAGGTATCCTTTCAAAGACTTGTGAGCATGTGTAGATATCTAACATTACAAGCAGTGTCACGGTCCATTGATAGAAGAATCCCACTCACTTTGCTTCTAAAAGGTGAAGTTTATCATATGTGACATATATACTAAGAGTTGACATTTCCACTAGATCTCCAACACCTTTTAGCAAATGGTCAATGATCCGACTACCTGTAATGTCTGGTCGGTCATCAATTAGAAGATCTGCAGACACCACTGTTTTGTCTCTGGTCAGCACAATCTGCTCAAGAAATTCATGTCCAAAGTGCTTCTCTACCCAGGCATACTGCAGACAAGAGAGACAATTAAAGGGAAACATAGGTTGGATGACAGATGAAAAACAATAGCTTCACACAGTTTGTTCTATTTCATTTCCATAAAACACTTTATAAATTATTAGCTGGTGCAAAATTCAAGGTATGCTTGGATGCCTTTGTAGAGTTTGTCCCTGACACTTCTACTGGACATCTTTGTAACCATAGAACTATAGATAAAAAACAAAAAGGTCCATCTAGTCCACCCATTATATCTACCTAAAAGCTTGGCTTAATTATATTTCAAGATAGCCTTACGTTTACCCAATGCATGCTTAAGTTCCTTAACTGGGTTCCACTTATCTACTACCCTCTATATAAAGTAGTACATTCTCACATTGCTCACATTACTAAATTCTCTACCGCCCAACCACTTTTTCTTGCAGTCTTCAATACTACCCTCCTGGTCTTTATTAAATCATTTAATATATTTGGAGGTTTCTACCATATCATCCCTCTTGCATCTGTCCATTAAGATATACATGCAGCTTTATATGAAGCCATGCCTTATAAGGTTTGTCTTTAAGACCATACACCATCCATAATTTAAAATCTTGACCTCTTTAGAGGTAAAATAAGTCAAGACCATTTCAAAGTATAAGCTGCATCAAGCATGATGAATGTCCTATTTGCTTAAGAAAGCAAAGTTGGAATTAATACAATTTTTTAAATTCCCAGTCAGTGAAGATACTCTGCATACTATAAAACAGCAGTAGTCATTTATTGTTCAGAGAATTCCCCAAGTTCCAAATATATTTATAAAAAGAATGTAGAGGAATAGAATCAAGATTTAATTTTATGGATAGTCACACAAATATCACATATTATAATTGTCAAACTGCGAGACGTCGTCACGCTTTGCGTTGTGCGTACGACTTAGGCGATGAGCGCCAAAGGCGCTCATCACCTGCGATCCTCGCAAAGCGAGGCAAGCTGTAAACATCGCCTGCAAGCCTCGTGTAGCGAGCCGTTGAGGTACTAAAACTCGCAGCACTTAGGCATTGGGTGGCGAAGGTGCTCATTGCCTGCGAGCCTCACGTAGTGAGGCGAGCAGATGCCATTAAAAGTCGCAGCACTTAGGCGATGAGTGCCAAAGGCACTCATCACCTGCGAGCCTCGCAAAGCAAGGATAGCAGTGGAGGCAATGAAACACGCTGGACTTAGCCAGAAAGGAGCGCTGAAAAACGAGGGACTTAGTCTCCAAACACGCGGGATCGCCTTAGGCAGCAAGCACTTCACAAATGCAGGACTTAGAAAAAAAAATTACAAGATGCAGGAAAAATACGAGATAGGAAAAATAACGCCCAAACCGTGCAAATCGACACGAAATACACAAAAAAACAAAAACACAGGTTGCAGGTGAATTTAAGTCGAATTTGCCAAGTTTCGGCAGTCGAAAATTGGCTAAGCCAAAAAAAAAATGGTGGCCCAAAAAATTAAAACGAGGCTACACGACCCTGAACCGCGTACCACTTCCACCCAGGAAATGCTCGCTAACCGTGTAGCACACAGACAAACAACGCCATTTTTCAACACTAACTTCCAACTAACAACATTACGCATCTAAAGTAGCGCTTTACACAAATAAACCAACGGTTTGCCCTCGCGCACGCAGCCTATTTCTAATGCACATTTGGGACATTAATAAAACTATGTCCTCAGGCTCGCAGTCCCAATGGACATTATATGCTGCAGGAAAATAAAAATACATTGTTAGCTCTTCAGGTTACTGATTGTTACATATATTAAGTACAAATAGGTAAACTATATTAATTTATTATTCAATTATTTAATTAATTAGTATTTAAAAAAATAAAGATACATATTTCTGTCTTTGTGATGAGCCCAAAACATGCTCAGAGGAGCAAAAGCACATGCCATGAGAGGCTCGCAATGAGCGCCGAAGGTCCTTAGAGTACAAAAAGCTTAACATTGTGTGGCAAACAGCATTGCCATGGCTTCAAATTTCATTGCACAGTCATTTTAGACGGGCAAGATGCTAGATTTAATATAAAGCTTCAAGAGGATTAAATAGAAAAGGTAAACAAAACATCTTAGATCCAGAAGAAATGGGTCACCGAATTGGACCTTGGTCCACGTATTGACTACCACTGCTGTATAGTATGGACATTCTTCATATATACATTCTTAGACAGCTTGCTCTTGATCTTACCTTCTCATAAGGGCAGTGCCGGAAACGTTTTATGGGACTGGTACATATGAAGACATCTGTGCTGTAATAAAGTAAAAGATCAAGAATATAACCACAGCCTCAGTTGTTGATTGTAGCGTATGGGAACTAATTAATTAATCCAGTGGGTCTACTCATACATCAGATATGCACAATAACTTCCTATTGGCAAAATTAGGAATCAACCACAGTAAATCTACAGTCCACTTATATTTAACAAGCCAACAGACTAACAGCCTGTCAGCTTCTGAAATCTTTTCTCCTTTATGCTCCCCATCATGCAATGTTTTACATCTGTGACCTAACAGCCAGGCATGCAGTGAGCTAAGGCTAAAATAAAGTCACAAAAGCAATATCTATCTTTAATATAGCATATGTTAAAAAATATACCTGGATCTATTCAATAACAATTTTAATAACAATAAATTTGTGTTTTGTTAAAAAGATAAAAAGTACTAAATCAAAAGTTCTTGTATGACATAGCCTGAAGGCTTCCCTTACGTTCTCGATAACATTTTGTTTCCAAATTTTGTGGACCTGTGCAGAAGTTATTAACGGGAGGTTCTCAGTTAACTAGTATCCTAATTTTGTGAAATTATCACGAAATAGCTTACAGCTTGATGACGTAGCTCAAGTAGCTGCTTGAAAATTTTGAAATCCAGCAGAATTTGGAAAACAATGCAGCATTATGCCTACCACTATCAACCCTGATCTTTCTTGTTGTTGTACAGCCCTTCAGTTGTGTCCAACTCTCAGTGACCATATGAACGGAGCAAGCCAGGCACATATGTCTGTGTTTCTGGTTGTGCTTATTCATATGGTTTTCTTGGCAGAGATACTGGAGTGGGTTGCCAGTTCCTTCTCTAGTGGGCCACAATTGGTCTGGCCACGCTGCTATGACCTGCCCATCTTGGGTGACCCTAAACGGTATCGCTCACAGCGTCATTGAGGTACGCAAACCCCTTCAGCACGACAAGGTAGTGATCCTGGACGGGTCCTTGATCTTTGCGTGTGTGTGTTTGCATCGTTCGGTTTGTGTCTGACTCACTGTGACCTCATGGACAGCAGCATACCAGGCTGATACACTTGGTATTCATGGCAGAAAGTGGGTTGCCAGTTCCTTCTCCAGTGGGCCACAGCATACAGCTCTTGGTATTACTAGGTGGTTTTCCATCAAAGTACTGACCAAGTCCAATCCTACATGGCTTCAGGGTGGTGTGACCTCTTGATTCCATGGCTGGAATCGAACCCAGTTCTCAACAGTGAAAGCACCGAATCCTAACCACTGAACGACCAGGGAACTCCCCTGATCTTTAGGAAGGCTATTTCAAAGGAGTGGACTTGGACTTTAGATTGTAAGTTTGCGAGTCTTCAATCATGTGTCTGTGCTTTAAGCTTAAAAACATGGCCCTCCATTCTTTGTAAGGTGTTAATTTTGTTTTTGCCATGTACTTAACCCTGTATAGCGCTACGGAATATGCTGGCACGTTACAAATAAAGATAATAATAATAATAATAATAATAATGTAGTACTTTCTATTTTTTTTTTAAAACACAGAGTTTTTATAAATGTTGTTATTGAATATAGGTGGATCTATTTTTACCTATGTTATATTACAGAAGAGTTCTGTATTATTGTTTTTGCACTCTTTTTTTATTATTCTTATGTACAGGAAGAGGATTTATTCCCCTATTTTTTTATAATTAGTTGCATAGTTTTAAATATAAAAATGTTTTTCTTTTGTTCATATAGGGTTATGCCCACAAGGGTGTGGCATCATGTAACCAGTTTTTCATACCGCAAAAACAGTTTATACAATGAGTTTTGGTTTTTTTAGACTGAAAAAAGAGGAGAAAATATTGGAGAAATTTAAATATTCCATGTTTACCTTGTATACCTGCAATGTTTTATTATCAACTATAATAGTTGTCGCGATTGCGAATTGTCGTCACACAATGTTAAAAAAAATATGGGCACTCATAGCGAGGCCCGCACGACTAAGAAAAAGGCCCGCGATGAGCACCAAAAGCGCCAAGGGTTGTAGGCCTTTGGTGCTCATCATGAGGCCCGCAAGACTTGGAAAAAGGATTGCAATGAGTGCCGAAGGGAGAGGGAGGAAAGAGACACAGGGGTCAGAGAGTGGGGAGAAGATCACAATAAGCGCCGAAGGCTAAAGGCGCTTATTGCTGGGCTCGTGCTGAGGGCCAAAGGCGCTCATTGCGAGGATCGAAAGTTGCGAGTTGGACGATGCCTGCAATGAGTGGCGAAGCGGCAAGACCCGTAAAGTAGAAGGGGGGAAAGGCACACAATGAGCGCCAAAGGCACTCATTGCGGGGCTCGCAATGAGAGACAAAGGTGTTCATTTTGAAGCAATGTGGCGGGTTGGCTGAGGCCATCAGTGAAGTAGATGGGGGAGAGGCTCGCAATGAGCGAGGCACGCAAATTATAGGGGGGAGAGCATCGCATTAGGTGGCAAACAGCATTGCCAGGCTTAAAATTTATTGGCGTCATTTTGGACGGGCAAGTCACTAGCTATAAATAATTAAGGCCTCCATTCCATTGATCCCGTAAGAAAAGAACTGAGTGAATTTAATTTTTAAGTCACTACCGAGCTACCACATCACAAGTAAATCTAACCTCAGAGAAATGCATGTGAGTGATCGAAATGGCCCTAATATTGTAAGGCATAAGTGCCTGTTCCATAACTATTACATGCCTTCCATAATATCGAATCTCGCTAAAGTTTACTTGAAAGTCTGTCCCAGTTTCCAAAAGTTTAAAAAACCTGATGGGTACCTTTATCCACACGTAACGGTAGAAAAATCCCTCTGAGAAACCTGGATGCCTCAAATCTGATATTATGAGGGAGCTAACACCTTAATTGTGTTGGATTTGAGACTTGATTGCTCAAATCCCACACACTTAAGGGGTTAATACCAATACCTCCCTGGAATCTCCCCTCAATACCTGCTACCCCTATGAGCCCAGGATCCCTCTTCAATATCCCCTGTGAGCCTGGGTTTTCCCCCAGGATTCCTCCCTAATACCTGCTGCCCTTTATGAGCAGGGTATCCCCAGGAATCCTCCATTCTACTCGCTATGCTCTATAAAACCTAGGTATCCCCAACTAAAGTATAACCATGTTGGTCCTTATGGACGCCCATGGCCAAAATATAATCCGTTACTATGGAGGTCCCTATAGAAAACGTAGTAATCTAAAGTACAACATGGTGGTCCTCGTAGACCATTTTTGCCCCCATAAAAAAATACCTGCCATTACCCCTGTACCATGAGGGTCCCTACACACCCCCATGGTATACTAAACTCACTGAAGCTATAGTAAGTAGGGTAACCCAAAACGGGGGGGGGGGGGGGTGATAGCAGAGAGACAAATTGTGGTACACTGGAGAAGGAACTGGTAACCCACTGCAGTGTCTTTGCCAAGAAAACTCATGGGTAAGCACAACCAGAGACATAAAGATTTGCCACCAGAAGATTATCCCCTCAGGAAAGAAGGTGCCTTCCACATTACTTGGGAAGAGCAAAGGTCAAGTTTGACTAGACAAGCTGGCAGTCTGATGAGGTTTTTAAAGTAGCCCAGGAAAGAACAAAAGCGAAATGTAGTGGAGACAGGAAATTATTTATCCAACTGAATGCAGATCTCCACAGGATAGCAATAGGAGACAAGGAGACAGTATATGAGTGATGTTAAGAGATAAAAAAAGGTAACAGAATAAGAAAGTCAAGCAATCTCTTCAAGAAAATTGGGGATTTCAAGGGAACCTTTCATGCCAAACTGGGTGTGACAAAAAATGGTAGGGACTTAAAAGAAGCATATCAGATAAAAAAAGAGGTGTAAGGAATACACAAAGTATCTATACAGGAAGGATCTTAACATAATTGATAAGGTCAATAGTTTGTTAAACAAACTGGAACCAGACATCCTGGAGAGTGAAGTGAGATGGGCCCTAGGGAGCATTGCTGATAACAAGGCTGCAGGAGTTGATGGAATCCAGGCTGAACTATTCAAAATCCTACAAGATAATGCTGTGAAAGTGTTGCTTGCCTTATGCTAACAAATTTGGAAACCTCAACAATGGCCAGTAGACTGGAAAAGGTCAGTCGACATCCCAATCCCAAAAAAGGCAGTACCATAGAGTGCTCCAATTATGGAACAATTGCACTCATTTCACCAGCAAAGAAATGCTTAAGATCCTGCAATCTTGCAAGCATGGCTCCAACAGTATATGGACAGGGAACTACTAGATGTGCAAGCCGGGTTCCACTGAGGCACTTGAGATCAAATTACCTGTTGGATAATAGAGAAAGCAAGAGAGTTCCAGAAAAAAATGTTATCTCTGCTTCATAAACTATTCTGAAGCTTTTGACTGTGTGGATCACAACAAAAGTTCTTAAAGAGATGTGGTTACCAGACCATCTGATCAGCCTCCTGAGGAATCTGTATGTGGACCAATAAGCCATGGTCAGAACCGAACATGGAACTACCGAATGGTTCAAGATCAGGAAAAGAGTGTTATTCAAATTACACCAGGAATACATCATGTATGAGAATGTAATAGATGGATCCAAAGCCAGAATCATTATTCATCAACAACCTCAGATAGGCATATGATACTACTCTGATGGCTGAAAATGTGGAGGAACTATAGATGAAGGTGAAAGAAGAGAGTGTAAAAGCTGGCCTGATTCTCAACCTTAAAAAGACAAGGATCATGGCAAATAGCAGTCTCAGTTTCTGTCAAATAGTTGAAGAAGAAGTGGAATCAGTGACATATTTTTATTTTCCTGAGCTCAAAGATCTCTGCAGATAGTAACTGCAGCTGTGAAATTAAAAGAAGTTTGCTTCTGGGGAGGAAGTGATGGCAAGTCTTAGCAAGCTATTGAAAAGTAAAGAAATTACAATCAACAAAAGGTAAGCATTGTTTGAATTATGGTATTCCCAGTGGTAACATACCGGTGTGAGAGCTGGACCATAAAGAAGGGTTAGTGCCGCAGAATTAGTGCCTTTGATTGTGGTGCTGAAGAAAATTGAGTCTTTGGACTGCAGGAAGGTCCAGTCAATTAATACAACAGGAAATTAAGCCAAACTGTTTAATGGAAGGTTTGATCATGAGGCTAAAGCTCAAATATTTTGGCCATTCACGAGAAGACAGGATTCCCTAGAAAAGACTCTGATGCTGGGAAAGATTGAAGGCACACAAAGAAGGTGCAGCAGAGGGGGAAATAGAAAGATGAGGTCATTGAAGCAATGAACATGTGCCTGGCATGCTGCAGTCCATAGGGTCACAGAGAGTCAAACACGACTGAACGACTAAACAACAACAAAATTTATATAACCTCTTGGATAACGTAATCTCTCTGGTTAAACAGACTGAGTACATTTTATGTTCCTATGCTTGGAGATTCCTGATAGGGTGGCAAAGTAGCTAGAACTTAGAATTTATAGATTAGAGACATAAAAAAAATATTTTTGCACAGCGTCATATTTCTATAGTCTTGTTGCATTGTATTGTCTTTATATTTCTGTATACTTTATTAATGATTCCCTCGTTTTTTTTGTACCCACTCTACTTTACTGCACCTTTCTAAATAGAGTTAAAGAAAATGTTGGCACTTTATAAGGTGTAATAAGAATAATAAATAGAAAAGTTATGGAAGGTGCTCATTGTGCAGGTGGGAAACAGTCAGTGTGGAGAGACATCCACTGAAAAGGAGGAGAAAGATAGCCTTTGTAAAGAAAGGTGTAGACAGCAATGGCAAAGCAGGGGAGAGACATGGAACAGGAAGGAAGAAGAGACAGCAAGGCAAATGAGGAAAAGAGTAGTACAGTGTTTTCCAAACTCTAAGCCATAGCACTCTACTTGTGCTCCTTTTGTACTGACTCTAAATTGGTTCCTATAGAATCCTACAAGCCCATCCCTGGTATTCCAAAATGGCACGTCAGCATCCAAAGACCCTTCCAGGACTCCAAAACATGTCTTAAGACTTTATAACCATTGGAGCAGTTGTCTAGCAATGCCCAAGGTCGTACAAAATGTCATCCAATGGTTCCAAACTACACATTTTGGAAAAACTGGAGGAGAGCGGGCCAGAGCAAGAGAGGAAATGTATAGTAATTTAATAAATATATAGGCCAAACTTGTCTAAAAATCATATTAGTTGAAAGCTTCTACAGTATATTAATTGCGAGAGTTTAAAAAAGTGCTCACCTACTTCTTTATTAATAAAATCTGGCACTGGAGCTGTGGTCTGATGTGACCATTGCCAGCTGTTGTGTACTTAGGGTCATGAAGGCCAACACATACCTTGCTCTGGTACGAATGAGTTAACTTACTTTTCTATGTTGACCATTTCTTTCACTGCCTCCACAGCACCTTCAATAGGATCAAGGTCTAGGAAGAAATTCTTTGATTCCCAGATACTGATAGCTTTCTCCTGTAGAAACAAAATAAATTGATAAATAAACCACTATGGAGAACATCTCTGTATATCATAGTTAAATATGATTCGCCCAGTTGTAGCTAAAGTTTAAGAAATATCAATATATATATTATCAATTTCTAGTGATGATAAAATGACCATACCTTTATGAGTTGGTTATGGCACGTGCATATTGCAAGGTGGCTATGAAACTAACAATTTTTACCAATATAATTGTAACCCCTTCTCTTGATGCGATCATTATTTGGAATGTGACAAGTTAGTACATGCTCAGTTTGCTCAATGCTATGGTTTGTTACATGTTAATATGTGAATCCCCTAACTTGCCGTGGTGAAGGTGCTTGTGTACCTCAATGAAGCTGTGAGCTATACCATGTCGGGTCACCCAAGATGGGCAGGTCATAGCAGAGATGATAGACAAATCCAGATACACTGGAGAAGGAACTGGCGAACCATTCCAGTATCTTTGCCCAAAAAACCTTGTGGATAAGCACACCCAGACACAAGATGTGCTTGGCGTGCTGTGGTCCTTCGGGTCACGGAGAGTCGGACACGAACAACAATAGTCTGCATGCCAGGCCTTACTTGGGAATTCATACTACTCATAAACATGCACAGTGTATAACTATGAAAATTATAACGATTTAATGCTAATTTTGCAACTTGCATCTATTTGCATTTTATCTTGTAAATATCAAATATTTTTGTGGGTAACTTACACACAACCCAGGCTTCAAATTCTCATATTGTTCCGATACCCAGAATCCTCTGCGGTCTTCCAGTGTGATGTATGGTTCATTAGGGTAGCGAGCCCTGAACTTCTTCAAAAAGCCACCCTCAAAGTCTGCCAGAACTCCATCCATGTCCACCAGCACCCTTAGGCGCCTGGCGGTAACACCTGAAGAGTGGGGTCTGCAGTTCTGTTGGCAGAGGTGTGCAGGGAGCATGATGCACCGACGAAACAGGTTGGGTAGCGATATCATGACAACAAACCTAGGCAAGCATTATACAGATTATAGCAATAGTGTAACAATGCGTATAACAGCAGCTTTGCTAACCTGAGCTACAGGACAAATATGAAGTGTGTGCATGCTCAGCAAGAGTACCCAGGAGACCTTCCTATTTATATATATAAAGCTATATGACCCTAAGCAAGGTCACGGCACAGCCCCGCTAATGTTCACTCATCTGGACCGAATCCCACTCTCTGAAATTCAGTTTACTCATTCATCAAAGTCCTAAATGACAGTGAAACAATATAATACAGAGAACTCTGGATCATGCTGTTAAGAAGTCACCGTCTAGGCGCCTGGCACTAAGATCTCATTGCATTATCCCTGAATGTCTCCAGTGGTTTTGCAAATGAACCGTTATGAGATATTCTGCAGGAGGAGCTTGAGGGTGCTGTCCAGAAGAGAGCACTGCAGAGGGAAATGTCCTGTGCATGCAGCTGGAGGAAGGAGCAAAGTCTTGCAAGGAGGTGTCCTCAGCTTGCAGTGCAGTGCAAGGCTCAGAATGCTGCACCCTACAACCTGTTTACAGTCAGAGCTCTGCAGTGCAATGACAGACAGCAGCAGCCCTAAGCTTGCAGTTCCTGTACTGCTACCATGTAAGGACAAGCTGCCTCCTCTTCTTAAAGGGACATGCAACCTGCAGGGAATCTGCTGCTGCTGCTGACAACAACCTTTTTAGTGGGACAATATGAAAAGCCTCGGCGGAGCTACTGCTGGTGCAATGCACCGGGGCCTTTTGCTACTGCCAATAAAGGAGGAATCTTAATGTCTTAGATAACAATGGTGGATGATTACTTTATATAAAAGTGATCTGGCAGTCTATATATAATTCTGCTTTTTTTTTTATTGACCCTTGCAGTGTAGACCGGGAAGTTGCAAGGGGGCCCCCAAATTATTTTCCACTGGTGCCCTACATTCACAAGCTCCGCCACTGATAAAAGGATTAATATAAAATAAAATAAAAGGATCATGTTTTATTTGTAATCAGTTGCAGTTTTGGACACGTGCAGGAATACTGAAGCACCAGCGGTAAATGAAGGGTTAAGAAGAAATATTTTATTGGCTTAGCTTTTTACTAGAAATAGTTATATGATATTCTAAAAATCTGAACAGAACCACTCAACTGGAAAACATAGGGATTTGAGAGAATAAAGCCTGCACACCTTTATGTAAATGTATGAGTCAGTATAAGTTTAAAAATAAAATACATTAATGTATACCATTTAAAGTGCAATATTCATTAAAATTGTTGTTGTTTAGTCGTTCAGTTGTGTCTGACCCGCCGTCACCCCATGGATTCATTATAATATTAATATATATATATATATATATATACAGCAGACAACTATATCGTGCTTCCATTAGTTTTCTAGGGATTTATACTCATCTTTATTTGGATATGCTTATTTCATACCCCCTAGCTTCTACTATTCAAATCGGCCACACATTTCTGTGTTATTCTATCTAACCTGTTTACTGAGATCTCTGAATCGGAAAAAGAGACTGGATAGAATATTATACCTGAGCGCTCATCTCACTAGTGAGAAACCTCTTATCTGAGTACATTTTTATACGTCTCACAAACTATACATTTAATTCCTAATGTATGTGTTTGTTTGTTTGCGTTGCTGACTGTCTGACTCTCTGTGACCTCATGGACCACAACACACCGCGCTGATCCACTTGGTATTCATGGCAGAAATACTGGAGTGGGTTGCCACTTCCTTCTCCAGTAGGCCACAACATACAGTTCCTGGTATTCCTAGGTGGTCTCCCATCCAAAACTGACCAGGCCCAACCCTGTTTGGCTTCAGGGTGGTGTGACCTCTTGGTTCCCTGACTGGAATCCAAACCAGATCGCCACGGTGAGGGCACTGAATCTTAACCACTGGACCACCAGGGAACCCTTCCTAGTGTATACATTTGTGTAAATACAGGTGGTCCCAGTGTTACAGACGACCTGATTTACTGATAACCCCAAGGCTTTTTGTATGAGTTCGTTTTTATGTTCTGTTTGTTTGAATTAAAAGAAAGCGCACAATAGTGTCTTATTATTACAGTGCAGGGGTATTATTAATATTATAGTATTACACTGTATTATTACCACATATGATCAATTATAGCATTGTTATTGTTATTATTATTCATCACGGAACCGAGTTACGTACAAATACAACCTAAATACGTTATAAGGAACATATCTCATCCATAACCTGGGGACCGCCTGTATTAAGGTGCTTGTGTAACATTAAGCAAGACCAGTTTGTATACAGTGGCCCCCAAAATGCTGCCTCATTGTAAATATATCATAATAGTGCTTTTAATAGACACATTATATATAAACAATGACATCACCAAAAATAATTATTACAGACTTTGTCCCGAAAAATAGGCCAGCATGGATGTAGGAACTGGGGGAACGAGGGGGACAAATCCCCCCCAGATTTTTCAATGTTTGTGTGTTGATGTGTAGAGAAGCAGTTGTGTGATATTTTTATACTATATGAATTGCTTGAAAATCAACATTCCCTTATTGCTTAAAAATGATTATAATATGTTTTTCTGACTTGCAATGTATAATTGTGAACTAATTATACTGAAAGAAAGAAGAAAAAAAAGCACAATGGGCCTTATTCACTACACTTCAACATGGCAGAGAAGGAGCTGCAATGCATATTTTCTAAGTGAGCTCTTTATTCACTTTTCTTGGTGAACTTTACCCAATATAAAAAGGCTGTGGCCTTTTGGCTTCTGTACTCTTTTTAAACTGATTTTCTAATATCTATCTGCATTCTGTAGACTACGTTCAATCAGTGACCTGGACACATACACATTATTTTAACACATATGCGCTGAATAAGATATTTGTGAATTCTAGATTGTATGTCAATCTTGATTGGTGCTTTAGGGAAAGCACTATTTACTTTGGATTTTAAGCTCAAAGACAGAGCCATCCATTATTTTGCAATGCTTTAAACTGTTGTTAACTTGTACTTAATCCCTGTATAGCGCTACGGAATATATTGGTGCGTTACACATAAATGCTAATAATAATTTTATATAGTTTTGTGCACATTAAGAAAAACTGAGATTTAGAATTCTCTGTACACATGAAAATGTTACGCCAGTGGTAATCAAATATTTTATTTTATTTGCCACTTACATATTACTGAGTGTTTTGGTGTACCACGTAATAACTGTTATGTATATTGAAAATGAATACTTTTTGCACTGATATATATATATATATATATATATATATATATATATATATATATATATATATATATATATATATAAATAAATATGTAGTTGTAAATGTCCAGTAATCTAGATGTCTAATCAGAGTATTGCAGTGTATAGTGATACCTTTTTTATTGGACAAACATATTCATAATATAGCAACAAGCTTTCAAGAGATGAACCTCTCTTTATCAAGTCAAAATCAATACTCTCTGTGCGCCCTCTCCCTCTGCTCAGTCTCTATCTCTCTCTGTGCGCCCTCTTTCTCTCTACGCCCTCTCCCTCTCTCTGTGCTCACTCTCTATATCTCTGTGCGCCCTCTCTCTCTCTCTCTCCTTCCTTCTCTCTCCCTTTGTCTCTCTCTCTCTCGCCCTCCTTCCTTCTCTCTCCTTCCCGCCTTCTCTCTCCCTCCCTATCCTTCTCAGATTTCTGGATTGCGAGTCCGATCGCAAATCGTACTTTGCAGCAAGTTAAGGGGTTGGCTCTGTGTAAGCAGCAAGCTAAGGGTTTGGCTCTGTCTAAGTTACGGGTCTTGCTCAATTGATCGTGATCAGGCCCTGAAATGCTACATATAGAAGCATGATTTACCATTTTAGCACTCTGTCATGTACTTGCGGGCTTGAAGTCTCAATTTGTGATTCAACTCGCGTTACACACAAACTCGCAGTACGACAATTATATTAGTGATAGATAGAAAGATAGACTGTGTTTATAAAAATAATATTTAGTATATAGACTGTTCTGCATTACTTATTTATTTTTAATTGTATTCATTTAGTTTATAATGATATTTTCCATGGATCACCTGAAGGAAACTTGCGGCCCACAGGTAATTTCTGTTCAGAAGCCCTGAGCAGATGAAGATACCTGTGAGGGGTTAAACCCCTGTAAAATGCTGATGATAATGTATTTTGACTTTTGTACTTTACTGTACATTTTTTCATTTTACTATTATACTGTTGTATATTAATCAGATTTATCAGAGCTCCATACTGACATGTCAGTGGGTTCCAAAATAATACAATTTACGCTAGATTTAATGGTTTATTTGATTGATTGTCTTTTGGCACAGTAACAAGAGCTCTTTCATCATTGATAGTGACATAGTACATGGATACAGTTGGCACCCTGCACTACTGCACCTTAGCCTTGTACGGCTCCTTTAAGGAGATGTATACAGGCTAGTGACGTCACACGTAGCGCAACTCACGTCTCATTACACCGGCTCCCTGAGTTCACGCAAGATCGCCGCGGTGAAGCTATCGCGTGATTTGATGGCGTGACAGTCTGAGTATCGCGAGATTCAACTCAGTGACAGTGCACGCTTAGTCCCGGCTCTCGCGAGTTTTAGTGTACTGGTTGGGTTTGGCCTCTGCTCCTCTGTCTTCCCGCTCCGCTCCCGGCACCGGCTCCCCGCGGAGGGAGGCGGGACCTGCGCAGCATGGCGTCTGCACTGGAGCAGTTCGTTAATAGCGTGAGGCAACTGTCCTCTCAAGGTGAGGGCGGGAGCTGGGCCTGGAATGGAGGCCGGGCTGAGGGGTGTGTGTGATGGGGCTCGGCGGGATCTAGGAACAAGGGGTGATGGAGCCAGGGCAGCCCACCCCCGAGGGACAGCACTGAGACAGAGCTATAGGGTTTGGTATGGGAGGAACTGTGTGTAGCACAGACACGTGACTGGTGTGTGTATACTGTGTATAGGGCTGTCAGGGAAGGACCTGTGTGTGTGTGTGTGTATACTGTGTATAGGGCTGTCAGGCAGCGGGACCTATGTGTGTGTATACTGTGTATAGGGCTGTCAGGGACCTATGTGTGTGTATACTGTGTATAGGGCTGTCAGGGAGGGACCTGTGTGTGTGTATACTGTGTATAGGGCTGTCAGGGACCTGTGTGTGTGTATACTGTGTATAGGGCTGACAGGGAGGGACCTGTGTGTGTGTATACTGTGTATAGGGCTGTCAGGGAGGGACCTATGTGTGTATACTGTGTATAGGGCTGTCAGGGAAGGACCTGTGTGTGTACTGTGTATAGGGCTGTCAGGGAAGGACCTGTGTGTGTGTACTGTGTATAGGGCTGTCAGGGAGGGACCTGTGTGTGTGTGTACTGTGTATAGGGCTGTCAGGGAGGGACCTGTGTGTGTGTGTACTGTGTATAGGGCTGTCAGGGAGGGACCTGTGTGTGTGTGTGTACTGTGTATAGGGCTGTCAGGGAGGGACCTGTGTGTGTGTGTACTGTGTATAGGGCTGTCAGGGAGGGACCTGTGTGTGTGTATACTGTGTATAGGGCTGTCAGGGAAGGACCTGTGTGTGTGTGTGTACTGTGTATAGGGCTGTCAGGGAGGGACTGTCAGGGACCTGTGTGTATACTGTGTATAGGGCTGTCAGGGAAGGACCTGTGTGTGTGTGTACTGTGTATAGGGCTGTCAGGGAGGGACCTGTGTGTGTGTATAGGGCTGTCAGGGAGGGACCTGTGTGTGTGTACTGTGTATAGGGCTGTCAGGGAGGGACCTGTGTGTGTGTACTGTGTATAGGGCTGTCAGGGAGGGACCTGTGTGTGTGTACTGTGTATAGGGCTGTCAGGGAAGGACCTGTGTGTGTGTACTGTGTATAGGGCTGTCAGGGAAGGACCTGTGTGTGTGTGTATACTGTGTATAGGGCTGTCAGGCAGCGGGACCTGTGTGTGTGTATACTGTGTATAGGGCGGTCGGGCAGGGACCTGTGTGTGTATACTGTGTATAGGGCTGTCGGGCAGGGACCTGTGTGTGTGTGTGTATATATACTGTGTATAGGGCTGTCGGGCAGGGACCTGTGTGTGTATACTGTGTATAGGGCTGTCGGGCAGGGACCTGTGTGTGTGTATACTGTGTATAGGGCTGTCAGGGAGGGACCTGTGTGTGTATACTGTGTATAGGGCTGTCAGGGAGGGACCTGTGTGTGTATACTGTGTATAGGGCTGTCAGGGAAGGACCTGTGTGTGTGTACTGTGTATAGGGCTGTCAGGGAAGGACCTGTGTGTGTGTACTGTGTATAGGGCTGTCAGGGAGGGACCTGTGTGTGTGTGTACTGTGTATAGGGCTGTCAGGGAGGGACCTGTGTGTGTGTATACTGTGTATAGGGCTGTCAGGGAAGGACCTGTGTGTGTGTGTGTACTGTGTATAGGGCTGTCAGGGAGGGACTGTCAGGGACCTGTGTGTATACTGTGTATAGGGCTGTCAGGGAAGGACCTGTGTGTGTATACTGTGTATAGGGCTGTCAGGGAAGGACCTGTGTGTGTGTGTGTAAAGGGCTGTCAGGGAAGGGCCTGTGTGTGTGTACTGTGTATAGGGCTGTCAGGGAAGGACCTGTGTGTGTGTACTGTGTATAGGGCTGTCAGGGAGGGACCTGTGTGTGTGTACTGTGTATAGGGCTGTCAGGGAGGGACCTGTGTGTGTGTATAGGGCTGTCAGGGAGGGACCTGTGTGTGTGTACTGTGTATAGGGCTGTCAGGGAGGGACCTGTGTGTGTGTATACTGTGTATAGGGCTGTCAGGGAAGGACCTGTGTGTGTGTGTATACTGTGTATAGGGCTGTCAGGGAAGGACCTGTGTGTGTATACTGTGTATAGGGCTGTCAGGGAAGGACCTGTGTGTGTGTGTATACTGTGTATAGGGCTGTCAGGGAAGGACCTGTGTGTGTGTGTGTATACTGTGTATAGGGCTGTCAGGGAAGGACCTGTGTGTGTGTGTGTGTATACTGTGTATAGGGCTGTCAGGGAAGGATCTGTGTGTGTGTGTATACTGTGTATAGGGCTGTCAGGCAGGGGGACCTGTGTGTGTGTACTGTGTATAGGGCTGTCAGGGAGGGACCTGTGTGTGTGTACTGTGTATAGGGCTGTCAGGGAGGGACCTGTGTGTGTGTACTGTGTATAGGGCTGTCAGGGAAGGACCTGTGTGTGTGTATACTGTGTATAGGGCTGTCAGGCAGGGGGACCTGTGTGTGTGTGTGTATACTGTGTATAGGGCTGTCAGGCAGGGGGACCTGTGTGTGTGTGTGTATACTGTGTATAGGGCTGTCAGGGACCTGTGTGTATACTGTGTATAGGGCTGTCAGGGACCTGTGTGTATACTGTGTATAGGGCTGTCAGGGACCTGTGTGTGTATACTGTGTATAGGGCTGTCAGGCAGCGGGACCTGTGTGTGTATACTGTGTATAGGGCTGTCGGGCAGGGGGACCTGTGTGTGTGTGTATACTGTGTATAGGGCTGTCAGGCAGGGGGACCTGTGTGTGTGTACTGTGTATAGGGCTGTCAGGCAGGGGGACCTGTGTGTGTGTATACTGTGTATAGGGCTGTCAGGCAGGGGGACCTGTGTGTGTGTATACTGTGTATAGGGCTGTCAGGCAGGGGGACCTGTGTGTGTGTACTGTGTATAGGGCTGTCAGGCAGGGGGACCTGTGTGTGTATAATGTGTATAGGGCTGTCAGGCAGGGGGACCTGTGTGTGTGTATACTGTGTATAGGGCTGTCAGGCAGGGGGACCTGTGTGTGTGTGTATACTGTGTATAGGGCTGTCGGGCAGGGGGACCTGTGTGTGTGTGTATACTGTGTATAGGGCTGTCAGGCAGGGGGACCTGTGTGTGTGTATACTGTGTATAGGGCTGTCAGGCAGGGGGACCTGTGTGTGTGTATACTGTGTATAGGGCTGCCAGGGAAGGACCTGTGTGTGTATACTGTGTATAGGGCTGTCAGGCAGGGGGACCTGTGTGTGTGTATAATGTGTATAGGGCTGTCAGGCAAGGGGACCTGTGTGTATACTGTGTATAGGGCTGTCAGGGAGGGACCTCTGTGTGTGTGTATACTGTGTATAGGGCTGTCAGGCAGGGGGACCTGTGTGTGTATACTGTGTATAGGGCTGGCAGGGAGGGACCTGTGTGTGTATACTGTGTATAGGGCTGTCGGGCAGGGACCTGTGTGTGTGTGTGTGTGTGTGTGTGTATATACTGTGTATAGGGCTGTCGGGCAGGGGTCTGTGTGTGTGTGTATACTGTGTATAGGGCTGTCGGACTAGGGACCTGTGTGTGTGTGTGTATACTGTGTATAGGGCTGTCGGGCAGGGACCTGTGTGTGTGTGTATACTGTGTATAGGGCTGTCGGGCAGGGACCTGTGTGTGTGTGTGTGTGTGTATGTATAGGGCTGTCGGGCAGGGACCTGTGTGTGTGTGTGTGTATAGGGCTGTCAGGGAGGGACCTGTGTGTGTGTACTGTGTATAGGGCTGTCAGGGAGGGACCTGTGTGTTTGTACTGTGTATAGGGCTGTCAGGGAAGGACCTGTGTGTGTGTACTGTGTATAGGGCTGTCAGGGAGGGACCTGTGTGTGTGTACTGTGTATAGGGCTGTCAGGGAAGGACCTGTGTGTGTGTATACTGTGTATAGGGCTGTCAGGCAGGGGGACCTGTGTGTGTATACTGTGTATAGGGCTGTCAGGGACCTGTGTGTATACTGTGTATAGGGCTGTCAGGGACCTGTGTGTATACTGTGTATAGGGCTGTCAGGGACCTGTGTGTATACTGTGTATAGGGCTGTCAGGGACCTGTGTGTATACTGTGTATAGGGCTGTCAGGGACCTGTGTGTATACTGTGTATAGGGCTGTTAGGGAAGGACCTGTGTGTGTGTGTACTGTGTATAGGGCTGTCAGGGAAGGACCTGTGTGTGTACTGTGTATAGGGCTGTCAGGGAAGGACCTGTGTGTGTGTGTACTGTGTATAGGGCTGTCAGGGAAGGACCTGTGTGTGTATACTGTGTATAGGGCTGTCAGGCAGGGGGACCTGTGTGTGTATACTGTGTATAGGGCTGTCAGGCAGCGGGACCTGTGTGTGTATACTGTGTATAGGGCTGTCAGGCAGCGGGACCTGTGTGTGTATACTGTGTATAGGGCTGTCAGGCAGCGGGACCTGTGTGTGTATACTGTGTATAGGGCTGTCGGGCAGGGGGACCTGTGTGTGTGTATACTGTGTATAGGGCTGTCGGGCAGGGGGACCTGTGTGTGTGTATACTGTGTATAGGGCTGTCAGGCAGGGGGACCTGTGTGTGTGTACTGTGTATAGGGCTGTCAGGCAGGGGGACCTGTGTGTGTGTACTGTGTATAGGGCTGTCAGGCAGGGGGACCTGTGTGTGTATAATGTGTATAGGGCTGTCAGGCAGGGGGACCTGTGTGTGTGTGTGTGTGTGTGTGTGTGTGTGTATACTGTGTATAGGGCTGTCAGGCAGGGGGACCTGTGTGTGTGTGTGTATACTGTGTATAGGGCTGTCGGGCAGGGGGACCTGTGTGTGTGTGTGTGTGTGTATACTGTGTATAGGGCTGTCGGGCAGGGGGACCTGTGTGTGTGTGTATACTGTGTATAGGGCTGTCGGGCAGGGGGACCTGTGTGTGTGTGTATACTGTGTATAGGGCTGTCAGGCAGGGACCTGTGTGTGTGTGTATACTGTGTATAGGGCTGTCGGGCAGGGGGACCTGTGTGTGTGTGTGTGTGTATACTGTGTATAGGGCTGTCGGGCTGGGGGACCTGTGTGTGTGTGTATACTGTGTATAGGGCTGTCGGGCAGGGGGACCTGTGTGTGTGTGTATACTGTGTATAGGGCTGTCGGGCAGGGGGACCTGTGTGTGTGTGTATACTATGTATAGGGCTGTCGGGCAGGGGGACCTGTGTGTGTGTGTATACTGTGTATAGGGCTGCCAGGGAAGGACCTGTGTGTATACTGTGTATAGGGCTGTCAGGGAGGGACCTCTGTGTATACTGTGTATAGGGCTGTCAGGCAGGGGGACCTGTGTGTGTGTGTATACTGTGTATAGGGCTGTCAGGGAAGGACCTGTGTGTATACTGTGTATAGGGCTGTCAGGCAGGGGGACCTGTGTGTGTGTGTATACTGTGTATAGGGCTGTCAGGGAAGGACCTGTGTGTATACTGTGTATAGGGCTGTCAGGCAAGGGGACCTGTGTGTATACTGTGTATAGGGCTGTCAGGCAAGGGGACCTGTGTGTATACTGTGTATAGGGCTGTCAGGCAGGGGGACCTGTGTGTGTATACTGTGTATAGGGCTGGCAGGGAGGGACCTGTGTGTGTGTGTGTGTGTGTGTGTGTGTGTGTGTATACTGTGTATAGGGCTGTCGGGCAGGGACCTGTGTGTGTGTGTGTGTATGTATAGGGCTGTCGGGCAGGGACCTGTGTGTGTGTGTGTGTGTGTGTGTGTGTGTGTATAGGGCTGTCGGGCAGGGACCTGTGTGTGTGTGTGTATAGGGCTGTCGGGCAGGGACCTGTGTGTGTGTACTGTGTATAGGGCTGTCAAGCAGGGACCTGTGTGTGTATACTGTGTATAGGGGTGTCGGGCAGGGACCTGTGTGTGTATACTGTGTATAGGGGTGTCGGGCAGGGACCTGTGTGTGTATACTGTGTATAGGGGTGTCGGGCAGGGACCTGTGTGTGTATACTGTGTATAGGGGTGTCGGGCAGGGACCTGTGTGTGTATAGGGCTGTCGGGCAGGGACCTGTGTGTGTGTGTACTGTGTATAGGGCTGTCAAGCAGGGACCTGTGTGTGTATACTGTGTATAGGGGTGTCGGGCAGGGACCTGTGTGTGTGTGTGTGTGTGTGTGTATAGGGCTGTCGGGCAGGGACCTGTGTGTGTGTGTGTGTGTGTGTATAGGGCTGTCAGGGAGGGACCTGTGTGTGTGTGTACTGTGTATAGGGCTGTCGGGCAGGGACCTGTGTGTGTATACTGTGTATAGGGCTGTCGGGCAGGGACCTGTGTGTGTGTGTGTGTGTGTGTGTATACTGTGTATAGGGGTGTCGGGCAGGGACCTGTGTGTGTGTGTGTGTGTGTATAGGGCTGTCGGGCAGGGACCTGTGTGTGTGTGTGTGTGTGTGTATAGGGCTGTCGGGCAGGGACCTGTGTGTGTATACTGTGTATAGGGCTGTCGGGCAGGGACCTGTGTGTGTGTGTGTGTGTGTGTGTATACTGTGTATAGGGGTGTCGGGCAGGGACCTGTGTGTGTGTGTGTATATTGTGTATAGGGCTGTCGAGTAGGGACCTGTGTGTGTGTGTGTATATTGTGTATAGGGCTGTCGGGCAGGGACCTGTGTGTGTGTGTGTATATTGTGTATAGGGCTGTCGGGCAGGGACCTGTGTGTGTGTGTGTGTGTATATTGTGTATAGGGCTGTCGGGCAGGGACCTGTGTGTGTGTGTGTGTGTATATTGTGTATAGGGCTGTCGGGCAGGGACCTGTGTGTGTGTGTGTGTGTGTGTATATTGTGTATAGGGCTGTCGGGCAGGGACCTGTGTGTGTGTGTGTATATTGTGTATAGGGCTGTCGAGTAGGGACCTGTGTGTGTATACGGTTTACAGGGTGAGGGGGATGTTAAGGTGCATGCTATGTTATCTTCCCAATTTCCTGTGTGTTTCAAGCCTTACAGGGCCATTTACCTCACTATCAGGCACTATAAGTGCACTTCATGGTTTGAAAGAGCACAAGATTGAATGTTAATATTTCTATTTTTTTTTTCTAAAAAAAACCCTAATCAGACTAAAGCACAAAAATAAGTCCTTGTCCATAAAAAGTAAAAGTTACATCCAGCATAATGAATGCCCAATTTGTCGAATTATTATATAAAGTTATGGATTATTGCTATTTTCAGTTTCCTCTTCGCACATCTAACTCTCCTCACATCCAGTCACAGCCTAGGTGAGTTGGACTGGCAAGATATGAATCTCCATATTGCATATTCAAATGCACACAGCATGGCCAACTGCTGACCATGGCGTTTTCATTAGAACATGCATATTCACATCTTACTCACAGAGTGAAACACTATTAGAGATGGGACGGGCAGAGGTGAGCAAAAGGAAAATTAGAAACAAAAATAGTAATCCATCCAGCTTTGAAAAGACCAAAACTTTTGCCATGTACATATCCATTTTAAGTGTTATATGATGCACATTTCTGCATACATACAGTAAGATACATAAACAAAACCCATATACACCCAATGGCATTTATACTCAGCAGAAATATTTGAAATATGCACTTAATTACTGTATCCATCACGTACTCATATGGAAGCTTGTGTCTATACATACGCATTGATACCAGTGATAATGGTCATACCCCTTCTTAGTGACCCCATATTATATGTTCATCCTTTTATTTATATATATATATATATATATATATATATATATATATATATATATATATATATATATATATATATATATATATATATATACTTTAGACGGTAAGTTTGCAAGTTTTCATTCTGGTCAGTGCTTTAGGGAGAATACAAATAATGGATAATAAGAAGTAACTTTGGACATATTAAGGAGTCTCAGAAACATCATTTTAAGTCAATGGAGCCACTCTATGTATAATATGGGTGCAGGTAACCTTTGTACATTTGGTCATTGATATGTGAATAATGAATCTCTGCATATATACAATAATGTTAATGAGCCTTATCTCTGTACATATAGTAAGTAGTATTAGAGAGACAGAATTCTAGTCACATAGTTATCAGTAATATGGGTTGGCGCTAACGCGACGGCTGCAGTTGCTGGCAAGGAGCATCAGGTGCTCATCCCTACAACCCTGCACGACTTAGGCAGGGAGCGCTGAAGGTGCTCACTGCGCTGGTGGGGATGAGTGCCATAGGCGCTCATCCCTACGACCCGCAGAACTACACATCAACGCTAAACTCAATTACACAATTCAGAATGCAAGACCCGTAGCAGTTTTAAAAAATCTCCTTAAAAAATTACAGCTCGTAACACTTGTAACAAGGAAAGCGAGACTTACAAAAAAAAAATACAACCCGCAGCACATTAAAAGAAAATACAAGGTCCAAAAAATACGATGTTAACCACCGGACCCCGCGCCCATACAAAAACAACAATAACACCACCAAAATGAACCAAAAACATCATCACTCACAGCACAAGGGGACAGCCATGACGTCTGGGAGTCAGGTTGCATGACAATTGCCGAGTTTCGACACAAGAAAATCGCCTAAGTGACAATAAAAAATGGAGGACAAAAAAAACAAAAACGAGGCTACACGACCAATAAACACGCAAAAAAATGCCAGACACAAGACTTTTACACAAGCCTGTACGAGGTATAAAATACACTATTAGGGAGGGCGCAAAATGTTCCACACCCGCGTAACACATACACAATCGCCGCCATTTTACAACACTAACTTGCATCTAATAACGTTACCATTACAAACTGCAGAATTACACAACTAAACAAACGGTTTGCGCTCGCAGCCTATTTATACTACACACTTCACACATTGCTGACACACGTCAGCTCAGCACGAGTGCAAATGTACATTGTATGCTGCAGGAAAATCAAAACAGATTGTTAGCTCTTCAGGATATTGCTTGATGCATATATTAATTACAAATAGTGAAGTATATTCATTTATGATTTTATTAATTAATTAATTATCATTGAAAAATACATATAGACATGGGTGCTCGGGGGGAAAAAAGACGCTCAGTGCGGCCCTTTCAGTGAGCGCCAAAGGGGCTCAGATTACAAAAAAAACACCAACGGAGAGGCTCGCAATGAGCGCCGAAGGTACTCGGATGACCAAAAGACTTACTTTGTGTGGCAACCAGCCTTACCTGACTTACAATTTTATGACCGTCATTTTTTGACGGGCAATTCTCTAGTTATATATAATTATTAGTATGCAAGAGGAAAATCTTCATAAGTTACTTGTGTTTGGGGAGTGAATGTGAGTCTGCCTGTGAGTCTGTGCTGCAACCAACCTGCTAGTACCTAAGTTACATGTCTCCTCCATTCCCTCATTACATGTACTTGGCAGCCGTTCGACAATCAAATAAATCCTTCTCCTATACCCACTCACCTCCACTGGCTGTCCTTCGTCCTTCATGGATTTTCAGCATTAGTCTTCCCTCCTCCACATTGGGCTCCCTTTTGTCGGAATATGAATCTGTTCTGCAAAGTAACTTAAAGTGAAGGAACATAAAGTTTATTGTTGTAATTAAATGTATTTCTATGTCTCCGAAATCATACTTGTTCAGTTACACTTTGTCATCACTAAAATTGTAACTCCCAGTGTTTTATGGTCCGTTGCAATTTCTCCGTTATTTGATATTTAATCTCTATGAAATGGCAGATTCTTTATGCAAATACTTTTTTTCTTATTTGTGTGTTAGGACAAATGACCCAGTTGTGCGAGTTAATCAACAAGAGCGGTGAACTACTAGCAAAAAATCTCTCCCACTTGGACACGGTTCTTGGGGCTCTAGATGTACAAGAACATTCTTTGGGGGTTCTTGCTGTTTTGTAAGTAGCTTTTGTGTTGATTACAACGTCTTTAATGCCTTTCTGTCAAGAGAAACACACTATTGAGACAGTCTGTGACTTTCTAGCATTGAGGAATCTAATACAATGTTATGTCGTTGTTCTGAAGGTTTGTGAAGTTCTCAATGCCCAGTATTCCTGACTTTGAGACGTTGTTTTCTCAAGTCCAACTGTTTATCAGCACTTGCAACGGAGAGCACATTAGATACGCAACAGACACCTGTAAGTACTTTCACTTTACTACATGTGATGACTTAAAAAAAATACCTTAGTACAGAATGTCACTAATTTTTTTCTAACCTTTTTCTTTTATATAGTTGCTGGGCTTTGCCATCAGTTCACAAATGCACTTGTGGAAAGGAAGCAGGTAAATAAATTATTGAAGCTAATAAATGATATATAAAGTAATTATTATAATTCTTGTGTGATATTTTTAGTATTAATTGTTAGATATTTGACACAAGATTGAGTTATGTTCTATATGTGGTGAGGATAATAATTTCTACTTCGCTTCAGATTAATATAAGAAAATACAAATCACTACAAATGAAATAGATTTATGTTTGTTTTTAAGTACTGTACTAATGGTGATCTCGCTTTGTTACAGCCTCTCCGAGGAATATGTGTTCTGAGACAAGCCATAGACAAGATGCAAATGAATACAAACCAGCTGACCTCAATTCACGCAGATCTCTGCCAGGTATGGGGTTTGCTGAACACCAGCTTTGTATCACATTGTGTTCTGTTCATTCTTTTATTCGGGACCTGATGCTGCATATTAAACTATTTTCTATGAGCCTTGAATTCCTAGAAATTGAGATATGCAGAACAAATGCAATGTGTCCGATTTTACGGATCTATCTTTTTTATAATTTATTTAATTTTTAATGCTCCTAATTTAGCATACTACATCATTCTGTTTATTTGGTCCTAGTGCCAAACTGCCTATGTTTAATGTACAGTAAAAAAAAAATATGTTTGAAAGATTTGAGTCCAAGCATATTTAAGCAAGCAAAATCTCATAAAGCTAGTTATTAATTAGAAAAAATAAATGTTGATGTGTCTGTTGGACCCTGGAGGAATCCATAATAAATACGTAGGTCCTAGGCCGTTATGGTAGCGCGGCACAAGGCAGCAGCAGTGAGCATCTGCTAGATGGCGCTGTCAATATTCCGGTGCCATATCAGAGTCCAGGCTTAGGTAAACGGTTGGGGTTAGGGTGAGGATTAGGGTTAAGGATGGAGGTTAGTGTTAGTTCAAGCATTAGGCTAACATTATAAGCTTAGAACTTCTCACACATATCGGCAGCGCTGCAAAATATATTCAGTGCCATCTAGCGGTTGGAGGACGCACTGCAGCGGCGGACCTGTCCCGACACCATAACAGGATAGATCCAATACGTGGAAGTTGTTTGTTTGAGAGGGGACCTTAGAGCTGTGATTGCATCTATTGATGCAACCTGCCTGTTTTGAGCATGTGAGAAGGTAGTGATGGTAATTTCAATCGTATTCAATTATCTAACCAAGCCCCTACATCTCTCCTGCATTTTCAGTGTTTTTTTGTTTTTGTTTTTTGTGCAAAATACTAGTAATGTTTAATGACATCTATTTTAAATATCCATGTCCAGACAAGAGAAAAAATAATTCTTAGAAACTTTTAGATGCCTTTTTGTTTTGTAATAAAATCATGTGAAGTTGTTTACATCATGAATTATGTGGAACTTATTGGCGTGCTACCTCTTTCAGATGGTTTTACACAGCCAGTACACATCAGTTTATATTTTAGTACTCAGACAAGACTTTGTCTATTTTCTACACAAATGGGATGTACAATGTGTAGATATGTCAGCAGAAATGCCTTTCTTGCTTTCATAGCTGAATGAGATATCGAGAAACTATTGGAATGATTGATCCACAGCTAGATCGGAGCAAACTGATTTCCCAGACAATTTATGTAAAGGAGTGCTTCACAATAAAGCCACATCATTTGTTCATGTCATCCATAATGTCAATAAAAATGAATGCAGACCCTAGAGAAAAGGCACAGCCACGTGTTTACTGTGTTTTTACATGAACAATGTGTACTTCATGATTAATATTGCACATTTCAGGCTATTCAGAGGACGGTGACTAATATGGTGTATGATCCAAGTGACACAACTTATAAGGAGAGACTTAATATTCAATGGTAACAAGTACTACTTTACAAAAGGGTGGAACAGCCTTCCAATAGATGTCGTCATAGAGGAATTTAAGCATGTCTGAGATAGGCCAAATATTAGACCGTAGAATGGGCACTCTACATGGACCTTTTTAATTCATATTTCTATTCTCTACCAAGGGAGGTGGTGACAGCGGATTCGATAGATAACTTTAAAAAGGGATTGGGTATATTTTTTTATAAAAAGGGTATTCAGGGATATCTTGGATAATTAGCGAGAGAGTATTGATCCAGGGATGAATCTGTTCGCAAGTATCTGGGATCTGGAAGGAATTTTATATCTATTTTTTTATTTTATTTCTCCTTTTTTAGATAATTGGCAATGTTTCACTGGGGTTTGTCTTTGTTTGCCTTCCTCTGGATCAATTAACAATTAATTGGCATAGTGCAGATCAGAGGAGATCTAAAAAAGGTTGAACTTGATGGACTAAAAGTCTTTTACTATGTAACTATTTGCCTCCAAATCTATATTTGTATTTTTCACATGTTTGTAACAATATCATGACCTTCCTTTGCAGAAGAATTAGGATTGGCTGCGCCCAACAAAGTCTAATCCGTATAGCGCAGTCTTTTCCAATTTCAGTCCTCAGTGTCTAGTTTCACAACATAATGTTTGAGTATGATTGATTGAAAAATTAATGGCTCCGCTATAATGATTTCCTTGCTTATGCTGACACGGGAACACCCCAAAAATCTGTCCCAACTCCTTCCCACCTCCAATAACTGGAGCTGGATGAGCCCGGCCTAGTGACAGTAACTGTTTAGAATTCTAAAGCTTGGCCAGTGCAATGTCCTAACACCCTAATTCGAGTTGGAGGTCCTGTCCTTTTTATTGTAAAGCTGCAGCACCTTTGCAGCACTTCATTTTCAACCTTGAAAAATAAAAAGACATAAATTGCATAATGTTTGACCACACAAAGCTAACCTTCACTGTAACATTTATTTGATCCTATTTTTGGGACATCATGTATGAGCGTGCTAAAAATCATTGTAATATGTGTTTTGTATTTTCTCATTACAGCTATGTTTGTTAGCAAAATGTTTTAAGCCTGCTCTTGCGTATCTAGATGTAGACATGATGGACATCTGTAAAGAGAATGGTGCATATGATGCCAAGCCCTTCCTGTGTTATTATTATTACGGAGGCATGATCTACACAGGCCTGAAAAACTTTGAGAGAGCACTGTATTTTTATGAGCAGGTTAGTAACTTTTTAACTTATTAATACTAAAAACTAAAAGACTTAATATAATTACAAATGACGGAGACTGCTAGGAAATTCTTTTGTTTGCAACCAAAACCTTAAATATTCATTCCTATCATTTTTCCAGGCTATTACAACTCCGGCCATGGCTGTTAGTCACATTATGTTGGAATCCTATAAAAAGTATATTCTAGTTTCTTTGATACTCCTGGGAAAAGTTCAGCAGTTACCTAAATATACCTCGCAGATTGTTGTCAGATTCATCAAGGTGAGTTAGATGGGATGTGCTTACATAAATAACTTGTTTGTAATGCTTTTGAGATTAATGCCTTTTTGGCTTTGTGTGTTTTTTATTAGTTTTAAACAAAGTCTAGATTTATTTTTTCCCCTGCTTTTTGGTATATGCGCTTTACTAAGAATGTGACCACTTCCAGATCTAAGTGGTCAGAGCAACCAACCCTTTCGTGGAAATGCAGAAATCGGAATTAGTTTATGGTGCAGTTTTGCACTCTGATTAATTGAGGAAAGGAGTAAGAAGCATATAGCAGTCAGTGTTTAAATTATTTTATGGAAGAAGCTTCTATTCTTCTGAAATTCATTTATGAGTAATGCATAAACGCTTCCACTACATCAGTTTAGGACTTAACATGACAAAACATGCATATATTTGTATAATATGCATTTAAAACCACTTTCAACATTGCAGTTTTGTGATGTTTAATATCCGCTTTTTTAAATTCATATAATACAAGTGTGTGAGCTCCATTTCACTTTCAAGGATCATTGTAGAGTTCATACAATTTCATTTTTTTCATTGGTTTATTTAGTATGTGATTAGCAATGACACTAGTGCTTGAAGAATACATAAACCATGTAGATTTGGAAACTTACATTTGATCTTGAGTGTTGTACCCTCCAGTAGAGCCCATGCAGCAGGGGCTGTCCATATAGTCGTCTTTTCCTGCATTCAAATAGGATGGTTTGTAGGAAATTTTAGGACCGTCTCCTGCGCAGATTCCCTCTTATCCCCTGGATACCTAATCTGGGTGGAGAGAAGCAGCTAAATTTAAAGCTGCAACACAAAAGTTGAAATGTAAGTTTTGGAATCTATTTTTTTTAAATACCATATTGGTCCGAATATAAGCTTTAGGTTATAAAATTACTTTAAGCTAGAGACAGGGTTCTTAATTCCTTAGTCATGTCTATATGATACACATAAGCAGATTTGCAGATACACAGTCTATGAAACTGTCCTTTTCTAATAATGTATGTATTTCTATTGTTTGCAGCCTCTTAGCAATGCTTACCATGAGTTAGCACAAGTCTACTCCACTAATAACCCGACAGAGCTTCAGAATCTGGTGAGCAGGCACAGTGAGACTTTCACCAGAGACAACAACATGGGGCTGGTGAAGCAGTGTCTATCATCTTTGTATAAGAAGAATATTCAGCGACTCACCAAAGTAAGACGTTCTTCTGATAGGTTTTCATTGCATTACAAAGATGCTATGTTACCTCATCTGAATGGGGTCATTTTGTCAGCAGTTTAAAAAAAAAAACAGTAACAAAAATACTTTATTTTCTTCTGTAATTTTTTTGATCAGGAGACTGCTTGGTTATTTTACAATGCTCACAGTAATCCGCTTTGAGACGCATAACATTTTAAACAGGGTGATGCTATATATGACACACTTTATTTTAATTTTTGGCTGTTTTGAATAATGCATGTTTGAAATGCTTATTAGCTCATCCATAATCTATCTAAACTGTGACTAATGGTGTTAATCTACTTTCATCCCTCTTTGCCCTCAGGACCTGCAGATAAGGTCTCAGGTCTGGCTGTTGATAACCACTGATCTAAAGTGTTGAATACAGATGTATTATTCTTTATGCACATGGTGTGGGTTTATTGTATTTTTCTTATGTTTCTGACATCTTTCTGTTTTCAGACATTTCTTACCCTCTCATTACAAGACATGGCAAGTCGGGTTCAGTTAACTGGAGCTCAAGTGGCAGAAAAATATGTTCTTTACATGGTATGAAATACAAACACATTGTAGTTTCTTATTAAAGTTAGATACACTGTATTGGATGTTATTTATGCTAGATGTTAATTATGTTGAGGCAATGGGCATTGCTAACTTAATGCCTACTCATTAAGACAATTAGGTTTCTTTTTTTTTTTCTTTAGTTTAGAAGAAACCGAATCATCATTATTTCCATGTGAAAGTATCTACATATACACTATTAAAAAAAACAAAACATAAAAATAGATATATTCAAAATCCTTGTAAAACTAGGCAAATAGAGGCTCAAATATAAAGGAACTTTTTGTAGTTTTTAGTCTCTGTTGCGAATTTGCATGCTCAGCCATTACGAAGTGTTCAAACAATAAGATTTAATTTCTTTAGTTACTGATTAGCAATAAAATCATTTTTTTTTTCTATTAAAAAAAACAAACAAACAATGTAGCTTCTTATTGCTTCCAGCAGAAGTGCTTATCTGCTTCCTCTGTTAGGTGTCAACTAGGTGAAATATGCCGTCTGGTAGGTTGTCTTAAGGAATGAAGACAAGCAATGATATCAGGGCAATAAATTAAGACCTCTATCGGCTCAGTTCCTCTGGGCAGATCCTCTCCCACCCACTGGACACACGATAGGAGGTGGAGAGCAGCATAAGTCTAAAACTCTAAACTTCACATGTTTTTAAAAGCTACATTTAATTTATTCTTCAAATACTGATTTTATTGCTAATCAGAACTAAAAAATAATCCCTGTTGTATGTTATGATACACACGATGAGCACTATAGTGGCCCTTTTAATTCAACTTGGTGCATCATTTAAATTGGACTCTGATACTCCATTCTAAGTGCTCGAAAAGAGAAACCTGAAAATGAGTGTTACTGAAACAAACAAAATAAATTCAAATATACTTTGTATTCAAACTATTAAAATATATATAAATAAAACATACCGTAGTTACAACCATTTTCATCCAGTGTGCAAATCCACAGGCATTTTTTGAATGGGGTGTCTCATACCTCCACACAAAAGTAATTCTAGTTGAAAGTAGCTGTAGCAAAATATATTTGTATCAAAAATATTTATGCAGTCTTATCGGTTTCATATACATACTTTAATACTCAGTTGGAAAATATACCTTTTATTAACCCTTTAACACTCTCCTGGCAAAACTGAATAAGTGCTTGTTGGAGTGTGGACAAATCACCCATCCAACTTTTTGTTCACCACACACTCCCAACGCTAACTGATTTATATTTTTATAATAAATGTATGTCATTCTTTTAATTTCAATGACTTCACTGCATGTTATTCTGTACTGAAGTGCCATGTTATTGATCTGTGCAAAATGTTTATGTTGCAACTTTTTTTATGATTAATATTTTTTCTGATATTCATCAGATAGAAGATGGCGAGATCTTTGCAAGTATTAATCAGAAGGATGGAATGGTCTGTTTTCATGATAATCCAGAAAAATATAACAATCCTGCGATGCTTCACAATATTGATCAGGAGGTAATGAATTTCCTACATTATCTAGAACACCGACCAGTCACATGATAAACAGTTTCGTAATGAGGGTAATAGAACAGGAAACTGTAGATGGAGGTTATAATCTACAGCTCTCCTCTATTCATAGTGTATCACCCTACTATCCTATCTATCTAGAACATATCAATCCTCAACATCCACCAATGTCAGACAGATCAGATATGGTCCTTACAGTGTTTGTATATTGCATTTTGTCCCCCATTACAGATGCTGAGATGTATAGATCTTGATGACAGATTGAAAGCGATGGATCAAGAAATCACTGTGAACCCTCAGTTTGTTCAGAAGGTAAGCCAGTCTCTGACTGTTACAGGCATTGTGTATTTATATCATTCAATTGATTCCCTAATTTAAAATGATTTACTACAAAATTGAATAAACCTCTTAAAAATTAAATCATATCATCATAAAAGTGTGTCATCCTTGCCACTACCTGCTGTGGTCTTACCATAACACAGAACTTTGGCTTTTTGTCTAGCTGTCTGGCATTCACAAGACGTGTACAATTTTAAAGGATAACAGACAAAGAAAAGTAATAAAAGCTGTGTAGATTTTAAATCTCAATAAGTTTAAATAGGTCCATAAAATTATGGACACCATAAAAAACAGCATCTCCATTTCTTTAAATACTCAACTTATCAGACTTCCAAATATACATTCCTATGTAAGGAAACAGCACACATATGTAGTTGAAGCTTGACTTTATGCACACATGTAACAAAAATGGCATATACATTTGTGTGTCCCAGCTCAACTTCCCAGAGTGCAGTGTAATAACTGTTTTTCTCAGAACTCTGAGCTGGAAGCAGGTTTTTTAACTTGCTTTAGACATTCAAATGTGAACACAGATGTACTTTTTATTTACGGTACTACTGTACGGTGGAGGGCTTCTATCGCTCTTTTGCCCACCATATTATAAATGATTGTTGTGGTGAATTACCTACTCATAAGGTCCACAACACAGGCTGAGATCCCGCTCCATGCTGATGATAGCCAGTAAGCTTGAAACAGCTGTACATGGATAGGATTCTCAGCTTGTGTAAAATCCAGCCTTGGCTTTGCATTAAAGCTTTGTAATACAGCATGCAAAAGCTTAAAGGAAGCCATGTTTGATATTGGCTACAGACTGAAGAGCGAGGCATTTGTGGGCACATTTGTGTATCCCAGCTCAACTTCCCAGAATGCAGTGTAATAACTGTTTTTCTCTGAGTTGGAAGCAGGTTTTTTAACTTGCTTTAGACATTCAAATGTAAACACAGATGTACTTTTTATTTAATATATATATATAGTACATTTGTGTTCTTACTTTTTTTTTTTTTTTTTTTTACAAAAAGGTTTAAATTGTTTCCTGATCAGAATTTTGAGAAATACAGTTATTGCACTGTATTCTCTGAACCTGGGCAGGGACATGCAAATGTGCCCACAAAGGTTTTGCTATTGCAATCCATAACCATTTCAAACATGGCTTCATTTAAGCATAAGCCCACTGTATTACGCAGCTTTTTTTTTTTTGCAAAGCTCAGGATGAATTATACACAAGCCAGGAATCCTAAACACGTTCAGCTGTTTCAAGGTTACTGCCTCTCATCAGTGTGGGGCTGGATCCTAGCCTGTGTAGTAGATTTTATGAGGAGGTAGTTTACCACAAAAATTAATAAAGATCATTATACGTTGACATTTTTTTTAGGCTCCAGCGGTTTACATTTTAGGAGCCGTGGCTATTTATTTGTCCGATTTCTTTTAAATTACCCAGACCAAGCCAACTGAACACATTTTACAAAGGGATTTGTCACTAGGAGAAAAATATGCTTGTATTTCAATATTATATGTCTTTACCATCTTAGATGGATTTAAGGAAGTAATTTATTATAGCAGATATATTTAAGAGCTGTCTTTTCTGACGCCAGTGACTAAGAAACAGGACAGATTATCATGATATTCTTATGTGATATCGGCTATTAGTGATTGGCATTGGCAATCCCTGCTTTATAGGAACCTCCAGAAAATACATTATAGGTGAATTACAGAAATGATAGAATTGGTGCAACCTTGAGTTTAACAAGCCGCCTGTTTTCCATTTCCCAGAGTATGGGTTCTCAAGATGACGACTCAGGAAGCAAACCCTCCAGCTATTCTTGAAGGGCGATTACACCGTGCATCCCCCTACAAAGAGGATGATAAGCAATGCAAAACCTTCAGAATTCAACCTAAAACAAGTCTTCAATAACATGCTGAGAGAAATGACATCTTCTGCCTGGACATTTAAACAAAATGAAAGCAAATATTTATAAAATGTTCTCTCAGTTCTGTATGCGTTCAGTTATACTTCAAGGAAAGGAAACAATCTTAAAGAAATAAAGTCTGTTGTGAATTTATTTCTGATGATCTTCTTTAATGCACAAAATGTACCCGCTCTGTTGTATTGCTGTGCTTGGTGCTATTATGTAACATTTTACAGTAAACCAAATTACTGGAATCAAACAGTTTACACTTTATTGAGTAAATCAAATTATGGACATTTAGCTGGACACAGTTAAGGACCACTGCAGATTGGGAAAAACGTCATATATTTAATGTCTGTAACAAATTAACATCAGCTGTGTATTCCAGGGGCATAAATAAGCATGTTTAGGTAAAATTGTTATTTTCATAGATACTTCTTGTGCCAGAAAGATGTCACATTTGTGCCTTCGCCATTTCCTACTTATTTTGGGGGGAGAGGAGGGAAGGAGATAAACGGGGAGACTTCTTTTCTTTTTATTATCTATTTTATTGTGGAAGTATAAGGAAGGGGGGACTTGTTTATTCACTGGTAGATTAAGCTAAGATGTCAGCACAGGATACCTTCACCCTCCCTCCCATAGGCTAGAATACTCCCATAGGCTAGTATACTTGCAAACCTTGCTTATCCTAATCCGTAGCTGCTCCTTGATCCTTGAAAATGAAATATAACTATCATGGCTGCTTCTATGTACGAACAGTCTGCTAAAATGACAATTTTCTCTGAAAAAATGTTTATTTTTACAATGAATTAACGGCTAAAGTTAGTTTGTTGTATACAGCACAAATATGTGAAGTTTTTGCTAATCTACGGTGGTTTTAAAGTGACAGAGCAATATGTTGCTGGTCCCCTTGCTCCTAAAAGGCTGATTATTTTTATATAGCCTTATAATGTAACTTCTAACAGAAAACTGAAAACAGAGTGATACAAATTTAATGATTTTCTAAACTGGATGTATATTTCACGGCTTTACATAACCTTCAAGCAGTCCTAAGTATGTGGAGCTTACTGGACTTTCAGGTTCTTAAAGGAAAAATAAAATCTCAAGCACACTACAATGACAATACACTCTATTTGCTGCAACCAAAAATCTGTTTATTCCTTTGGTTCGTTAGAGATTCTAACCCCAAACTATGCGAGGGGTCGGGTTAATGCATGTTTGCTGCAAATAGATTTAGAGGGAGCTTGTAATTTATGGTCCTTGCAGGGCCAGATAGCTTTCACATAAGCTCAATAAATCCTGTGGTGCAGCTTGACTCCCACAATTCAAGGTAAATAAACAGTTTGTTGGGAAAGTGAACGCGGATACATTTAAAAATCACCCTAAAACAGTAAAAAAAAAAAAATTGCAAATGTAAAGGATTTTTTCCTACATGATTCTGACTACTCTCCATGATGGCGCAGAGCAGTGTTCGTGAGGTCAGAGTCCCTTTTTATTGTTTATTCTGATATCTATTGGGTATTATACAGCTCTTCTGCAATCTCAATTGGGGTCTTGTCTGTTGCAAACTAGGTATGGGGTGGGGGGCTTGCATGTGGGTCTCTGGACTGCCACTTTCTGTATACAGTAACGTTCACATTCTCTATCGCATCTGAAGGGAGACACATAAACCTGTAGAGGGTGTATGTAGCAAACTGATTTATATTTGGCAGGAACATGGGATGTAATGTGGAAAGTCTAAACACATTTTAATATTAATTTACTTAAATCTGACAGATGAAATGGTATTATAGCAGACCTCATCCCATCTGAGTTATTTGCTGCTGCCATTAATCCACTAAAATAGTTCTCCGTTGTGAGATGCGTTCTGTGCAGGCGTTAATCAGAAGCTGATTGCGGGGAAATGGGGGGGGGGCAGTGAGGGGGTTGAGGGAGGGGGGGAAGCAAAGAGATACAGGTGGAGGGAGGGATGCAAAGAGATACAGATGGAGGTGGAGGGAGGGAGGCAAAGAGGTGGAGGGAGGGAGGCAAAGAGGTGGAGGTAGAGCGAGAGATGGAGGTGGAGCGAGAGATGCAGATGGAGGTGGAGGGAGGGCGAGAGATGCAGATGGAGGTGGAGGGAGGGCGAGAGATGCAGGTGGAGGGAGAGCGAGAGATGTAGATGGAGGTGGAGGGAGAGCGAGAGATGCAGATGGAGGTGGAGGGAGAGCGAGAGATGCAGGTGGAGGGAGAGCGAGAGATGCAGATGGAGGTGGAGGGAGAGCGAGAGATGGAGGTGGAGGGAGAGCGAGAGATGCAGATGGAGGTGGAGGGAGAGCGAGAGATGCAGATGGAGGTGGAGGGAGAGCGAGAGATGCAGATGGAGGTGGAGGGAGAGCGAGAGATGGAGGGAGAGCGAGAGATGGAGGGAGAGCGAGAGATGGAGGGAGAGCGAGAGATGGAGGGAGAGCGAGAGATGGAGGGAGAGCGAGAGATGGAGGGAGAGCGAGAGATGGAGGGGGAGCGAGAGATGGAGGGGGAGCGAGAGATGGAGGGGGGAGCGAGAGATGGAGGGGGAGCGAGAGATGGAGGGGGAGCGAGAGATGGAGGGGGAGCGAGAGATGGAGGGGGAGCGAGAGATGGAGGGGGAGCGAGAGAGGGAGGGGGAGCGAGAGATGGAGGGGGAGCGAGAGATGGAGGGGGAGCGAGAGATGGAGGGGGAGCGAGAGCGAGAGATGGAGGGGGAGCGAGAGCGAGAGATGGAGGGGGAGCGAGAGCGAGAGATGGAGGGGGAGCGAGAGCGAGAGATGCAGGTGGAGGGAGAGCGAGAGATGCAGGTGGAGGGAGAGCGAGAGATGCAGGTGGAGGGAGAGCGAGAGATGCAGGTGGAGGGAGAGCGAGAGATGGAGGTGGAGGGAGAGCGAGAGATGGAGGTGGAGGGAGAGCGAGAGATGGAGGTGGAGGGAGAGCGAGAGATGGAGGTGGAGGGAGAGCGAGAGATGGAGGTGGAGGGAGAGCGAGAGATGGAGGTGGAGGGAGAGCGAGAGATGGAGGTGGAGGGAGAGCGAGAGATGGAGGTGGAGGGAGAGCGAGAGATGGAGGTGGAGGGAGAGCGAGAGATGCAGGTGGAGGTGGAGGGAGAGCGAGAGATGGAGGTGGAGGGAGGGAGAGAGAGAGCACACACAAAGAAAGTGCGCAAAGAGACAGAACAGACAATTGAACTTAACATATGATACCGTTAGTAGTGTCTTATGTTGAAGGCAAAGTTGTTTGTCATAACCTGTACTATGTTTTTGTTGAACGTTTATCTCATTAAAGGGCCGGTGTAAGTTCTAGGTGAACGGCTGAAAACATCTAGTTCAACACTAGTTAGTTAAATAAATGTATTTATATAAAATCATCAATAAATCCATCTGAACATATATATATATATTATTTTTATTATTATTATTATTTTTTTATTTAATAAATCTTACCTGCTTCAGGTGCTGGATCTGTTTCTAACTTCCTCCCTGCATATTCTTTTTTTTGAGGGAGCCATGAGATAGGTGTTTATTTCATCTATTAGGTTTGTTAATTAACCATTGTTTAGGAAATCATACAACACAAAAACAATGACATTGAGACAATTGAAAGACTAAACAACAATAATTCTTCAGGAGTTGTGCAGTGGTCAGGACTTGGCAAACTATCCATGATGCTATGGGCTGCAACACGCCAAGCACATTTGTCAGCTACTGTCCCTCTGAGCTCCATCAAGCTTGCGTTCATTGCTTCAATATCCTCATCCCTCCATCTGCGCCGTCCCCATCTTCATGTGACTTTAATCTTTCCTACTATGTCATGAGCATAAAAGCATTTTTAAAGAAAATCTTGTTTGTATCAGAAGCCATTCCATCTTTTGTTGGTTGAGGGGAAGGGTCACCCTAATGGGGAGAGTCAAACGCAACTGAACGACTGCGCAACAACATAAATGTCATGCCCAGGAAAACCAATGGACTGCAGGCTCTGGGCCTGGGCTGGCATTTTCCCTGAGCCTGTGGACCATGGACTATGCTCAGACAGATGACGCTGGTCTCGGGTCCCTGGTGCTGTTCCCCAATGTATTATAGTTCTGGGTGTATTGTTACATATATGTTGTTTCATGGTTCTGTTTATGTATTATTATAATGTATGCTAATTACATGTAGGTTGTTGTAATATTATGTGGATGTTTGATATCAGCCTGCTGGCCTGTCCATAGTGAAGCTTAAAGGGATAGGGTCCTAGGGACGAGGGGAACCAGAGTGAGAAATACTGGACATAAGGGGTCTCTCAGCACAGAAAGGAGTTGCCAACACATGAATATTTCCTTAGAATATCAGATAAAGGGGCCGGAGCCTAGCAAGATAAGCAGGTCATGTACGCAAATAAGATAGAGGGTCTCCAGTATTGTTCTAATTGAAGTACCACTGACACGTCAACAACTTAGAATAAGCTAGCTTGCCTTGATAATTCACTTACTGCACTACAGGGGTAATTCAAGGTTTGACATCACTAGATGGACATGGTCTCCCAGTGAATGAGGGGCAGGCTTATACTAATTGGTCTCTTTTCTGTGTACCCAAGGATGGGGCTTATTGTAATTGGCCAGCCTGTGGCCAGAAAACTATATAAATGTGACAGTCTAAATAAAGCTGTGGCAGTTGTGCCTGGACTTGCATATTCAAAGTGTCAGCCTGTGAATTAATCCTAATTCTAAGGGATTGTATGGTGGATCCGGTGATGGGAAAGAGTCACAGTCTGTGGCTATTGTGTTCCTGATATCCTGGTCTGTGGAAGCGAGCTCCTGGACGTGTTTCCTGTGTATGGTCCATCTTCTGCTATCAGGACCGCATGATTCTGCTGGATGGGTTTGAACCAGGTTCTTACCAAGACCAATTGAAGTAACAGATCATGACAATAAATATGACACTTCAGGGACCACTTTAGTGATAATATAAAGAGCAAAGCTATATAAGCTTGTGATCTCTCCAGGCCCTGAATGAAACATTGTTCCTGGAGTGGAGCCACCCAGAGGGAAAGGACTATCCGAACTGACATACCACAACTGCAATACAATAGTCAGCGTTGACTAGAAAATGTGTTTGTATATGACTAGGAGCGGTTTTTTTTTTTGTGGTATTTTGCCCTGGGTGGGTCCACTCCAGCCACAAAACTTAATTCAGGAGGTGGATAGATTTAGATCTTGTAAAGCTTGGGGGATCATTGAAAAATAGTAATTTATAAGTTTAAATGCACAGTAACACTTTAGTAAAGCTTTTTTTATTTTTTTATTAATCGAGTCTCCCTTAACAATTCCTTAGAGAGCCCTTCATGTGGTCACCTAATTGGTCCTGGGTTCCCTGGTGGTCCAGTGACTAGGATTCAATGAATTCTGGGTTTGATTCCAGTCAGGAAACCAAGAGGTCACACCACCCTGAAGCCAAGCAGGGTTGGGCCTGGTCAGTACTTGGATGAGAGACCATCTAGGAATACCAGGAGCTGTATGCTGTGGCACACTGGAGAAGGAACTAGCAATCCACTCCAGTATCTCTGCCATGTATACCAAGTGGATCAGCATGGTGGGTTACTGTCCATGAGGTCAGGGAGAGTCGGACACGACTGGACGACGCAAACACACTCAAGTCATGCTGTAAATTATTATTATTTCAACTGGAGGCTCATTCCACTTATTTACAATGTATTCCATATTAAAGTAGCATTTCTGCACACTTGTTCTTAATTTAAGTCACATTTTACTGTACTCTTTCCCTGAAAGCCCCTTCCAGTTAGTTATGTTGAGGCACTTTATTGTGATACTGCCCCTTTAAGCACTCAGTGCCAGTGAGTAATGTGATCTGCAGCATTTGTGAGGAATCACGTGCTGTGTCAGTTGACGTCATGTGCCTCAGGACTGCTCTTGAGATTAAACCATTCATATACTTTAGATGGGGGTAATGCAATTAACTTCTCGTGCAATAATATAATTTTAACGAGTGCAATTTGGAGCCTTTTTTATTTTCTGAAATATATATATCAAAACATTATGAAAATACGGATTGTGGAAGGAGAGTCAGGATGTGGGATTGCGGCGGCTCTCCCCATTTTTTCAGACACATGGTATCACCTGAAGAACAGGAAGTGTCTGTATGTCATGTGATGTAAACATGGCGACTTGGTAGGTGAGTGCTAGCTGTGTGTTATCATGCATAGACAGGTCTTACAGAGAATGCATTGAGGTAGAGGTAGATTTAGTACATTTAAATGGCAAATACAACTTTTAAAGATAATATTAAATTAGAGAAGCCATGATAGGGGATATAACTGTTTATATCATTGTTTTCTGGGTAATGGCACCAAATAATCAGCTGAAATATCACAGTCTGGTGTCTTAGTCCAGATCTGAAGTACTTATATCTATGTTTCTGCATTAATATTATATTTAGGTTATTCTTAAAGAGTATGAAGAACTGTCTCTACATTGTATTAGCCATTTCTTTCTAAAGTGGACCATTCCCGTGAAAATCACTATCATTTATACTGCATCTGTATGTAAATGAGCTTCTATTGAATACCAGTTAAATACTTTGATGTGCTAATTTGAATCACAGTCTGTCCATGTGGGGGCCAAACAATTACCCCCACTGTTGCCATTCAGTCAAAGCCCTCAACCGTTATCAAGTAGCATGAGCTGCATACTAAGCCACATGTTAGCTGCATAAACAATGCTGTATATATCAGGACTGATTTACTGTAGAATGAAAAGGTTAGTGCAATGTATAGTTATTTAACAATTTCTGGACCGTTCCTGTTTCGTCCCCACCAGTTGATGTGAAGCTGCAACTTGGTGGCGCAATGGTGGCACGCTGAGACTTTCTACAATTCCATGGTTAGTGTTAGGGTAGTGGCACAGTGCGTCACTACTTTACTATGTAAAGCTTTTCATCTGCCACTACCCTAACCCCGAACCCTAACCGTAACCCCTAAGTCTAGCCCTCACACTCAGAACAAATTGAGAGAGTCTCTGCACGCCACCTAGTGGCTGCTGCATGTTAGTGCTGGCAGGGATGAAACAGGAAAGATCCCAACTTTCTGCTGGGGTGACAGTGACCCTATAAGAACTATCAAGGCTCATATACTCTATCAATTATATCTACCCAAACAGTTCTTTTTAAATAGGCCTGAGGATAGCATTATGTATATCACAGGCATGCTTAAATTCCCTAACGTTGACAATATCACTTCCACTGGAAGGCCTTACCTTTACTTTTTTCACCAACTTCAAATCATGATCTCTTATTCTGGCATTCAACTTAACCTCCTGTACTCCTTTTAAATCCTTTGATATATGTTAGTGTTCTCCAACATTCTAGTGGGGATTTTAATTATCCAGTGACCTGGTGGGCCTGATTCATATTCTCTAGTGAGCTGGTGAGACAGATTTAAAATAATAATAAAAATAAAAAATATATATGTATATCTAATTTATTTAAAATGAATATATTTTATATGCAATAACTAACATTTGGAAAGTATATGACGTCCCAAGAATTTACTGTCCAAAGTGTTTTATTTTAATAATAAGTTTATGAGGAGATTCTACCTGACAGTCAGTGGCCACATTTGTCCATTGGGGAAGAAACACAGGGGAGGGAAGGGGCAAAAGAGACACAGGGGAGGGAACAGGTTGAGAGACACAGGGGAGGGAGAGAAAAATGAAAAATTACACCGTCATTTTTGACAGGCAATTTACTAGTGCATTATATTTGTAGAGCTTGGTGCCGTTTTATGGCAAGAGTCACAATATGTTATAATAAATAAATATGAAAACAATTGAATCAGTTATTGTTTGTCTCAATCCTAATTAAATAAAAGTGACACAGAAAAGGTCCCAGTTATTGCAGAAATTGAAAGTACAAAACAACCAAATATAATTGCATTTGGTTGTTGTTCCATACATGATTGGAAGTATAAGATAATCAATATTGCTGGAAGAAATAACAACCTTAGATAAACCGATGATACTACTTTGATGGCTGGAAGTGAGGAGGGACTAAAGGACCTTCTGATGAGGGTGAAAGAAAAACGTGCAAAAGCTGGTCAGCTGCTCTATGTTAAAAAGATGAAGCTCATGGCAAATAGACGGGGAAGAAGTGGAGGCAGTGACAGATTTTATTTTCCTGGGCTCCAAGATCTCTGCAGATGGTGACGGTAGCCATAAAATTAAAAGATATTAGTTTTCCTCCCCAGAAGCAATGGCAAGCTTGGACTAGCTAGTAAAAAGTAAAGATATTACATTATCAACATAGGTCTACATTGTTATAACTAGGGTATACCCAGTAGTAACATACAGATGTGAGAGCTGTATCATAAAGAAAGCCGACCACAGGAGAATTGATGCCTTTGACATGCGTTGGTGAAAACTGCTTAGAGTTTGCAAAAAGAACCAATAAATAAATACTTCAGGAAATTAAGACAAACCGTATGATCATGAGGCTGAAGCCAAAGGCGCTCATTGCAGTCAGCGCGAGGCACGCAAGACTTTGAAACAGAAACAACATGAGCGCCCTTGATCAGCGCCGAACTATGTAGGACTTTGCCGCTGATCGCGAGCCACACAAGACTTTGAAAAAAATATGGCTTTAATGGACGAAAACATTTTCTAGCACGTAATTCGGAAGAATTAACTTACAACCTCACACACAGCACAGGGGGAGAGGCAGGGAGTCTGTGAGTGAGATTGAAAGCGAATTTGAGGCTTAATTGGCGTTTTGACAAGATCGAAAATAGGCTAAGCGAAGAAAAAAATGGCGGCCGTAAAAACGTAAATGTTTCAAAACGAGGCCGAAGCTCGTAACACTTAGTTGAACTTTGTGAAGGACGCAAAACTTGCAAAAAAATAACCAACGGCGCTCATCCAGAGGCACGCAAGACTTGTGCATGGAGAGAGAGGAGAAAGACACGGGAGGGAGAGGGGGGAGATGGTGGAAAGAGACGCAGGGGTGAGAGAAAGGGAAATAAGGGGGGGAAAAAAGGGGGAGGGACACATGGAAGGGAGAGGGGGGGAAATGGACACAGGGGTCAGAGAGTGGGGAGAGGCTCGCAATGAGCGCCGAAGGTGCTCTTTCCGAGACACGAAACTGCCGGTTTGGCCGAGGCCTGCAATGAGCGGCGAAGCCACTCATTGCGGGGCTCGCCTTGCACACCCCAAGGGCCTCATGCCAGGCCCGTAAAGTCAAACGATGGGGAGAGCCTTGCATTGTGTGGCAAACAGCATTGCCAGCCTTCAAATTTTATTGCCAACAGTTTTGACGGGCAAGTCGCTAGTAAATTATAATAGTCACTGATATGTTTTGTTTTTGAAGTCTTTGCCTACTGGGCATGCTTTGTCTTCTTTTCAGTACCATTATAAAAGTTAATTAAAGACATTTATAAGTTTCCTGGATTATAAATGCACCTGATAGAGGAGAATCAGTAGTGTATGCAAACATTTTTTGTTGCAGGAAAAAAAAAAAAATAAGCATTATTAAACCCTAAAGTTGGCTAAATCTCTTCAGTTTCCAAGCAGTGGATTTTGAGAGTTAACACCCCTGGAAATCCCTACTAAAATTAGCATAAAAATTTATAAATCATGTTGGCCAATCACAGGCAGCTAATATATGGTTTCAATCTGCGATGGCAGTTTGTGCAGCAAAGCATGTGTAGTCTTGCTTTAACCCTGCGCAAAGAAGCAAGGAGCAGCTCAGACATTGCTATGTGGATCTCTGCATTGTGCTGCTATTGGCTTGAAGGCTCAAAACCATACCCAAAAGCAGTGTTTGGTACCAGGTGCCTATATAAGCAGCTTGGGGTGTGCAAAACAAATGTTATTTTTTATTTAAATACATCAGTATGTATATAGAATGACTCGATGTATTGTGTGTTTCTGATATAAGCAGCAGGTGTTAGATTAGAAAAAGGTAAGAACAGGGAAACTTACAAATAAATGTAATTGTTCACAGCTTCTCTCATCCAATGCACTTGATCTACCTATTTATTTATCTCAGTTTTACTTCTAAATATTTAATCTTCCTTCTTTTATTCTTTACAGATATTGCTTCTGATTTAAACAAGCCCTCACCATGAATGCCATTGTGGCTCTGTGCCACTTCTGTGAACTGCATGGCCCCCGTACCCTGTTCTGCACAGAAGCTCTGCACTCCCCTCTACCCCAAGGGGCCAGTGGTGGCGACAGCTTGGGGCAGGGAGAGCCGGCAGAGGAAGAGGAAATGGGGATACAGATGAGCAGCAGGATACGATCACACAGCCCCGCAGAGGGAGCAAGTGCCGACTCCAACAGCCCTAGGCCCAAGAAGTCTGATATGTGTGAGGCAAGTATAGAATTGTGTTGTTGTTGTTTAGTCGTTCAGTTGTGTCTGACTCTCCGTGACTCTATGGACCACAGCATGCCAGGCACATATTATGCTTATCCATAAGGTTTTCTTTGCAAAGATACTGGAGAGGGTTGCCAGTTCCTTCTCCAATGGATCACAATTTATCTGGCTTCTTTGCTATGACTTGCCCATATTGGGTAACCCTACATGGTGTAGCTCACAGCTTCATTGAGGTACACAATCACCTTCACCACAACAAGGTAGCGATCCAGAAGGGGAAGTATAGTATACCAGATGTTAAATGACTAAAAGCTATTAAGGGGACGTTAAAAGTATTTTTATTTGTTGTATGTGAAAGACGGTATTTGATAAAGTACCACTATGTGTTTTCTTTTCTTTTTTTTCAATTCAGGCTGTTAAAGCAGGAAAAAAAAATATTCAAATGTTTAACCGATTTGGGGGCTTGCCCCTGTTAGCCAATGAGCAGTAATATATATGAACAAGCCGATAAAATCATATCCTGTTAGTTTCAATTTAAACAAGATTCATTTAATTTTTCCATACAAGAAGGTTCAATCCATGAAAAAATAATTGTGTTCCATGTCCCTTTAACTTACAGTACAAATATAAAATTAACAGCTATCTGGGACAGTTAATGTTATTTTTTTATCTGGATTTGCTTACTAGTGAAAAAATGAGCAAGTAACAAAGTTGGAACAGCAATGTGTATAATAGAATCTCTCCTTGATATATGGAATTAAATAGCGTAATAAAAAGTAAAAAGCGGTGTATGGAATTATTGGATATATACACAGACACAATGACTACTTATTTATAGGGATGGACAAATAATATATGTAAAGGGCCACTGAATAAGTAGAAATGTGTTTTACAAAATTTGTCTCTGAATTAGAACATAATTATCATGGAAATGTCATAAAGATAGTTTTTAATTAGAAAAAGCATCTCTCCAGGAGCATATATTGTAGTTTCCATTGCTGCTGCCTGGTTCAGATGGAAGGCGGTAGGTGT